>CM057152.1:19231191-19365231 GCA_029962745.1 Echinometra lucunter
GCAGTAGTAGCAGTAGTAGTAGCAGTAGTAGCAGTAGTAGTAGTAGTAGCAGTAGTAGTAGTAGTAGTAGTAGTAGTAGTAGTAGTAGTAGCAGTAGTAGCAGTAGTAGTAGCAGTAGTAGCAGTAGTAGTAGTAGTAGTAGTAGTAGTAGCAGTAGTAGCAGTAGTAGTAGCAGTAGTAGTAGCAGTAGTAGTAGCAGTAATAGTAGTAGTAGCAGTAGTAGCAGCAGCAGTAGTAGTAGTAGTAGTAGTAGCAGAAGTAGTAGTAGTAGTAGTTTTGTAGTAGCTGTAGTTGTTCTTGTCATCGTCTTTGATATTATATGATTATAATAACTGTTCCTATCAGCAGCATTATTCTCTCTCTCCCTCGCACATGCACAAACACACATCCACACACACGCTCTCCTCTGTTGTGTCCTTTTTTATTTCTACCAATCTACCAGAGAGAATCATACCATCTTTAGAAACCTTTAAATCCAAATTGAAAACATATCCAGTACTAGACACTTTGGCACTCATCCAAAGTTCCAACCCCCCTAATCTTTTCTTTTCTTTTCTTTTCTTGTGCGCCTCGGAATAGAATTTTTCTAGATAGAAGGAGCCTTACAAATGCCTATTATCATTATTATTATTACCATCTTTGCTGCATGCAACTCACCTGTACTCAAGAATCCCAGTATTGCAAGCCGATAATTGAATGTGACAACAATAACTTCTCCATAATATGCCAAAGGTACAGGGAGCAGCTCGGGTACAGATCCTGCACCAGCTTTGAATCCCCCTCCATGGATCCATACCATTACTGCTGCTGCCTTTGGCTATATGTACATATCAAAATAAAATAATAAGAGAAATGTGTAAGGAATGCTATGTTTGCGTTCAAATTGATATATGTATATTACAGCTCGTCCAAAGTTCAGGCATGATTTGACATTTCTGAAGCGTCACAATCATGATTTTTTTTTTCTTCAAGGAACGTCGCCTGCGGATATCTTCAGCATGGTTTCACAAAAATGAGTCTAGGATGCATAAAAATACTCACTCAACCAATTTTGACAATTCGGTATTATCTTTCTTCTAAATAGATTCCCCCATCTACTGGTTCCGGTGAAATTTGCTCCAGCCAATCGAAAGTATGATTTTCTACCATTTTATGGGCCACCCTGTACAGGCCTACATTTTGTCCCGATGGGGACGGATGTGCCATGCTGTGAATCAGTGACAACAGACACAATTCTGAACAAAATCATCGTCTCCTAGAAATTCAAAATTCTATTTATTACCTTGCAGTCACAACAACGAGCTCGATACCAGACTAACAAAAAAAGCTATCACAGAAGTTAAATTATCTCGAATGGAAAAGAATCGGTCGGTCCAGAATGGGCGTGGATTTGGGTTGACAGTGTGACTTGGATAGCTCCTCGGGCTTCAACCGCGTAGCCAGGGGGCGGTAAGGCCCCCCCCCCCCCCAAAAAAAGAAAAAAAAAACCGCAAAAAAAAAAAAAAAAACGTGAGAGAGAAAAGAAAAGGTAAGAGAACGTAGGAAGAGCGGGAGCAGACAAGGAATAACGACAAAGAAACGTCGGAGCTTCCGCGCTTCGCACGGGAGGGGGAAACTCCCCCTCCCTGCACCCCCCCCCCCCCCCCCCCAGGGAGCGCGTCACTACCGCCCCCTAAAATGAAATCCTAGCTCCGCCACTGTCGGGCTTGGGGCTTGGGAAATGAACGATCTTGACTTCATGTGGAAATGACATTGCAGGAGAGTCGCAGGCAACAATGCACAATCGAATGGTTTCCTGTAGTATACGATTTCATGAAACTGGCATGCATATGAACGGATAGAAAATGTGTTTGCATTTACGTCTGTAAAACCAGAAAGAGCAGTAGTTATATTGATATGGCTACCCTGGGTAAATAAAACTTAGTTTTATATATTATGGATTAAACAGACTGGGTAATTTTTTCTTTTAAAATAGGGTTGCCAAATTTCACAGTGTATAGGCGCTGCTTCATGAAATGGGAAATTCTATTATCAACAGATCAAGCAGTGAATAATTCTTTTTCTCATACCTTGTGTATGCCTTGCATTTGCCTGAAAACAGATGATGCTCAAAAGAATACTGATGCAACTTATAAATAAATAGTACAAAATACGAGTCAATATGACAAAAATTTCGATATTTTTCTCTGACCCCTTTTCTCGGCCACCTTTTCATTTTCTAAACCTTTTTCGTAAATTTTCAGAAGTTTATAAAGACTTGCCCGAGGTGATGGAACGAAGACATCCAAGTACAGACAATCCTCTCTCTCGTCCATGTCCACTGTGAATCCTGTTAAAGGGATTTGAGGACAAGCGACGTTAGCTTTGGTGGCATCCAGTTCTCCCGCCCAAACTTTCTTCTTGGGATGCTTGTACCTCAGCTCTCCGACTGGAGGCTCGGCATAAGGGATCTTGGTGTATGCCTCTACCGTAATGGTCTCACTGGCTTGGAACTGCCAAGGTGTGACACTGATGGTCCTGCCGAAGATCCGACCATTCTGGGTGTCCACGAAGGGTGTTCCTCTACCCGCAATAGGGCAGAATAAGAAGCTCAGAAGGAGAGGAAGCGCAAAAGTCATTAGGACCATTTTCAAATCCGTCTTGTTATGCGAGCATATACACTGCTGATTTCGGGCGTGCCTCATTCAGTCTCCTGCAGGTATATGGGTGTTTTCTTTCACTCTATTAATGATATCTAATACTTCTGACTGCAGTCTATCTTTGACCGTTCACACGGCTCACGAACTAAATAGTAAGTCTGTTTCTTCACAATAGAATTATTGTTTGTTGTTCATGTGTTTCATGCATGTTCCCAGGGTAGTCCAAAAGACTTTGAACTTTAAAAAGTACTGCGGAATGTAAAATTTCGCATTGTTGCTTTAAAGGCATTGGCTAACATTGTTATGATTTTTTAAAAATCTCATTTTGTTACTTAAAAATGGGATAAACATTAGGGTTATAGTGTAAAAATACCAGTGTGAAAGTTTCAGAGCATAATATCCACGGGAAGTATTTTTAAATATTAGAAATGTGAACCAATGTTTGAAAAATATACGAGGGTCGGTTGCATAGACCCAACGTAAGGAGTGCGCATGCGCACATGACTCAACGGACCGCACTGTGTGTGTATTGACGTATCACGCGGCGGAAGGCAAGTAACGGTATTTTTTAATTCGCGCAAACGGTCCTCTTAGTTCAGTGTCTCTCGAGACGAAAGCTAATAAAATCGCGGTTTGCGTCTAACTTACAGCTTTTCCTTCCAAATTATGGTTGGTTTCAGGGTTTTTGAGTATAAATACAAGTACTCATACACATGTTTCATCTTAGTCTGAGAATTTTTTAAATCAGCTGCTCACAAAGTTAGCCAATGCCTTTAATTGGACAGTGGACAGTCAGTATACGCGTGTCCATGGGTTTTCCAAAACCACCCTAAACCCCCTAAACCAGTTTTATGCAATCGTCAAAATCACCCCCTTTTCAAGTTCTTTCGAGCCTCTTTTAAAAAGTATTTAGCTCCTCAACGAGTGTAACTTCCTCGAACATACCCTAGAAACATACGAGGCTATTCTAAATCTAGATTAATGATGGGGAAAATGATACCCTAAATGTCTGTTAACAAACCAAAAACACATACCCTTTTCCCTAATTTTTGGCCTTTTTGATATCCTAAAAGTGTCACGCTTATAACTCGCCTTATCCGGCAAAAACTACCCTTTTCACGCAATTTTCTGGTCGCGTGTGTGTATACACTATATACAGCAATATGTTTGAGTGCCCCCCCCCCGGAATTTTTAACAGAAAGTAGAAACATCCCGTTTTAATGATGATGAATTCTTCAAAGGAAAATACTGATGCTCATTTTCAATAAGTATATGAGAATTAATTGTACGAATAAGCTCTCAAAATGGTTCTTTTCAAAGAAATCTTAATCATGCGCTCTGGGGCATCGCTAGACCTTTTTCAATGGGGGGGGGGGGGGGGTTAGAGGCCACTGATTGCCGACAAACAATGTCACCGATTACCGACAACCAACGTCTATAAATTCATTCGCTTTCCCAAACCATTCTGTATCTAAATATCATACGAGCGAGCGCAGCGAGCGAGGAAAAAAAAAATATATATATATATTTTTTTTTTTATTTATTTATTTTTTTTACGGTACAAAATGATAGTTCTTCATCAAACTACATGATTGGCTTAAAGATATCTAAATTATATATTTGGTCACCTCTCTCGCCTAATTCATTCGCTTTCAAAGACCATCCTAAATCTTAATATTATACGAGCGAGCACAGCGAGCGAGGAAAAAAAAAATATATATACTCTTTTTCATGGTAGAAGTGATAATTCTTCATCAAAATACATGGTGGGCATAAAGATATCTAAATTATATATCTGTTCACCTCGCCTGCCGAATGTGTTTGCTTTCCGAAAACATCCTGTATCTAAATATAATACGAGCGAGCGCAGCGAGCGAGCAATAATATACACTCCTTTCGTGGTACCAGTGTTATTTCGTCATCAAAATACACAAGCAAATAAGCCGAATATGACTCTATTTGGGCACCTTACTTCTCTTTTCTTTTTCCCTCCTTTCTCTTCCCTCTCCTTTCTCTCTCTCTCTCTCTCTCTCTTTTGCCGACAGCGATCGCGAATTTGCCGACAAGAATTTTGAAGGGGGGTCGGGGGGTGACATCCCCACACCCCCCCCCCCCTCCAGCGACGCCACTGCATGCGCTTTATCGCTCACTGTTATCGCACAGCCTTGCTTCCCAATATAACCTTTCACTGTTTTGCACTATTTATTTTCAGAAACTGAAAATGAAGACACTTGCTGTGAAGGTCGAGCGTTATTTTATCGTTTAATGTTATTTATAAACTCATGAAAACGGGGGGGGGGGGGGGGAGATCGGAAACCTAAGGTTTATCTATGTTATCTCTCTTGTTGATACATCATTATCATTAGAAATATCATGTCCCATTTTGTCATGATAATCAAGGCTGTTTAATTTAGATTGAGCAGTACAGAGCCCCGTTTCATAAAACTTGTTATCAATAACTAGTTGAAATAACTGTTATAATCTACTGAAATCCTTGCATCTGATTGGCTGAGAGCAACTTCCACATTTCATAGAAGTGTGGAAGTTGGTACTGATAACAAGTTTCATGAAACCAACATCCTATGATACAGCTGCCGAAAGTACACTAAGGTCCATGAGACCGATCGCCCAAACCCGACAGCCAACGAGACCAATAAAACAAAGAAATGCGCAGAAATTAAGGCACACAGAAGTTTCAAAATGTCCATGAGACTTAATACAAAGATAATGAAAAGATAGGGAAAATGTCGGTCTCGTGTGTTGTCGGTCATGATTATGAACTCTCTGAAACTTGGTTAGAAGTTCCTGGTCCAACATTTTTCAGTCGTACGTGTATGGGCCGTCGGTCTCGTGAAACTAAGATAATGTCAGAAGGCCCTTGTGGGCAATATTTGGGGGGGGGGGGGGAGAGGGGGAATCCGAAGTGAGATCTCGCTAAATATGCTATTTCGTCCACGTTTGCGACTAATAATGAGGAAGTACCAAGTTATAAAGATTGTATTGCCTCGTTGTGGTTGAAAAGAATCATTTTCCCCTCTAAATCTTGATTGTGTTAGCAATTACAGTGAGTTTATTTTGCTGTAAAGGCAATGAAGAAGCTTATGTTTTTATTCGAGTGCAGGTCATGCCAAATTTTCCTATTGACTTGAGACCTTAACATAAACCATGTTAACAATAAGTTCCTGCTACCTTATTATTACATGATGATAATAAACGATAAGCAGGGACGGCGCTACGGGGAGGCAGGGGGCGACCGCCCCTATGATTTTTTAAGTGATCAAAAATGAAAAGAGAGAAAAAAAAGAGGAGAAAATACAAAGAGGAGGACGAAAGAAGAGTATGGGTAGAGAGAAGACCGTCTCATGCAACTATAATTTTACAGTACCCCTATTTTTCATTTAAATAACCTCACCTATGAGTCATCATGCCCTCTATCAAAATACACTGGCGCAGCCCCCCCCCCCCCCCCGACGATAAATACGATGGTTAAAGTGTGTGTATGTGTGTGTTGTTTGTTTGCATGTCTGTGAGATTGGGGGAGGCGGTTACAGAGATATATCAATATTGATAAGATATGATTCTCTTTTTTTACATCTTGGGTCTGACTTCTAACGTCACCACTTCATCCGCAAGTCATACGTTTGTTCGAACTGGAGCCATGCAGTCAGTTTCTAGGCAAACACGTACTTCTAGACCAACTCATATCACACCATTCACACCACATTTCAGTAACAGACACTAGTGTACTGGGGGGGGGGGGGCTGGGGCAGTTCCCCTCCCCCCAAATGAATAATGAAATAAAATTAAAACGTCTATTTTTCGGTACCAGCGATTAATAGAAATGTTGCTGAAATGACATAATTTTCCGGATTTTTCCTCCCTGTTTTATAACTTATATTTTCTGCCCCCCCCAAAAAAAAGTTTTTGCTCATTGCACCATTGATAGGAGATTTCGCTTTTTAGATGTGATATAGTGATACAGAGTAGAGTAAAATATATCTTGTCAGATTCGTTTCTACTTTAAATACAGTATTTATTTTAAAAAAAACCTTATAATTCAATCTAAAATTATTCTAAAGCAAAGCCCTTCAAAAATTTTGTGAACCGATAATCACAAACAAATTATGACAAAATTATACAATGAACGGTTAAAGGTTTGACTTTTTTCTAATGTTAGTGGAGGCATGTATAATTAAAAAAAGAACAATTCAGTGTAGCTATGTAATGAATCCAGGAATTATTTGAAGCCTAATTTGATCAGCTTTTATTCTTCAAATTGGTAACATCAACATTTTTATTTTATTGCTACATTTTTCTTATAAAGCGTCATGTATCTGAAATGAATATAAATTGACAGAAATTACGATGAGAAGTTAAAACGTTGCCAATTTGCAGGGGAAAACGGTGATTTTAAACTTTCTATCACATTGCCAATTTAAGGATTTTAATGCTTATTTTCCTTTAAAAAAATTTCAGCATCAAACAACGAATATTGACGCAACCAAAATGGGTACAATTTGTGTAGAATTTTTTGCTCTTTCTGCTAATGTATTTGGTATGATTTTTAGGGCTTTGCATCAAAAGATATTAGGCCAAACCACAAAATGTGGACCTCGGTCACGAATGGGTTAATTATAGTTTGGCCTTCACTCCGAGGGTTAGACTTCCGGGCAAGAGTCATCATCGCAGGTCCCATCGCTATGAACAGCCACTTGGTCAGCTAACAATGCCCTCAGCTTCGACAGTTCGACTGGGAAAATGGGAAGATTAAAGATGAGAAAACATGATTGCCGGTATCTCATAAAGGTTGTGCAAGAGAGAAAGGGAAGTTTCATACAAACAAAAATGATTATCCGGAATAATCTTGACAAAGTGTCAATATAATGGTAAACGAGACCAAAACTCAGAAAAGACACACCCTGCATAACCTGTTGATGTATCATGGTTGAAAATGTTATAACCTATTTGTAGAATACACTCACATGAATTGGCCATCATTTTGGGGAAGACAGAGGTCCAGAAGTGACACTCCTTAGCCTTCATCACACCTTTCCTTGTTTGGAATCCATAGTCCAATTCTTTATAGTAAGGTTGTTCAATTGTATACGGTTGCCACTCCTCAAGATCAAGCGAGCTGTTGACTGTCATGGGATGTAGCGATGATAAATTTGGGTTCCTGGCAAGAGATTAAAAAACACCGAAAAACTAAGTCGGAATCATTGTGAAGACCGACTGAAAATATACTCTTTCACCTCAAGGGTTTTGTTAATGCTATGAAAAGTGGTTAGCAAAAACATGACCCGACCGAGCGCTCTATTGTGCTAATGAGTTTCGTAGGGTGTTGCACAAAGAACAAGGTTAGTTATGGAAATAGTATATTCAATTGAGTTATAAAATGTTTACATGCTTGAAATACTCGCAACGAACACTTAAATGCCCTATGAAATGGGTATTTTTTTCATTATGTACCTTGTTTTGGCGAAGTTAGACCAATAACGCATTATCTGTCTTGATAACGCAGCTTCCTCTGGCCCATCGAAGAATCCAGACATGCCCTTGGGACCATCTTCCTTCTTGCGCATTAGAGGACTCCCAAAGACATAGGGGATATCCTCAACATGAGTTGCTCCAGCCCATTTCAGAGGACCTAAGGCCGAGTGAGAGGGAACGTGTGTCATGAGGTAGGTGTAGACTGTCTTTCCAGCCATTGACATCAGATTGGAGAATGTATTTGCAGAGCAAATGAAAGACTCTGTAAAGACGTCTGCCAACTTCTGGAAGTAGTCCCTTTCGTGTCCTGTGATCTTTGTTATAAATAAAATGTTCAACAGATTATATTCAAGTTATCTCTTAGAGTTTAACTTACATTTTTCTTTTTAATCTAAATACTATTTCAATGCTTTTGACAACTACAACAACAACAAACACAACGTAGGCACACCTCGTTCGTCTGGATAAACTCACAAAATTTCTATGAATGATTACAGTTTCCATTCATTTGCCCTTCTTGAAAATGTATTCATTTTGTCCGTATACAGGTATATAAGTTCTCAAATTTTAAAATCCGTATACTTGATTGTGAATCACAACGATGGAAAAGACGTACACCCCAAGGGAAATAAAGTTGATTAAAATATATATATAACACTAAGATCATAAGCTTTATTGTTTTTCAGTTATGGAGATGTATACATACATGTGTCGAGTCAGAGTACATGAATATGAGCGTATCCAGGACGAGCGGGTCCTCAATCCTGAAGAACCTCACGAGTTGATCCTTGAACTCCTCACGAGTTAAAGCAGGAGGTGGGATGTCATCAGTAGACGCAATGTTACCAAAGACCAAGAGACAGGTCCCTTCGTTAGACAACAAACCATGGAGGACATTGTCAACGTTGAGGTGTCTTTGGAGCATGAGGTTGAGGGTTGTATCGGGTAAGAAGTGTCCATCCACAACACAGCCGACCGTCTGATCAACCATATCTTCGAACTTTAAAATGAATCGTTGGAAACATCAAGGACATTTCAATCTTCTCCTTTTTAACATTTATGATGAGATTTTCATCACATGCATAAAAGATTTTAGATATAATAGGATAAATTTTAAAAAATTGTTCCGGATAAATAAAAAAAAAATTGTGAAATAAAGGGAAGAACTAGAAGTATAAAAAGTATTCGTTTACCGTTGAAAGAAAGAATTAAGAACGACGTTACACAATTAGCTTTTCTCTTTTTTATTGTTTAATTATTTCTTATGACTTAATTTCATATGATAATTATTACGAAAATATTCTGTAATTAGTTAAACATACAGTCATCCTCCTCTACGGTTATTCTCATGCTTTTAGTTTTTTAATTTTTTTTAGTTCAATCTTTTCATGATTGTATAATGTATTATTTCTTATTTTGTACAGTGGACCTTGTGGCAGTTATAGCCTTGCGCTAAACAAGTTCTCAAAGAAAGTCTACACTAATAATACTAATACCACTAATACTACTTCTACTACTACTGCTGCTACTGCTACTACTGCTACTACTACTACTGCTACTACTACTACTGCTACTGCTACTACTGCTACTACTACTACTGCTGCTGCTGCTGCTGCTACTACTACTACCACTACTACTACTACTACTACTACTACTGCTACTACTGCTACTACTGCTACTACTGCTACTACTACTACTACTACTGCTGCTGCTGCTGCTGCTACTACTACTACTACTACTACTACTACTACTACTACTACTACTACTACTACTACTGTTCAAGCCCAATTGACCGAAGGCCCCAAGACCAAAGTTCCACGAGATGGAAGGTCCACGAGACCGCAAAAGGGCTGATATTGAATTGAGAGCACTTTCACCTTCGTCTGCAAACCCACATGTACAGACTTGCTACTTGCTCATCATTTCTTCCAACATGCAATTTCTGGGGGGAAAAAATCGAAATATTCAACTTTTTAGATGCGTTCTGCATTACTTTGTGTGGGGGTCGAAGCTTTGGCTGAAGCTGTCCTCATTGCATCCTTCAGGTTGATTTCGATGTGAATTTGCGGTGATATAAACATGTAGGAAGAAAATGAGTTGCTATATAAAATTTTGCTAATGACTGAGAGAATTTTAGGGTCACTTATCCACTAAGTTTTCACTAGGAAAAAATGAATGTTTGATTTCTTACACATCTAGCAAGGCCAAAGAAACGTTTTCCAGTGCATGGGGAGGGGGTGGCATTGGCGTAAATTTACATGGAGCTCGAGACATGCAGAGAAAGGAAAGCAAATCTGAGGGGAATCTCATTTAAATTCGGTTCGGTTTGTACATGTGGGGCCCGTTGCCTAATAGTAACTTTGCTATTATAGTAACTCTTCATGGAATACTGGATTTTGATTGGCTGTTGAGCAACATGCCATGCTCAACAGCCAATCCAAATCCAGTATTCCATAAAGAGTTACTATAATAGTAAAGTTACTATTATAGTAAGTTTTATGCAACGGGCCCCAGTGGGCCTTCGATCTCGTGGTACCCTTTTCAGTTCGGTCTCATGGTTCTTGGGTCAAGTGAGCTGACCCCACTACTATACGACTACTACTAGCCCTCATGACAGTGATTATAAGTATGCTGATGTTAAACTGTATAACAATTGGCCATGCGGTTATAATTGTTAGGACCTTTATTTTTTCATAAATCAAATTGAAATACCTTCTAATGTATATCTTCTTCACAAAATTAGCGGAAGGTTCCCCTTCGGACAGCCTAGGCACTTGATCTGGAGGTAACTATCCTGCCCCCCCCCCCCCCCACAAAGTGCCCATACATACCGATTTCAGGTAACCATTCCTCAGTGCCTCCCATGATTTTCCTCTCAGACAATTAACAAGATTTTTGCTGTTGTCGAAGTCACAACCGACTCCTTTTCCAAACTTGAAAGTCTTCTCGATGGAGCTAGCTGCATCCAAACCCATATCTAAGATGCTGTTTCCACTCTGCAGTGCATTTTAAACGAAAAAATAAGAGGTTTAAAACTAATAATGGAAATGCATAATCAGCAAAGTTCGTCCGACGTGGCCGAGGGACACCCCTTTACTTGATTAAACGAGCACATGAATGATGTGGTGCTCATCCGGCATCCGGCAAAGATATTCACGCATTTTTTACAAAAAACAAAACAAAATAAGAATCAAAATCGGTCAACAAAGAAAGGAGATGTAGCATTTTTTGTGATTTTCGAATAAATTTGGCATAAATTAGCATAAATAATTTTCGAGACAAAATTTTAAAATTCCCTGTAGAAGTTCGATGTTACTCATGTAGATCAGCCAGATGAAAAAAAAATGGTCAAGAAATGAAGGAAAAGCTTTTTTTGTGATTTCCGAATAAATTTTGCATAAAATTAGCACTAATCATTTTCGAGACAAAATTTCGAAATTCCGTGTAGAAGTTTGGTGTAATTCATGTAGCTCTACCAGATGAAACAAAAAACAAAAAAAAAATCGGTCAAAGAATGAAAGAGAAGAAGCATTTTTGTGATTTTCGACAAATTTCGCATAAATTAGCATAAATAATTTTCAAAACCGAAATTTGAATTCCGTGTAGAAGTTCGGTGTACCTAATGGAGCTCTACCAGATGAAACAAAAAAATCAAAATCTGTCGACAAATGAAGGAGAAGAAGCATTTTTTGTAATTTTTGAAAAATGCGCATAAATTAGCATATTTAATGAGTTTCAAAATTTTGTGTAGAAGTTTCGAATCCCCGAACTAGTGCTACACTGCGAAAAAGTTGTGCATTTCTTTTTGTATATCTGTTGGGCAAACTGTTTTATTAATTTGTTGGTCAAGTTTAGCTCAATAATTTTGACCAACTATTGGTCGAAAATTTGACCATCTGTTGGTGTTTTTTTTTTATTACTGCTGTTATAACTTCTTGAAATTCATATTCTTTTATATTACTGTTATTATTACTTCTTGAAATTCCTCAAGAATTTAAGTTTGTTATCAGTAATTATATTTTTAAAATCTTTTATTGACAATTACTATTTCAATTTAAATCATCATTCGTGTTAATGGTGTAGAAGCTCTATTTTTTCTTCCTTCCTTATTTTGCTTTTCTATTTTTTAACTTATGTGACGATACTTTCCTGTATACCTAATCATCATTGATAACTTTTACTTCCAGTACTTGTCACATTTAAATTTTCACACCTCAATATCATATTTCTGCAAATTTTAATGTATTATACCTTGCGCGCATTTTGCTAGAAGTGCGCGACAAGGTACCCAGTTTGACGTCATTTTGACGTAAAAGTGGGTACCCGGTTGAAACTAGGTCACAGCTGAGGGGTCAAAAATATGCTGAAATCTTACCACATTTGGGGGTTTCCTTGGCAAGACGACTTTTTAAAAAACTTTAGGCAGATGATTTTCTGCTAATAAAATCATGCTCTTTTAAATGAGCTAACATTGTTTCAGCATTGGGTACCCCCTTTAAAGGTTCCAAATGTGGGACAAGGAAAGGTTCTAATCAGCACCGTTTTTTTCTAAGGGTGAAAGGCGAAAATGTGTTATTTGTTTTGCTCATGAAGGCAGGCCTGACTCGAGAGTTTTGTCAAACGAAAGTCACATCCTCCGCAGTGAAAGAGTTTTTGGAAAAAGGTGGGTCATAATGAAGTAAAAAAAAAAAAAAAAAAAAAAAACAGATTCCCCCCCCCTCCGAACCAAGTAACTCAATATAGCCTACTTATGTATCACGATTTTACAAGAAAAAATATGATTCTTCTTTTCATTTTCAAAATTATCCCCTTTTCCCCATAGTCAGCTTATCTCTTTCATAACTTTATCCATCTTGTTATCACATCACTCTCTAATCCCCCCCCCCCCCATTTTCCCCGTTTTGCCTGCATCCCCTCTCTTGTTTGTACTGTCGTGTTGTTTTTATTGTCGGTATATTTATAAACCTTACAGTTCTCTCCTTCATTACATATGCTCCCCCCTCTCTCTCTCTCTCTCTCTCTCTCTCTCTCTCTCTCTCATTCATTAATTTATTTGTACATGTGTATACCCTTTTATTTACTAGCATCGACATTCACACTCATTACGCTTTACGGCTATGTGTACTGCACGCATCCTACTTTTACCGAATAAGAACATCAGCTTGTTCATTTCCACTCTCTGTTTCCTTTTTCCTAAACAAGTCTGTGTTTTTGTGGTAAAACGTGTCCAGCTTTATGACCTTTCTCTTGAAAACGAGTTTACAGCAGTGTATGGCTTTTTGTAAAAGTATATGTTTGAGGGAATATACAATACTTCGGTGGGAATTCTGTGTACACCATGCTTTCATCTTAGGAAAAGTTCAGTTCCAAGTGTCAATATATAGGATCTCTATGACAGATTTTTAAAGGATTGTAAAGGTTGTGACTCTCTTCTACACGTTCGGCAATATAGTTCTGCAGTTTGATTGATAATGCTTCTAGGTTCGTTAAGCTCATTGCAGAAAATACAGTGAAGGATCCAGGAGTGGCGCGGGGCGCCCCGTCCTTATTTTTTTCATAGCACTGAGCCCCCCTTTTTTCAAACAGTGGATTCGCTCGTGCAGTATCTCACATACGTCTGCACTTATATTATAACCAATATATTGCACTTAACGATAATTGTACGAACCTGCAGTATAGCACCACTGAAAAGTCCAGCACTGAGCGGTGATATCAGGTGTAAATTCACACTGGCACCTCCTGCGCTCTCACCAAATATCGTCACCCGTGATGGGTCTCCTCCAAAAGCTGCGAAGAAATCAGCGTTTCATGAAAGCAAAATGAATGAAAGAGATCCCAGGGATTCTAAAAATCTCAAATTTATGGGTGACCATCTCCTCATATGTGGCGAGGTGGCTTCTTTAACGTTATATTAAAATCTGAAGAAAAATAATGGACCCAAAAAGAGATCGCCTACAGACTTAGTGCCATTTCACTCCCCTTGCCCAATGTATCCTGCGTGGTTTTTTAGCATGGTGATAGTTTTTTGTTCATTTCATAATCTGATACACTTTGGACTTTATAACTTTACAGTATTCACTTTTTTATTATGAATAGATTTATACCTGCTATGTTGTCTTGAACCCACATCAGTGCTTCTCGCTGGTCAAACATCCCAAGGTTAGCTGGGATTTGTCCGTCACCTGTAAGTTTGTTCAAATGACAAAATAGTGATAAGAAGAAGCGACAGGTATTACCATTTACCAAATTTAAGGACTACCCAAGGACAATTTCATCTTTCTTTCTTTTTTTTTCTTGACTTGATTTATGGAAGAAAATTCCAACTGATATCAAATCAAAATCATCCAGAAGCAGTTTTAGGAATTCATTAAAAGAACATCTTTTTAGTAAAGATGTATAATGTTTTACTCTATATACATGCAACACCATGCTATCTATGTATGTAGTTGTATTTGTTATGTTTGCAGTGGAATTTATATCTTCTACTATTGTGTATTGTGTAAATTTCGTAGAGGGGCCAGGCACGACTAGCACATGTGCTATTTTCTGGTCCCATTTACCAGCTACTATCATATATGTTTCAATCTCATGACAATATTCACTGTATGAAAAATCTTGTATGCATGATGTTATTGTTGACGAATAAATCAGATCAAATCAAATCAAATCAAATAATCAATCTTGGCACTTTCATTAAGGTGATCGACGACACAACGGATTACTGTAATGGAAAAGACAACGGACTGCTGATGAAATGCTTATTTCCAGGTATTATCTTCGGACATAATCTTTAAAAAGCGTGGTCCACATCTCTTTCACACTTTCTCTTGTTCTTCTCGCTCTTCTTCATTATCCCCCTCCTACTTCCCTCGTCTATGTCATATACTCTTACCTGTATTTAAAAATCCCAGCATCCCAAGCCGATAATTGAAAGTGACGACAATGACTTCTCCGTAAGACGCCAAAGGTACAGGGAGTTGCTCGGGTACAGATCCTGCACCAGCTATCAACCCTCCTCCATGGATCCACACCATTACTGCAGCAGACTCCGGCTGTGGTGTTACGATACGTCATTCGTTATCCATTATTATTTTGGGTGATTAAAGGTTATTGTTGGTAAAGATATTTCATGAAAGTTTTTTTCTTGAGATTATTAGATAACTGTTGATATCCATATTTTAATTGTGTCATCAGGTTTTCTAAAGTGTAGAGCTGTTTCCATTAAAATCTAAATTCATGAAACTAGGCTGTCGATACTCAATAAGAGGAAGTATACGCAGTATGCAGAGTTTGTCAAAGGGAAATTTGAAGTACAAGTGCTCCTGATCGAATCGACAGCCCTGGCAAGACAATCGTTTGTGTACCTTTGAAATCGATTTTCAGACTATGAAGGGCTGTGGACTGTGCATTCATTGGCACGTTGTAATCAGGGAATTATTACAATATTTCATCGAACAGTTTCATAAATACGTGAGGTCATGAATAAGGTCAGAGCGCAATAGGGTGGATGTGAGGGGGGGGGGGGGGTGGCCATACACTCTTAGAAAAATGATGCTGATTAGAACCTTCCCTTGTCTCACATTTGGAACCATTAAAGGTTCTTCAAAGAAGCTTTAATAGCCTATAAAGGTTCTCTAAAGGGTTCTAAAGGGATCTTAGAGCTATTATTGGTTAAGGAACCTTTTGGGGTTCTTGAAAAATATAAAGAACCCTCAATCATTGTTTGTAGAACCCACTTTTCTGTTGTTCTAAATACGAGATGAAAAAGGTTCTAAATGGCACAGTTTTCTATGAGTGTAGGGGATGAGAGAAATACAGTGTCCTTAATGAGGAGGGGGATGTCAACCATTTTGTTATTTTGCTCATAATGGCATCCAGTCCTTATTGGTTTCTATACTATTACTTGCCCGTTGTGACGGCACAAAGACATCCAAGTACAGGCAGTCCTCGGTCTCTTCCATTTCTACAGTGAATCCGGAATATTTGACCTGAGGACATGCAACGTTTGGTTGGGTGGCATCCAACTCTCCTGTCCAAACTTTCTTTACGGGATGTTTGTACCTCAACTCTCCAACCGGGGGCTCGGCATAAGGGATCTTGGTGAATGCCTCTACCGCGATGGTCTCTGTGGTGGAAAACTGCCAAGGTACGACATTAATGGTCCTGCCGAAGATCCGACCATTCTGGGTGTCCACGAAGGACGATCCTCTCACCTCAACAGAACGGCATAAAATGCCCATGACGAGAAATAGTTCAATCGCTTTCTTAAATATGTTTAGTGGTGTCATGATATCGAGAACAGCCATGGCAATCAAGAACAGCAAAGAAGATTAGAGTCCATCAGAGGATTGTTCAGCAAACCGTCTCGAGTCTCGTTCTCGAATCCGCTCGAATACAAGCATGTGGGAGCACTTTAAAGGTGATCATAGGCCTATACATGTAAACCCTAGCCGCCCTTTGATTCATCAAGGTTATGCCTAGGCATTAAGTACTTCAAACTTGAACTTTGTGATAATAATGTTGACCGACACTGGCAAATCGCCGTGAATGACAAGTGTGTGAGCTATGCATGGCAGTGATGTTCGAATGGGTATTATGGTTATTGTAAATACTCGTTTTCATTTGGAGGCGGAAAGGAGCAAATAACTGAGTACCTAGTCTCAATAAATACTTTCCCAACCATAAGTCCCTCCTATATAGGCTTATGGTAGAGAAACCACCCCAGTCGTCACCGAGTCGTCAATGCCCAAATACAATGAGGTGATTGCTACCCCAATAACGGGTGATTTAATCACCGAATAGCAGGTGGCAATTGCTCTTGCCATTTCAAAATTTCATGAGATGGTGCAGGGGTGCATGGGAGGGGGGGGGGGGGGGGGAGTTGTCGTCATCCGGCCCCACCTATGTCTAGACCTCACCCAGCCTTCAAAAACTTCTTCAACAAGTTCAACTCCTTAACTTTTTTTCTGCAAAGGGGAATTAAGAGGTGGGGAAAAAGAAGTAGACGCAGAACGTATAAAAGAGCAAGGATGAAAACAATTTTCATTTTTGAATGACAGCGCCGTAAAAATCAACAACAACAACAACAATGATAATTAGCTTACATTATGGATGCTGTAGTGATTTATTTTTTCAAGTTTTAAAGGATGTATTCACTCTTATTTTTTATGTTTTTAACCAGATACTTCTGAATTTGTAAAAAAAAAAAAGATCAAAATTCTTGTAATATGGTGGCCCTGAAGTACGCTTGATAACAGATCATGTGCGACGTGAATTTCGCATCCCATCAGGTCATGAATTTCGCATCCGGGTCCTGAACTTCGCATCCCAGGTCATGAATTTCGCACCCCGGGTCCCGAACTTCGCGTCACAGGTCATGAATTTCGTGCCACGGGTCGCGAAATTCGCGACTGGGGCGCAAAGTTGGCCGCGAAATTCACGTCGCACTGACCTGTTGTCGAGCGTACTTCAGGGGAGCGTTTCATGAAAGGACTTGACGGATGTTTTATCCGACTAAGGGGGTGTTGCAAGAAAGTTGCAATCGATTGTAAGTTGCAACTGATTGTCACTGACCAATCAAAATCATATTTACATGCATGTCTTCTTAAAAGGGCAGACCCTGAGCCAATCAGAATGGTTGTTTGAAAATTAGCAATTATTTGCAATTGATTGCAACCTTCTTGCAACACCCCATACGTCTGTTTTATCCGACAGTTGCCATAGTAACGATGCTTCTCAGCCAATCAAAGTCAAGGAAAGACGTCAGATCTGACAACTTGTCAGACAACAGATGTTGATGAAAGGCTCCCCAGGGCCACCTATTATGTAATTCACATAAACGCTCTAGACGCACATGCCCACGAAGCAGTCGCCGTTGCGCTTAATTGCTGTTTTAATTATTTTCTATCCATCATTACTTTAAAATAATGAGGCCACATCACTTGGGAAATTTGGGTAGCTATAGGGAAAGTGCCCTCCACTCTACTATTGTAACAATCTTTATTGGCTCTCGTGACATTGTAATTTCATTCACGTGGTTGTCTGCTTCTTGCCTTTAATGAAGAATTATGTTGGGATCGAGTTGTGTGTTTCCTGGAATAAAGTTACAAGACGTCCTTTGCTCTACTTCCTGCTGGTCTATTACATGCCGATAATCGATAATTTACGTTACAAAAATCATGACAATGGAGATACAATACGCTAGAACCTGTTCCCGGTACACAAAATTCCATTTTCTTTTCTCGCTCGCTTTCTAAGCTCACTCATAACATCTAGAAACAAGACGATTTCGAGCAGCAAGTGCTCTCTATTCCAACAGCTAGATGCCTGCATTTTTTTTTTTGGGGGGGGGGGGAGGGGGCAGCTAGGTGTCCGACTATCCTCGAATTCGGCAGGAATATGTACATTATAAAAATCATTTAGTGTATTTGGGTGACAAATCAACATTTTAAAGAAAAAATTTCTTGTCGGGTGCCCGCTCATAGAAACAGAATGGTTCGACGACAAGAGAGGTGCCCACACTGCGGCATATTCGGCTCATAGGTGATCATGGTGATGGGATATGATCTAGATATGTTATAGGCTTAACGTGCATTTTGATGACGAAATAACACTTCTACTTTGAAAAAGTTTATATATCTTTCCTCGGGCGCTTCGCTCGCCGCTTAGATACAGGAGGTTTCAGAAAATTAATGAATATGAGAAGCGAGGTACGGATTATCTCATAGGCTCATTTTGATGAACAATTATTGTGACGTCTATATGAAAAAAAAAATATATTTTTCTTCGCTCGCTTCTCTCGCTCGTAATAAGATACATGATGGTTTCAGAAACTAAACGAATTTGGCAAGCGAGGTGACAGAATAAACGATTTAGATATCTTGTATAGGCCCATGGTGTTTGATTACGAATTATCACTTCTACCATGAAAAAAAACCACGAAGAGTGTATAGATACAGTATGGTTTCGGGGAAAAAAACTTGATGACTAAGTAACACTTCTACCGTCAAAAGGGTGTGTTTTACTCGCTCGCTTGTAATATAGAAAGAGGGTGGTTGTAGCAAACAATAATTGGATCAGCGAGGTGACCTGGAAAATATCATTTAGATATAGGCCTATATATAGTGTATTTTGATGAAAACATAGTTTCTTCCAGTTATTTTGCCTCGCTCGCTTCGTTCTTTCATTAAAAAAAAAAAAAAAGGATGGTTCATAACAAAGCGATAAGCGTCATTTTCTCCAAATTTAAAAACGCTTCGCTGCTCCTAAATATTCCATTAAAGTATAATAAAAATCTACATTTTCGCTATTGTTTCTTGTAGGGGTAGATAATTATATGTTTTACCAATGCTGCATAACTGTCGGAAAATTTAGGTCTTACGTCCCCCTCAAAATGTTCTAGCGACGCCCCTGTCTATTTATTAAAAAAATTATTTTATTCTTTTCTTTCAGTGACATCAATATGTACAAAGAGCAAACAAATTACAATCATGAACTGACAAGTAACTTCATACGTACCACGGTACCAGTAAAATCAAAGAACAAAGAATTTATATGCATAGATAGACTTTTAAATCACTTCAGATAACTAACAAAATGAACAATGTAATTTGATATAACTGGTCCTTTCTACTTTTCTAATTCTTTCACTAAAAGAAAGATTAAGAAATAAAATAAAGAAGAAACAAAATGAAAAGGAAAAAGAAACAGACAGACGCACCAGCACATCCCAGCACAACACCAGCTCATCCCTCCCCTTCAGCCCCACCTCCACAACACCCCTTTCCCCTTCTCCATCCTTGAGCATACCCCTCGCAATCCGTGACCCGTCCGTGACTTACAAGAAGCGTGAGAATCTGCAGACAACCAATGACGCAAAAAACCTCTTTTCCTCTCTTGTCCGTAACATTTCATATTATTTCTATTGGAAAAAAAAAAGACTCCGCCATTCATCCGAAATCAAAAGTCTACGCTTCTTCGCGTAGTCGATCCTTCACGTTTGCCCCCCCCCCCCTCCCCCATGGCTACGCAAGTGAAGAGGAGTGTGGAAATATCTTCATTTTTTTCAAATTAGGGAAATTTGGTTGTTAAGCTTAAAGTGGAGCCATATTAGCAAATTTGATGACACTTTCAAATTCTTGGACTCATTAAGCTGTTCGGCTTGGGATTGCCCTCGCTATGCCGGAGTCTCTGCTTGGCTACACAGTTTGATTGTTCCTATTATTTCATAGTTGCCGTTGAACTCTCTATGTATCTATCTATCTCTTTCTCTCTCTATCAATCACTCTGTCTGTCTGTCTGTCTGTCTGTCTGTCTCTCTGTTTCTCTCAGGCTCTGTCACACGCGGCTACCATGTATTAATTGTCTTGATTTATAGCTAGCCTATTCACCAAATAATTTGTTTGTTTTCATTTCCGTTAAAAAATGAGGCAACATAACAAGGCGGGTAGCCCATTTCAGTCGCATTAGCATGCACCTCTTCTTCCATGGGGTCCTAAGGTCACGACTTTTTATTTTATTTTTTTTCATTGTTACATTTAGATGCTTGTGAATGAATATTTCTACGATGATCATCTTTCAAAAACTATAGGACTATAGTTAAGGACATTTAAACTTGCTTCGGAATTCTGTAGGCCTACTGCATATTCTATGCAAGCATGATCCCCCACCCATGATTTGGAAGGTGGAGGACATAATATAGGAATAACGCATTCCGCGGAGTTGTTCAGCGAGTATGCAGTGCACGAGAGGTTTCTTCTGAGCATGCGCACTCCACACGAGCCGGAAGGCGAGTGTGGAGTGCAGGTGCATGCGAAGAAGAAACCTCGAGTGCACTGCATATCGCTGAACAACGACGGGAAAATGCGTTATTCCTTTTATAAGATGGCTAAGTAATTTCGAACGCAATTAAGCACCTTATATGACAAAGAAATAATAAAATAGATCTAGGAATCTAAATCAAATATCAAAAATTTTGAAATTGCACTTACCGTTTGAAAATGGTCCAGAGTAGGATTTCTCCGAGATTATTCCAATTTGTGCTGAATGTTATATTCCAAATTTCTGTCGACTTCGAGTTTCGGGAGTTAATTTAAATGATGTTTTGTGATCACCACAAAAAGTTCAGAGTTCAGTTTACAAAGTTTCAAATCCAACACATGAACTCGAAAATGTTTAAACTCTCAAGAATTCAACACATTTACAATTATATTTTGGATCAGAAATTTATCCTTTCATGATTGGCTTAAAGACCCTCACGTGATCATTGGTATTTTTAGCTATTTCAGAATGTTGGCATGAAGGTTTTACTATTTGGGAAATGACGTCACTCTTATGACGACATTTTACAAATAGTATATATTATATTTTGGATCAGAAATTTATCCTTTCATGATTGGCTTAAAGACCTTCACGTGATCATTGGTATTTTCAGCTATTTCAGAATGTTGGCGTGAAGGTTTACTATTTGGGAAATGACGTCACTCTTATGACGACATTTTCCAAATAGTATATACTATTTGTGAAATGATGTCACAGTACCCTCAGTGAATAGTACTATTTCGGAGTCACCTCTTGCCCATAGTTTTAACCAGAAACTCTCAAGGCAAAGTATATTTGTATACTATTTGTGAAATGACGTCACACTACGCAAAATCTATGCGCGAAATGAAAATTCAGTGGGGCATACGAGAGCTCGAGTGCGCACCATGGGGAACTCTCGCGGTGTCACGGCTACTGCGTTTCTCAATTTCCGATCACTTTGCAGTTTATCCGTACAACGTTTAGTGCCATAAAGCATTCAATAAGACATAAACATGAAATAAAGAATATTGATTTGGTGTCATTTGACTGATTTATTTTAATAAACAAGGTAAAAACCCACTTCACCTACTTGGCTGATTTACAACGGGGCCGTGTATCAATAAAAAAAAAATAAAATAAGAAAGTAAAATTCATGTACAAATACATATAAATCTTGATCCAAAATATAAAACAAATATACTCTGCCATAATTTCGAGTTTCTGGTTAAAACTATGGGCCTCGATGACTCGAATAGTACCATTCACTTCGGGGCTGCGCCCCTCAGTGAATAGTACTATTTCGGAGTCACCTCTTGCCCATAGTTTTAACCAGAAACTCTCAAGGCAAAGTATATTTGTATACTATTTACAGCAGATTTGACAGCTATACTGCCTAGATCTAGTTGTTGATAGTCACATTACATCCGTGGAAGTGGAAAACGTTTCCACTCCGAACGACCGTGACTGGTGTCCCTCCTGACCATGATCGAGGATCTCGACTTTTGATGGCACAAGTTTTAAATCCTATGAAATAACATGAGTGGTGGCCTTGAAAATCTGGTTAATGAAGAATTTCACTGTAAAATGTAATATCGTTCTAACCCAAACGCAGTCGAAATCGTCGATACGTCCCAGGCGATCGATCAATTTGTGCATAAATTTATTTTCTTTTTCAACATATGATTGTGGATCCCGCGCTAATTAGTTTATAAAAAGCTCATTTTTCATTCATACGGTACGTGACCTCAGGCTCATTGAGCATAAAGCTGGTACGTAATCGAAATCTCGATTTTTTTAGACGCTGCGCATGCGTCAAAACCGTGGGTTAGACAATTTGGGTGCGCGAAATTCCCACGGGCGTGCAGGGATAGACACTTTTTGCGAATGATCACGTGGTACGCTTTGACCAATCAGCAAGCTGCAAATTATTTAGCCATCTTATAATATCAAATGTCCCCCCGCCCCCCCCCCCTCCCCCACGATTTTGGGATGGTCCCCATCCCCATTAGAGGATCTCTCTCTCTCTCTCTCTCTCCTTTTGCTTGTCAGCGAATTTTTCTTGTGAAAAGAGAAATCTGAAAAGGCCGAGGACCCCCCCCCCCCTTTTTTTTTTTTTCTTTTTGTTTTGTTTCGAATGGGTCCCCCTCACCTTTCAAGACTTGCGGGGTGGTGTATGATACGGCGCGGCCTATCCGGCGCGGCGAATATCCGTATAGTATATACGGTATAGGCCGGGTATAGGTACCGTAATTTCAATCAAATTAATTAGGCGTTGGATGTGTTGCGAGGATCAACATGGCAACAGGACATTCCTTATCGGTGGTGACGAATTCTTGTGTTACAAGGCCTAGAATTCCAAATTCTAACTTACCAGAGAGTGTTCTCGATCGGGATTTAGCTAGAAGTCGTGAATACAAAAAAGGTGCACTTCTAGCTTCGTACGACGGATCTAATTTTCATGATGATGACCGGGAATATTTTGCTCAGTCCCAGGCAATGGGATTTGGTGGTGGCTCATTGGATGAGGATGCTCTTATTGATCAGCTTACAAGTGATGTGGAAAACATCAGCAGTGAAGATTTTTACGTACGACTGAAAGAGCTGAAGGAAAAGCATCGGAAAACCCTTAACTCCCTTGAAGAAAGGTATAAGAAAAAAGTTTCTCGGAAACGGCAAGAACTTGAATTTGAAAATGAAGTGAGGAATGAAATGGAATTGGATGGCAATGCCAATGCTGACAATGATTGGAATTTGAGTATGAATTACATGAATGGCATAGATAAGGTCAAAGGAATGACACGAAGTGGTCCAGTATATGTAGCAGAGCATGAACACAAGCACATGGATGATCAGATGCAGAGATTCAACCAAAGTTTACCAGCATGGTCAGCTTTGCCAAGAGATAATGTCAGAGACATGTCATCAAAACCACCAACTGGAAGGCCTCAGACGGCATGGACAGACCGACCAAAATCCAGATCTACAGCACGCAGTGGTACTCATAATACTAGTGCTAGACAGAAGACTGACTGGAGCGATGTCACCTGGAGTGGCAGCGAATGTTCAGCTACTACAGAAGAGATATTATCTAGTGTGAACACATCCCTTGAGCTCTCTTTGAGTAAGCAGCCTGGGTCTCCAGCTGCTGTGGTGGACGGCATGTGGGAAGATTTCAACGTTGACTCCTACGCACCACGTTCTCGCAGTATGTCTAGGTCATCAGCCCGTAGCAACTCAACTCAACAAAGCAAGGCAAAGGAGTGGTCTCCGAAGATCACCATACCAAAGCCCTTTACCATGACTCTAAGGGAATCCAGTGAAGAGCGAAAGCAGACAAGGGCATCGATAGAGCTTGAACAAGCACGTCTTGATAGAGAGAAACAAGAGGAAATAGAGTGCCAAAAGAAATTTAAAGCAAATCCAGTACCGGCTCACACTTTCCTGCCACTTTACGATGAGATCAAGGATCAACAGATTGAAAAATCCAAGAAGAATCGGGAAGAAAGCTATAAAAAGCTCATGAGCACGCAAAAACCATTTAAGCTGACCGAGACCAGAAAGCACCAAAGATCAGCAAGTGCTCCTTTTTCAGTGAAACGATCCAAGACACCCACATTCAAAGCCAAACCCGTTCCAAAGTCTGTCTTTGATCCGACTGTTGATGAGCAGATTCTGGAGGAAGAAGAGTACAGAAAGATCAGAATAAAGATGAGAGCTGAGGAGATGTTGAGACAATCTTCACTCCCTCTTAACATGCAAATCAGAGGCAAGGAGTATACGGATGGGAAGATGAGAAGGAAGATGCAGAAGAATAGGGAGAAACAGGCCTTCATGACTTCAGAACATAAATTTAGACCCCAGGTAAATTTAAAAGTGTGTAATTAGGTTTTTACGGATGTATATGGTCAGTCAGATATGATTATTACATTTATTTGGGACTAACCTTTAATTTCACCATCTGAAAGGTGTGACTCAGGTTTGAACCTGGGTCCAATCAAAGTCATTTTGTATGCGAAGACATAGAGCTGCCCATTGATGGATACCACTAGACCAACTCTCGCTCCCTGTAGTACTTTTCTTCATTGAAGTGAGGGTGAAGAGGCATAAAAATAGACTTTTATTTTGACAAAGAATGACTGTAATGAATCTTAAAAGTATGCTAAGAAAATTGTAAATATAAAGGTTATCACCTGAGCCCTTGTAGCCGAAGCTTCTTTTTATTTAAGAGATGCTCTCAGATTTGTAGCATTTTGGTCCGTAAATTTGAATTTTGTAGTATCATTACATGACATTGTTTCATGATAATATTTCGGTCTGTAGATTTGAATTTTATAATATCATTACATGAAATTGTTTCATGATAATATTAAGCTAATTGTATGTTGAGTAATGGCTTTGGCGCAGCTCTGTGATACTTAGCTAAAAATGTTGTGTCATTTGTTGTTAAACTTGTTAAAATATTGCTTACGTTTCTGACTTTCTGCTATACATAAGACAAATAGCCTAAAGGAATTTGTTGGCAGTACAATCTATTTTTATTGTGTACTATTTGAATGAAATTAACATGATTTATATATCTCTGTCTTGCATAGATTGAGGATATCTTTATTCAATGGGAAACAATATTGCTAACTTTTGAGATGTGTCTTCTGTTTAAACAAGGTGAATGGAGAGATCCCAGACTATGATGAATTGCACAGGAAGTTTCAAGAAGAGGTTCAAAGAAAGAAGAGAGAAAAGGAGCCAACTGTCATCGAACCCTTTCATCTCAGGACAGCAAGGATTCCTTCCCGCAAATCTAGGGTTCTGGTTGAAATGGAGGAGGAACTAGAAAGGAAGAAAGAGGCTCTTCGGGGATCTCTATCCAAGTCTGCCTCTTTCCGAAGGTAGTCCTGTCACATTTGACATTGAAAATTAAAGTTAGAAGATATCTTGTTAATTTTAGTGACAAGAGGTTTCAAGAAGCCCTGTACATGTACACGTTGTTTTCCTGCAGTATGGATGAATGAATTTCTTGTTGTTTCATCATGGATTTATATTTTTGCTTTCATTTATTTTACAACTTGGTTCCTCAATTTATTTATCTAAATATTATAATTGTATTTTGTCTTGAATTGGTCAAAGGCCATTAACATTAGTGTTTTTTTCAGATAGCACTATCTGTACAGTATCTGTAGAAAAAAGGACATTTCTTTTCCTCAAAATGACAGATGAATACTAGTTTATTCATTGTTTTGTATGAAATGGACATTGATATATCAAGTCAAAAATTGAAGTGATTGCTCTTTCTTTGTATCAAGAAAAAATTAGAATGATTGCACATACTTTGTGCCTTTGATTAAATATAGGTCCATGGACATGGGTGATACCATACCGTCAAAGACAACCAATGCCACCGAACTGCGGAGGAGTGTACTGAGCAAGACACAGATGGAACAAGCAGAGAAGGAGAGACAGGAGATGGAACGAGAGAAACAGAGGAGGTACAAGGAGAAGAAACTACAGCGATTCATCACCAGTAAAGCCAGAGCCAATGATACGTCACAAAGCTTGGAAACAACCAACAAGGAGAAATTGAGACAACACAGGTAAGGCACGATTAGCCTGTGAAGAGTGTGTTGAGATATGATTAGCCCCCTCCCCCCCCCCCCCCCACCTTTTAAAAAAAATTGTGTAAGTGTTCTGCAAAGTTGACATCCTACCGGTATTTCTTATCTAATGATAAAGCACTCAAAATGTATAGTAACTGATTGATACTGGAGAAAGTGTGGATACGAAAAAGCTTTACATCTCCTTGGATTCTTGATTTATTTTTCAAATTATTGCTCGTAACTTAAAGGGAAAGTCTACCCCTGAAGTTTCACAGTTTCAATAAAAGGAGATAAATTTGAACAGCATTTTAAAAAAGAAATGAGCAAAATTGGTCAAAGAATAAGAAAATTAAACTCATTTACATTTTCTAGTAAATTACTCTCGGCTCTGCAAATTGGCAACACTGATGACATCATATGTGAGCAGCTCTCCATTCACTTTGTAGATGAAATTTCACATTTTCTCAATTTTCTTGGAAGTTACACATTTTCTCACCCCATAGTCAATGTATGTTCAGAAGAATTGCTTTTTACATAACATACTTTGACTATGGGGTGAGAAAATGTGTAACTTTCAAGATAATTGAAAAAAATGTGAAATTTCATGTACAAAGTGAATGGAGAGCTGCTTGCATATGATGTCGTCAGTGTTGCTAATTTGCAAAGCCGAGAGTAATTTACTAGAACATGTAAATGAGTGTAATTTGCTTATTCTTTGACCGATTTTGCTCATTTCTTTTTTAAAATGCTGTTCAAATTTAAGTCCTTTTATTGAAACAGTGAAACTTCTGGGCTGGACTTTCCCTTTAAATCCTGCAATTTTCAAGGAAAAGAAAGACAACTGACTGGCATGCAAAGCAATATTCATATGCTTCTGCCATTTTCTCAAGTTCAAGGTAATAGCTGTTATACTAGTATTTGGTTGTTAAAACTTTTGAGTTGACTGAACATAACTGCATTTATCCTTAAATTCATTGAATCCTGCATAGAAAAACATGAAAACTTATTAAAAACTCAAGTCATACCTTGGTGCAGTGTATTTGAATTTAATATGATTTATTATGGTTTTTTTTTCTACCCTCAGAGAATCAGAAAGAGCTCGTGAAGAAGAATATGAAAGGGAACTCCAGGAAATGATGGCCAGGATTGAATCTCGCCCTCTTCTCTTTGAAAGAGAATCCGAGGTATGAATTAAAGAATAAAAAATTAAAATTATTAGAGAGAATGAACAATGTATGATACTTATGAATTACACTTGATGAATTAGAACTTGGTTAAACCATAATTTGTGTTCTTAAAGCTTATTTAATTGCATGTGCAGATTACAAATCGGTTATTGCTTGATGCTTAAATTTGACTTCAGTCTTTGAAAACGTTGGTATAGAGTGAATTGGCAGCAAGCATCTTTTTTGAAGTTGGACTGATATTCATGGTTGTGCTTATTTTCATGCATGATAGAATACTTGGCCACATGAAGTAAGAGTTTTCAGAATCTGCTGGATTAAAATTTTTTTTAAATTCCATTTTCCTTTTTCCTTCCTCTTGATTTTCTTCTGCAGTTGAATGCCAAGAAGCGTGCAGAAAGGAAATACGAGAGTGCCCTCAAGAGTGCAGGAATCACGGAAGATTTCTTGGAACGCAAGGGTCGTTCAGGAGCCACCCAGACCGTGAGAGGCCGAGGAGGAACAGCTGAGGAGAGCAGAAGTGAGGCAAGCTTCAACTATGACGACGATGATGATGACTATGGAGGTTATAGTGGTGGTGGTGACGGAAGAGATGATTATGATGAATCTCCAGCAAGCGATGATGATTAGATAATGATGATAAGTCATTTTCGTTTTTTGGTTGGTTTCTCCTTCTCTAATGACTGCTGCCTTTTCTTTTGTTTTCCCTTTGAACCTCATAAGAAATTGGTAATGAGAGTATCTTGAGATATTCAGAATAAATATAATATTCATATCTATTGCACGTATCAATCTTATTGTGACACTTTGATTTAAAGCATATTTGTTGCACATTTATTGTGCATTTATAGCTGATGGACATGATGTTTTAATGTGAGTGAAAATATACTCTCAAATAATATGAAAAATGACTAGATAAGTAGACCAGTTGACATGCAAGAATATGCACACACAAATTCATTCATTTACAGACTCAAACAACCATTTGATTCCTTGCATTGTAGTTTTATGTTATCTTTTTTTTTCTTCAAAGTTCTTAACCATAAATCCCAAAAATGCAGGGCAAAGTTTATTGTACCCCCCTATATGAAAATGCGGGGTATATATTTTTCACTGCATTGCCAATTTAGAGACTTTAACTGTTAGTGACAATTAAATCTTATGACACAACATAACTCCAAGTTTCTAGTGATTTTTTTTTTCTGTTCATGTAAAATGTTTAATTCCTAGCATTCTGAATGCAGAGATACCGCAAAAGTGTCATTAAAAGGAAACCCAGCCTATGCTATGGGTTAATACTCATAGAGAGTGAAGGATCATGATCATGTTTGTTGCAACCATAGACATGTAATAAATTTACTAGACGAAAAGCAGCACGTGCGGATATCATTACGCGAATGGCATTAGGCCCCATCTCTTTTGGATCATTTGAAGGGGCCGATAAGCACCCGTTATCGCCGTGATATCGATAACACTGTTGCATTATTCATATCTATTGCACGTATCAATCTTATTGTGACACTTTGATTTAAAGCGTATTTGTTGCGCATTTGTTGCGCATTTATTGTGCATTTATTGCGCATGTTTTTAGCTGATGGACGTGATGTTTTAATGCACGCTACTCCTTGGAATCATCATACAAAATGAATTATTCATTTTTGATCATGAATATTGATGGTGCTTACGTTGGCCTTCTAATGAATCTGGAGTCTTCTGGACAAATTGGTGGAGCTTTAGGGACCTGGTTGCAAGAGTGCTGCTCTCTTCTTTTTCAAAAGATGATACTAAATAAAACCTGAACACATTACCAGTCATTACAACTTGATTTCACGGCACCAGCACAATAAAAAATGACAGGGATGGGACTCAAACCTTCTGCGTGAATAAAAGTCAATCTTTGGTCCCTTTGTAAGCTTCATTTGAATTGTATGTATCAGAATATTGTTATTGTATATTTGCTGCCAGCAAGTGTCTTGGGTTATTACAATTTTTTTCCATGATAGGAGGTTTTCAGTTGCCAAATGGATGTGTAAGTGGTGTTATTATTTTGATAATTCTGTACATTCTACTGTTGTATAGGAAAATTCATCTTGACATTATTCAACTTTTTTTTTTTTCTTTTAAAAAAATTTGTATATTGGATATTTCAAATTATATGACCTAAATTTGTATCAGTGTGCTAATGATAAACATATTTCATAGCTTGTTGTATGTTCATTTAGCACTTAGGAATACCTTAGTATTGTTTTAATATGCAAAAAGAAATAAAAACGCATAAAATGTGATTTTGCAAGATGGGTGATTTGTTTAATTGATTATCTGTACTATCAACATTCATAAGATTGATAGTCTTGCATTTTTTTTTCAGCAGTGTGTGGGATTTATTGCCAGTTACTAAGTATAGAGGAGCTTGTCATCAAGGTCTGCTGCTTGAAGATTCTGTGCTTTTAATGGTTTAGTATAATTTTCAGTATGTTTCCTGAAAGGTGATTTGTGACTACATATCTCTGTTTAACTGTTATTAACTCAGACAGAGCAGATGATTTGTTTTACCCTAAGATTAACTGCTTATACTCAACAGGCATTTAAGCCAAGAAAAACTATAGTGTATTGTGTAAACAGTATCATTGAAATACTGCCACCATTTGAGAAGAGGTAGTATGTATTTGTCAAAGAGATTTTTAAAGTACTGGGAAATTTAGTACTACAGATGTTTATGATAGTCATACAGTTCTATGAGATTTTTTATCGTGGAAACTAATCTTTTAGTCTGGAATTCAATCTGCAGGTGAATAGAATTATGAATTTCATATCACACATTGTTTTTGTCATACTTCTTTCTTTTTCTGGAAAAAAAAATCAGTCAAATTGTACTAACTGTCATGTGTGATTCAACTGCAGTAAATGTTTCTTCATTTTCATTCCTTATGAATGGACAAAACTTTCTTTACATGATTATTTTGCTTTTGTGAAATTGGTTGATTAGAAGTAGTCTCTGCATACATGATATATGTAAAGCTGAAATGTTATTTGGGTCATAAAGTACTAAATGCATATATTTGATGATAAAAAACCCTATTTATTCTGTAATCTTTCATCTGTATTGTATAATTTTAAAATCCAGGCATTTTACTGATTGTTATGATGATAAGCAGATGACTGTAATTTCTATTTTCTAAATCTCACATACATTTCCAACTTTTCCTTGTACTGTACATTTCCTGTAAGCTGCAAATTGTAAATGGTTTCATGTAAAGGCTTGTTCAGATATGATGGGATGAAAAGTTGAGCATACAAACTCATGACATCATATTTTGCACTAACTTTTTGTTGGTCCATAGCATTTTGCTGCCAAGAGGCAGAAAATATGCCTCTTGCCTTAGCATTTTTTTTTTTTTTTGCTGCCTCATAAGTCATAACTAATTCACTTATTACACAAAAAACTGTGGGGGTTTGTCATGGGGAGTTGTCACGTCATTTCTGAACAAGCCTGTACTGCGAGCTGAAAATTGTAAATAGTTTCGTGTAAGGGAGCTTAGCAAATCCCAGTGGCATGATAAGACACATCTGGAAGGCAAGAAATACAGACAACAAAATGGATTTTTTTCATTGTGGATGCATCTTCTGGTGCCAGAGCATTTCGTTGTTAAAGCTCCCTCAGATGATATTATATTTCAGTGTCTTTGTCTTCTTTCATGTAGTAAATCTGTCCTTGCAAAAATTAAACCATTGCACTGTTGTACTTATTGTGAGTGAATGTTATTGTCAAAGTGTGTTCACATTATGTCACAGATCATGTTTAAATTTATAAACCCTTTAATTCAGTCTATCCATTTATTTACCTCCTTGATTTGCAAAAACGAGCTTAGCGTGTTTGAATCTGATTTTATGATTCAAGGTATTTGATGGGAAAATTCCAGGAATGCTGCAATAGTACAGTGTGTATGTCCAAGAGAGTAGAAGAGAGATGGAGAAGAAGGAAAGATTGAAAGTAGGAAAGAGAGGGAGAAAAAAAAAGGGCATAAAGGGGCAGAAGTTGGAGGGATATTTCATATAAATTGGAGAAAGAACATCCTGTGAAATCAGTTTTACCTCACTTGATTTGTATTTTTATGGAAGAAGGAAATTAAAACATAAGCCTCTGTCCAGGCTCAAACAAAAAAATATATATTTTTAATGAAATGTTAATAGTAGCAGTACATGAATACATCATCACTAACTAGGCATGAATAACAAAAAGCATAAGGGCAGAAAAGAAAATATCCCTTTATACAGTACATGAATTCTCTATGTGAAAAATGGTTTTGAAAGCTTTTCTCAAGTACTAGTAGCCCAGGAGCCTGTCCCGGATTAGTCACCCCATTTTACATATGGAAATTGTCCCCTTAAAGTTAGTTAGACCATCCGTCCCATTCACAAAATGGTTGTCAGACCGAACATTTCTGCTGGGGGTAGCCCCCAGGGCCTCGAAAAGGGGCCCAAAATTAGGGTTGATTTTACCCCATCTAATATATGCACCAAACTTTGTCAGGAGAAAGTGGTATGACTATACATTACCAAAACACAAAAAATGACAAAATTTTCCACATAAGGCCCGTGCACCAAATTTTGTCAGAAAGAAGAGCTATGCCTATACATTCCAAAAATATAAAAACTGACCAACATTTCCTTCAGGAAGGGGGTCTAACACTTCCTGGAAAAAAACCAAAGTGCCCTTCAACTACAGGCTTTACTGCCCCAAAGTGCTCTCATTGATAGAGAAAATCCATTTTCTCACTTGGAACCATTTTAACTGTCATGTGTTTCATTCAATCCAAGTTAAATTCACACAGAAAAATCTTTAAGTTATGTACTTTTGTTTTTGGTGTTGATTGGGTGTAAAATGGTCATTTCAATAATAAATAAACATAATTTGAAAATTGTATTAATGTCTCAAAAAAGAGCAAAGTGATATTGTCAGGGTCATGTAAACACACCTCTTGCCCACCTGGGCTCTTGGACAAGATATAAAAGAACAACTAATGCTAAATATGTGTGTAATTAACACATGAATGGTAGATTTCAGCCTGGCAGCCACACAGCCCAGATGCTTGGCAAGCTGCCATATTTTCTCTTTACAAGCAGGCACTGGTATGTGTTTAAGCTGTGTTTATATGACCATGACATAACTAATTTGCTCCTTTTTGAGACAGCAATACAATTTTTTAAAATTTGATAATTCATTATTGAAATGACCATTTTAGATCCAAACAGCACCCGTAACAAAAGTACATGACTGAAAGATTCTCCTGTGTGAATTTAACTTGGATTGAATGAAACACATGACAGTTAAAATGGTTCCAAGTGAGAAAATGGATTTTTCTCTATCAATGAGAGCACTTTGGGGCAGTAAAGCCTATAGTTTTTGAAGGGCACTTTGTTTTTTGTTTTTTTTTCTGGGAAGTGTTAGACCCCCTTCCTGAAGGAAATGTTGGTCAGTTTTTATATTTTTGGAATGTATAGGCATAGCTCTTCTTTCTGACAAAATTTGGTGCACAGGCCTTATGTGGAAAATTTTTCCCCATTTTTTAGGGGATGTCTGACAACCATTCCCGACGGAAAATTTTGTCATTTTTTATGTTTTGGTAATGTATAGTCATACCAGTTTCTCCTGACAAAGTTTGGTGTATATATTAGATGGGGTAAAATCAATCCGACTTTTGGGCCCCTGGGGGCTACCCCCTGCAGAAATGTTCGGTCTGACAACCATTTTGTGAATGGGACGGATGGTCTAACTAACTTTAAGGGGACAATTTTCATATGTAAAATGGGGTGATTATAATCCGGGACAGGCTCCCAGACTATGTATGTCTAGTATTAAATTTTGAGAAGGTATTCTTAGAAAAAAAATTCTGCATGGTTTTGTTTTTCTTCTTGACCTCTCCCTCCCCTCAAAAAAGATACTGCAGATATTTATTTTCAATTCATGTTTCATTGAGATACTAACAGTTGAATATGATATTCCCTGCACATGTGTATTTAGGCTTTTAAGGTATTTTTGCACTTTTTGGAAAGTTGCACTCGAGTTGCGCATGTTTGGTTGTTGCTCACGCACGAAGTGCGTTTTTTGTTGTGTCATAGGTCAGATTCTCGTCTATTACAATATCCGGTTTCAATCGTCACAACAGAAATGAGAGACAAAGCGGAGGAGACACTCCGAAAATAAATAACAATATTAGTCTAAACAAAGGATTAGACTTTGGAAATAATTACTCTTTTCATTGAGGTAAGTGTTAGCTTTGATCAAATTTTCCTCACTTTGATTTTTATTACTTAATTTTGATTCAGAAACAATTAAATGTCTGCCGATCTCGATCTTTCATCGACTGCTTGATGCCCGGTGCTGTTGCTATTCACAGTGGAACTGCACTGGCATTGAAGTGCACTTCTGCTGCAATGCAGTGCAGGCACTCAGCACTGCACATCTGCTAGCCATTTAAATTTTGTGCAGGTTCCTTGTGGGAGTTTGACCAATTGATCAGACAGAATCACAGAGAGATCACTTTTTTCTTGATTTGCAACTTTGCATGATGACTGCCTTGCTAATGCTGCTTGTTGCCTCTTTTTATTTAAAAAAAAAAAAGTGATTTGATGTTGCCTTTTTGTTGAGCATTTTCTTGATTTTTTTGAAAATTTGTAACTTGTTAGACTGATTCAACTGTTAGAATAGATCTAGATCTAATGTTAACTTTATGCTATGTTCAAATGTTAATAATGGGATTTAATTAAATTGCGCTTTCAACAGGTCTTTCAAAGCGCTGTACAGATAATTACAAAACAAGTAAATAGCAACAAGTAATAACATAAGGGTCTACAATGTATTAGGCTAGGCCTAATGCAAAACAGATAGCAACACACTCATTGACACACAGTAGCCACATAGTCTAGTCATAGGGCCAAACGCGTGTGGGACTGTAGTGAACATTCACCATTGCAGCAGTCAAAAACAGACAACAAAATTGCCCTAAGCAAGTGTAGGGTTGTAAAATAATAAAGTTCATGCAGCAAACATAACATTCAGCAGCAAATCAATCAGTCTCGAACGTAACAGCATCAAAACTTAACAGCAACTCGGGAGACGAGGAAAAGAAAGAAGATTGTAGTCTGGTAGTTGTCTGTGTAATCTCTATCTGCTATCTCTCTTTAATCTGTTCTTATTACACATAAAAATGCTCTTTTACAACATAAGGCTGCTTGGCCCACATCAAATTTGTAACCAAAGAAACATAACATAATAAATATTCAAACATACTAAACCAATGAACAAAGAGAAAATGGAAGGATCCAACTAAAATGTAACAACCTAATTCAACAAGAGAACCAATCGGAAAATAACTAGGATGAAGATGAGTCAATGACTGGGTGATTATGTAATGAAGAATGTTCAACAAAAGAACCAGATGTGTGGATGGAATGAATGGGTACATCTGAACAGGAAAGGAATGAAGGTGACGAGAGAAGTAGGGCAGAGGCTGATGAGGAGAATGGCAACATAACATCTATTGAAACTTGAACTTAAATGAATTCCAACTGAAGAACAGAAAAGGAATGTAAACAAGGAGAAACCAAAATGACAAAAGAGGCACCCTACACAAGATTTAATTTTCTTAAATTTGCTAGATGATGTGATTCAGGGACTCTTGAACTCTTAATGTGCCACAAATTTGGGTATTCAGAGTTAAAATGGAATTTTACTAGATTATTTTGCTCTCATGTATGATTTTCTGGCAAGCCAAAACGTCTCGGAAATATTATATGGTCGGGGATCCTAAAGCTACGCACCATACAAATCACATAGACGCACAATGCAGTGCATTCAAATCGGGCTAAAATACACACGCGATATACACAGTAAATTTCAATATCAAGATTTGCATTCATTTATTGCATGTGCGTAGCTTTAGGACCCCTTCCTTTTTCAGAACAAAATTTGACACCGGCATTGATATTGATTTGGAAATATGCGTGGCTGACTTTCACACGTCGTAATTTTCTCCACAAATCAACTTTGGAATATGTAGAATCAAGATATAGAAATGAAATTTGCACAAGCCAGTGATTTCTGTGACTTTTAGCCGCTGAAAACAAAGTGCGTAGCTTTAGGTCCCCCCATCATACACACAAATTAAAGCTATTGAAGCTTTTCTGGTGCAATGACTACTGTAGGTTTGAAAAATAATAAAGTTCATGCAGCAAACATAACATTCAGCAGCAAATCAATCAGCATCAAAACTTAACAGCAACTCAGGAGCGAAAATAATGATGAAGGAGTCTGGTACATGTAGTTGTAATCTCTATCTGTCTGTGTTTTTTACAAGTTCAATCCTCTTTATATCACATAGGCAGTCCACATCCAATTTGTAACCAAAGAAACATAACATAATAAATATTCAAACATACTAAACCAATGAACATAAAGAAAGTGGAAGGATCCAACTAAAATGTAACAACCTAATTCAGTAAGAGAACCAATTGGAAAATAACTAGGATGAAGATGAGTCAATGACTGGGTGATTATGTAATGAAGAATGTTCAACAAAAGAACCAGATATGTGGATGGAATGAATGGGTACATCTGAATAGGAAAGGAATGAAGGTGATGAGAGAAGTAGGGCAGAGGCTGATGAGGAGAATGGCAACATAACATCTCTTGAAACTTGAACTTAAATGAACTAATTCCAACTGAAGAACAGAAAAGGAATGTAAACAAGGAGAAACCAAAATGACAAAATAGGCACCCTACACTACTATGGAGTACAAGCTTATCTCTGATAAGCTTGTACATGATAGCAACATGAATTATTTAACAAGCTAATAAATATAGATGCAAAAAATTAGAAAACAAGCAGATGAGTTTTTAGCAGAGATTTGAAGGATTCAAGAGTAGTGGCCTGACGGATATGTAAGGGAAGATTGTTCCAGAGAGTGGGAGCACTAACTGCAAAAGCACATTGGCCATAACGAGTATGGGTACGAGGTGCAGGAGACAGAAATATAAAAGTGTGAAGAAGAGGAAGATCTGAGATTGTGAGACATTTAGACTCTCTTAGAAATGAGATTTTGGAGGTATAAAAGAGCAAATCCATTTCTAATTCTAAAACAAGAAGAACTTTAAACTTTATTTGTTTGTCCATGGGAAGCCAATGGAGGGAATTTAGAATGGGTGAAAATAAGGTCTCGTAACTTTGCTTTTACATTTAGCGGTGCTGCACTGTTGTGAATCCGTTGCAATGGATATGTACATGTTGATGACAAAGCAAACAGACTATTAGAATAATCTAAGTGTGATGATACAAATGCATGGATAAGACGTTCAGTGGAACGTTGGTCTGAGTAATGCCTTAATCTGCCTATTCTGTAAATACCATATGAGGCAACCCGACAAATAATATGTTGACTAACATAAGTTTCATCTAACGGAAAGTTAAACAATGATATTTAACATCAGGCTTCTGACTGATTGATGAGTTGATAGTGTTGCTGTTGTGATGTGACTGATGATGGAGGGATGGGAAGAAAGTTGTTCACGTAAAATGTTTGTTAGAAATGAAGCCCCAGTCATTTTGATTTTTTTTGTAAACCATGGCTTTGCTCCCATTGAATACAGGTGCACTGATTCATGTACATGTAAATTCAAATGTTGAAATTGAGGAAAATGATGCAATGATTTTACCTTGGCCCTGATGGCATAGGGCTCCCACTCAGTCTCAACTTTAACTTAACTTTAACTTAACAGACAATGCCACAGCTTTCAAACTTTGCCACTCTCACTAATCAGATCATCTTCAGTTTTTACTCAAAATTACTTAAAGGATGTACATTGTAGCAGAGCACATTTACAAGCATGTAAAACTTAATCTTGACAGCATTGTGACTTATTGCCCGCTTACAATCACATCACTATCACTTGCACCATGCTGCATTCGTAACCTGAATTAAAGGTTCTGTGGAAAAGTACCCCAAAATATGCTATAAATGCTACTCTCCACAGAGCTTGGCATTTTTTTTTTCCTTTCTCTCTAACAGTGTAGCCTTTTTAGGTATTGAAGAGAGCCTCTTGAAAACCTCTTTTCCATTAACCAGCTTGTTTCATCTCTTTTTGATTATAAGATAAGAATATTTGAACACCATCTCATAACCTCATATTAAGAACTATGACAATGAAAATGCACATAATAATGCTCTGCAAAAAAACCCCAAAAAACCTAACACTAAATAAATGAATCTGAAATCTCAAAATTTGAGTGGGATTCAAATCAGCATAAATATAAAAATTTGTGTGTTTGTGTAAAGATTTCCTATGAGAACGGTAACAATTTCACTTCTTTACATTTTGTTGCCATTATCAGCTTTAAGAGTAAGATGATAAGGAAAAGCATGGTATTGTGAATTATTTCAGTGTTGTCGAGACTTGTGACTGCCATTGCGCCACTTCCTTTTAAATATCACTGTTGGATTCAGCCTCTTTTCTTGTTTCTTTTTTCTGTCATAGAATCTGACAGTCCAAAATCTAAGTATAAGGGAAGATTTCTTGAGCGGAACCTGGCTGTGTTGTTAGGGGGAGCTGTGAGGCAGATCCAGCAATGGCCGAAGTGGATCCAGAAACCCTCCTGGAGTGGCTCCAGATGGGGCAAGGGGAGGAGAGAGACATGCAGCTGATAGCCCTGGAGCAGCTCTGTATGCTCCTTCTCATGTCTGACAATGTGGATAGGTGTTTTGAAAGGTAAGGATTTCCTTGCTATCGCTACATCAAGTTTTATTTTTTCTAGTTAGTACTTGTAATTGACTTTTATGAAGTTCTGATAAATTTACAAGACCTAATCCCCAAGAAAATCTGTTGTTCTTGTACAGGTCAATTTTTTGTAATTCTATTTTTTTTTTCTTCAAAAAAAGTAGAGATTGATTTTATCTTAGGTTGTAATTGAAACTTCCACGCTTTACGCAGAGTGGGAACCGTGTGTGGATTTTTTTTCTAGTGAGAACCCTGTGTATATATTGATTTTACAAGTTTGTTTTGCATGTACATGTACACATACCTCCAATGAGGTATTAAAAAGTAACCAACAAAATTTGCTACATGGATACTGGTATGAAATGACGTAGTATCCTGAAACTCTAACAGGAATTGAATGTCAGAGTATTTCCTGCACAATGTAATAGTTTGAATTTGTGCTTCTTGGTTGACAATGTTGCCTACGTGTATCTGATCAAAGTGAGTCATGTGACCTAATTTACTTGGACCAGTATGAATGTACATGTACATGTTGTAAAGCAAGTGTACTTTGCTGTTTGTCATTGTTATCAGTTGATATCCTTTAATCTTCATTTTATGAATGTTGAACTATGGTCCTAGTACATTTAGAAAGATGAATGAAGTTCAGTGAACTATAAATTCATGTTTGAGCTCATATGCAGTTTTGGTAGCACAAAGAAAATTGGCGTGGAACTGATTAAATACATTGTACATGTACATGTATTAGTGGGTCGCACTGTCCACTTTGCATCAATAGATACAGTCAACTCTGCATAAGTCGAAGTCGCCTTAGTCGAAGGTCTGTATTGGGTCCCATTCCTTTATTTTCTATTGTTTTTGACCCCTCATAAGTCGAATTTTCTCTAAGTCGAAGCATTTTCTTCAGTCCCAAGAAATTTGACTTAGGCAGAGTTGACTGTACTTACAGTGTAAAGTCATGTGATATTCCATTTATGATTTCCTGTGAATTTTGTGTAAATATCTCAAAATACACTAAGGTGGTGTTGCAAGAAACTTATTTGCAATCGATTGCAAATTTCAATTGCAAATTTGCAATTGACAAATCAGTTTTAACTATAGCAAATCAAATTGTACTTTCTGTTGCAAGAAGTAGACCAGCAATCATTTGCAAATTTGCAATTAATTGCAAGACTTATGATTGACTTTGAGACCTAAAATTGACTTGCAGTTGATTGCAAGTTTCTTGCAACACCCCCTAAGACAACAGCTACACTCTACCCTACACTAGAACCCATGCAACCCAATACTGTACTTCTTGCATTGATCACAGGGCTTTGTTATGCTTGTTGCATACAAGTTTACCCTCAAGGGGTTTTAAGCATGTGCAGACACTGAGTGATTCACATCAATGTTTTTGGAGGTTTCAGTCACTGGTCCAGGGTTCTTTGATTGATATTAAACTTCAAATGGAAACATTCACAGAATCTCGGCTTTGTTAGTACATGTATCTTGCTATCTAACAAAGAGCATTTGAGGGTAGATATTTGGAAAGAAAAGGGGAGAGAAAAGAAACAACATGGTGGTTAGAAAATACATACCCAGGAATTATAAAAACCTTTTTTTCTGTAATTTCTTTTTCAGAATTTTAGAAAACTACAATGTACATGTACATGTACATGTATGACTTTAATTGTCAAGCATTGTTTCATTTATGGTTTGATCTGTGAGGCAAAGCTAGAAAAATTGAATTGAGCATTTTTTTTTTGTACAGCATGCAAATTATGCAATCCTTATTCCTTGACAATGCACTGAAATCATTACTGTCACACTTCATGGAAATAAGTTGATTACGATGGTTGTTTTAATTTTTATCAGCCCCTTGAATATGTAGCACAAAATAACTAGGGCTAGGGTCTATAGAAAATATGTGTTATACTGAAATCAGACCATGCTCAGCGGGTTAATCATACTGTTATCATATAAACAAAAATAAAACACAGTGTAGGTATGTCTGGACAGTGATAATATGTAGTAAAATATGTATCATTAAAGTTACTTCTGCTCCTCACCCCCCATCCCCCCCCCCCCGAAAAAAAAATCATTAAATTGATATTTGACAGATAAGTCACACTTTTGCTAGTTAAAACAAATGGATAGGTTGTCTTGCTGCATATACGTGTACATGTGTACTTGTATATAAACACATTATTCTCCTCTGTGCAGTAAACAAGATCATAATAGATACATCTACACATTGGCAGGCCTACATTGTACAATGTATGTGTGCATGTTTGCTGTGTACCTGTAGTTTTAGTAAATACAATGTACATGTGTTTTTGTATTACACCTGTAGTGTCTTACTTCAGTACATTATTACCTGTTTTGAAGTAATAGTTTTGAAATCAATGATAAACCCGGGAATTACCCAGAACATTCCGTATAGTGCAGGGGACAATGACATCATTGAGACTTCCTTGTTTTGTCATCTTAAGCATACATGTACATGTGTATATTGGTCTGATATGAGTCATGCATATTGCATTATCCAGCCAGGGAGAGTCTGCAAGATGGTTCATCACTATGTACAAGGGTGATATCCTTCAGCTCATGCTCATCAATTTGAAGTGTGAACATGTCCCATGTATCAGCGATGAAAATTGCCCCCGGCTAGACATTATTATGACAGAGAGCCTTGCAGTGTACATTGCATACTGTGTAATATACATGTACATGACATGTATTTATTGCGTTGTGTAAAGTTCTGCATATCATACCTATAGTGTGTGTATTAGAAACAGTACCTTGTGTAGGGCAAGTTGTCTATGATTGCAGTTGAGAATGAGAGTCCTACAATTGGTCACAGAAATGTAAAAACATGAGCTTTGTTGTATTTGTTCATTGTATGTGTGTTTTGTTATTTGTCTTTCTTTCGTTGTGTACGTGGCTTGTAAATGAGTTAAGAGACCTTGCAAGAGTTAACAGTGCCAGTGGGCATTCATCCTGCCTTTGTCCTTATTATTTGGATGACAAATAGCTCAGAACATTTGCATACAAACAGACCCTTCTGCTGCACTGAATGTTGGCTTGATTGAAATATTAAGCTCAGAAAGAATGTTCTTTGTGTGAATCACAGACCATTATTTTAAAATTTAGATATTTAGATAGGGAAGTGTCGATATATATTTGTTAAATTAACATTTTCACAACTTGACCAGTGAGATATTAGGCAGAAAAATCAGAAATAGGTTGATGAAAATTGGAAAAGAATGGACAAATGATGAGAAAGCCTGGGCGAAAGCTAAAACTCAGACTACTGAATCAATTGGCGTAATGGTTGCACATCTAATTTAAGACAAGTCAACTACAATGTATTCCTATTATACATGTACATTGTATACACCAATGTGTCTTGAAGATTGAAGAATTTTGTTGTCAAATGTTTCATCTCCATTTCAGGCATTCCAAGTAAAATGATATTTTGAAACACAAATTTATGCAAAACAGGAAGTCCTTGAATAAAAAATTGTCAATTTGCCCATAAATTAATGATTACGGTGTATATTTTAATCTACATTGCCAATTTAGAAAATTTGATGATTACTAGTAGCTCAAATCAGATCACTCTTATATTCCTGTAAATGATACAATGTTCAGCATTAGAGATGACTCAAAATTGTTTTTGTGATTTTATTGTTGTTGTTGCTCTTTCTGCTTATGTGTGATGTGTCATTCACACCATTCTGGATCAAGAGATAGAGCGAAGCTGTCACTGAATGGAGACACTGTATGGCAGCTATGGGTTTAAAATTGGAGACTCCTTTGTATTTCCAGTTAAGTGCCATGATAATGTTCACATGTTTCGGTTTTTAGAAACCAAAAGTCCAAACAGCTACATGTACCAATGGATATCATACACAAGAAATGTATTTATTGATATTATCTAATGTATTTTTTGAATGTTTGTTATTGTATTCCTCTTGTCGTAAGGACAATAGATATTACATATACAATTACCACATTGATAATGACATTTACAACCACCGAGCTGCAAGCACGACTGACCCAAATTATATCACCCCCAACATGTTCATTGTCGTGTTCATTGTCATTGTTTCTGTATACTAGGTAGTACGTGAGCTAGTGCCAGTTTGTTTAGATGACACTGACTTTGGATGTTGTGAAGCATTTGTTGTGAACAAGAGCTACACATACCGTGTTTACACAGTGACTCGGCTTGGGGGTTAAACATGCGACCTGTGCTCAACACGGCAATTTTATGTTGTGTAAATGTGATCAGTGTGATCCGTGTCAAACATCCCTTTTTTGATCCGCCAGAATCGTAGGTTTCAACCCACGAGCCGAGTCAGACTCGTCTAGTTTTTCGTGTGTAAACAGAAAGCTGTGTCGAACCCTCGTGACCCGTAGGTCAAACACGGAAAAGCTGCATCCGGTATCGCGCGAGATAGCTCTCTTGTCCTTGCTATGCTCCTGCCTTTGCTCGATTTCCCTAGGTAAAAAATACTCTTTAGGGATCTTGAAATTCTACTCTTGCTCGTAAAATTGTTTGTATGATATATCACTGTTTGGTATGATCCTTGCAATACTTATTCTTCTATATATTTAATATAGTGATGTCACCACGGCAGTTTTATAACTAATGTAACTTAGTCTCACTCTCGTTGTTCAGTGTTTAACGTATTTTGTTGTGAACGTTGTGGAAAAATGTAGTCGGAGGCAAATTTCCCGCATTTGTGACTAATCTACTTCCGTTCGTGATCCACGGGCCGTGTCGAACTCGCCTTTTTCATTTCGGTATAAACACGATCACAGTTGCCCTCTTTGCAGCGTTCGACCCAGGATTCAACACTTGAGCCGAGTCACTGTGTAAACACGGCCACAATCATATGTGTAGCTCTTGTTTATATAATAAACTACATCATATGTACAAGTACATGTACTGTACATTGCAGGCCTATTACATACATGTAGGCATTTATTTACTTTGGGCAACCAGGATATAAAACCTTTCTTTTCCAAGGAGGCCTTTTCAAGGAGGCTATAAATGGAAAATGGAAAATTCACAATGACATCATTTTTTTTTTTTTCATTGCAGCATTGGTCAACAAAATTTTGAGGAAATATACATTGTACACATATAGATTTTTTTTATGCTGCAGTTAGGAACATCACTGAATTCAAATTAGGCTTTTTAATATTTAAACCTGTAGCAGTAAAGAGTTTTCATAAAGACTAATTTCATCACGTTTCCATCCTCAAATTGCCAGCATTTACTTCCAGTTTCTACTCCTACATGGTTTGAACAAAAAAAGTATAATGTGAACCAGTGTGAAAAAAGGCAAAATGTAACAGATAACTTTAAACAACAAATTGTTCCTAATTACTAGTGATTATATATTCTGCATGTGTTGCCAATTTAGAGACTATAATGATTAGTTACAAGTAAATAGCTCTCATTTGAAAACAAGTCATAATTTCAGCAGAGCTGCCAATTAGTAGGATTTTATCCTATTTAGTAGGATTTTTAAGGGGAATATGATACTGATTAGGATTTTTCCCATTGAAATAGGATTTTTGAAACTTGTAAGAATGATTCTTTATACTGTTGGATGTTTCAAAATTTCAAACAAATAGGATTTTGGGCTTGAAAATAGGATGAAAAGAAATAAAGAATAGGATTTTTTTCGCAATTGGGGTTGGCAGCTCTGTTTCAGTCATTTTTGCTATCTGTTTTTTCTTCTTCTTCTATATTATCTGTCTTTTTCTGGTCTCTTCAATACTTCTCTTTTAATGATATTTCATATTCATTTCCCTGTTGATATGTATGCCTAGTGTTATTTTCATTCTGTATGTATCTGCATTTAAATTCAATTTACACTCAAACTGATATCAAGACAATTTAGCCTTTGGCTGCTATTTTGAATGTTTTTGATAAATACACAGTACCATATGTAAAATGAACAATTCAATTCATTTGAATACTATATATCAGGTATCCATCCCACTGTAGCCTCTGCATAATCTGGCGTAAATATTCATTTTTGAATGACAGCGCCGTAAAAATCAACAACAACAACATGCATACCTATATTATGTGTTTGTTTAAATTTGAGCTAATGTTTTGAAACACTAAAGGGGGAGCAGTGGCATGTCAACAGAAGCTTGATAGACCCATTTCAGAGAAGAGAGTACCCCACGGAACATCCCAGTAGGGTTAGGCATTCCTACGGTGTTGTTTGCTGCTATTTATAGGGCTCCACTGAGTAATAAGGGCATGGCATGCATGTCATGTGACTGCTGCGTTAGGACTCCCTGTTGACAGGATCAGGGAACATTGCTCTCTGCGCTCATGAGAGAGAAAGACAGAGAGAGAGAGGGGACAAGAGAAAGGGGGTGCGGAGAACTGAGAACCAAGAGCCAATATTGTGTTCATGAAATGATGAATGTGTGACAAGAAATAGAGATGAGAGACTGAACACACAAATGTTGTGCTATGTGGGGTCAGTGTGGGAAGAAGCCTGTTCGTTTACAAATAAAGAAGAAGAAATTGGGGGGGGGGGGCGGGCTGCCTCAGAGGAGAAGAGGGTCCGTCAGGGTGGCTGCCAGATAGAGCATGACATGTCTATATGAGTGAAATAAAGGAAACAGAGGTTGTGAGAGTTCAGATGTCAGAGGGCATGAAATTAAATATTCGTGCAATGCCAGGGGATCAGGGAACAATAACTCTTGACAATGGTTTATGGAAAAAAGATGCATATTTTGAACTTCACCAAACAAAGGGATGTGTAGACCTGCACATGTTTTGAATGGTAATCAGCGAGTATAATACAAAGTATCTGGAGTATTGCATGACTCATTTGATGTCACTGATTCTAATTGATTTACAATGTGCTCAACTCCAAAATGTTTACCTACACAAATATCCAAGTCGTCGTTCAGTTCAACATTTATCAGTGCATACAAGTATATGTTGGTTTAGATCCAGTGTAGTGATATATTCTGCTGACACAATTTTGTAAACAGCATAGGCCTGTGGAGGTTGAACATGCAATAAAAAGTACAGCTCAGGAAAAGGGTTTTGTGAATGTAATAGTTTGTTTGTGACAGACTGAATTACTATTATACTTTTTATTACCCTATAAATTTTTGTATTGTATGTTGTAGCTATAAATAGTATAAGTCTCTGTATTTCTTGCATGATTACCATCATAAATTGTGTCAAAATAACAATATTTTTGTACACCACTCATATTTAAAATTGCTTATGTGTAGCATATTTCCTAGACTTTTTGCCTGTCTTTCTGTCAATTCATGATTGTAAATACTTGTACATGTACTGGTACTTTTATTGAAAATACATGTACGGTTTGTATGGTCCACCAGTGCAGTATGAATCAGTTCTGTTTTGTGTGGTTTTGTTTTGTTTTATTTTGTTTTTTGTTTTATTTGTATGAAATTATGTCATCAATTGCATATTGCTTGTTGTTGTACATGTACATTTACTTACAATGTATTCTTAGTGGGAAGTCATACTTATATTTCATTTTTGTTCATTCCTACCAAGTAATTATTTTCCTAATATGGAAGCATCAACTGCCGTGATGAGAATATCTTGAATAAACCATTGAATCCAATCAAATGGAAACATAAACAAAAACACTTCATTCTTGCACCAATTTGATATGATTCCCTCATGTTTAGATGGCTGAATTTAGATCCTTCTTTCCAAACAGATTTGACTCATACATGTACATGTACAGTACAAGTAGTTTTACCCTGACCCTGGAAAAGATAATGAGGTACTTTTCACAATTTGCAGTCAGACTTTAGCCCATACTGTTAAAATATACATTGCAAGGTGAAAACACGACTGTCATATTTGCACTTGCAACATCTGTGTACAGAATGTGCGTGAAGGATTGACGCACTATGCATGTACTGCACTGTACTGTACATTGTAGTTGTGCATGGAAAAAAAAGTACAGTATGATGTGAATAACTTATACATGGTTTTCACCATGCAGGGAAGTAAATTGCCAATTAGGTGTTGCTGCAGCTGCCACTCACTTTAATTTTAAAGGCAATATAGAGTGGAAGTTTGCGATGTCATTTTCTGAAAATGACATACAAAAGGAAAGTGCAATGTCACAATCCTCATTATAAAGATTACATTAGTTCTTCAGCTGGGTGTATGTGAATAGAAAAATGTAATATCTAGATTTTCTTCACTTTATTTGAAAATCAAATGCTATTGAATGTGTGATATTACTAGTAAAAATAAGTTCCTGTGTATTAAGTCTAAATATTGTCCTTCAGTGTAGTGACCTAAGACCTAAAGAGTGAAGTGTTTGAAAATACTGTTTCATTTTTCTTCCAAACATTCACACCTTATAGACTCAAGTCCTGTGATTTACCAGTGAATTACTTTAATATGATAACGAAGAACTTTATCCATATTCTCGATGTTGATTCCTACATCACCTTAACCTATGGAGTTGGTCTGTTTTGGTGAATCGTGCTGTCTTACCTTGCCATATAAGCCAAAGAGAGAAGAGGAAATCTAAGAATTACACGTACATGAATGTGATATAATTGATTTAAGCAACAATTAGGCAAGAAACTAGTATACATGTAGGAGACAAGATGAAAAGAAGTGGAAAGAGTGAGTGATGCTTGCATAATACATAACATTGTCCTGGCATGTCCGGCAAGTTATGCATACTGGTATGATGCAACCTGACTGATTCTGATGTAAGGGGGCAAATTGTACTTTGCTGTAAAGAAGCTTAGAGTGAGCTAAATATACTTACACTTAGTAGAGGTGTCAGATGATAGTGTTAAGATATGCCTCTTAACTTGTATGGACATACATGTAGGTTGTTTGGGTTGAGTCACACAGTGTATTCTCTATAGTCATATAGACACATCATCGCCGACTTTATGTTTGTCTATGTCTGTGCCAGTGCCTGTTGGAGCAAATGCTACAGATTCTTATGGCATGATAAGAAAGCGAGTTACAACGTACATGTAGCTGTGTCAGTTCTGCGATTAAACGATGTTGTGACTTTTCATAGATACATCATGATGTATGATTTGGCATGTCATAACCAGGGGGTACCATCATAACCCCGGGATATGGCGTTGTGTAGCACCATCTCGCGTCCATCAGAATACAGTTATGCAGTGTTGTCAGGCGACTTTTATGTCACGATCGGCAATAATGATCCCAAAGCAAATTTTCCTTATTTTATGACAATGTATAATGACAAATGACTTGAATTCATTAAAATCTTCTTGCATAAAACACTAAAAAAATTACTATCACACGCTTTTGGGTACAGCACTGAAAAAAAAAATGGAATGATTCAGCAAAAGGATGAATTTTTAGTTGGTAGCCAGGATACCAAACACTGCATCATATGCATTTGATATTAACACACGGTATTTCTGAATTGATAGCAAAAAATGTTCAACAATTTCCAATGTTAGTGTGTTATTTAGATTGTCTTCTTTAGTTGAAGTAGAGACAGTTTGAAGTGTTTTGTTTTCTTCTTTTTTTAAAAAATACACAATATGTTTTGGAATATAGGTTTAGAAATGTAAGTTTACATGGTGTGGAGATGATACATGTACGGTTAGTCTGAAATCATGATGTTTGTCTATTCTCTTTATTTTCAGTTGTCCACCAAGAACTTTCCTCCCTGCACTATGTCGAATCTTCCTAGACGAGCATGCTCCAGACAACGTTCTGGAAGTCACCGCCCGTGCCATCACATACTACCTGGATGTCTCAGCGGAGTGCACTCGCCGAATCGTAGCGGTTGATGGCGCTGTCAAGGCCCTCTGTAATCGTCTGGTTGTTGTAGAGCTCTCTTGCAGGACCAGCAAGGATCTAGCTGAACAGTGCATCAAGGTAAAAGATGACTAATGCTTTCTTTAAACTGTCCATTTCATGAGGTAAACATGTCGGATGACATTAGCCGTAGTCATGAGATACCCAACTATGGAAAAACTTATCTAGATTTTAAAAAAAACACTTTACTTGAGAGAGGTTGTTTTGTAAAAGACAATTTGATATCCTCTATGGGTTTATCATTCCATAAATAGAATAGTCCTTCAGTGCAAAAAACACAATCTTTTGAAAATGCAAACAAATGCAAGTGGTTAAAGTACTTCACACTTTCACTTAGATCATGTGGCTGGTGCTCATATTAGATGTTTTTCATTACATCGTAGTGATGGCTCTAGAAGCGTAGTTACGGACGTTGAAGCACTCGGCAGAGAATAGTCTGCACTATTTGTCAATTTTGTTTTTCCTTTTTTCTATGAAATAGTTTTTTTCTCGCATGAATAGTGTTCTAGCATGACTGAATCTTTTCAAAGCATGCATGCATCAATCAAAGGCAAAATAACTTTTGATTTGGGTTCTCCACAGCAGGAATACCAAACAAACAACAATCTAGTTCTTGCCGAAGCCAATATACAGTGCACAAAGAGGTTATGACAAAAAAAAAAAAAAAAAAAAAAAAAAAAAAAAAAAAAATCCCCAAATACTTTCAAATGCATTGCCTGGGAAAAGAATATCTGCCTAAATATGTTTCACTTTGTTGAATGACATTTAATATGAATAAATTAGGTCATGTAGAGGTGTTGTGGATCAGTGGATAAGTCTCCGGACTTTGAACCACAGGGTCCGGGGTTCAAATCCCACCGCAGCACTCGCGTCCTTTGGCAAGACGTTTATCTACATTTGTCACTCTCCACCCAGGTGTAGTAAATGGGTACCCAGTAGGAAGAAATTCCTTGAATGCTCGAGCGCCTGATCAGGGTAGCCGTGCTAAAGCCGGGGTAATGATATGCAGCGCTTAGAAACATTTGTATTAAGCACTATGTAAATGTTGCATATTATTATTATTGTTATTATTGTCAGTGTGAGTCATCACTATTCTGTGTCCTAGTGTTGAAAGCAAATGTGATTTCAGGGATATTACCCAATCTGCAGGTAGACTTGAAACATTGGTCTTAAAAAATTGCACAGGGCACTACCCCGTCACATTGTTAGTTATTGCATGCTTGTACATATATCCATACAGAATTCTTAATACACTATCTACATGAAATTCTATTGATGATGATGAGATGAATGTTTACATTTTTCTGAAAATTAGATATGTAAATTTTGCAAAGAAAATCCTGACAGTTATCAGCCTGTCCCAAGTGCAGTGATGATAAAAAAAATTGTCTTGAATTCCTATGACTGCTAGGTTCTCGAACTGATGTGTACCAGGGAGTCTGGAGCTGTGTTCGAGGCCGGAGGTCTCCACTGCGTCCTGTCTTTCATACGGGACAACGGCTCCATGATCCACAAGGATACCCTGCACTCGGCCATGGCAGTCGTCTCCAGGCTGTGCGGCAAGATGGAGCCTTCGGATGCCTCCCTGGAGACGTGTGTGGAGTCCCTTTCCACCCTCCTCAAACATGAAGATCCTCATGTAAGTTTTTTTATTCCAAATTCACATTGAATACTTTGAAGTTTTGTTGTGTTGTTTTATTCTGTGAAGGCATGAAGAATATAAATGGAGTCAGTGGCATATTGAGTTATAATTTTTTTTTTAGAGGGGGGGGGGGGGGGGCTGCACTCTCCCCCTCCCCTCCCCCCCCCCAAAAAAAAAAAAGTAGGAGGTATCCAGCTGCTGACAAGCAAAAAAAAAGGAAAAAAAAGAATTTTTTTTTTAAAAAGGGTCCAATCAGCTAGATATTCAATAAAAATTGATGTAATAAGAATGTTGAAGAGATACATACTATAACTGAAAAAAAATCTTGGTTGTGAAATTTGAGGGGAGGGGGGCAGCAGCAGGCCCCAACCTCCCACCAGTACACCTGTGAATGGAGTTATATGTACAAAATTAAAATTTGTCTCTTCATGTTTGAACAACAAGCAGATGATTCTTAAAGGGTAAAAGGGGGTACCCAATGCTGAAACAGTGTTAGTTCATTTATAAGAGCATGATTTTATTAGCAGAAAATCATCTGCCTAAAGTCTTTTTAAAAGTCGTGTTGCCAAGGAAACCCCCCAAATGTGGTAAGATTTCAGGATATTTTTGACCCCTCAGCTGTGACCCAGTTTCAAATGGGTACCCACTTTGACGTCAAAATGATGTCAAAGTGGGTACCTTGTCGCGCAATTCTAGCAAAATGCGCGCAAGGTATAATGCATATTGTACAGTCTAGCGCGCAGCACAACTGCAATGCGCAAAGCTGGGTACCCACTTTTACGTCATACCTCATACTCAAATTTTTTTGTCAAATCTTGACTTTTTATGAGAAAATAAGCCAAAATTCATTGATTTCGATTGAAAATCATCAAATTTTTAATGTTAATGTTCTTAAAATTCTATTCTCGATCTTATATCCAAAAAAAATTTACCATTGTGTAATCACTTTAAGAAAGGGACCATTTCTGTTTGTTGTGTAAGAAATGAAATCTAGCATTCCTACTGCCTAAAGCAAAAGTTCCTTTTTCCCCTTTTTCCCCTGGCTAACTTTGTGAGCAGCTGATTAAAAAAATTCTCAAACTACAATGAAACATATGTATGAGTACTTGTATTTGTACTCAAAAACCCTGAAACCAACCATAATTTGGAATTAAAAACTGTAAGTTAGATAGAGACCACGATTTTATAATCTTTCGTCTCATGAGACAATAAGTAAGAGGACCGTTTTGCTCAAATTAAAAAAACCGTTATGGTCCGGTAAGCCATGCATGCATGCGCACTCCTTACGTCTAGTCTGTGCAACCGACCCTTGTATATTTTTCAAACATTGGTTCACATTTCTAATATTTGAAAATACTTCCTGTGGATATTATACTTTGAAACTTTCACACTGGTATTTTTACACTATAACCCTTATATTTATCCCATTTTCAAGTAACAATGAGATTTTAAAAAATCATAACAATGTTAACCAATGTCTTAAAGTGAAAATGTTGAATTGTTGAATTGAATGTTGGTTTTGGAAGTTATAAATTTATAAGTTATAAATCCTTGGACTCATTTTATACATTTGTCTCACACATTATAAACATTGCAATTAGATTATAAACATTGCAATTAGATTATAAACAAAAACCATTCTTTTGAAATGTCAACAATTGAAGTCCAGTTTTTCTTTCAACTTTCACTTTTCATCTCTTTTAGGGTAAAAGGGTTATACAGTTTGTCGTGTGATGACATCGACTTGAATAGAATTTTACAATCCTCGCTAAGCCCTGGTCAATATTTGACACAGAAGCTGTTAGAAAATCATGGGTTATTTGAACTGTATTGTATGTGCTTGCAATCGTGGAGAATAAGGGACATGTTACATTGATGTGAAATTACAAGGGTTTTATTAGGGGCTGTGCCGGTTTTCACCTTCATGTATACATGTGCATTGTATACATTTTTAGTTTTAACTTGAAAAATGCACATCAATGACAAAATCTTTATAAATCATGTATGATTTATTTCTACTTTCTAAACAATATACTCGGTCAGTAAGATTTTCAGATTTTTGTTTTTATATCTGTTTATTTTTGCATCGTTTAATACCTCAGTTATTCAACATGATCTCTTCCATTTCCTACTTGCATATTGAAATATGTACACATGTATATACTGTCATAACCATTACGTACTACTATATTATTTCTATGGATTACTGTGTGGCTTGCCGCAGTATATACTGCATAATACTTCACCAGAGCTCTTGTTTAGCCTGATTAATGCAAAGTCCTTATGACCCTCACAAGGGATTTGTAGATTTAAATAGATTTGTTAGTGTACATGAATAATGCATCAGACTTTGTGCCATAACAGTGAATAGCTGAAGAATGTACATGTAGTGTATAGAAACCAACTTGTAATCTTATAATGGGACTGAATGGGACTGATAGTATACTGGGTTGCATGAAGAGTTACTATAGCTGGGATAACACAACATATAAAAAAAAAAAAATCTGAAAAAAGGGAAATAATTTTTTAAACTTCTTTTTATTGTGTTCCCAATTCAGTGAAACTTGATAACAAATGAGACTCAGAAAAACTAAGTACAAAACAATTATCTGGTACATACACTTCATGTACATGTACTTGTATGTATATGACATTACAAAATACACCAGGGATGTAAATCATACAACATTCCTTCTCCCTCCCGCCCCCCACCCCCCCCCCCCCCCCAACATGGGCCATGAGTTATTGAGAAGTACAACATATTTATGACATTGCTATGAAATATTGATTAATATGTATGGAATTGAATTTTATTTGATTCTAATTTCACTTCCATCAACAAAAACTTGAAAATAGTTAGTGAAGTTAGACTAATTCAGATATTATCAGTATTATCCCATCATAGAAATATATGTAATGAGATGAGCCAGTCCTTGTAATTCTAATCAAAGGAAATGCTACATAGTGGCATCATAAAGGTCATAGCATCCTGAAATTTAAAAGAAACAAAACAAAACAAAAAAAACATGTATTGCCCTGAAGTACTTTACAACGTGTAGCTTTTATCAGAAATAGCTTAAAGGCATTGGCTAAATTTGTGAGTAGCTGATTTAAAAAATTCTCATACTAAGATGAAACATGTGTATGAGTACTTGTATTTGTACTCAAAAACCCTGAAACCAACCATAATTTGGAATGAAAAAGTGTAAGTTAGACGCAAACGGCGATTTTATTATCCTTCGTCTCACGAGACAATCACTAAGAGGACCACTTTGCTTGAATTTGAAAATGCCGTTATGTGCCTCCCGCCGCGTGATACGCCAATACACACAGTACCATAAGGTTAGTCATACGCGCATGCGCACTCCTTATGTCTATTCTGTGCAACCGACCCTCGTATATTTTTCAAACATTGGCTCACATTTTTTATATTTAAAAATACTTCCTGTGGATATTATACTTTGAAACTTTCAGACTGGTATTTTTACACTATAACCCTTATGTTTATCCCATTTTCAAGTAACAAAACAAGATTTTTAAAAATCATAACAATGTTAATCAATGTCTTTAATGATATTTTTGGAAATAAAAGGTACATGTGGGGCTTCGGTGAGAGTGAAAAAATCTCAATAACATGAAACCTTACAGTATGATGAATATTTCTAGGAGATGAATGTTAATGAGTTATATAACTTGAAAATGCTTATGTATGACATCTTTCAGTGACAGTAAGTCATAATAAATTGCAGAATGGTATCCAAGCATTAGATAAGCTTCATTTTAATTGAATGGCTTCACTATTTATTTAGAAATAATTTACTGCCAATGGGAGTATGATCTACTATAATAAAGCTTAATTTTTTTTTCTTTTTTACTTTTTACAAAGGACTGCCCTTCTATACATCATTTTATAGTACATCTTTCCATGATTCTACAAACCTACCAAACTATGAATATTCATATTTCACTGTCCATATAAAATAGATCACCATTCATCTTCAGAGGTAAATCAGCTGTTGATTTGCCCTCCATAGATGAAGGCTTAATTTCATCAACTGTAACAAGGTGGCACTGAAATCTGTTTATCTTGAGACTGTGCAAATATTCAAGTGTACCAATAAAAAAATTTATCTTCGGTGAATAAAAGCAGCATGCCTACATGTACAATGCATTGATTCCAATTAAATAAATGGTACCATGTACACAAAATCAGTGATGATGTACACATAGTTGCATTATGGGCAATCACCCCAGGGTATACTGGGCTGCTGTTATTACTTGCATTAAGTACATGTATCTAAGATGGTGATTGATTGATAAACCATGTGTTGTATGACCCAGAAATAAACCGTTATCAACCTGTTAGTTTTCACTTAAATTAGAGGCCCTGTTAACCCATTCGTGACAGAGGGTCCACATTTTGTGGTTTGGCCTTATAACTTTTGATGCAAAGCCCTAAAAATCATACCAAATACATGAGCAGAAAGAGCAAAAAATTCTACACAAACTGTGCCCATTTTGGTTGCGTCAATATTGGTTGTTTGATGCTGAAAATTTTTTAAAGCAAAAAAAACATTAAAATCCTTAAATTGGCAATGTGATAGAAAGTTTAAAATCACCATTTCAATGAGTTAATAGGGACCCATTGTTTCACTTTCCATGTCAATTTATATTCAGTTCAGATACATGACGTTTTATAGGAAAAATGTAGCAATAAAATAGAAATGTTGGTGTTGCCAATTTGAAGAATAAAAGCTGATCAAATTAGGCTTTAAATAATTCCTGTCATGAATGGGTTAATGTGATTTGATATTAGAATATGCTGTATAGGAATCACCATCCTCAATAAGCTTAATTTTGTGGTATCTGTAGTTTTACCAGCAAATCCTATCGCAGAGAAAAGGAGAGGGTTCTTCTTGTTTCTTTATTGTGACTGGACAGTAAAAACAAGCCAGACCTAATAGTGTACAATATGTAGTGCACATATACAATGCAGTTAATAAAGACTGGGTGTAGCATTATTTGATGAAAGGGAAGTCTTCCAGTAATATGTTTTTAGGGGTACTTACAGTATTTGCAAATATGAATATTTCGAAGCCCCCTTTTGCTTATTGTACAGGTGTAAAAGTCAACTCACTTCTACTTTATTACTATTATTTTTTTAAAATAAAGTACAATGTATGTTACACTTAGATGTAAAACCATGGAACATGAATTAGGCATTATGTTTACAAAATTGGTCATTTTATGAACATATCCAAGAACAAAGAAGTTTCTTGTACTACTTATTTGATTTCTTTCCCGTGCAGTATCTGCACTTTCTGTTTTGTGTTTTTTTGGTTTTTTTTTGCTTGTTTGTGTGCATGTACATTACATATTACTTAAGTGTCTAGTTGTCATCCATATTTTCCCAGGTACCATAGTTTTCCCATACTACACGTATTTATGTTTGATTATTGAATGCTGTCATTGTTATAAATGTTTACAAATAATATTCTGTCCCTCTGCCCTTGACCCCTCCCCCACCGCAGGTTGCTGATGGAGCCTTGCGCTGCTTCGCATCCCTCGCTGACCGCTTCACAAGACGTGGGGTAGACCCCGCCCCTCTTGCCCGCCATGGACTGACCACCGAGCTCCTGGAGCGTCTGGCCAACTGTGGACAGCCTGCCTCATTTAGCACCACCACCACCCAGTCCACGACCCCTCGGGCTGCGGCAGGAGCCACACCAGACTCTAAGAGCAACCCGAACATCTCCACTGTCATCAGCCTGCTATCAACTCTTTGCAGAGGATCACCTAGTGTTACTCATGTAAATATTTCCTTTATAAAATTCCTTGGTATTCAGTAGACCTTTCAAGAAACATGTTGTGATTGTAAGAGAGGGTATTAACATACATTATTCAAGCACAAAAAAAAAAAGAGAGAGAAAACTTTATAAATTGCTATTCTAATAAAATTTAATAAATCAGTTTGCTCTAGTGGAAAAATCCACCTTCTTTCTGCAGCATTGTCAAAGTTCCAAGCTTTTGGATCTTTCCTTTGTTGTGTGTAATGAAGAAGGTGTGTTGTACACATTTTTTCAAAAGAAGTTCTACAACAAAGTTTGATTTAAAAAGTTCTGTTTGTACAGTGTTTGTCTGATGATTGATAAATCTTTATTGGTAATTCTAAAGATGGTGGAAGAGTCGGCACTAATTATATTAATTGTGTGTTTTTGTGGCAGGATTTATTGAGATCAGACCTGCCTGCTTCTATAGAAAAAGCTCTTATGGGTGATGAAAGGTAAGTTCAAATTCCTTTTTGTTCGTCACATGTTTTTATTTTAGAAAGAGTATGATTGCTTTGCAATGTGAGCTATATCATAATTGCATAAGGTGTTAGTTCTGTGGAGAGCAGAGCTGGTGTCATTATACCTTTCCCATCATTGAGGAGGCAAGTTGGCTCAGTCAGTAAAGCATTTGCCCGTCGAACCAAAAAATTGTGAATTCGAATTAACCCCCGGCGAATGACTGAAGCCTGCATTGCATGTGAATGTGCCCCTCCCCTGTTTCATAGACACAGGCTATTTTTCAGTGAAAGCTCTCCGTCCCTCAGGAGAGTCACCATCTTTGCACCTTAAGAACCACTGCACTGTTCGAAGAAAAGAGGGGAAACTGTGAAGTGGTACACCTGCATATCCCAATTAGTTCTATCAGGAGGAGAGACCCAAGTGTCACAGTGATTAGGTTCTAAGCTCACTTTTTGCCCTCCCAGACATAGGTGACGCCTAATACTTAATAATCCTTTACCTTTCACCATCTTCTCTTCCTTCTACAGGTGTGTCCTGGACACCATGCGTCTGGTAGACCTCCTCCTGGTGCTTCTCTTTGAAGGGCGTAAGGCCCTCCCCAAGTCCAGCATTGCCCCTAGGCTTCGCAGCAGCACCTCTGGTCTACGTCGCCTGGATAGCGCTGGAGAGAGGACCCATCGTCATCTCATCGACTGCATCCGAAGCAAGGATACCGATGCTCTCATCGATGCTATTGATACGGGAGGTAAGGGAAACTTTGACTGTTTCTTGTTCTCACTTTTTGCAGTATCAAAGATCGCCGTGGAATTGGATAAGAAGCATAATCAGTCTCAGTTGATTGACATTAAAAAAAACATTTTTCAACTACATGTACTTATTGACTTCAGGTCAAGAAATTATACAGAAAAGCTTATTTTGAAAGAGTTTTATTTGGGGTTTAGATCTGGTAATCCAAATGCATTATTGTAATTGTAATTGATTTTACTCAGTTTTATACCTTTTTATCTGGAGGTGATGAATTTGAATTTTATTCATTCCGAAGATTAAATCTTATTTTCAGCATAAATCAGCAAGAAATTGAAAACATTTCAATGTTCTGTAATGTACATAGAAATGATAAGTAGATAAAAGGTGAAAAGAAGACACTAATTTTGTATTTACTTTTTCTCTTCTTCATACCCATTAGTTGAGGTCAACTATATGGATGATGTAGGCCAGACTTTGCTCAACTGGGCTTCAGCCTTTGGAACTCAGGAAATGGTGAGTCAATATTCCATTCATAGTCAAAAGTCAGCTGACGATGTTTATGTTGTTTGTAGGAAAATTGAAATATTTTCAGTGATCATGGTTTTTTAAGCATTTAGGAGTTTTAATGATTTGATCTATGCAGATTCTACAATCATTTTGAACTTTGTGTGTGCCATTTTGCAGTGCTTCCATATCTTGTTGCGAAAGCATTGTATCCATTGATTAGTAACCAATGTATTTTAGTGTCTGACTGATTATTACATTAACATAATGTTCCTCACTTCCTATGAGTAGCGGATTTATATCAAGTAAATATTTCCATTTAGTTGTAAGTGGCCTTTGATTGTAATCTTCCCTCAGGTGGAATTTCTGTGTGAGAGAGGAGCTGATGTGAATAGAGGTCAAAGGTCATCGTCTCTACACTATGCTGCATGCTTCGGCAGACCTCAAGTAGCCAAGGTATGCAGCTTATTGAAAAAACAAGAAGACTTTTCAAATAGAGTTTAGAATTTTGATATATTTACACAAATTTACATTCAGTTTCTGTTTTGTTGTTTAGAATTTACTTCTTATTTCATGCTTTCTGTCTTTGTCTCTCCCCTATCTCTTTCTTTCTCTCTCTGTTCCCCTCTCTCTCCCCCTCTGCCCTCCTCTCTCCATCCCTATATATTGCATTTCCACCTTTGTCTCAACCCTCCTTAATTAACCCATTCGTGACAGAGGGTCCACATTATGTTTGGTTTAATAACTTTTGATGCAGAGCCCTAAAAATCATACCAAATACATGAGCAGAAGGAGCAAAAAATTCTACACATACTGTGCCCATTTTGGTTACGTCAATATTTGTTGTTTGATGCTGAAATTTTTTTAAAGGAAAATAAGCATTAAAATCCTTAAATTGGCAATGCGATGAAAATGTTAAATTTACCATTTTCCCTGCAAATTGGCAACTTTATGACTTCTCATCATACATTCAGTCAATTTATATTTATTTCAGATACATGATGTTTTATAAGAAAAATGTAGCAATAAAAGAAAAATGTTGGTGTTGCCAATTTGAAGAATAAAAGCTGATCAAATTAGGCTTTGAATAATTTCTGTCACGAATGGGTTAACAGTATCGCTTGTAAATCTGTCTTGTATATAATGCTTTCTTCATATCTCTCATGGTTCACCTGAATGTAGATATATGTTACATGAATCTCTGCACCTCTCACATTCTTCTCATTGTGCTTACTCAACGGCATATGTTATTCACATTTGATTTGATTTTGAAATGAGCAACAGGATATGCGATTTAGTTTCAGTCATGTGCGGCCCATATGGATGCGCTTCTATGATTCAGAAATCCCTGCCCCCCCCCCCCCCAATGAAACTTGAAAATTGGAACAGGCATGTAGTCATGTCACAAATCCTGTTCATTTTGATTGAGGCCACCTTGAAATCATTTCCTTTATGTTGTCTCTCAGTTCTGTGCAGTCTAGGAAGAGGTTTATTTCGTAAATTCACCATGAGTTTTTTATTGTTGTTATGACTGAAAAGTGCAAGAAAATTTGTAAAGATAACATTTATGCAGATTGTGTTCAATGTAAGTTTTTAGTCATATTGGTGCTAGTCATCAGTAACCCATTTGAAACTATATATATGTAATGAATATAGTGTGGGTCCTGCAAAAATCAGCTCAAAATATATTGTAAAAAGTCAACTTTTAAGGCTTGTTCACATATGAGGCAACAAATCCCCAACAATTTTAGTGTTCAGATATTGTTCGACAAACCACCCCACTTAAGTTAATGAACGCTCATTAACATGTCACCTCCAAAAAAAGAGTGTTTTTGTCTGAAATTGTGCAGACAAACTCATGCCAACATATTTTGTGCTAACTTTCTAAGAATTTGATTGGTCCACAGCTTTTTGCAGCCAGGCGACAAAAAAAAGTCTCCTGCCTCTGCGACATTTTCTTTGTTGCCTCATGCCCCATTGACTTAAGATGCCTTTATGTTGTTTATGAAAAGGTTCTTTTCACCCTCTAATTTGACCAATTTTCATTATTTATATTAGACCCTGCTTCGGCATGGTGCTAATCCTGATCTACGGGATGAAGATGGTAAAACTCCTCTGGACAAGGCTAGGGAGAGAAATGATGAAGGTCATCGAGAGGTCATGCAGATTCTCCAATCTCCAGGTAGGTCTTGTAGAAAGTGAGAAATATTTTAAATCTTTCATTATCCTGTCTGTACACCCCCCCACTCCTGTTTGAATTTTTAAGGGTTTTGTCAGCTACCATATCATATTTGGGGAAGAATTGTGACTTCTTGTTATTATCACAGAGAAATGAATACAAATACTGAAATCTTCTTGTATGTTGTATTTTATTGTGTTTACAGTTCCATCTACTTGATTTTAATGTAGTGTTTTTGCACCTCTACCCCATCAAGGTGAATGGATGGTGCCTGTCTCCTCAGCCACAGAGTCTACCATCACGAGCCCAGAGGAAATCAAACCGGAGGATGGGGACAGGGAACCCAAGGGGGACCCTGAGATGGCTCCTGTCTACCTCAGGAAAATGCTGCCTATCTTTGCTCAAGTCTACAACAACACCATGATGCCTTCAGTCAGGTTAGTAATCGTTCTCTCCTGATGCTTCGCTCTATCTGCTCTGCCTCCTGTCTCTTTCACTCTTTCTTTCTATCCCTCTCTCTTTCTCTATTTCTATTCCCTCTCTTTCTCTTCCTTTCCCCTTCTCCTGTGCCCTCTCTCTTTCTATCCCTCTCTCTTTTGCTATTTCTATCCCCTCTCTCTCTCTCTCTCTCTTTCTATCCCTCTCTATTTATCTTTCTATCCCCCTTCTTTTTCTTCCTATCCCCCTCTCTCTCTTTCCCTCTATGGGGAACCTGTAGAGAAGGGTGATAAAAGATATGCTTAGCATACATCCAGCCAGTTAGCCTACTCCCTTCTCAATACTTCCCTTATTACATTTACAGTCGCTTTTTTGTGTGTGTCTGAATATTTGTTTTTGTGTGAATGTTTGATTTTTTGTTATTCTTCTCCTTAATGTAAGTGCTGAATTTCGAATATTTAGTGCTTTGCATTAGACTTCATGCTGACAATCCCCTTCTTTTCTTTAATTTTGTAATTGCCATTGTATTATGTTCAATTTTTGAATTCATTTATGTGTCTCTGTGGATTTACCCAGACCCGCAGTCTGTTCCTTCCAGACAATATTTGTCTTGTATTATTCAGAAATTGACTAGTTCTTGTATGCCTCCAGAATGAAATCACAGCTGTTACATACAGCAAAAGTAGACAAATATACTGACTGCCAAGTGTTCATTGCCACATGTCTGTTCTATTTGGCATGCTTTCAAGTTAAACTGGGTGTGAACATAGCCAGTGGATGTACAGTTACTACAAACACATGTATGCATGCTTTCAATTTAACCTGGGTGTGAACACAGTCAGAGGATGTACAGTTATTACAAAGACATGTAGGCACACTTTCAAGATAACCTGGGTGTGAACACAGTCAGAGGATGTGCAGTTATTACAAACATATGTAGGCACGCTTTCAGTTTAACCTGGGTGTGAACACAGTCAGAGGATGTACAGTTATTACAAAGACATGTAGGCACACTTTCAAGATAACCTGGGTGTGAACACAGTCAGAGGATGTACAGTTATTACAAAGACATGTAGGCACGCTTTCCAGTTAACCTGGGTGTGAACACAGTCAGAGGATGTACACTTACTACAAACACATGTTCCATGTGTGTGTGTGGGTATGTGTGTGTGAGTGCTTCCTTTCAAAACAATCCATTGATGGAGCAGTAAACGATTGTTGACATAGGATCATAGGTGTGACGTTGTAAACAAGGTCGCCCATTGTGATTTTATTCTATTCAGTAGATGTGCTGGACTGTATGATTGGCAGCAAAGTACTTGTATCTATAGTGTGTCTCACAGACTTAGTAGACATTGTCACATATCATTGTCATTGGCATGGCATTGGAAAAAATGCTTTGGTGTTGTGGGTATAACCTTGGATGTAGTGCTTCAGTGAGCATTATTGAAATATTTGGGTATCATAGATTTATGAATGTATGTATTAAAAGTAAAAAAAAAAAATAGCAATAATAATTAAAATTGGTCCTCTTCCAAATTTTATTCATCCATTCAAGGATTAACTGAATGTTGATTTTTGGTAGTTTCTTTATTTTAAATTTCTAGTCAGGAGATTGTGTATTCTTTTTTTATTAGTACTGTATGTACTCGAGCTTAAACAGCTTGGAGAAATAAGAATTTTCCTAGGCAAAATTGTTTACTATTTCACGCATAGACTAAATTTACCCTATCTGAGCAAAGTAACATTTTTTGTTAAACCATGCATATTGCCTGTCTCTTGTTTTAGGTGATCCAAATTTACAGATTTATTTTAACCTTCATGGAAATCCCTGCAAAATCTGGTATATGTATTTTACTTTATTGTTACCGTGTATTTTAATTTATCTTGCAAAAATAAATTGAAGTGAACTGAACTTAATTGAATGGTTATTGAATTCCACATATTTTATGTGTAAAAATAGAAATAGGGCACAATATATGGCAAATTTAGGGAATGAAAGCAGGCCCTGCCCCCTTTCATAAGTTTTTAAGAAGAAATTTTGTTAATGCACTTGCTCAAATGATGGAAGAACTAGAGAAGTAAACATCTGTCTGCTTGTTTTTACAGGAAAGCCACACTAGCTCTTATACGTAAGATGATCCACTATGCACCGTCCAGGCTTCTATGTGATATCTGTTCAGGCGACCTATTAGGCTTTACACCAGTCTTGGTTGAAGTACTAGCAGCAGTTCTAGATCATGAGGTGAGTATGGTATTACAGGATGGCTGTGATTATCAGTGTATTTGGCTTCATGTCTGTACGACATGTACTCTGGCGACAATTGCCCAGCATCACTCCGATATACTAAGTGCATTCTAAAATTCAACCCCAGACAAAACACTATAGTTTATTTATTTATTCACCAGGTTAACAAGATAAATAATATGACAATGTTTTATATCTCATTCCTGGTTTAAAAAAAAAAAGAACATCAAAGCAAATAGTGAAAAGCAATATATACAATGATGTGTGAATAAATACCACACTTAAAGGTCCCAAGTATTCATTCATATATGACCCAGAATGTTTAAAGAGGTGGCCAAAATAGATCTAGAAAAATAAACATTGATTAAAAGAGGGAGGGAATAAGAAGATCAAGTGCAGTATAAGAATGACCTGACCCAGTCCATAAACCTAACCTGATATCTTTGATGAAAAATAGCTCAAGAGCATATACCGGAGCACCAGGCTTCACAACTGTATTGGTTTTCAAACACCATCGGATCATCTGCTGAGATTTCCTTGAGCTACTAGAATGATAGAAATAATGAAAAGTAGCTTTGATGGGCAAAGATGACAACTTTATTTCTTCTTCTTCTTCTTGACAGGATGATGACGAGGGTCACCTAACAGCCCTCCAGATCATCCAAGACCTGATGTACAAGGGCCAGGATCTGTTCCTGGACCACTTTGCCAGACTAGGTGTGTTCAGCAAGGTATCTTCCCTAGTTGGACCTTTAGAAGAGGAAAAAGAGGAAGAGGGGGCCACTGCACAAGTCAGAAAGGTGAGTGAAATTGTTCTGGATCCACTCACACATCACTAACACGTGGACTGATGTTAATAATTCTGTATGATTATACTTATTGTAATGGTCGCGATGATAAGCAGAAAAATGACTATGATAATAGTTATGATTGTCATAATCGTACTAGGTTAATTGATAAGCCATGCAGAAATGAATACATAATTGAATAGAAGAATAACTTGTACTTTTTGTATCTTGCAAAGACCATTGTGAAGTGATGCTCATTGTACTCATGACTTGAGACTTACTGAACCATATTAATACATATATTAACATATAAATCATCCAAATATCTGGATCTTGGTCTCAAGGATTGTGCCTTGGACATGTATTCTGACAACTTAGAATGTATTCTCCAGTAAGGAGAGTCCTATGCATGTATTTGTTGTGTCTCAAGCTTACATTGAACTGCTGTATCTCCAGGAGATCCCTGATGATCACCACCAACTCCAGCAGCAGCAACACCATCAGCATGTGCAGCAACAGCAGCAACCCCAGCAGCCACAGCAGCAGCAATCGCAGCAACAGCGAATGGACGACTCTAAGGAGGTGGTAGCAGGTCGACCATACAGCTGGAAGGACTGGTGCTTGGCCAGGGGTAGAGACTGTCTCTACATCTGGAGCGACGCTGCAGCGCTGGAGCTCTCGAACGGCAGTAATGGCTGGTTCAGGTTTATCCTGGATGGCAAATTGGCAACCATGTACTCCAGCGGTAGTCCAGAGGGTGGCTCTGATAGCTCAGGTAGGATGTCATTTAAACCACCAAAGACAAAATAAAGGTTATTCACATTTTTCACTTCCTGACATTCTGATTAATTGATCACAAAATTCAAAACAATAATAAAGATATATATAAGAATGAATACCTGCATGTACTCCAAAAGCCCTCATCTTGGAAGTCATTTCTTAAGTAGATTGTTTCTTGTAGTGGCTATACATATTTTAAGTCACACCCCGATTCTTTTGTTACGCTATCATTATTGTGCATGCATGCTTTATTATTTGTCTTTGGTGGTGTACTTTATTAGTAATGGTATGATATACTACTTTTAAAGATAAACTTGAATTCTTGTCAAGCACTTGTATTGCAAGAGAAACTGTCTCCAAGCAGTGTGGCAAGATAGATCAGTTGTACATCAGGTGTCTCGTGTAAGATTTTGGAATCAATGAATTTATAAAAATTTTCCTTCCTTTCTCCAAAAGGTGCATGCACTTCACATAGAACAGAGTACCTAGGACCACACACACAGCGGAGGAATTATAGTTCGGCACCGAACACTTCAGCTATTTCTTGTGTTATTTTGAAGATGAGGGTATTGGAAGAGCAATCCTTTTCACTGATCCTCTCAATTATGATATTCTTTCATGATAAGAGTTCTCTTCTTAGTGACTACATGTAGTCTCTAAGAAGAGAAACTATCACAGATGCAGGTACTTCATCCATGGAGGCAATGGAGGAAAAACCTGATGCCAGATACCTTGGCATAAACATCAGCCATGACCCCAGTTGGAACACCCACATCCACTCAATAACAAAGAAAGCAAACAACACCAGATGCTTTCTACCAAGAAACCTTATGAGCTGTCCAAGAAACACAAAAGTCATGTGCTACAAGGTGCTCCTGACACCAGTCATGGAGTATGCTTCTGAGATCTTGGACCCATGCACACTGTCCAACATCACGAAGCTGGAAATGATACAGCACAAATACGCTCGCTTTGTGTGTTACGATTACCGGACCACAAGCAGCCTCTCAGCCATGCTTCATCAGCTTCAGTGACACACCCTTTTTATTATGATATTCTTGCATGATAAGGTTTCTCTTCTTAGAGGCTACTGTCACTAATAAGAGAAACTTATCTCAGATGCAGGTACTTCATCCATGGACAGGCATTGGAGAGCACAAGCCGAGGTTTTACTGCTGTATCACATCATCCATAACCTCAAAGACGTCCAACATCATCTCCGGCATGCATCTCTTCAGACCTTTAGTCACTCTCAAAGATTCCTAATCCCATTTGCAAGAACACAATGTTTAAAAAAATCATTCTTCCCTGCTGCCACCAGATTATGGAACATCCTCCCACAGGATGGGTAGACTGCATCACCTCAAACATGTTCAAGAGCGAGGTGCAAAATGTCAGGTTGTGCTAGACAGGCATTGGTTTTTAGCGCACACAGTCCTGTAAATATGTAGCCTTTTAAAATCCACTGTGAATACTCAGCTTTTGGCACCCACATGGTAGTATGGCGATACACCATACATGTAGTTGGAATGTACTCACAAAGAAGAAGGAAGAAGAGAAAGCTTACAAATATTTTAATCCCTCCCAGAGCTCAAGCTTCTCTTGAATAACTTGCTCCTGTGTGAATTGGTTTCAATTTCCTATACTCATTAAACTCCAAATTTCATCCTGTGATTAAAAAAAAAACCACTTCACCTCAGCTCCCTATTTTTGACAAAATAAAACCTTGAGAACATGTTGCTGGAACAGTGGTCAGGTCACCCTTACATTTCACCTTCCTTCATGTAATTTACAGTCTAACTTTGCTCTAACACACAATATTCTTTCCTCCTTTGCTGCCTTCAGAGAGCCGCAGTGAATTCTTAGAGAAGCTCCAACGTGCCAGGAGTCAGGTGATGCCAGCTATCCAGACCCAACCCATCCTGTCCACCCCTGGTCCCACCAAGCTCGTAGTGGGTAACTGGACCTTACAGTGCAAGAAAGAAGGAGAACTGGTCATTCACAACTCAGATGGGCAACAGGTCTGTTTGAAAATGTACCAATTCAGAAAAGGCATGGCATTCACTTAACCTGTTGCCTACGGGAATGAGGTGGTCCATGTATGAAGTTTATTGGAGTTTGAGAATTCAGTAGTCAATGGGTTAAAATTATGAAAGTTACCTCTAGATAGTCTCATTCACAGAAATACAGAAGACTGTATCAGTAAAGGAATCTTTTGATGAGAAGGTGTTTTCTGTCTGTGGTTTATTAAAGAAGTAGACCTTCTGGTAAAAACATTATTCAAACTCTTTTTATTTACATTATAGTTGGAAAATACTCCATGTACTCCACTATGAAATATTATAGATGTATATCGATAAGAATATATAGTTCTTGTAAATATGGATGGTGCTTTTTGAATGAAATTCAGTGAAGCAGGTAACTGAAAACATTTTACTTTTCACCAGTCAAGTTCATAATTTTTAGACCGAAGGCTTATTTTTTTGATGTTCTCTTCTCTTACCAGCAACAGGCTACAGTCCTGAGAGAGGACCTTGCCGGATTTATCTTTGAGTCCAACCGTGGGACTAAGCACTCTTTCATTGCAGAGACCTCACTAGGTCCAGAGTTCTCTACAGGTTGGACGGGAAAGAGAGGAAGGAGATTTAGATCCAAGTTGGAACAGGTTCAGCAAAAGGTAAAACTGAATATTGTAACAACTGTAATCTAAAAATAATGAGTAGTTTGCATAGTTATATGGAGAAAAAGGAAATGTACATGTCAGTGTGACATCCCCAACTGTCCAGGAAAATACTTGATAAAGATGATAATCTGTGGTTGTGTGAAAATTTTGTTGATCTAAGAAATAAATTCCGAATATATACTATCGCGAGAGTCAATCCAGACGTTAGTTTATCCTTTATCTATGTCTTCTCATCTTATATTTCAAGGTCAAGACACTTGCTCGTGAACTGTACGAAGGTTACTTCAAGGTTGCAGAGTCTCACCCGAGGGACGTAGTAGCCAAGCTCAACTCTATTGTCCAACAGCTGGAGGCAGCATGTGACCTGTACAATGACCCTATCAAGGTAATACATTCGGCTTTGTCATATTGCTGAACAAGTTCTTCAGTCTTCAGGGTCGTTTAAATTATTAGGAATACTACCTTAGTTCTTATCTAAGTTATACTGCCCTATTGTTTGCAGAGGATATGGCACCAACAGATGAGTGAGGTCATGTACCAGCTTTTTCACACAACGTTATTGTGTATTGTAATGCATTCCTTGGTCTACAACACAATGCAGACTGTGTGCATGATGATACCAGTATATTATGCTGAAGAGTGAAATACATTGTGTGTCATTCCATTGGAACAAAGAATGACTCAGCACAAAAGACTCGATACTTCCTTTTTCCTGTGGAAACTGCTGTATTCCATAGCCCACCAGGAGATTAAGACGGTTACATGATTAAGCTGCACAGGAAGTGATTGAGCCCGAGCAAATGCCACAGATTAGCTGCCAGTCATTTGATGATTTGAATAGGTCGATATCCTTTTCAGGATGAGTTGTTTGGAGGCCTTAAAGACAAAGAATAGACTGGCAGTAAAACAAAGCTATGGAATGAGATGCACCAACTGTTTGCATGTGCATGTCATGTGGATTACATAAATCCCCCCCCCCCCCCAAAAAAAGAGAAACAAACAGAAAGAAACAGAAAAAAAAAGAATGGATATTGTAAAATTTACTGGTATATATGTATACATTTGATCCCTGTAGTATTTTACCCTTTCTGTGCTGTGGGCAAGCAACCCTTCAAGAACTCAAGTAATGAAAATGGGTTTTGATCAAGAAGATTGATGTTTTTCTTCCAGGAACAGAAACAGCTGTCTCTCTTATGGAGCTCATATCCATCAGAAATAGTTTATGCCAAATTTATGCTAAATTCATCCATGAAACGAAGGATTTCAAGTAAAAAAAAAAAATCATTACTCACAATTGTCCACAATCATAATGAGCCAGAAGTGGTAAACTGAAATTGATTAACTTGTTCCCATAGCTTCCTGCCAAGCTGTAAGAAAAACAAATAGATCTAGATGTCACCATCAGACAGGATCCTAGACTACTATGACAGTGCATATTTCCATAATTCTTTGTGTTCCTGTGGTTTGTAGGGCAACGATGACGAACAAGGATGGATGGAGGAGATGAAGGGCGCCCTCGAGAGTCTGACTTGTCTTCTTAGAGAGGAGAACAACATCTCAGCATATGAGCTACACAGCAGTGGACTTGTTCAGGCTTTACTTTACTGCCTCAGTGATGTGAGCATCATAACCATAGACATATGATAAATTTACTAGACGAAAAGCAGCACGCGCTTATATCATTACGCGAATGGCATTAGAGGCCCCGCCTCTTTCGGATCATTGGAAGGTCGACCTAAGCACCCGTTTTTGTTGCATTATTCATATCTACTGTGCGTATGGCGCGTATCACTATTGTTATGATTCTTTGATTAAATGCGCATTTGTTGCGCATTGATCGTGCATCATTGCGCATGTTTTTAGCTGATGGGCGTAATGTTTTAAAACATGCACAAACGCACGCGACTCCTTGGATCATCTAACAAAATGAATGATTCATTTTTGCTCATAGATATTAATGGGTGCTTAGGTCGGCCTTCTAATGGATCTGGACAAAATGGCGGAGCTTTCGGGGCCTGATCATAACTCTGCCATTCAATGACAAAAGGAAGCAATTCTGTAGAATGAGTTTCTTAGTAAATGGGGGAAATATGTCACTGTTTTATAAGGAAATAAATGGAGTTGCTTCCTTTTGATATGTCTATATTTCAGAAATTGGAGGTCAAGAGACCTTGATGTTTTCATGGAAAAAAGTGCACCATATTATGAAAAAGTCCATTTGAAAATAAAATCAGAGTCATTTCCTTTTGTCATCGGACGGCAGAACTGTCTGAGCGCTTTATGATATATGAGACGTTATTCTTTTTTTAAATGAGAGGTGGGGGATTAGGTTAGAAATAGGATTTTGAGTGGGTTAACAGTGGAGAAAAGAAATTGTTTTGATAATCGAGGTTATTGTTTTATGCAAATGACAAGGAAAGACAGAAATAATGGGGGAAATGATGACAGTTGTGCTAATTGTAATGTAGGGACATTGACAGGTTTTTAAAAAAATTTCTGATTCATAGGTTGTCACTTCATTAAAAAAAGCCCTTAAATGTATTGTGGGCAGAAAAGATAAATATGCATTTTAAAGCTTTTCTGATGAAAATCCAGTTACGACACTTTGACTGTTGTTTAGAAGTTACTGTTACCTTACTGCTGGATGGGTTTTGGAGAAATACTGAAGCGTTCTACAGCAAATTTTCTTTTTTATTGGATTCACAAGAGAAAACCTCTTGCATCGCCTAAGGGCATTTCTGCGTGATGTATTGAAGTTTGATTTCCAGCTTGAAATTTGTTTTCAGGGCTATGATCACGTCGCACTTCATGACCGATACATCAAGGAAAGAGTGGCACTCTTCAAAGCTGCTTTCCGAGATAGCAATGATGAAGATGGGTGAGTGACGGACATGTTCTTTGTCTGGTATAGGACTTTGAAAGATGTAGGAATTACACAGTAATTAAGTATTCTACTCTGAAAATCTGAATGAAATCACTGTATACTTCCAAATAAAAAATGTTCAAATTCTTAGAATAACATTATTTAGTCAAGCATATAGTATTTGGTGTCTGATGACAATTTTTCATTGTTTATAGGAGGAATAGCAAATCCTGTATAGCTCAATGATATTGTTTTTGTTTTTTACCCAAAGTCAGGAAATGTATCCACAATGTGTTTTGTTAATGAGTTTCAGGATAAGTAGAAAGGTAGTGCCATATGTTTGAGTACTAGTCTGTGATTATTGCCGCAAAATTACCTTTGAGCCAAAATTTCATATAAGGTAGCACACATTTATGAAATCCTTCAACCTTTGTCAACTGAGAAGTAAAAATGATGCATGATAATTATCAACCTGTAATTTGGTGGATTTTTTGAAATTCTGCATGAAAAATTTGTATTGCAAATGAAATATTGTTTGATGTTTGATACTTTTTGTTGCAGCAGCATATCTCCATCTGTGATGCTTGTACGTAAGCTGGTCGCTGTTCTTGAATCTATCGAGAGGCTACCTCTCTTCATCTATGACTCTGCTGGCTCCAGCTATGGTCTTCAGGTGAGTTATACATCTTGTAGGAGGTTAACTGTCTATAAATATAGCACCCCCTGGACTCTCAGCAGATAGTTAGTTGATATTGATCAATTTCAGTACCAAAGGCTATTTTTATTTTGAAATAGCATTCTCTGTCAACTGTTTAGCTCATGTAGGTGTTGTTTTGAGGGGAGAAATAAACACCAGTTTAGTGTACACTGCATAGAAGAAATATCTATTAAATGTGTAATCAATTTCTTGTGAAAAGATAGCTTTAAAGAAGTGTGAAAATGTCAAATGCCTTCTGCATTTGAATGCGTGATTTTCTCAGAACATTGAAAAATATGTTTTTAAACCTAAGGACATTAGTAAGCAGAGCCCTTTTTCCTTTGTTCCATTTCAGGTTCTTACACGGAGGCTAAGGTTCAGATTGGAGAGAGCTACAGGAGAGACCGCCCTCATTGATAGAACAGGAAGAACCTTGAAGATGGAACCGCTTACCACTGTGGCCAGTCTAGAGAGATACTTACTCAAAATGGTATGGGTGGGACTGATGAGCCCACTGTGAAGGCAGATGGGTAGTTCAGAAACATATATGATGCACTGGAATATGATTAGATATCGTTGGAAATTATGTCGGACATAGGTATTGAGCCATTACTTCATCAAGTAAATGGTAAAAGGAAAAAAAGGATGATGATATTCTGGATTTTTGTAGCACCTAATACCTCTCAGAGACGTCTGTAAGCACTTTACAGAAATAGTATTACTTTGGACATTGAATCAGGCTTGCCCGCACACAACATATGCAACTTCTTCACTCCCTGGGGAGCATTCCTGCCAGGTGCCTTTTGCAGATGGTCACAATGCTGAACAATCACAGAAATAGTACTGGATACCCAGTTGGCACCTCTGTGGAGAGTGGCAATTTTCTGATACATCAGTTTTTGACAGAAAAATTGCCAATTTGCATATTGTATGAAAATAAGAATTTTATGTTTACACTGTGTTGCCAATTTAGATCATCAGTAAACAGTCAAATTGCTCGTATTTGTTCAGGATATAACATACGGCAGTGCATATAGGCTCCAAATTCTAGGTGATTTCAGTTCTTTCTGCTTATGCATGATGTGTAATTCCTAGCATTCTGGATCAGAAGATAATGCAAAAGTGTCACTAAAGGAGACACTGTACTGCTATGAGTTCATTTACAAATATGAACTTCATTCATGATCATATGAATGAAAATCAAAAAAAAGTTTTTCATGTACTAGTAACAAATCTTTAGCAGTAGAAATCCACCATAAACATACACCCTGATGCAATGAACTATGTGTGATTATGTCTTACAGGTTGCCAAGCAGTGGTATGACTATGAGCGATCAAGCTTCACATTTGTCCATCGGTTGAAGGAAGCACAGTCAATTACATTCAGACACACCCATGACTTTGATGACAATGGCGTCATCTACTGGGTCGGTACAAATGCAAAGTGAGTAGAAAAACCTCCCTTTTTTGTTAGTTTTGAGAAGAAAGCAATTGGATAAGATAGCTGAGTACATGTTATGATATCATGAGGAAAGTCCTCATTAAAGGGAAAGTCCACCCTAGAAGTTTCACTATTTCAATAAAAGGAGATAAATTTGAACAGCATTTTAAAAAAGAAATGAGCAAAATCAGTCAAAGAATAAGAAAATTACACTCATTTACATTTTCTAGTAAATTACTCTCGGCTCTGCAAATTGGCAACACTGATGACATCATATGCGAGCAGGTCTCCATTCACTTTGTACATGAAATTTGACATTTCCTCAATTTTCTAGGAAGTTACCCATTTTCTAACCCCCATGGTCAGTGTATGTTCAGAAGAATTGCTTTTTACATAACATACTTTGACTATGGGGTAAGAAAATGTGTAACTTATGATGGTTTTGAGAAACAGACTCCTGGTGTTTAAAAAAAGGAAGAGAATACCGGAAGTTAATTTCAGACAGGTCCTTGTAATGAAATTGCCTACCTGATGTGTCCGTGCCATTCATGTCTAATTGATAGAGATCCATCTTTTATCTCTGTGTCCACTCAGAACTGCCTATGAATGGGTGAACCCTGGACAGTATGGCCTGGTAGTGGTCAGTAGCTCCGATGGACGATCTCTTCCCTATGGCCGTCTGGAGGATATCCTCAGCCGTGATGCATCTGCTCTCAACTGTCACACCAACGATGACAAGTAAACAATGAAACCGATTCATTGCACTTAATTTGTTGAATATCAAGCATGATACTTCTTTTGTTAGAAGCTACGAACATTGGCTGCTATACCATTATCAAATCGTATCAGTAGACTTTATGATGAAGTGAATAACTGTGCTTCTGTATCTCACATTTGTATGTAATGTTGTATAGGCTTGTGACCTCTGTAGCTTTCTAAATCCATATATTGAAATCTAGATCAGTGCCTTTTCAGTATTTGGTTGAAATCTAGAGTACTTGGTACTTGGTTGCCATTGTCACTCATGTAAATTGCTGTATTCCCCCCCCCCCCCCCCCCCCCCCCCAAAAAAAAAAAATACACACACACAAAAAAGGGAAAATGCAAGACTGCATTATTGTGAATTTGGAATGCACCACCTGCATGTATCGTTTAGTTTTTCCTTCCTAAGTGTCAAATAATAATGATAATTTTACTTATGGTATTCACATGTGTGTAGCATGTAATATGATCTCTCTGAGTACTTTCTGTTTAATTATACATGCAACAAAAAGCCTAAGTATTTGGAGATCATCTGATCTTGGAATCATATTCACCCTTGTCTTGTTGCTTTAAAAAATTCCAGGAAAGCTTGGTATTCCATAGACCTTGGCTTGTGGGTGATACCCTCTGCCTACACCCTACGTCATGCCAGGGGATATGGGCGTTCTGCCCTGAGGAACTGGCAGTTCCAGATGTCCAAGGATGGCATCAGCTGGATGACCCTATTGACGCATACCGATGACTGCTCTCTCAATGAACCTGGGTAAGGAATAGACCTGATGTCGTCACAGGCAGAATGTACTCTTTCAGACATTTAGATACTGATTTTCCTCTTTTACATCGTGATTTCGTCTTTTTTGTTAATTGTTCTAAGGTTTCTCAATTTTCCTATCTTGATTTCTATTTTACCGAACTGCTAAGAAGCAAATATTTGCTATAAGGGACCACAAGTTCTGCCTAGGGTCCCGTTTCATAAAATTTGTTATCAATAACAACTGTCAATCAGATGCAAGGATTCTAGTAGCTTATAACAGGTATTTTAAATTGTTATTGATAACAAATATGATGAAATTGAGCCCTGGTGATGAAGTATTTTAGGAGTGATGCTTTACCCAACAGCACTGGTGCTTTTACTTTAGTTTGATTCTAGGACATCTCATTGCAAGAGAATGCCTTTGAGACAAAAATATATAAAGGTTTTTAGTATACAACATGATGATCACTTCTATTCATTATTTCTCACTAACAACCCCTAGCCATTAGCTATAGATCATGCATTATTGTGTTTGTTTTTTCTTCTTCTCATCAGATCTACTGCCACATGGCCACTGGAGCCCTCTACCACTGAGAAGAAAGGCTGGCGTTATATTCGCCTTCAACAGATGGGCAAGAATGCCAGCGGTCAGACCCACTATCTCTCACTCTCAGGATTTGAACTCTATGGCACTGTGACAGGGGTAGTGGAAGAGAACCTAAGTAAGTTCAAAGGTCATCCCTGCTGAAAAAGTACCGTGGTAGCCATGGTATTTTGACAAAATTACATCAAAACCATGAAAGTAACATGCCAGTACCATCAGATTACCATGATTTGATGGTAATTTCGTCAAATTACCATGGTACCCATGGTACTTTATTACAAGGGATATTTCTTTTTTTGTATTACCAAGTTAAGTACTTTGTTGTATGTCATGATCAGTAACAAAGATTGATCTAAAAAAGTAACTTATAGGCGAAAATGGACTGCATATAACACCTTATCTTAACCCTTTGAGCACAACTTTGATTTTAGAATATATTTCCATAGACCCTAGCCTGGGTTATCTTGGGCTTAGTGTTCTACAGGTTAATGTGTGTTGCTGTTGTTGTGATATAATTGCCCTCAATAGTCTTTTAGAAAGTTCCTTTGTACAAGAATATTCTTAACCTGTGAACATATAAACCTGTGAACATATATACAGGGTCTCCAAACAAATGTAAGACATACAAGCAAAAAGCTAAAGATTCCCATAGTCCATATTCCTCACATTTCCATTTTGCTGCTCCCCTCCAGGTGTCGCTCCAGCCAAGGTAATCAAGGACCCTGAATCCAGTATGAGGAAGCAGCGCAAGCTGGTGCGTTCCCAAGTGCTGCGTCAGATGGTGATGGGACAGAGAGGGCGTAGTACTGATTGGAGATGGAGAGAGTTTGAGGGAGCTCATCAAGCAGAGGGTCTGGCCTCTAGTGAAAGAGAATGTAAGTGAAAATACCAAGAGCCAACTTTAAGGAAATTGAAATGCGTACTGTATTTGTACTTTTTCTTGCGTGAGGCTAGGATGAAAAAGAGTGACATATCGTGTAGAAATATTGAGTCGAACTCCAAATGTAAAGTTCCATGCAGAGTTTACTTGTATATGTAAACTGTTGATTATTGTAGAGGGAATAGATGAAAAAAAGTTTCTTCAATCTTAATTCCTATTGATTGTTTTTATTTCATTGACAGGATTTACCTCTTGTATTTCATATTGCATATTTATTTATTCAATTTGATGCAAAGAGCAGTTGATTTCCTCCTATTAATCAACAAATATTTGAAAATTATGATTTTTTTTTCTCTTTTTCTCCCCTCTCTTGTAGCACTTGTAGCAGCAGTATTGAAGGCAGCAGCCCAGAATGAGCCCCTTCCCTCCAGAGAGCCCCCTCCGCTCCCACGTATGAAGACTGTCACCATCCCAGGCACCAGGAGCCCCTCCGTGACCAGCTCCGTCCCTGGATCCACACCGGGAGCCACGGGACCCATCCTGGGTCGTAACAAGAGTAACTCCACACCTAGCCTGAGTGCAGGAGAGGGGCCTGATCCAGGCTCTGCTTGTAAAGGTAGGCAATCTCTTCTCATTCATCAAGACTTATCTACTCTGATACTGGACCCCGTTTTTCATAAAACCTGTTATCCATAACAAGTTGCAGTAACTGCTGTAAGCTACTGAAATCCTAGGATCTGATTAGCTGAGAGCAAATTTGGCATAGAAATATGGCAGTTGTTACTGATAACAAGTTTTATGAAATGGGGGCCCAGGACATTTGGTATCCCCATGCATTCTTGAACTTATAAATGATTGCTGCTCCCTATGAATGAAATACAGATTTTTTTTTTTTTTTTTTAATGTCCATTAAACTGGACTACTATATATCTAGAATTGTGCCCCCCCCCACAAGAAAATAGATTAAATTAAATAACAAAATTAAATAAATAAATAAATGAGTAAATAAATGAATAAATAAATAAATAAATGAATAAGTAAATGAAAGAAAAGATTGAAGGGTACTACAGAAGGGTTTTTGAATGTTATTTGTTTTTTGTTTTTCTACTCAGTGAGAAAAAATCTTAGGAAATATTTTTAAATCAATTCATGTCTTGTATTGTTTGTGTGATTGCTATATTGAATTGTGTATGATATGAGATCCAGCACAGTCTTCATCTTCCCTATCTGTGTGTACTTCATTTTATTTGAAGTTTCATTTTTCTTTGTTCTGAATGGTGTAGCATGTAATACGAAAGTTCATGTACAGTTTTGGTAGCAAAAAGAAATGGGTATCAAACTGATTAGATATAGTCTCACATTGTCTGCCTTGCACAAAAAAAGAGATCATGCAATTTTTCATCCATAATTTCCACTAAATTCTGGTGTAAATATTTGAAATGATCGCAATGTATCTGTTATACTCCACCCTACAGTAGGAACCATGCACTCTGCCCGCTCCCCACATAGTGATAACGGCGCTATGTTATGCTTGTCCTGTAAATGCGGACACTGTATGACTTCATGTCACTGACCCGAGGTCAAAACTATTTTTCACCTTTCATTTGTTTAATATTCAACTTAAGGAGGAAAAAAAATATCTCACAGCATCGTAGTTTTGCTTCTATCTTGCTACTGACCAGCTGAAAGCAAGGAAGTCTGACAAATAGTTTTTGAGAGACTACCAACACTGTACATAACCTTCAAGCTGTTGCTAGTGCCACTGTACTGTAGTAGTGAATGGACATTTGAAACAAGGATTTGTTACAAATTTGTGTTAAATTACATATAATTTTGTGTTAGTGTTGTGAATATTTTTGTTTGGTAATGCTTTTCCTCTAGTTTGCAGTGAAATGGTATAATTTTTTGTTGTTTTGAAAGTTTCTTGATTAATTTTTCAACTGATGTTATGACCAAGGTCACAGTTTATCTCTGAGCAGTGACATGATTTGTCTGTCGAAGAAGCTGAATGAAGCTTTTTTCCCCTCCTTTCTGTCTAGCTTATGTCTTTTGCTTCTACTTTTGCCTCAATATATTCTCTGGAAGAGTTCCTTTCAAGCTTATTAGCTTCTCATCTGCAATACCAAATATTCCAAGACTGATGAATGCATGTACATGCATTTTAAAATGCAATTTCAAATATATATATGATGAATAAAATGTTTCAAACATTTTCTCTCTTACTTTAAAAGGAATGGCATGAAATATGACAAAAACCAAGATTTATGTTTGCAGCTAATGATGCAACCTATTGAAAATTGCAATAGTGGATTGCACGTTGAAGAGAAGCTAATACAGTGCTTGACTGAGGACTGCTTTGTCTTTTCTATTTGTATCCTATTTGATTGATTTATTTTTTGTTTGCCTGTCCATGTGCACAATGATCTGTGGCATTTTGTCATGTGTGTGTTTCCTCTACCTCCTATTCCTCCTGCACTCTCCCTATGCCTTTGCCCATGGTGTCTGTCGTTCTGTCTGTCTGTCTGTCTGTCCAACTGTCTGTCCATCTGTCCCTGCTTGCCCTGGACCAATCACGCAGATAAAGATCACGCCTCCACCTCCGATCTCACAGCTCCCAGTCTGGCATCCGCTGCTGTTGTCATGGAGAACCAACTGATGCGGTCCGGCCTGGAAGCGGTCCTGGCTGAGACAGAAGCAGTCGTGGATGGAGCCGTCAGCGCCGTCTTGAGTGGAGGAAGAAGTAAAAGGTCAGCTACAGACTCGGAGAAGGCATTGTCTGAAGCCATAGAGCTGCCACCTACTACAGGTAATTTTCCTTTCTTGTATGACACATATATATCCCTTTATGATCTAACATCTCTGTGAGCTTTAAAAGGACTTTCGGATATTACATGTATTACCCTACCTTTAGCCAAGCAGCCATTACAGCGCTCAAGTGTTTCAAGGAATTCATTCCTGCCAAGTATCCACTTACCTCACCTTGGTCGAGTGTGGTACATGTAGATTTAGTGCTGTGCAAGGGATTTGATCCCTGTACCTTGTGGTTTACAGTCCGTTATCCATTCGACCACAACACTAGGTAATGGATGTACTGACATTTACTAATCAGAGGGCTCTTAAGATAATAGAATGGTGTCCCCTTCTAGTCCCTAATACTTGTTATAGCAGGTAAGTGATTACTTTTTTCGAATGCCTTACTGAAACTGAAAATCCTTTGAACTGTACATTTGTGAGCATGATGGATTCAGATTACTCCATCCTCCATTCACGCCAATCAAAGAAAGTGGTAAATGTTGAAGTGTCTTATAAAGAAAAGGCTTCTTTATCCTAACTTTTGAAATTAGGTTTTCACTTCATCATCAAGAAAAGAATTATTCTCTTCCATATGGATTTTAGTCTAGATGCAGTGGTGAAGTTTGTGGTGAAAATATCCTTTATTATACCTGTCTTTTGTTAAGCAGTGATACATTTCCACCCCTTCCCCCCCCCCCTCCCCCATTTCTGTCCAGGTACTGGCTCTACCCCTGTAATGCCCCCTACCACCAGCAGTATGAGCGTCAGCGTACCCAACCTTAGCAGTAACCAAGACGTAGTCTCCAGCCTTGCAGACACCTTCCCATCCCTGGTGAGACAGAGCAGGGGCAGCGTAGGGAGTGGCAATAGCACACTCTCCAGTCGGACCAACACCTTTACTTCCAGCTTTGTCAGATTCCCATATTCATCATCAGGGCTGCCTAGCAGTGAGTAGAATCGATTTTTGACACTAAGTTTGGTGATAATGATAGTTGTAGTGTGAAATGCTGACCATACTTCGTCTGTGTGATTCATTATCTGGAAAGTTTTTTCCTGGGGTCTCTTCCATTTTTGATATTTTGGGAGGATGCATGGACATAGTACTTCCATGTCAGGATAGTTTCCTTTGAACAGAATGTACTTTAAGATATGCCTCGATTTTATTATCTTTACACAAAGGAATGAAACAGCTCTGATCATCATCTCATTCTAAAGTTATTTGATAGATGAATTGGTATGTAGTTGAACAGTTTACTCATGTAATAATCTTCAACTGCTTTTCCTATTAGGCTGTACTCTTTTGAACTTGACGGTGCAGATTTTCTTCTGCATGACAAAATTACAAAACTTCCCACTGATACAACACATTGTCATATGATATTCCACTGTAGACAACTACCTGAGCAGTGCCCAGAGCGCTCCCAACTTGCCAGGTGCCACCACCACCTCCATGCCTACGTCAGCCAGCACCGTCCTGACCAGCACCCTGAACTCTGCCCTGGCTACCTCTCTCACCTCCACCTCCAGTGAGAGTGATAATGAGTTCCTGGAACCCTGCCCTACAAGCTCTCTCATGGCCGAGCTGGAGGATGAGGAGTTCCCAGAGCCGGAGGATCTCGATGATGAGAATGAAGATGATAGCGATGGAGAGGACTATGATGATGGAACAGTAAGAGTCCTTGTCTTTTTTCCCCTAATCCAAACACTTTGACTCTTGAGGACATTGGTTATGGCTGCTTGCTGTCATGGGATCTCCTTGCAGTACAGATATGCCTTCATTGAATTTTGTAGAAGAATCCAGCACCTCTAAATAAAGGAGGTTCATGTCATGATTTGAGACATGTGAACAACAAACAGACCAATATTAAAATGGAAGAAATGCAATGTCAACATTAAATTAATTTTAAAAGGTTATATATATTTGCAAACTATATAAGACTTAGATGCCTATAAAATATTTAAATTTTTTCCAAGACATAGGAATATGTTCAATTCATCATTATGAATATGATAATAGTTATGTAGAATAACTAATGTGGAAACACAATCTGCTGTGCATAAGTAAAGAGAATGGCATTATCATGAATTATTATTTTTCTTAAGTATCTTTTTTTGTTTTGTTATCCCTGACAGCCAATCAGAGCTTGTCATATTTGCGGCATTTTGTTCCCTTGATATTCCGTCTACATTGTTTTGATTTTTGGCTTTCTTTTCATTCATGTAATTTACTCTGATGAGTGCATGTCAAAAAGCTTCAGCATGTGTGTGTTCAATGCTATTATTATGCTATATCTTTGTGCCTACTTGATTCATGCAGAGTTAAGATGGAGAGTTAAGGCAGAGTTAAGAGTTAATAAACTTCTTTGAATTTGAAATCTTCTTCTTTTTGTTTTCATCTGAATCTGTAGGAGGAAGAGGACTACGACAGCAGAGGTGTTAGACGTAAGACCTGGGATGATGAGCATGTACTGAAAAGACAGTTCTCTGCCCTGGTACCAGCCTTTGATCCTAGACCAGGCAGGACTAATGTCCAGCAGACTACAGACCTTGAGATACCTCCACCAGGTAAACAATAGGCTGGTTTTCATGGGGCATGCAAATGATTTGTGAAGGATGGGAATGCCAAGAAAATTTGCAAAGTCCATCACTCTATTCCAGGCTCCGAAATTTCACCAAACATGCATGGGGGGTTGGAAGCATTGTCACTTGGTCTTTTTCAGCTTGATGGGAATTTTAAAAAAGTTTGAAATTTCTTGCGAACATTTCCAGCATCCAGCAAACAATTCACCACACATTTCGAACCCCCGCGCTTGTTCGGCAAACTTTTACAAAGAGGCATTTTGCCATTTTCTTGACATTCGCATGCTATGCAAATTGTTTGTGTGCCTTGTGAGAACCCACCTTAACAATTCATAATGTGGTCTATACTTTAGCCGTCACCCTGGGTCTTTGTATTCAGTTTATATGTAGATGTTGGGAACACCAGTATACACTTCAAGTGTGTGCAATATTAGTAGCTTTAATATTGTTGGTAGGATGTGTATAACAGTACTATAAGAGTAGAGATTCTCAACAGCTCACTGGTTCCATCATTTGAAAGCAAGGATGATAAACACTGTTCCATGGTTTCGAAACAGTGGTTATTAATTTGTTTCCAATGAATGAGCATTTTCTTTAAGAAAGTGGAAGCAAAGAAGAAAAAAAAAGTGAAATCTTTGTAAGGTTGCATTCTTTTCTGAAAAGTAATTCAAGGCATTTAGAATCTGACTTAGTCATGTACCTGTATGGCCTCAAAATTTACAAAGGAGGTTTAAATCTTTCCATTAGAGGTTTAAGCCATGGGTAAGGTTTATACTTTTGTAGTAAGCATACTAATATAAGCGTAAATAAGAGCACATTGCACATGGGTGCACTTAAGGATAAAAACATACGAGTAATTCGACTGGATTCTGAGCGCACATTCTCTTAAAAAACCCATGAGGAGGTTTAAACCACCATGGTTTAAGCCATGGTTTAAATGGGGTGTTTGGGGGGGGGGTAAATTTGGGCCTATTTATTTAAATAGTACTGTGACATGTCTACAACCAATGCATAAAGCCCTTCCTACACCTTGTGATTTTAATTTTTTTTGTAAAGGCCCACAGAAGGCGTGAATTTTGTGATAATACTTCGGTAATGTATGCTCCATAATTATTTATTGTGCAGGTACACCAGATACATCATTTAGAGATGAGACTGACAGCACTCCTACTCCAAGACTAGCACTTTTCTTAAGAGGGCCTGGACTACAAGGAGTAAGTCTTTTGTTTTCTTGTGAGAATCTATAGTCTCTTGACTTACAGATCTTTTTAAGGTTGCACTTTTGCAAGCAGTCGGTCAATCAATCAATCAAGTCGGGTAGTATTCCCGAGATCCATGGAGAATTTCTCTCCAGCGGTTCCCATCTTTCATTAGATTGATAATTTCTTGCGTTTCATGGAGACCAGTGTCTGTTTGTAGAGAGTCGACATATGTTCTCCTGGGTCTCCCCCTTTTTGCCTTTCTATGGAGGGGCTCCCACAATAGAACTGAGTGAAGTGTCATATCAGGATGTATCTCTACTGTCCGGACAGTCCTCACATTAAGTGTGTGTATTTTAGTGGCTCTTTTGCAGGACAAAACTGATTTCATTGTCTTAGAGACAGTCCATCCCTTATCTCCCAGCCCTCCCTGCGGCTTTAGGCTGGCAGAGTCATAACTATCTTACTGCTCCTTGACGGTGTAGTTAGGGGCTCTAACCCTAGTGCTGTTAGTTGTACTTTCCATGGTTCTTTTCAATGGCTGATAGTCCCTCACCGGCGCCATGCGAGTGAGGCAATTATTTAACCCACAATTGGGGCCCAATCAGGTTCTACTGCTCCGGGCCAGAGCAGACCTGGGAGTAATGGCAACTAAAGGGCAACTCCACATTCCCCACAACTCCAGAACTCCCGAACTGGAGCCTTGCCACTGGATGCAGTTTAATGTCATACCCAGGACAAGCAAAGGTTGTTTATTTACTGAATATTAGTTAAGGGCTCTTGATGATTACTGTTAATATTATTTTCAGTATGATCATTAACAGTAAATTAGTTCACACAGCATATTCAAAAGGTGCTTATAATTCGTAAGTTCATTTATTTTGTATGGGAATACAATAATGGCTATTTGTACAATGCTCATATCCATCACATTGTGACGCTCATGGCGCTTAGACATTATTGCCCTGGTCAAAGCCAAGCTGCAAAAGTGACAGATGCTCAAGCACATCACGTACCCTTTTACACCTGGGTGGAGAGTGGCAAAAGTAGACTAATGTCTTGCCAAAAAAATATGAGTGTGGCCTGGGATTTGAACCCTGTATCTTGTGATTTGCTGTCCAGAGACATATCCACAAGACCACAACACCTGTACAATGTGCACTGTTGTTGACTGATTGATTCACTATGGGAACGTACATGAATTTGTCGGTGTTGGTGGGTATCATACAATGATAAAACAATTGTTCTGTGTATGGCTGTTTTGTATACAGGTGCAGGAAACTGAGGTATTCTGTGAGGATCTGCGATCAACCATTTTTAGATATGTCCAGATGCTGTATCAGCAGACGCCTACTGGCACCAAACATGACAGGTTACGCAGGATATGGGAACCGACATACACGTAAGATTGGAAAAGATACATTTCTATCTTGATCTAGCGAGGAGAAAATTTCTTACTTCAGAGAAATTATACCTACACTGTAACTATGATAATGACTTTGAATCCAAGTAGACTATGCTTATGGAGCTTAGGAAAATGAAGTGGCACAAAAATATATGTCCAGGGGGTGTTGCATAAAGCTGTTTGTAAAGTTACGAATGACTTTACAATTTGGATATGGCGTGCCAAATGGGATTCTCAATCATTGTAAATCGCATCAGCTAAAGGTGAAATATGCAGATGTAGATTAACATTACTATTGTTAACAAACATTTTTTATGCGAAGTATATTTTTGCCACAATTTAATTGAGATTACGGGAAATGCAGTCACACTTTGTTAAAATGTCAGGAAAAATTTGGGGCATCCCATTTTGCACTTCATATCCAAGTCGTTCTTATAGTCATTTGTAACTTTAGTAGAGCAGCTTTATGAAACCCCCCCCCCCCCTCCCCCCAGAATGCAAAATGCATATTGTTGATCTTATTGTTATTTCCATTCTGGATGTGTCTTTTTGTACCACTCTGTTTCTCTAAGCTAATATCAGCTTTTGCTAAAGCTTACCATGTACAAGTTCTTTCAATAATTGAAACACTAATTGAAGACAAGTATGTGATACTGATCGTGTGTTGTTGGCATTTGTATTAATTCCAAATAAACTATACTGAAAGAAGTTGGTTGTGCACTTTTGTAATATTTAGTTGTGCTAATGTTTTGTTTTTGTTTGTTTGCTTTGTTTTACAGAGTTGTATATAGGGAATCAAGACCCCAGGATGAAAGCACTTCAAGTGTAGAAAACACAGAGGTTAGTATGAAAGTAAGATCAGTAAACTGAAACTGCTGTTCATCACATTATCGTTTCACAATGTTGGTCTTCATTTTAAGATGGAGAATGTCTTAATCTGATAGTTTATTCATCTGTTACCTGCAAGAGGACTTTCAAGCACAGTCGTATATCTAAAGATGCATTGTCTAATCACAGCTTTGGTAGATATAGCATGTAGCCTGTGGAGCACTTTGATTCGAACTGTCGGGACATAATTTAAGGTTGTGAAGACAAAGTAATAACATTTTATCTAATTTCTACCCCAAATTAATGATATGTCTTATGGATGTCTTCTTGCTAAATGTTTAATGCAGAAAATGCCGAACTTAATCTCTACACAAATGTAGTTTCTTAACGGTATATCATTGCTTATTTCAGTTGTGCCTTGATAGTGCATCAAATATCAAATTCTTAAATGTAATGAAATAAATGCAAAATGAAATGACCTTGTTGAGTGTTCTATACTATGTTCATGTGTATAATAAGTATAAGACAAAAGAATGCCATCATGTGTTGTCCACCAGGGTCCATGGACCGTAGGCTTTGTACAAAGACATCTAGGCACCGAGAGACTTCCAAAGACAGAGCTTATCATGTATCTACAGGAGAAGGCAGATGCACAGTTCCTTAGGAGATGGAAACTCACCAGTAATGCTACCAATATACGAAGGACCAGAAACTCGGCTAGACTAATAGCTGCATACAGGGTTAGTCAAAATTCTTATGATAATGATAATAATAGTGGGCTCTGGTATAGCGCTCATGTCTGTCAGAATTGACACTCGTGGTGCTCCACTGTTATTACCTCGGCTTTGGCAAGGCTACCAAGGCTCTGGCATTTCAAGGAAATTCTTCCTACCAGGTACCCATGTACTGCACCTGGGTCGAGAGTGGCAATTGTAGATTAATGTCTTGCCAAAGGACATTGAACCGCCAACCTTGTGATCTACAGTCCGGCGACGTATCCACTAGACCATGACACCTCTATGTCTTAAAAAAAAAAAAGAACTTATATTTTTCAAAACTTCAAGGCAAAGTCATCATATTTTTAGGTTGTCAGTCCTAAAGATTCCAGAAAGACATGATGGGAATCACTTTTGTTTGAAATTTTACAGCCCATGGCAGATTTTGATTGTAATATTGGCATCCAGTAACTTTTTTTTTTTTTTGGGGGGGGGGGGTTAATTGAAATTTTGAGGGTTCAAGTGCAATATGCCCTCCTTAATCACTTTTATATTCAGAGATCCTGGGTGATGTTTTCTTAGACTTGTGTCAACTGTGTTATGTTATTGTACTTTCCACAATGAACAGGAATTCATCCAGCTTGGTTTAGCCAGACCCTCTAGCCAGCAGCGTCTAAGCCAGGACTCTGGGCATGTACTTAGTGAGAGTGATGGCGGTAGCCTAAGTGTTGGAGGCAAGGAAACAGGTGCTTGCAGTGTGGATGATGTCTTACAACTCCTCAGAATACTATATGCCATCGCTACAGATGTTGGGTCTACTGGTAAGTGCTTGATTAGATAGACAGTGATATTCTTGACTTGAAAATTCATGAATGTCAATTTTTTTCAAGTATTTACTTCATCCCTGACCATTTTTTAGAATTAACATTTCAACTTTTATTGCTTACACACCAGAAAAACATCACAAAAAAAGAAAAGAAAGTGGCAGAAGAGACTTTTTGACTATTAAAGATTACAGAAATATAGACATAGATAAAGCAAATATCATGTTTTGTAGAAGAGTAAAGACATCACCATGACATTGATTATAGCACTCACCGCTTATCCCCCAGAAGGGAAATAGATTTGCTATGCTGTATTGTCTTTGATGCTTTACCTGAACTGTTTTAAATGAATATCTGTTATTCCAAGGATCTGAACATAACTTTGTTTTGATTTTCTTGCAGATCCTGATGCTCATCGCTTCAGTGTACCACCTGAAGAGTTCTACAGCAAGAAGATCACCAACAAGCTAGCTCAACAAGTTCAGGTAATCTTTGGCCTAAAGTTGTCATAAATGTCTTCAAGAGGATAAATTTGCAAAAGACAGGGAAAGGGAGGATTGGGAGGAGGGCAAGGACAAAGGGGGTTGGACATGACTTCAAGATTCTGTGTCTGTAATTGTAATGGTCATATCAATGTATATGTACCATGTAGCATTCAGTTACCACTGCTGATGGCACAAAAATGCCATGAGGGTAGTATTGAACTTCCTGTTTCTTTGATATCATATAAGTCCATGTAGTGAAATCTTATTGCTTTTACATTGAAAATAAATGCATAATCAAGTAGCCATGCGGGATTAAGAAGTTCCAGCAGAGTGCTCATGCGTTATTTGAAAACGTGATACACATTGTATGATTGAACAGCGGGGTTACAGAGAAGGTTGAGTTCTTGGAATTAAAGAAGAAATAATTTGTGAGCTTTCTCATTCCTTTTTATGTTAGTTCGGAAGATCATCATAGTAGAAATGTCCCCTGGAAATGAATGCTCTTCAAATTCCCACACATTCAAAATGTGACAAAAGAGCGGCTGAAATGTTCGGGCCGAATATTTGTGTGTAGTCCCATACAGCCATTTCTGTGTGCAGTGTGTGTGTGAATCTCAGCAGAATTGAGTCAGTTTTTCATTATTTGGTGATTCCCAAACCTTACAGCACACACCAATTCTTAAGTGAGTTCAATTTCATGACAGAACTCAACTTTATCTTTAACTGTCCCCCTGATTTTGTTCCATTTGATCTATTTCCCCAGGATCCTCTGGTTCTAGCCAGTTTGTCACTGCCTAAGTGGTGTGAGAGACTGACCAATAGATGTCCAATGCTCTTCCCATTTGAGACTAGGCAACTCTACTTCACATGTACTGCATTTGGTGTATCAAGGTCAGTAAAAAAAGACATTTCCTAACCTATGATACAGTCGTGAGTCTTGTGTTTGAACCTGTTATACCATGTGCTGGTAATACAAGCAGATGTACATGTATTTTATAAGTGTAGCTAGAATATTTTGCTAAAATGTTGGCTTATCTGCACTTGGGTATTCACAGCGGCTTTCCTGCTCCCCGTTCTTTTGTCTACTCAGAAACGGAAGGATTAGAAGGGAAAAGATGCTGAGCAGGAATCCCGCTCTAAGCCGCAGTCAAATTGGGCTCTTACATATGATAAGAAGTCTAAATAACCATTTGCAATAAAGGGGCACAGAGGATAAGTACATCACTAAAATTGTTTTTGATGAATTCTATTTTGACGTTATCTCAACAATGTCTGCCTGTACAGAGCCATTGCTTGGCTGCAAGGCAAGCGTGAAGCTAACACAGAGCGTGTCAGGACACCTAGCACCAGACGGGACGACCACCATGAGTTCCAGGTGGGACGTCTCAAACACGAGAGGGTCAAGGTTCCCAGAGGAGAGCAGTTACTGGAGTGGGCCATCAATGTGATGAGACTTCATTGCTCCAGGAAATCTATCCTAGAGGTATGCATCTTTTCCTCTATAATGATGATACCAATTGTTTTTGTAAGGGCAATAATGATGATAATGATCATAATAATACTGGATATTTATATTGCGCACTTATCCACCAAACAAGGTGCTCAAGGCGTTCCCAATATTACCCAAAATTAATCAGCTTTCCTTTTCTTGAAATTGGCAACTATTGTTCTTTTTTCCTTTACCTACAAAGTTTGAAGAAATGAAAATGTATGTTTCATTAACAAATGTTTTAATGAAAATTGCGAAATCTGACAAAAAGAATCGCCAATTTGTACATGAAAATATTGATTATATATATTTCAATGTATTGCCAATTTAGAGGCTTTAAGGATTAGTTACAATTAAATCACTATTCTTCGCAAACAGCACAACATACTGCATTGAAAATGGGCTTAAAATTTTCAGTTAGTCTTGCTTTTTCTGCTGATGTATAAAAGGAGACAATCTACTGTTATGTGTTAATCATCAGATAATTTATGTTTTTATCAGGTTGAATTCCTTGGAGAGGAAGGAACCGGTCTTGGTCCTACTCTAGAGTTCTATGCTTTGATAGCAGCTGAGCTTCAACGGAAGAGTCTAGGAATGTGGTTGACTGACGATGAAATAGCAGATGACATGTCAAGAGAGGTTAGTATTGAAAGAATTTTCATTTGATTGAATTTCACTTTCAAAGTATTTAGCCACAACCAGAAATATATTTGTTCGTTGGTATTTCTCGAAAGTTCACTGCTATTTACAATCACCAAGAGTATTCAGGAGTGGAGAAAGGTCCGGCATGAATTTTATCTTTCATCTTTTTACATATCAATATTAGAGGAATAGCTCAGCAAATTAAAGAGTTTATTGCAAACTGGGGGGTGTTTCATAAAGCTGTTCGTAAGTTACGCACGACTTTACGCACGACTTAACGCACGACTGGTGATATGTTCTTGTGCTACATGTAAATGATTGAGAATCTGATTAGCACCCAAGAACATGTTCCAGTCGTGTGTAAAGTCGTGCATAACTTACAAACAGCTTTATGAAACACCCCCCTGGTCTGATTTATTAGAATAGATTTATGTTGATTTCCCCTGGCCTTTATGTCTTAATTACAATTCAGATAATTTTCATTTTATTTCTATATCTAATTTTCAAATTTCTAATATTTCATCCAGTATTGTATTATTTGTGATATTACTTTTACTGTGATTACATCACTGTTTTGATACATAATTGTTTGTTGTCTTTTTTTTTTTTCCATGTAATTTCAGGTTGACATTGGGGAAGGTCAGAAGCCCCGAGGCTACTACATCCAGCGAGCATCTGGTCTCTTCCCTGCCCCCATCATCCAAGACAGCGAAGAGATCTCCCGCATTGAGCTTCTCTACAACTTCCTGGGCATCTTCCTGGCCAAGTGCCTGCAGGACAATCGCATGGTGGACATACCCCTCTCCAGACCCTTCCTCAAGCTCATGTGCATGGGCGAGACCGGCAGCACGAGCCTCTACTACACGTCGACGCAGGAGTCGTACACGTCGCCGCGGGACTCGGAGGTCTTCTTCGCCGAGATGCAGCAGACGGAGGCCTCGCTGGAGAGCATGAGCGAGCTCATCTCCGACCTTGCCATCGACAGCGGCAACGAGTCCAAGGAGCTGATTCTGGCAGCAGACCCGCCCAAGCCTTGCACCCCAGCCTGGTTTGCAGGTGTCCTGACCTGGTCGGACTTTGAGTTGATCGATCCTCACCGTGCGAGGTTCCTGCAGCATCTGCAGGAGATGGTGGATAGGAAGAGACAGATTCTCCTGGATGGGAGTAAGACGGAAGAGGAGAGGAATAATGAGATTCAGAACTTGTGTCTTGAGACTTCACCTGGGATACCTGTCAGGCTTGAGGATCTAGGGTACGAATCTTCTATTTCAAAACTTTGCTATAAGAATATGAAAAGGCAATGTAAAAGCAGTTTTACTTGGAAGTAAGAAAAATAACTTTGTTAAGTTTTAGTCAGTGAGGAGTCATTTATTGCATTCTTGATTTTCATTGATTTGAAAGTGTTGAAAACTACATGTGATTATATTTCGAATTTATTCTCTTTTTTAAAATGAAACATATGATAACCAAAGCCTGAACTGTTTCTAAAGAGTAAATTTAACTTTTTAATGACAAACATGTCAGCCTTGTGGGGACATATTGTTTAGCAAAATAGATCATCCTCTGTTTAGTGGGAAACGATAAGATTTTGAATTTGAAGTTTCTTCAATTTAGTTAAAATTCTGTCTGGTAGTTTGAAAGAAATTTTGCATTCAAATGCTGTAGATTAATATTCTGCATCAACTTCTCTGAAATCTTTGACTGTTGAGTAATTCATGTGTCATTTTTTTGCTCTTTCAGGTTGACATTCCAGTTCAACCCATCCTCCAAAGTCTATGGCTACCATAGCTTCAACCTCAAACCTAACGGTGATGATGAGTGTGTGACTCTAGACAATGCTGAGGAGTACATCGAGCTGGTAACTGATTTCTGTCTCCATACTGGTATCAGGAGACAGATGGAAGCATTTAGAGGTAGGTTACATTCACCAATCTGCATTAGGAATATTTATGTATTATGAATATTCATTATATTAAAATGTTTCAATCTAAATAAGAGATGATGTATGTAACTAAACTCCACAAAGGAATGTTTTATCAGACAGGAAAGCCTTTTCCTGTCCTGTATTTGTCTCCCCTTAATTCATACAAAATTTCCCTCCTTTTAATTTAAACAGAATATGTCAAAGGACACACACTTTTTGTTATAAACACAGAATAAACTCTACCAATGACCCAACCAAATGGTATAGTACTTGTAAAGCATTCTACGAGGGAAAATGGGAAGTAGGATTTGCAGAGATCACTATGAACATGACGGACAAAGAAAGTGGACAAAATAAACAACCCCTCATTCTACCCTTCACAATGGTTCTGGTAGTCAAAAGAACATCCCTTCACAGCTATTATGTTTAATCAGTAGTTCCAGGTGAATATGCATGTTACACCTGTTCCACATATTTCAGATAATAGCAGTGAAGGGATGTTCTTTTGACTACCAGAACCATTGTGATGGGTAGAATGAGAGGTTGTTTATTTTGTCCGCTTTCTTTGTCCATCATGTTCATAGTGGATACATCACCTCCCCCCCCCCCCCAAAAAAAAATACAAATACAAAAATAAAAGATAAAAGGATTAATAATAAATCAATGAAAAATAGATAAATTGAAAAAAATTAAAAATTAACTAATTAATTAAATACATAAAAACAAACAAAAATAAAACAAAACAAAATAAAACAAAAAAGCCAAACAAACAAACAAACAAAAAAGAAAAAACACAATTTATATGAATTGCAACAAATGAATATTGATTTGGAATAAAGTGCAGAATATCCATGCACTTATGAGTCATAGGCTACCAAAATACCACGGCTCATTTGCACATTTAAGTTAATTCTCTTTGCTTTTGTTTTCTTCCACTTTAGATGGCTTCAATCAAGTGTTCCCTATGGAGAAGCTTCATAGTTTTAGTCCTGCTGAGTTCCAGACCATTCTGTGTGGAGACCAAGCTCCATCATGGACTAGGGAAGATATCCTCAACTATACTGAACCCAAACTAGGCTATACCAGAGAAAGGTAGGCACTTTCACCCGAAGTCCATTGCCCCCTCTGTATTTTGTCTGTACGGAGCCAGAAGGGCGTTAGCTCATATCATTTTGTACAGACTTAACGCCCTTCTGGCTCCAAACAGAAGATTTGTTAGGTTTCTTATTCTTTCCTGATGCTATAGACTGTATTCCCTAATTTTGGTCAAAACTCTCTGTATTCTTATCTTACTTAACCCATAGAGGTACAGTTTCACCTTTAGGAGACGCTTTTGCAGTATCTATTGGTCCAGAATGTTCGGCAGTACATATCATACATGAGCAAAAAGAGAAAAATGCACTGAAAAATTTTAGCCCATTCCCACTAACGTATGGTGTGGCGTTCTCGAATTAGAGTAGTTTAACTGTTACTAATCATGAAACTCTTTAAATTGGCAATGCAGTGAATAATACATAATGACTATTTCCATGTTCAAATTGGCAATTTCTGATTAAATTTTACAATTATATTTCATTTTGGTTTATGTTATATCCATATTTATTTTTTGTGGAAAAATATATTTTTTATTGCCAATTTGAGGATTGAAGATGATCAATTTAGACCTCAAGAAAGCTCTGTACTGCCATGGGTTAAAGGCTTTTTCACACATGAAGCGGCAAACCCCTGCGGTAAACCCCCACCTTTTTTGGCGTGTAAATGAGCGGTATATGAAAAGGAAAAAAAAAGAAAAGAACCTGACAAGGTAGAAAGCATGTAGACCAATTGAATTCTTATAAAGTTGGCTCAAAATAATACGTCACGACTTTGTTGCACAACTGTCTCTTTTATTTGAGCATGAGCTATTATTGACACATAAATATGCATCCCATTGTCATAAGTGGCATGGTAAAAAACTGTGGAGATCTCATCTCAGGGGGAGGGGGGGGGGGGGGGCTAACCACCAAATATCTGAATGAGCCTGTATTACACTTGCAGGAAATTGTGAGTTTAATTTGTTGTTGTCTGTTTAATGTATGCAACAAGCTGAGTTGTCAAAATCTAGTGTAGATACAGTAGCTTTCAAAAACATATTGTGTTGCCTGAAAACCGGATTTAAGATGAAATTAAACTTTCCTGGTCCACTCAACATTTATTGGTTTTATAATATCATTTTACCATGAAATGAATAAACTCCTTTTTTATATTTTTGTTTGTAGTCAAGTCCCTTACACACAGTCCTCTTTGTTTTCTCTCTGCTTACAAAATAGTCCTGGCTTCCAACGTTTTGTCAATGTCCTGTGTGCAATGAACGGTGACGAGCGCAAGTCCTTCCTCCAATTTACCACCGGCTGCTCTTCCCTACCCCCTGGCGGCCTGGCCAACCTCCATCCTCGTCTCACCATCGTCCGTAAGGTGGATGCCAACGACCACACCTACCCATCGGTCAACACCTGTGTCCACTATCTCAAGCTGCCTGAATACTCAAATGAGGAGATCATCAGAGAGAGACTGCTGAGTGCTACCAAGGAGAAAGGATTCCATCTCAATTAACCCCAGCTCCTCTGCCCCATCCCATTAGGGACTGCTGAGCACTACCAAGGAGAAAGGGTTCCATCTAAATTAATGCTCGTTCCTCTGCCCGCATCTCATATACTCTTGAAATACTAGCATCGGCTGGATGGTGGATTAACATAGGCCTCATTTACCCCAACTCTACTGCGAATATTGGAGTCTCTTGATCTAGGCTTGATCTTGTATATTCAGTGGGAGTGAGGTTCTGGCAAGCTTCATAGATGAATTAGATTGCTTTGGTATTAAGAAATCGTTGAAGATCCCAGGAAAGTCTGTCTAGACTCTGTGAGCATCATTTTGAAGGACTATAAATTCACCCATTGCTTCTCAAGATTTCTAGAAATAACAGGAGAAATAAGAACAGAAAAGACGCATCATTCATATGTATGAGCTAAAACTACAGTCATCTTCACACAACATAAAATTCCTCATTTTCTGTGGAGTGATAGTGTTTGTTGTATTCTCAAATACTGCAGGTAGTTCATAATATTCGGGTATTTTTCAAAGAAGGCTCCAAGTAGCTAGTCTTGAATGGCTAGAATATTGCTGTTCAATAAATAATGAAGCTGAAGTTAATTGAGACCATGTTATTAGTGGTGAAAACCCTGTATCCATGTCCCTCTACCGTCATGGGCTTTTTCTTCACTTTTCGTTAATGTTAGGATTGGAAAAGGACTTGGGAGAGTGATGAGTAATTGATTAATTGCAGTGGTGGAAACACATCAAATTGTGCAGTAGTTATCTTAAGTACCTCAGAAAAATCCATTATATCTATAATGATGATCGCACTTAATCTTTGTCTCTCATAAGCCAACATCAACAACTTTTGCACTTTATCTTTACAAGTGTGAAGGCAAACAATTGAACTGCTTTTCCGTACCTCTGTAGTGTTTTTTGTCCTGTAGGCACATCGTGATAACGAACTATGACATATAATATGATGGGCTCTATTTTTGAAGTTGTTGCACAAATACTTTATATTTTGTACTTCATGACATTGAGTTTTTTACCTCATTGATCTCGATGTTCAGAAGAGCTTGAAAAAACATCTTTGCGATGTTTTATAATGCTGTACCTCTAGCCCTGATAAGAAATACAGCTAGCTTATATCTGCTACTCTGCATCTGTACCGGTATTTCATTGTAACCAATGCGGTTTGCATTCTGTGTTTTGCTGCAAGATCACCGTTATGCATGCGGTTTATAACCAAAGACAAGAAAATCTCACCACTGTTGACTTCCATTTTAGTTTGTAAATGTGAATTTTTTTCATTCTCTGTAGTTATTCATGAAGCATAAGGGATGGAATGACCATACCAATTTAGTTAGATTCATTTCACACTAATTTTTGTTTGCACTGTAGGTGTTATTATTTTTTCTCTCTCATTTTTCTGTTTTTGTTCATCATATTTTTGAATTTTGGAGGAGCTATTTTTGGTCTTGTTCATTGTGGACTATCCGCAACTATCTTATCTCTTCCATAATTTTTTTCTCCTATTTTTACACTTCTTATCTTTTTCTCTTATCTTTGATGCTATTCACTTTACAATGAAGATGTGTCTTTATAAAATAAGTTTTTGAAATTATGAATATGTAATTCAACTTTTCTTCATAAAACCCTCTTTTTATGAGGGCAGAAGAAATTGTTGAAAATGTTTCAGTTGTTCTATATTGCAACAATCAAGAGAAAGATTGATAACTATTTTCTGTTGTCATCTTCATTTAAATGGGAAGTCAGTAGTTGTGTGCAGTATTCTAAATGTTGCATGAACACTCAGAAAGGTTGAAAAGAAGATATTTTGCAGCGAAAATACCAACGTACATTGGTTACAAGTATTTTATTGTCTTAAAACCTACCTATATACTTTGCAAATAAAAATCACAGTGATGGTTTGTCTCATCTTTTTTTAAATTGTTTATTTTGACAGTCATTATCCACATTAAATGAAAAATTTTGACGCAAAACATTTTCATTTGACCCAAATTTTGCCCCCACTTTGAGCAGTATTTTGTGTATATCAAGAAGAATTTCTCTTTTTGCAGCAAACACATATGTTGATTTGCATGGAATAGAAACACCAGATGCAGTGAAATATCTTATATTTTTAAATAACAATGGTAATCATCAAACTATCATTTTCTCATGTTTTCTTTCTGAAATATCACACTTGCTCTCTGAACATCTGCCTGCATTCTAAGGTTACATGGCAAAATCATTTGAAATATTTTTCCTCTTGAGCTTTTCTCTTGTAGTCGTTGTCTTCGAGGTCTTGTAATTCATGACCATCCTTCGGGATTAAATGATTTGCGATTCATGGAATTATTTTAGCTTACAGTCTAGTAGGAGCTCTCTAGAATTGATTCTGTCGCTAAAAATGGTTGAGTTAGCCTAGCAGAAAATCCCTCGCAATTGAAACAAGTGAATCAAGTGTCCTTACTCATTTTAAGAAATTATTTATTATTATCATGAAAGTTATATATTAGTGTATGATGGTATTTTGCCAACTGCTGGTTTCATCAGTTTTCTTGCGATCCTTTCAAGAAGGTGCGTTTTGCTCCTGGAATAGATGGTCATGATACGTGATATGTAATTAATGTAGATATCGGAAAAGGCTAACCTGCTTTTGATATTGTATCAGACAATTTTCTTATGTTTATGTGCATGCTACTTTGCATTTATTTCATATTACAAGAAGAAGAATCTTGCAGGATTCTTGGAAGTTTGTGTCATATTACTAGTCTCAAATGTATAAGTTTGTCGAAGCTGGAAGCTAGACACAATTGCATGGACTTTTGACTTCTCTCATTTTATTTTAATTGGCAGATTTATGGAGGTCGGAATGGTAAGGAACTTTGATTTTGAGAAAGTGAAAATTTATTGTGATGTGTGTAATTATGAAATTTTTTCCTATGTCTATTATATGACTTTTCTTTGCTATTGAATGAAAAAGGTGTATAGGCAAGCTTTGTTAAAAGTGCAAATGGTAGGTAATCTATAATTGATGATGATGATAATGATACATGTATTTGTAGTTTGGAAAACTGATGGACGTGTGTTTTCTTTTGTATATTGCTCGTATGTGAGTATATCATGCACAGAAGTATTCAGTAAAGGACTTTGTGCTCTGTGAAAACTATTCCTGTGTTTTCAACAGTGTGTAAAGTGTGGTTATTTTCACAAGAGATTATTCTCAATGGCCCGAATTCACAAAGAAGGTTTAAACCATGGGTTAGCGCACATTGCCCGTACTTGCACTCAAAGAAAACAGACAAGTGGACAGAGTTCTTTGCCCATGCAGCTTAAAAAAAAAGGAGTGGTTTAAATCACCCCATGGTTTAAACTTCTTTTGTGAATTTGGGCCTTTACGTCTCAGATTCTTCATTGTGTGAACCCATTTTCTTTCTATGTCCCTATTTCTCTTTTTCTCTAAATCCCCTCCCTCTGATCACACAAACATAACCCCCCCCCCCCCCCTTTGTTTTTTCATGAAACAAAATAGTTATTCCTTAAATTTCATTGTGCAATTCAGGCATATTTACACGTACAGAGAGACAGAGAGACACTGAATGAAAGGAGAGAGAAAGAGAGAGAGAGAGAGAGAAGGTAAGAAAGACGGTGAGACAGAGAGAGGGAGATGGAGTCGGTCAAACAACAAGACAAACAGTCGGAGAAAGAGGGAGAGTTTACATCTGTGTATCAGTAGCAAGAGAACACATAAAAGACAACAACTCATATATAGCAAAAACCACAACAATGTTTTATTCTCACCAACTTGGAGCTTTATATGTTTGTACAGACATTGCTTTTATAGACCAATGACTAAGACATTAGAATGTAAAAATAAGATAAATCACAATACACTACTTAATTTGAATTTGAATTGAAGAACCAACACCCAAAATGTGATTCATACTAAATTTTGAGGAAACCATCAAGGTTCTGAAGCTCTCAGCATAAAATAACATTGTTTAATGTCACAGTCGAGGCTTGTTCACATATAAAGCGTCAAAACCCCAAGCCCCCCACGTTTTGGTTTTTTGTTTTGCATGTAAACGAGTGGCATACCAGGTGGCAAGAAAAAAAAATGCAGAGGCAAAAGGCATATTTTTGGCCTCCTGTTGGCACCAAGGTGTGCACCAACCAAATAATAAATATAGATAAATTATAAATAAATATACATCTCATAACTAAATAAAATTTGTCTTCACGAGTCTGCACAAAATTTGGCAAAACTTCACCGTGCACTGTTAGTGCTGCACTAATGTGCATCTTATTATAAGTGGCGCATTAAAAAAAAAAAAAAAAAAAAAACTCGCGGGGGTTTGCCACTGCATATTTGAATGAGCCCTTTAATAATCCCAGTAAATACTGGTGTAAGATTTAATAGTGGGGGGGGGGGGCTGTTCAAGGGTCAACATCACCCATGGATTGCTGCTATATTAATGAAAATACAATAACATGCCTGAGAAGTGGGGGGGGGGGGGAAGGGGTGTTCAAGGGTTAATATCGCCCATGGATCGCTGCCATATCAATGAAAATACAATGATATGCCCCAGGCGTACTGTACCAGACAAGAAGGAGAAGAGGAGTTGACGGTTTATTTCATGTTTAGGGTGTTGGCTCTTATTGATACATATCTGAAAGACAAGCAACTTGATGAGTCCCAATAAACAACATATGTTATGAACAAAAATTATTTTTCAAAATTATTCAATGCCTAAAACATGATTATACACACAAAAAAAATGACTCTTAAGTAGGCTAACTGCATTATACCTCTCTTGCTTGCTTGCTTGCTCTCTCTCTCTCTCTCTCTCTCTCTCTCTCTCTCTCCCCCCCCCCCCTTCTCGTTATTCCATACGCACCATATACCGGCTCTACAATTGTTCTACACTAATATAAACAGACCAGTATTTCAGTAATAAATTCATAAATAATACATTAAGAAAATCCAAGAGATTATCTTAAACACCCATCCAATTTACATGAAAATTGATAATTAAAATACTGTAGAAATAAAATTTACAAGTTAATTCCTAATAACTATATGTCTGATGATTCTACTTATATATCCTGATTATAGTATTCTTTAAAAATTGTGAGAACTCTGAATAAGAATCCACAAGCAAAGAATGTATCTCATTAAGTATCAAAATTATAAAATTCCAAACGAGAAAAAAAGTCTGATCATTTAAAATAAGTTTTCAAACAAAAGAAAAGTCAAATTCCCTAGTACTAAGTAATATTTACTGTTCTATAGAATATTTAATGACTCCATTATCAATATTTATATTCATTATGTACAAATCCTGATATTTTATCTTTATTTCAAAAACTGTACAAGCCTCTATAAACATATTTAATACGACTGTACATATATCGTCCATCATAGAAAGTAGTGGAGTTATATGTGAACTTAATCATGAAAAAAAAAATGCTGTTTCAAAATGGAATAAATGTGTATGATATACAAAAGCACACATTGTAAGTACACTAATGTCAGAATATTCAAGCACTGATACATCTGTATACAACTTCAATATGTGGCAATGGAATAAACACAAAAACAATAAAGTAACATGCTATCATCCCTTTGTTGAACTAAATTTTGTGACTAGTATGGGAATATCAATTCTAGTACTTTTAGTTGTACTTGAATTTTATTTCACGATGTTTTGGGAAGATTTCTACCAGTAAATGTTTTCAAAATGGTAAAATCATGTGCAACATGGCACTACCGCCACAAACCTTTAATAGTTCATTTTAATAAACCAACAAAGAATGAGGATAGATATTATTGTGGCATTGCATTTTGTTGTTGATTTAGTTGTTCTGCTCCTTGCACATACCTTCCTTCTGCTCAACATATAACATTCGCAGGGTGCCAAATCCACTTGATAATCAAATACTCAGGGCACGATACTACAATACAGATATTCAGCCGACTAAATTACCCCTTACACTCTTGCCTTTTTGCCAAAAGCAGAATAAAAGCCCACATTTCACATTTAAAAAAAATTAATGAGAATGTAAATTCAATTATCCTTCGCTGATATGGATAAGGATGCATGCATTTGGTGAATCATACAGAACATTTAGGGCAGCTTAGTTTCTCTTCATCCTTTCTATTTTTTTTTGGAAGCTGGACGGTTGCTGAAGGGCTGTATTGCTCTATCATCAAGTTAAAAAACAACCAGATTTAATTTCCGCCTACACTAGATTGAGGCCCGTGCAGTAATCATCAGTAAATTGCCACAAAAAAAACCTGTTGCATTTTGTGTGCTTGAGTGTGTACTGAATGGATGGCCAATGAGGATGAACAACAGTACCTGAGCCCAACAAATTAGGTCTAACCCGTAATCACTTCTTTGTGTTCCATAAGTTACAAAATTGTAACACATTGTATGCCTAAAAAAACCTGCCAAAATTCTTATCGTGGCAGTTTACCGCATCATACGAGAAGAAGCCCTGATATTATGGATATCTTTACAGGGTAATCGATGCATGGATTCTATATAGCCATGCAAATAAAGGAAACCCATGCCTGGGGCCCGTTGCATAAAACTTTTGCCGGAGTTTTTAATGGCAAAATTTGAGGAAACTACGGCAAAAAAAAATATTGCCATAGTTTTCCAGTACATAAAAATTTGCCAGACTTTTTTTTTGCCAGAAAAAAAGTCTGGCAAAAGTTTTATGCAACAGGCCCCTGGTGCTTAATCTTCAAAATTGGGTTACAGATCTCTCTGTTAACTGTAGTTGCGGGGATTTGTCCTGGTTCTTGCTGAGGAAACTTTAGGTTGGCAAAGTATTTTCTACTCTATCAAACAAGTTTGATTCAGATAAATGAAGTAGTTGGGTGTCTCAAATTCTGATTCATTTTTCTATGCTTCACACTTGTGAGAAACCTTGCTGGACCAAAGGATAATCTTTGCATATAGTGTGGCATTGGTCTACCTAACCTCATCTATTCTTTCATTTTTACAAACAATCATTTAAAAGAAGGAATATTTGTCATGACTGCTTTTTGGTCCAAAATACCTTTCTTTGAGTCATCACAATAAGGCTGCCAAAACACATTCACAAATCGGAATACAAATGCTTTTAAACTAAGTGTATTGGAGTCATGTTCAATTTTTCAGTACTGTTCCATCTAAGCACTGATGAATAATTCAAACACAATGCTCAAGCCATTGTCAAAGAGATATTCTTTTTCTAATGATCTGCTACTCCATACTAGAGCAGAAACAAAACATTTTGAGTAAACTAAAACTGGAATGTTCATGCTGGAAATACTTGTTTGGTTCATTCTCAAAGTGCTTGCAATTCATAAACACACTGACTCACATACAATTCTTCTTTCTTTTCATGAAATGATAATCTTTCATTTATGTCAAGAGTCTAATATCAATGCACTAAAAGAAACCAAACATAATACCTAATGATTATATACCCCAACAATAAAAAACATTACATAATCTTCGTAAATTTTCAGATAGTGATTTGGAAAAACGCATACCTCAGAAATTCATATTAATCAAACCAACGGTAAAGACTGTATAAAAATGAGATATTCATATTTACCCCAAGGATTATGTACAAATATGATTACATTGGCAAGCACACATGAAATCGTCTCTTGAGAGCTAGAAGGCCGTTAACTCTCATGCTCATACACAGAGTTAATGACCATCTGGCTTTCAACAGGCAAAATGGTATCTACACAATAGTACATCAGCTGAGGAAGAGAATGAGAGAGGGTACGTTATATCGACTTCGGTTTGAGTGAAATAAGCGGCTCGTCAACCTGGGCGTTATAGTTTAGAGACGTTAGCTCGTAGATGGCTTGAACAGAGGGGCGTGGTTTCGTTACGCTGCTGATGTTGTAGAAAAATCTGGAAGGATGACAAAATAAAAAGGAGATAATATACAAATGATACTGTCCTTGACATAGCTTGGAGATTATCGAAAGAAAGAAATGTAATAATAAAGCATAAAACCTTCTTTTTCTTTCCAGAAATTTGTAATACTGAAATGTCATTCTTTTTAAATATGATTGTCAATCATTGTCGAAAAAACATTCTCTGTTCAGGGGTACCAAAAATACTGTGAAAATGATATATTTTCAATATTATGTGCATATGAGGATGAAACATTATCATTACTATAACTGATTCTGATTGGGCCTATGGTACACAGAATATACAGCAGTTCACACTAATTTCAGACACACTTCACAAACTGTTATTCCTTTTCTCTCAACAAAAGATCTGATAATGATTTACTGTATGCTCCACAAAGCTTCATTCATACAAATTTTTTCAAAAATTATTATTTGTATTATCATCATCATTTATTCAGCCTTTTCACAAAACAAATAAAACAATGTCCTCAGTTTGATGTAATAAACATGAAAAGAACATCAGTCATAAATACACATGCCCATTGCATAAAACTTGCATTTGAACGCAACTTTGGAAAATCAAATGTAACTTTATTTTCAGCCAATCAGAAGGGCACATTGAGGACTTGCACTTGACTTTTAGGAGTTGCGATCAAACACAAGTTTCATGCAACGGGCCCCATATGTCTTAATGGCCGTCTTCTCAGCACAACAGTTGGCTACCAGGGAAAGGGAAAGCAAATTTGATTCCTGTAACCTTAATAGTTCCTCTTCCTGACCAACAGATGCACTCAGAAGACTGGTAAAAATATAGCATGAAGGTAAATAAAATGTAGCAATTCTTTAACAAAATTACTAAAAAAAAAAAAGGGGGGAACACATAAAATAATGATAATTCACAAACAATGAGGTTATTCCTAAACGTGAAAACTAAACTGCCCTACTTTGACAAAAGAAATCAAGTGACGCATAAACAAAATTTGAGTTATTTACATTTTCACATTTTATATAGTCTGCCCTTCTTCCGGGCCAAATTTTATTCATGAACACTCATCCTGCTAATGCTACGTTCACACCTTTGCGTATTTGGCTTGTGTATTGCTGCGCTATCAATTCACAGCCGTACCCAGCAATACACAGCAAATCTGACGCGAGCAGTCACACTATTGCGTATCTAGCTCGTATTATGCTGCTCATAAAAAGCAAATGGCGTACGAGCTAAACTCGCAGTATATTGAGCACTAACGCAGCGGTTCTTGCTGCTGCGAGTGGTGTGCGAGCAACAGCGCAACATTACGCGCAATCATGCGAACAACAACAAGCTAAAGTGAGGTAAATCGTGCAAGAAACGCAGCTATAGGCAATGACAAGCACTCCAAAAAGGAGACGATGTGACCTTGAACTTGCGTGCGATAATTTAAAAAATTTTAAAACTAGCGAGCAACCAGTGCAGGTCTATGCGCTAGTCTGCGCGTTGAGTACGATGAGAACACGTCTCATTGCGCTTTATTGGGTATGGCTGCTTATGTCTGCGTTTGGTCAATACGCAGCAATATGCAAGCCAAATGCGCAAAGGTGTGAACGTAGCATAAGAGATAGGTTAGCCAAGACATCATGGTACTGCATTAACGTCAGTGTTAACGACAGATACATTTTGCTCTATTACCAGAAATGTCACTTTTGTCATTTGCTTCCTTTTGTCAAAGTAGGGCAGTAGAGTATTATCTTCCACTGACCTGTCATCATCACCACCTCCAGCTAATGGCTGTATCTTCCTTGGATTAGTGCCCTTTTGTAACCAGCACACACAGATGGCAATTATACTCATGGCGACGGAGAGTGCCCCTGCTAACACACCTATCACAATATAATAGTTGTGCTGTTGAGGTCCAGGATTGCTGTGGTGTGGTGCATCGTGCTCAATAAATGATTCGGGAACTGTTAAATATATGACAAAATAAAAAAAAAGCATCTGACTTAACTCTTTGTTACCACAAGGCAATAAAAAGCTAAATGACTATCACTGTATAGCAAAGCACTTTTGTTCACAGTAATTACAGAGAATGGACATTATGTGACGAAGCTGAGACACTAAACTTATATCAATGGGGGTGGGGTGGGGGGTATGAAATGAAAACCTAAAATATAGTATATATATGCATTATGAAATCTCAAAACTGTCATATTGACACTCGATATGTGACTGACAGATCCTTGAAACTGACAAATCTAAAATAAAACATTTCTTAAAAGCTATACGCAAAAAGTGAGTAACATAAGACCAGAAGGGTAAAAGAATTATCGATAATAAAAAAAAAAAAATCTCATTATATCATGTACCTGAAAGACAGGAAGCTACCTCAATATAATTTAGAAACATCCCAAGGAAAGGGAACTCCAAAAATAAGTAATAAATTCTCATTACATCATGCACCTGAATGGCAGGAAGCTACCTCACCATAATTTAGAAACATTCAAAGGAAAAGGAACTCCAAAAATAAGTTCTCAAAAGAATATGATTCTCCCACAATCTTAAAAACTTTCTTAAAATATTATATACCACTAAAATAGAATCCAACCTGCAAGCTTTGCAGATTAATGTCGCATGACGTCGCAGTTCTGATAAACATTTAAACCTGATCAATAATCTACAAGAGCTAAAAGCAGACATTTAATCGACAGATGCAATTATATTGATCTTCCCAGATGAATTATAACAGATGCAATTGTGTTGATTTGAACGACACGTAATGCAAATCATATTTGCCCAGGGCGAGTCATAAAATATTGACTTACTCTGACAGTGAATGCCTTCGAAACCACCTGTACAAAGACATGTGTATGAATTGACTTCGTCCCTACAGCTACCACCATTCAAGCATGGGTTTGATTCACATTCGTTGATATTGACCTCACATTGAACACCTGAAGAAAATACAGGTATAGAGGGAATAAGAGAAATCACTGTAATGGTTAAACTGTTGAAATTATGCAAATATACTTGTTACTGGAATACATGAAGATGAAAAGAGAAAATCGTTTGGAAGTATCTGAAGAGACAGTTTACATATGAGTATCAGGGCAAAACATACCACATATTTAATTAAAATATTTTCAAAATCTTTGAGAAAATGATTTTTAAAAAGCACAAAGAAAAGAAATATGCCAACAAACAAATTATTGTAGATATCTACCCAGGCAATGTAACTACATTATTACTAATAGAACCTATGTTCAAATGGGAAATGAGTTCTTGTATTTCTGACACATTTCTAATTATACTTCACTGTTGTTAGGTCTATAATTCAACATTTCCAATTTTTCAAATCTCTATTCATTATGATATCATTACACAATAACCCCCAAAAATGTGAAATAGTGAACACAGATATCTGGGAACAATCGATCTAACCTGTGAATCCATGATTACAAACACACGAATACGTATTTCCTTCATCCACGCACACCGTTGCATTATGACAGGGGCTCGACGCGCACAGGTCAACTTTAGTTTCGCAGTGTTCTCCCGTGTAACCAGGGCCACAGTCGCAGCGATAGTCATTGAGTTCATCAATACAGAACCCTCCATGGAGACAGGGGCTGGATACACATTCATTGTACTGGATCTCACATTGGATGCCTGTGTAGCCTGCAAAGATAAGAAATTTGGAAATAGTTTGACAGTTGGTCGACATGCAGAAAACTCTAAAGGTTTGAATTCAAGATTCCATGATTTCAATGAATATTTTGAATATTTAAGAATATTTCCACTTGTTATGTACAAAAGATGTGTTTCTGTGTCTTCCACTTGAGGCAAAGAACACAAATCTCAACTAAAAAAAAATTGTATAATTTTGCTATCACTTTCCTTCATTTACCCCTACATTCTTTCACAAGATCAATTAAATTGAAAAAATACACAGTTAATTTTATGATCATGCAGTATTTGGCTTCACCTTTACAGAAAAATACAATCGCTACCCTCTAGTCTCTAGATCACTTCTAGATATAAGTGATTAGGATAGGAGGTGTGCCACTACACCGGGGTTTCCCCCTACTCTTCCATAAAATACCAGTAGTGTGGATGACTGTACACGTGCATACATACATGCATGTATAATTTTACATTCTATCAAAAGGATGGAATGTTTCTAACTGTAACCTAAACCTTTGTCAACTAGAAATATCACTGAACGTGATTAATACCCCCGCCCAATTGTGTGTGCTGAATTTCCTGAGCACTGCTCAAAAAAATGTGGAAGTAGTTCAATCTGCAATATTTTCCCCTGACTTATTGCCAAAATATGCCATTAACATGACAATGCAGTTTCCGACACATAAAAAATATGTCTTGCACGTCTTCACCACAAGACCAATGTGTGTGCCAAATTTCATGAGCACTGCTCAAAAACTGGGGAAGAAGTTCGATCCGCAAATTTGCAATGGACCAACTGCCTGACCGACTGACTGACCGACCATAAACTGATTCCTATATACCCCCTTCAAACTTTGTTTGACGGGGTATAATAAAACAGGGGAAGGGCATGATAACATACAATGAAGTCTTCAGTCATCCCCCCCCCCCCCCGGCTGGATTTGATTTGGAGTCTATGATCTCTAATTTGACAGGCAGATTCTTTCTCACTAAGCTAAGCCAACTAGCTTCCTCAAAATCAAATATCTAATTATTAATCACTAATGAAATGAATACAACATTCCTTCCTCCTTCCTCCCCCCCCCCCCTCTCTCTCTCCCCCTCTCTCCAGTAATCAATCCCTTTACGCTATCCTCAATCAGAGCTTTAGATTTGGGATAAACCTGCTTTCCTGACTGCCTTTCACTTTCTTTTGTACGCTCTAATTACTTCAATGAGCAATTCATAAATTATTCAATCCAAACAAATCCAGTGATCTAGGAAGCATGAATATCATGCATGACTGATGGTGAACATGATTAGTCCTGAAAGTAAATGCAATGTCCGGAAATCGGAAACATATAAATCGGCTCCTGCTATCTGGGACGCGGGACGTCCTGCTCCAGTTTTGCTAATCAGCTGATCAGTATGACAAAAGTCCCATAAAGAATGCATTACAAGGATGAATATGAGTATCAAGGTTTCATATGACATGCTATTATGTCCATCCTCATGGGTGGGTCTTCATCAGCTTAGGAGAATAGCCTGCTATTTGAGGCTCTCGGGGTATTTGCCCGAACTCAGGTGAAGTGTGAAGTTGTGTCTTCATCAGCTCGAACTCCATAAATTGCAATCTAGCTCAACTTTAAGCCCGATTTTGGCACACATGCATGATAGGATTGATAAGTCAGCTCTTGAAGCTCAAGCTGATGAAAACACAATGAAAATAGCCTGCTATTTTGTGAATCAGCAAGCTATTCTGCCTATTAGCCAAAGATTTGGGTTGCTTAATTTTCAAGCGATATAGCTGGCTAATTCTGTCCTCATCTGAGAATTAGCTGGCTATTCTCTGATCGGGATTATTCATGTGATTAGAAAATAGTGGCTACTTTTCATGCCCGAGCTGATGAAGACACATCTCACGACAGAGACTGAGATGAGACCCTCATCAAGAAGTAATCCAAAGATCCACAAACACCACATGGGTATCTATGGGTGGGAAACATCAGATGGAAGACCTCCAAAGAGAAAATTAATCGCTCGCAGCGAGAGTGAGATAGTAATGGGCCACATTTCCTAATGAAAACAAACACCAAAGAGAGACCTTTCAGTGTGGTCGAACCTCCGCTCACTTTCACGGAAATGGCTCGTTGCATTCATGTTAAAACTTAATGACTACTTCATTATTCAGTACCGACACCATTCACTAGATGAAAGCTAAAAGCTACATTAGCATACTGAAGAGTATTAGTTAATTCATCTGGTAAAATAGCTCTCCTAAAGCATGTGTGGAATGAAAATGTAAAAGGGCAAAGCTTTGGGAATGCTGCATAATACATTTCATAGAAAATGAAAAGCCACTTTATAGCAAATTGGTAGTTTCTGTGTTATCAATAACAGACTTTTAAAGGGTATCAATAACCTACAAAGTAATAGTATAACTAAGATCAACCTCTAAAAAATTTACTAGAGTATAAAAAACAAACATACAATAACAACACTGAACGTGGAACCAAAGTCAGAAAGTCAGACTCAGATTCCATGTGCACCTTTTCCTATGTACGTGCGAATGGGTGTGTCAAACAGTCACTTTAGCATTGATCAAAAATTCGTTTTAAATCTGCAATCTTACAGGTATGACATTCATAGCTCATTTTTCAAATACAGAACTCCTAACATACTTATAAAAACCATTTATTGATTTAATGCTACTCTTTCATATAGGAATGCCCCTGCATACATTTATGGATTTTTCATAGTTTCAATCTACTTTGAAAAGGCTGACATTTCAAAATGGAAATATTTTGACCATCACGTCCCTTCTCCTTCAACTCCTCATCATTTATAAAAGTCCACTTATTTGCCACAAGAGAGAAAGGAATAGAGGGAGAGAGAGAGAGAGAGAGTGTGTGTGGTGATGTGAAGATATTGAATGTTGATCTTGCACTACATATATAACAAATGCTTGAGCTGACACAATATCATCCCAAATTACATTTCACGATACATTATTGCCAGTATAAGGCCTGCTCTCATTATGAGGCCAACATTGAATGTGGGGGGATTTCTGAGTAGTATATATAGAGAGAAACAAATATTTATATTGAATATAAGACCTATTATGATAGCCGGCTCTGCTAGGAATGTGCTCCATCTTACCAATTTGCAACATATTGGTTGGGAAAGTATGCCATTGTTTTCTCAACACACAAAAGGCAAAGTACTTTCCTGTTCATTACAGGGAGATCCCTACAACTTTAAAATATTGCTTCTCTTACTATATTTCTTTCCTTTAAGCCTGAACATTTTGTGCTAAATGCTTACCAGACCAATCTGATTATGATTTGACACATACAGTCATCAAGAAATCTCTCTCTCTGCTTTGTTCTTTTAAACTACACCCAACCTTAAATATCCTCCTATTAATTCTGATGAATATAAACTAAAAAAAAAAAAAGGAGAAAACCAATCATGGTAATTACAACTTTCATTGTCTACAAGTTTTCACATTCATCTGCATCTCCACCTCAATCCCCCATCCTTCCCAAAAGCTATTCTATCTCTACCCCCCAATGCATTAGGGATTTTATAACGTAACCGCTTCTGAAAAGCTGCAGTAATGTGGTTTAAGGCCCAAATTTCACGTTCTGGTCAATTTCATGCACGACTCACTTCAGGCACGCAACACTCTATCCCCCCTTTCACTAATGAAAGAGAAATCAAATCTGGCAGGGTATTACCATGCAAACGCAGTAAAACATCGTCTTGAAAACAATCTCACATGGTCTCTCAAAATGTTATTGTCACAGAATCCCCTGCCTATCATGTCTTTGCGGCTTATTCTCAGGATTGGATGGGGAGGTGCAAGGGGGGTGGTTTTCGTCGTACGTTTAGTCACAAAATTGGAAAGATAAGATAGATGAGATTCTGTGTCCATGAATTAGAATCTCTTCAAAGAAAGATTTACTGAGGGTGGCACAGGATTGTTGCGAAGAGCCAGCAGGATATTAACTCGTACTTCAACATTAGAAGCGTCTTCATCAGCTCAAGTTTTAGAAATATAGCGCACTATTGGGATCTCGGGTATCAGCCCGAACTCCGCTGAAGCGTGCAATTGCGTCCACATCAGTTCAAGCTCTGTATATTGCAATCTAGCTCGAGCTATAGCCCGATGTTGGAGCATGAGCATGATGGGATCGATAAGCCAGCTCTTGAAGCTTGAAAATAACCCCAATTTTTGAGTGAAGTGGCTGGCTAATTATAATTCTGTCTTGATCTGAGAATTAGCTCTCTATTCTCTGGTCAGGCTATTCATGCAATAAAAAATAGCATGCTATTCTTCAAGCTCAAGCTGATGATAACACACATTCAGATATCTAGTGGCAAACCCCTGAGGAAAATCCCCACTTTCTTATTTTTAAACCCCACCAATTATGATAACGAGATGCACAATGACGCGTCGATACTGTAAATGCAGAAATGTTTGCGGATTTTGCACTATTCTGGGAAAGCGTGACTTCTAGAACTCACAAAAATATTAGCATATGCACCAAAATATCAAATCAAATCTTACACTTTTGTGAGTGAGTAAATGTGCAGCACAAATTTAAGAAATTTAAGAACCTGGGAATATGTTCTTGGGTCGCTCAGCGCGAAAATTTAATCACGCAAAAATAACAGCGTTTACAGTGATAGCTTACACTCGAATAAAAGAGAGTATTGCCAAGTTGCACAGATAAACTTGTGATGTCATAATTCACGCTAAGTTTATAGGAATTTGATTGATCCATGCCTTCTGCCAGCAGGAGGCAAAAAAGATGCCTTTTACCTCTACATCTTTTTAAAAGAAAAAAAATAAAACATTTTGCCCCCTCATATTCCGTTCATTTAGCACTGCTGGGGTGACAAAACTAACTCAATTTTGGATGAAATTTAGTTCTTTTCATAATCTTATAGCTAGGAACACTCAAAATGTATTTTCAAACACTAACATGCCCATCTGCAAAGATTAGGCTACTACTGATAAACAAAACTTGACTCCCTCCATAGGCTGTAATGCTAAGGAAGCCATGTTTTTTGACAAGGTTTTGTCGCCCCAACAACGTTATGTGCAAAACACCAACAGGGTTTACTGTGGAGGTTTCCTGCTTCAAATGAGAACAAGACTTTACGGTCCTTCTGATTCTAAACATATTATCCTGGAGGATTAAATACCCAACGTGACGTTCTTGAGATCCACATTGAATAACAGGAGACAAAATAATTGGATACTTTTATCCCAGGTATTTGAGAGTGCTGTGTCGGTAAAAAGGAAAAAAAGCAAACTTTGAAAACACAACTTTTATTGCAAAGCTTCTAATGCACTCTATCTTTCCTGGCCTTGTAATCTATTCCACTGCAACAACAATCTTGTGGTCTATATTCCACAATTCCACAATTCCACAAATGCATCCATTTTGGACGAAGAATATGTCAGAATTTTAATGAGTTCTCCTTTTTAAGAAAAGAAATAAAGCTCTTTTTCTTGTTTTTCATCTATCATCCCTATTTTGAATTAAAATATTCAATGTCTGCAGTGATTTACGATGAGTAAATGCAAACTAATAATAAAAGCAATCTTAATGTAAATTCTGTCAAACTTTGCAAGAGCTATATGAACTTTTGTCAATCTGAAAGCCGAACTAAAAATAAAGAGGCCAATGACTTCTGTATAACAAAGACAAAAACATCCAGAAATTCTCATGAAGGCTTTCAATAAGAGCAAATGTATCATTTACTGCATTAAAATCAGATGAAATTACATCACTTGGGATTTCTTCAAAATATCAAAGGGAACATGTACCAAAACAGCCTTTTTCTCTCTCTCTTATCCTTCTCTTCCTCTTTCCCCTTCTCTTCTCTTATCTTCTCTTATCTTCTCTTCTCTTCTCTTTTCTCTCCACTTCTCTTCTCCAGTAACAATGTACAATTCTTCTGGTTTTAACACAATCTACCTCTCTCTTCAAGCAAAATCAAGCGCCTGTGAAATTTTTCTTCCTTTTTCAAATATGTAGGTACAAATTAAATCATTCTGTTTACTGCCACTGGCATGGGGAAAAAGGTTGCAAATTAAGACATACAAGGTTGCCATCAATTAAATTAAAAATTTTCTTCTACAACATACATAGCAATTATTTAATTGGGAAATCGGCAAAATCGGCAAAATATATACTGGAACATGTTCATGATAACGAAAGGCAACAGGGTTGATTAAAAAAGTGGAAATGGAAAAAGATATATCTATTGTTTCAAAAATTGATAACCAATTCTCAAGAGATATATTTTTTCAAGTATAAGTACACCATATAGTCTGCCTACAAAATTCCCCCCCTCAAAAAAACAAAAAACAAAAAAATGGTGAGTGATTTCCCACGTGCAATTTTCAAGTTCAAACTTTCCAGGTCACATGTATCTCGTACTAAGTAAGTGAATTATTGAAAAACAAAGGGAGCAGCAACTTTGAAAACAAAGAATCTTTTCTTTTTTTCATCTTTAAAATATACCTGATGTGAATATTTAAAACAGTGCCCAAGGACTCCCCAAATGGCAGTGAGCACTTCAAAACAAGGAGCTGGCAAGTTTTCCTCACTGCTAAATGCTTGAAGCCTGGCATCTAATTTAAACTTGACATCATGAGAAGGGCATGGTGGAAAGTAAAAGGTGCCGAGCTACCGGTATCATGGCCCCTGTAACATGACCGGTTTCCAGAACACCATGTGCTCACCCCCAGGGGCCTCTCCTTAAGCACATAATTGTGTCATGGCAAAACAACCTTTAAAGAGCTCTACCAGTCTAAAGAATAGAAGGGCATTCATGGAAACAAATGGTGGGGCTCGGGATGCACTGACTCAACAAAAAAAGACTAAAAGTTGTTGCTGATTGATGCAATTCCTAATCAAGCCTTATTCAACCTGGTTCCAACAAGTGAAATTATGTAGCATTAGTGCAGAAACGCCCTTATGCAATGCAAGAAGAGTTCTCTTATAAGTCGAAGACAGAAGAAAATTTGGTAAAACCCTTCATTATTTCTTCAAACCCTATTCAGAAGGAAGACATTAGTAATTTCAAAACAAAAGTCAAGAGTGTCACACTGGACTTTCATTATAAGGGCTTTAAATTGCGTCATCTTCGTAAAGAGCTTTTCCACACACAATACATTTAGGGGCGGTTTTGGCTGACATGATGAATTTAACTCAATTAATGTTTGCAACTTTTTGACAGGTTGAAGTCCAGTGAATATTGCTTTTCCCATCTTTGTAAGTACTCCCACACATCCTCAGGGAGTATCCAACTTGGCAATAGTGCAGACTAACAATAAGTTCATACAAAATATTATAAAGAATCTTTCAGGGGCACTTATCAAATGCTCAAAATATAAGTCAATTCCCATGGGCAAAGTTATACTGTCAAAGTCAAGAGATCTTGTGTGCTTGTATCGCTTTCTGTAAAAAATGGTAACATGCTACTTTAAAAATTTTCCAAAGTTCAATGCCTACTCTAAAACTTCTTGCTTGTCTAAGGCAAGCTTTAGGTTATTCAACTCATGACAGATAACCTGAAGTGACATGTCTGTTTGCAATCATCAAAACACTGAAGCTATATCTATCCTCTCAATTTGATATCACATCACTTGACCAGTTGCCAATGGGAGCCGGGTATACGCAGCTCCGTAAAACTCATTCATATAAGGGAGCAGTATATAGTCGGTGCCCAAACTACAGTTAACACTGATCCATTTCAATGCTTAAGTACACCTTTTTACATAATTTTTGTGTGATTTCCATGGAACCATTAGAAAGGTTATTAAATCAACTACTCAATTCCGGGAAATTACCTGTTATTTGCCTTTCGTTTCTTTCTTTTTTGAAGCATTTGAAACAAACTTACTCAATCGACAAGATTTGCGTATGGTAGGCTCATACAGGATCGGCAAAGAGAGTACAGATTTTCAGTTTCACAGATTTTCAGTTTCGCAGATCCACATAATACTTGCGTTTACAGTACTGTAATCGCACTGAAACTACTGGGAGCAGCGCATGGCTGGACACGCTTGGGTAATCAAGGCGCTCGCACACTCGTATATGGAATAAAAGAACAATGAAGCTTACGCACTTCGTTGAATTAATCTCGTATGAGGGGAGTGTCACTACCTTACAAAGCCATCGCGAACAGGTTAATATACAGTATTTGGAACCATGACAACAACACAGGTTCTTGTGCTATCCATTCTCATTTATTTAATTCTGTATATTCATTGATCTCTCTGTTTTGTGCTGATGCAAATGACAAATTGATGAGATAAATTTCATCAATAAGATTTTCAAAAACACCCTTGAGATTTTCAAACAAAAAAATTCAAAATAAAGGGAAAAAAATCAGTATCGATTTTCATAATAAATTAATTAGAAATTTTCTCAAACCACATACCACAAAATCATGTACTGTCAATGAGTAATCCAGGGATTCTGTATGATAGTCACTACTCATTAAAACTTGTTTCCTTGTTTCCAAATACCTTTTTTTAAAGCGATAATTTTTGAAAGCCAGGTAGCTCTTATGTCTGTCTACATTTGAGATAACAGAAAATCCAGGAAATCTGGCGATGCAGTCATCTTTTATCTGTCAAACAAATTTTAGAAATGTGAAAATTTTCATTCATGCTTTGAGGTCAAACTTGCTCATCCTTGGGATTTAGTATTGTAACACTTCTGCTTTTGCTTGCAGATTAGACTGAAATGTGGCCATCTTCAACTGCCCTCACATGTCAAACACAAAACTAGTCAACCTCAACATGTAACAAATCAGGTGAAACTTTCCAAATCAAAAATTTGAATTATATTTATTTCCCTTCCTGGAGATTATTGATGCACATGCATGACCTTTGAGACAAGTATAACAAATTCAGAGAAACATGGAATGAAATCTCTTTCATTCACTTACTTTGTAACACTTTTGCTTTTGCTTGCAGATTAGACTGAAATGTGGCCATCTTCAACTGCCCCCACACTTCAATCACAAAACAAGAAAACCTCAACGTCTATCAAATCAGGTAAAAATTCCCCAATAAAAAATTTGAACTATATTTATTTTCCTTCCAGGAGATTATTGATGCACATGCATGACCTTTGAGACAAGTATAACAAAATTCAGAGAAACATGGAATGAAATCTCTTTCATTCACCTGACCTTTCACGAAGCGACTCTCATCTCATCCAAGAAGCAAACAAAACAAAATATTGTCAGATAACAATAACATATATAGTAGGAGCTTTCTGCCTGAGTTACATGTGTAGAATTTACAAATCTAATTGTGGCATTCGAGCAAAAGCTGAAAAGGTCCTTCATACGTGTTTGAACGTTTGGAAGATTTCATCACTGTATCAATTTATCATAGTGCATAAACACCGGCTAGCAATGTTCATGATAAATGTGGAGATAAATCAGTGAAAGATTTCTTCTCAAAATGAATCTCGAAGCATTTCACTATAAGAATCAGTCTTAGAACACACATAATGTAAAAAAAAAAAAAAAAATGGGAACAAATCACATGTATATGAAATATGAGAATATGCCTACTATACATATCATAAAGACCACTTTGATTTCTTTGACTTGTTTATTCCTTTTATTTAAACTATTTGTTTCATTATTTCCATACCATGCTCGTATGCCCAAATTTTTAAAAGAAATTGAATCCATAGGACAACATTCTGTTCGGAAGCCAAAGTAAAGTAGGCAGCATCCTTTTAATGCTATTTTCATAGCATAGTTTTGAGAACAATACTGCCGAATTTCACATTCTATATGTAAGTATAAGATGTATGAGAAGTGACTTACTTTATGAAATAAAACAGTTGTAATGAAAAGGAAAGCGAAGCAACATATGAAGCATGGATGACAAATGACAAATAGACTAATGGGTACTTGTTATTCTTTATCTCAAAGCAAAGAAATCTGATGGAAGGTTTTTGATGGGTTATCAAAACTGTAAAAGACCTTTAATAATAATCATGCTTTTGGTCACTTTCTCTTCCTGTCGTTAAGAAAAGAAAATCTCAGATGGTATCAAGAGCAAACTTAATCCAATCAAGATTGGAAATCTCTTTCCAGACAAGACACTGCAATTTGAAATTCCCTATGTCAATCACCCCTAGAATGACAAATGCCAAATCATATACCCTTTTGTATGCAAGTTAAATTTTCTTTTGTTCATGCAGCTCCACAATATCCTACTTCTTTCTCAGCTGGGCACTACATCTAGCCGTACAGTAATGCAGCGACGAAGCAGTGTCTGATATTGGTAAGTGGCAATGTTTTATATGAAGTTAGACAGGTATATATGCATTCCTCTTGATGTTTCTGTATTTAATCTAATGAAATAGTGAAGGAATGATGTCGGCTACATGTGGTCTTATCAGAACTGGCAGGACATGTACAGTACGGATGATCAGTTTCAGAAAAAGTTGTCTCCAAAGTTCAGGGTACTTTTTAGCAGGTTGTGAATAAACACATGTAAAAACCAGTAAAGCATCACAGAAAGATTGAAGAAAGCTCATCCTCATTGCTTGATTTCTCCCTTTTTAGCACAACTGTGTTTTCCTACTCTTCCTATGGCCCGGAAAATCTAAGAGTGATTTTACTTTGCATAGCTGTTGATGCTGAAGAGTAAATGAAATGAAATGAAATGAATTGAATTATGATGTCATGAATAAGAGGTTCCCTCTATGTTCATCAGTATGTCATATATACACACCTGGGACACAGTAGCATTGGAATGCACCAGGCCTATCCACACAAACGCCGTTGACACAGGGATTACTATCGCACTCGTTTACGTCAACCTCACAATGCACGCCGCTTCGTCCTTCCGGGCATTGGCATTCGTAGTCATGTCCCCCGAATCCTTGTCGGACGTCGACGCACTGTGCCCCCTCGGCACATTGGTGTGTGGCGCATCCATCTAGTTCCTCACAGTAACCACCTGTGTAGCCATGGCAACAGCTACAGGTGTAGTTGCTCTGTAGGGAGAGGGAGAGAACATACACGGGATACATGTGAGACATGGATGGTATTCTAAAGATGGAGAGATGTTATATGTAGATGTAGAGAGGGGAGTGGCAAGGAGACTACGAAAGACAGGGTGATAGCCATAATGTGTCTTGCCCTATTTGTGCACAATCATTCTAGTCATTCTAGTAAATTAATTTGGATTACTAATGAAATACCAAGAATTGATTATTTGTGTGACAGGAGTATTTGTATATTACATACATTCTGAGAAAGCACTTGCAGGTAAATTCTAACATTTGACCTCATTTGACCTTTGACCTACCATGTGACCTTTAACACTGAGGTCCCTGTAAGGCATCTACCATCCAAGTTTGGTTACAAACGGGCAAATGGTCGCAAAGTTATTCAAGTTATATATGCGTTACGGACGGACAGACAACAGACGGATGGAAGGACACCACTAAGGATCCCTAGGTCTCGTTCCACCTTGGTGGCTCAACAAAAATGGGAAAGATAAAGAGTAGGAGAAGAAGAAAGAGAAGAAGAGAACCACAGAGACAGAGAAGTATGAAGAGACAGCAAGAAGCAATGACAATAAGAGAAAGTGAGAGAAAGAGAGAAAGAGAGAGAGAAGAGAATGAGAATTACAGAGAATAGGGAAGAAAGAGATAAAGAGTGACAAAATAAAGAGATAGATGGAAAGAGCTGAAGAAAACGGTTTGAAATAAGAGTGAAATGTGTGAAATTAAATACAAATTTGAAGAGAACTTACAAGGCAGTTCAAAACAGCTTTCAAGAAATATCACAAACTTAGCCACAAACAAATATAGATAAAGCTCTAAATGTTACAGGTAATTTTGCCTCGCAATAGAGATATCTTAAGAGAGTATACTTTCGACCATGAGCAAGGACACTGGCTTTATGTAAAATGACACAGGGTAATTATCTTCCTAGCACTCAGCAGATGATTTACAGTTAGAGATGCCGGCATGTCAATGGAAAGTAAATATGTCTGGGATACATTTGTAACCACAGGGTAAATGTGGAATTAATTGGGTGTCAAAACTGCTAGGGATGAAAAATTGTGACAGACAGAGCAAGTTTATTGATAATGTGAGAGTATGACAAAGAGAGAATTTGATGGAAATGACATACAAAGGAGTGATATAAAATGAACAGCTAGACAATTACCGGTAGGCAAACAAGAAAAGTAGGTGGGTAAAAGTTGTGTTCGCACAGGCTGTTGCAAATTGTGAAAGTTGAAGTTAGCAAAACCGCACCATTTTTAACAGCAGAGAGGGGGGGGGGGGTTATATGACAATGAGGGTTTACATAGGACCGAAACAACCACAACACAAAGTTTTGTAACTACACACCAATAGTCTGCGTCTGCACTGGAATAGTGTGCAGGCTCAAATTGTTTTAAATTAAAATGCAGGACAGATGTCTGAATTGTAAGACTACCACATTCCCTGTGCTTTAACTGCTTCTGGCACAGCAAAAGATTGACAAAGCAAAGTAAGGCTCTATTCAAAGGCTTTTACTTCGAATTGTGCTTGAGTATGAAAAAAATAGTCTGCGTTAGACAGACTAAGAACCACCCATTGCTCGTAATTTGCAGTTCACTATAAACTTGCTTTTATGATTTTGAAACTCTGCTGAAGTTTCAAAAAAATGTGTATGTCCGCATGATGTGAAACTACAGGATAACATCAATAAGGTTCAAAACCAAAAGTAAACTTTAAAGGCATTGGCTAACTTTGTGAGTAGCTGATTTAAAAAATTCTCAAACTAAGATGAAACATGTGTATGAGTACTTGTATTTGTACTAAAAAACCCTGAAACCAACCATAATTTGGAATGAAAAAGTGTAAGTTAGACGCAAACGGCGATTTTATTATCCTTCGTCTCACGAGACAATCACCAAGAGGACCACTTTGCTTCAATTTGAAAATGCCGTTATGTGCCTCCCGCCGCGTGATTTGCCAATACACACAGTACGGTAAGGTGAGTCATATGCGCATGCGCACTCCTTATGTCTATTCTGTGCAACCGACCCTCGTATAGTTTTCAAACATTGGTTCACATTTTTGATATTTAAAATTACTTCCTGTGGATATTATACTTTGAAACTTTCAGACTGGTATTTTTACACTATAACCCTTATGTTTATCCCATTTTCAAGCAACAAAAAAAGATTTTTTAAAATCATAACAATGTTAACCAATGCCTTTAAGTTTAGGGATGGTTGTGTGAACGTAACTTATGAAAAAGAGAGAATGACAAAGAGAGAATGCGATGGAAATGATATACCAAAAATGAACAACCCGACAAGTAGAACAAAAGAAAGTATGATGTGGGTAGAGAAGAGATACCTGGGGGTATTTCTGACTACTCCCTCTTCAAATGCTACATGTTTCACTTTCCATTTGTGAATTAATATACCTCTTCTACAAGTCATGTTTCTACAACTGTCTTGCCATTTTTACTTCTATCAAATGCATGTGTCCTGTATATACTTTTGATTGTGTCTTTACAAAGGTACCTTGCTACTTTGCAATTGTGGAAATAACATGAAATATGAGAAAGGAAACACAGAAAGAAGTATGAGTGGAAAATGAATGTATAGATATAAAAAAATGCATACTCAATACATTCAGATTATTCACCCTCTTTTAACCTCGCATGAGCTACAGTTTCCAACCAGGTTACTGAACTCAAAATCCTGAAATTTCATCTTCAAATAAACACTTCTAAAAAAACCCTCAAACATATCCCTTGTTTCCTAGAAGCTAAGTGCTACTTGAATTATACAGCCATCCTTACATATCCAGCTGCCATCCATATCAATACAACTCAACGACCAACAGAATCAAAGACTAATATCCTACCACTCTCCAGCCAATACAAGAAGGGGTTTTTGGCACGGTTTCATTCTTACAGGCCTACACGGAATCTTGAGACAAGGTAACAAATTGGATCTTATTGCAACTTCCATTTCATGCATGAAGCTGGGGGGCTTTTCATCATTACTCTATGCGAAAACAAATTTCCCATGCTAAAATTAGTTTGTCACGTGTATGTCATTTAGACAGAGACTCGCAGTACATATCAAATCAGTCCATTTTCTTGTACTTCGTATTCCTATGACAATACAAAATGTATCTCTGTTTCATTTTAACTACCTTTCATTTTAAGACCATGGATATTGGCAATCAAACTCCCATATCAGGATCCTTGTAAGAACCCTTATCATCGTTGAATGAAGCTGAGTCTAAATTGGCAACACAACTGTGCGATTAACTTTGAATTATTTGTGGAAACATGAAACACGTTGGGGCTCTTCCTATCCTTCACTGTCATGTATTCTAGAGTGAAAATATGTTTTGAAGGTGTTTCTTGTTCAAGGCTAATGAGCACAACACGAAATGATAATAACCATCATGGATGGATTATGTTTGGTGTCAAATCATAGTTTTGAACAAAACAAAAAACCTGATCAGTAGAAAAAGGTACCAACCCAATATATAAGATGAGGAACACGACAGTGACATCGTATTGATAACATTTCTACTTCGCAAATGTTATAAAGTTATTATAATGCAAACTCCAATGTGCAAAATTAACATATTAATAGAAATTTTACAGTGTGGATCCTATTTTTTTCTTCAAACACCCAGACTTATGACTTAAATAAGATGAAATGAAATGAAATTGAAAGATAAGTATTTTCTTTATAGATTTTTGTTGCCTAAAATGACACCAGCTTAAAATATATCACAGCTGTATATCTGAGATGCAGACTTCACCTTTAGGACATCTCACATCTATTCATACACATCCTGTACATCGGTAACATAGTCTCACATGTTGATGAAGATAACATGGCCAATTCAAGATGCAATTCTATATCCTGACCGCAGATCGCACCTCTCCTTCCCTTATTCATCTAACGCCTCTCTACAAAAATATCATATTGGGTGTTAGCTTCACGGCTCCCGCACTTCCTCCGTACATACATGCGGTGGAGTGCGATGGATGATGTAATATGTCGGCCTATTAACTGCCAGGGAGCCGCGGGCAGAAACCTAAAGCCAACCCCTGATTAGATTTCTCTTTTCCGTGGCGTTACACCTGCAACGGCGTTGCAAGCATAACTATGACCCAAATGATATGTCTGATTGGACTGTAGATTTGAGAGAGAGAGCTTTTATGTTCTCGCTTGCCCGTGGCACTGTTAACAAAATAATACCTTATCAATCAATGTATGTATATTATTACACATTGTTACAGTTTTCCTTAAATTAAAACCCATCAAACTCCTAATTACTAATTCCACCTTATGAAAATATATAAAATGGAAGGTAAAAGGTATATAAAAAAGGAAAATAAAAGATAAGAATGAAAGTATCAAAGAATCATACAGAGAATATAGCCAACTCTGTTACTCCTAACAAATTTCCTATGAGAATCGTTGTCTGCACATGCATTTAAGTTCAATGAAGTATAAACAAGACTTGAAATAAAGTTGAACATCTCAACCTACAATAAACTGCCCTTATTGTTCTCCAATTCATGTTGCACCTTTCATGTGTTCAAAGAAAGTAACATACCATCCCAGTAAATGCATGAAAAAATAATGGGCAATTCAATCCAAGTAGGTTGATGGATGGAAATATGAGAGAAAAGAAATGTGTGACCACACAGCTGGCTGTGTTATGCTTTAAAAAAAAAAAACCGTCCCATAGATACAGGGCGCATGCAATATTTAATTCCATTAACCATCGGGCCAGCCCCTGGCAGGATAAATACGCCAGAGACATCACAAGCCCCCCATCATTGAAAGCCAACATTTTGACAGCGTTCCTGGAGATGCCTCGTGGTCACGATACCTTTCAACGAGATGTTTCGTCATGTTATCAAAACATTCAATCTAGCTATGACTTTTTTTTCATCCTGTTAGTTTATCCATGCTTATATAAGAAAGAAGATTGAGATTTTGATCCTGTGAATCCAGTAAGAGCAGTTTGATGACCCTTTTTTTCACACCTGTCCCCTTACAGCCTTACTCCCACTACTCTTTGTTGCTATATCTCTTTACCCATCCATTACCTTTCCCTCCCCTTTATATCAAATTACTATTATCTTCTTTCCAAAACCTCTCTCAATGTCAGTACATGTCTTTATCTTCCCCTTTCTCTCCCTTGCTCTTTTTCTTTTACTCTTTCTTTCATTCTCTCTCTCACTTTCTCTCTGTAGATACTTATCTTTATCCTCTGTCGATACTTGTCTTGGACTGTCTCTATCTCTCTCACTGATGGAACATCTGTCTTTATCTCTCTCTCTTTCTCACTGTCAATACTATCTTCATCTTTCTTTCTCTATCTTTCTCTCTCTCTCTCTCTCTGTCTTACTGATGCAACACCTGTCTTTATCTCTCTCTCTCTCTCTCTCTCTCGCTTTCTCGCTGTCAATACTTATCTTCATCTTTCTCTCTTTTTCTCTCTCTCTTGGCACTTGTCCTGAACTCAAACTCTCTCTCTTTCTCTCTTTCTCTCTCTTTCTCCCTCACTGATGCAACACCTGTCTTTATCTCTCTTTCTCTTTCTCTATCTTGGTGCTGATGCTTATCTTTATCTCTCTCTCTCTCTCTCTCTCTTTCTCACCACTGCTACACCTGTCTTTATCTCTCTTTCTATCTCTATCTCTATTTCTAGTCATTTGTTCTGTCATCTCAAATGATCCTTCAAGGCATTCACTGATTGTAAGGTGATGCTCTAAGATATCTGACTTAAATATCTGTTTTGTAACATGACCTATTCATTCTTACCTTTTTATCTCACTTGATCCTCTCACCTAATCCCTTCTTGCTACCACTGTATCACTTAAAATGGTAAAAACTAGATTAGGTGAAACAGAAATTTTCAGCCATTTTGTCATACTTGGAAGGACTGCTGCACCAATCAAGCTATGCTTATGTGACAACCCTTCTTTGTGATTTCATTTGTGTCTGTATAATATAATTTCTTTACTTTGACACTCTTAAAAATTTCGGGTCAGATTGATGTGGAAAAGCGTCCGTTGAGGCCACACTCCGTTCCGGGTATAAAAATGACCCAGAATAGGGTCACGAAGACTTGTTTCCTGGGCCCTGTAACAAAAAGCTTAGCACTTGATCGTAGGATTATTTTTATGATTGATTGCATTGATCACTATGTGCAATCAATCGTTAAGCTTTGTGTTATGGGACCCAGGTCACATTTGACCTTATTCCGGGTCATTTTTGGACCTGTAACGGAGTGTGGCCCCAACAAACTCTTCTGCAGGTCAATCTGACTCGGAATTTCTAACAAATGTATGATGTTTATTATGTCGAATTTAGTTTGTGAAGTAAATTTGAAAAAAAGCAAAGAGAGAAATACATATCCAAATATACCCACAACCTCATCTATCATCTGAATCATTTTTAGATTTGAAGTTGAATTAAAATCATAAAGCATGGATCCTCTTCCAACTGCATTTGAATGAAAATCATGTCTTGCTAGGATTAAAAAAAAATAAATAACTATCCAAACTTTCAAAAATCTTGTTTATTCAATCTTTTATTTATTACTCCAAAGACCATCCCAGTATTTTCTATCTCATTTCAGTATTCATAATATCTCTATTTCTTGATGAAAGTATGATATGATTGCTATGAATTCCTCATTAGTAAATACAGATTTAAAGGGTAAGTCCACCCTAGAAATTTCACTGTTGCAATAAAAGGAGATAATTTGAACAGCATTTTAAAAAGGAAATGAGCAAAATCGGTCAAAGAATAAGAAACTTACACTCATTTACATTTTCTAGTAAACTACTCTCGGCTCTGCAAATTGGCAACACTAATGACATCATATGCGAGCAGGTATCCATTCACTTTGTACATGAAATTTCACATTTTCTCAATTTTCTTGGAAGTTACACATTTTCTAACCCCCATAGTCAATGTATGTCAGAAGAATAGCTTTTTACATAACATACTTTGACTATGGGGTGAGAAAATGTCTAACTTCCAAGAAAATTGAGAAAATGTGAAATTTCATGTACAAAGTGAATGAAGACCTGCTCGCATATGATGTCATCAGTATTGCCAATCTGCAGAGCCGAGAGTAATTTACTAGAAAATGTAAACGAGTGTAATTTTCTTATTCTTTGACCGATTTTGCTCATTTCTTTTTAAAAATGCTGTTCAAATTTATCTCCTTTTATTGAAATAGTGAAACTTTTAAGGTGGACTTTCCCTTTAAGGAGTTCTCACTTTTTTTTTTCATTAAAGGCAGTGTATCTTTTCAACATGAATATGTATGAATTTAACACATCCATGTATAAATGAGATAGAAAGGAAAGGTACCTTAAAAGTTATGCACGGTCATCACTCTCCCTAGGGGTGCTATCAATATATCTCATGTAACACACACGTTCAATGCCCTTTATCGATGGGATGGAGAGTACCGGATTTCATTTTGAAAATGGCTGTAAAACCACCGTGGCAAACATGGATAAAAAGAATTATGTACCATTAAGGCCATGATCCCCATTTAATGTAGTCTAGATATTGATCTTGTCGATGACAGTTTCTTTTCATATTGTCATGATGCGAACAAAAAAAAATAGTGGTACATATACACACAGCCACATGTTTTTCATGCAAGAAAAGTATAAGTGAACATACAAAAATATTCTCCCCACATTGATATTGTCCCTGCTCCTCAAATAACTTAATCTGATTGACCTACTGGTTTTTCTGAAGACTACCTTCCTTATGGTAAGTTTCAAGATGTCAGTGGTGGATCCAGGCAGGGTGCAAGAGGTGCATGCCCCCTCTATTTTTGAGAATCACACACTGAACATACATGTTAATACAGCTATATCTAAGAAAATTGTCGTCTGCGCCCCCTCTATTTTCAAATTTGCCGTTTGCGCCCCCTCTATTTCCAAATCCTGGATCCACCTGGATCTGTGGCTGAAGATGTCAACACAGGCAATGTCCTCAGTGACAAATATTCATGTTTACTTTCATGATTTTAGAAGATAGTATGCATTTTCACGCTGCATACATTGTTACCTTCCACAATTGACACACTGCACTTGGCCCAAATAGCCCTCTATATCTAAGTCTGCACTCAGATCATATCTTACGAATATTCATAGAGGATGCAAGCAATACATTCCAGCTTCAAGGCAAAACTGCAGGGAATATCATCCATAAGGAGAATGGTCATAAGGATAACCATATGGCCTGACATAAGATTTCAACAGTTGGTTTGTAATGCTCTAAAATTCTAGATATAACTCTCACGTTGTTTCTCAAAATGTGCAAACAGCATTCCATAAATATATCCATTCCTTAAAATGTGTATGCCAGACACACTCACTGACTATATAATAAACTGTTACTCAAGAAAATGAAGTCATTCTGAAAGGAGGCTTTGTTTGTTTCATATCTCTCTTCTACGATATCATTCCAACTACATGACTTATAATTTGCATGACAGTTCTAAAACTACAATTTCCCTTTGGCAAATACCCATTTCTATGTATATCTAGTCACCTTTGTAACCCAATATAATTTAAACAATTTTGTTTATATATACCACAATCTGTGTCCACACAGACCCAGTGGGTGGAGTGTGAAAAAGGTTAGAATAATAGTTCTATCTCCCCACAGATTTCGTTAGGGGAATACCCATCTGTATAGGCCAATCCAATCAGAGTGAAATAAAATCCCTTTTGATGATTAGCCTGATATTGATCGAGATGTACCCGGATACCCCCTGCCATATCAGTGAACCCTTTAGGGCCACATGCACTATCTGCATATGAAATACAGAGGCGGATGCATTGCTGGTTGCAGAGCAAGTCTGGTATGCTTTTTTAAAGGCACTGGCTAACTTTGTGAGTAGCTGATTAAAAAAATTCTCAAACTAAGATGAAACACGTGTATGAGTACTTGTATTTGTACTCAAAAACCCTGAAACCAACCATAATTTGGAATGAAAAAGTGTAAGTTAGACGCAAACGGCGATTTTATTATTTTTCGTCTCACGAGACAATCACCAAGAGGACCACTTTGCTTCAATTTGAAAATGCTGTTATGTGCCTCCCGCCGCGTGATTCGCCAATACAAACAGTACGGTAAGGTGAGTCATAAGTGCATGCGCACTCCTTATGTCTATTCTGTGCAACCGACCCTCGTATAGTTTTCAAACACTGGTTCACATTTTTTATATTTAAAAATACTTCCTGTGGATATTATACTTTGAAACTTTCAGACTGGTATTTTTACACTATAACCCTTATGTTTATCCCATTTTCAAGTAACAAAACAAGATTTTTTAAAATCATAACAATGTTAACCAATGCCTTTAATCTGTTTTGTTTTGTAAATTAAAAATACATCATAGATTTAAGTTAATATCGTGATCATCTCCCTGATGAATCATCTTTGATTCTAATCCATAACACTTCCTTAACCCATTCGTGACAGGAATTATTTGAAGCCTAATTTGATCAGCTTTTTTTCTTCAAATCGGCAACACCAACATTTTTATTTTATTGCTACATTTTTCTTATAAAACATCATGTATCTGAAATAAAAATAAATTGACAAAAAGTATAAGAGGTCAAAAGTTGCCAATTTGCAGGATAAAAGAGTGATTTTAAACTTTCTATCACATTGCCAATTTAAGGATGTTAATGCTTATTTTCCTTCAAAAAATTTTCAGCATCAAACAACAAATACTGATGCAACCAAAATGGGCACAGTTTGTGTAGAATTTTTTGCTCTTTCTGCTCATGTATTTGGTATGATTTTTAGAGCTTTGCATCAAAAGTTATTAGGCCAAACCACAAAATGTGGACCTCTGTCATGAATGGGTTAAAAAAGAGACATTAAATGTCATTTTTAGTGCCAGGTGTACATTACAAGATTTGATTTGCACATTTTCTATTGAGACTAAACTGAAACAACATGCTATCATTTTTAATCCCAGCAAGCACAGTCCTCTCTGGGTTGTTACTAGTATATCATCTGAGGTTTTGATTTTTTCCAACTTTGTGCCATAAGCAAAATTACAGTGACTGAATCAAGATACTACTGATTGGAAATATTCTATTTTATATGATACAGAGGTAGTTGTATAGGGGTCCGCCCACTTGACCGAAGGCCCATGAGACCAAAGGCCCGCGAGGCCGACTTTTCTCGTATCGTTTTTTTCCTTCATCACAAATAATGCGCTATCGGTATATAAAATAATTATGTCTCCTTTAGCATGTTTAGTCCTCGTTTCCGGATGTATGACAAATTTTCCGCTGCCCTTTAATACTTATCAAACTTCCTTCTGGCACAGGAATTGGTCAGAGCGATGTGACATTATAGATTACAATTTGCCATTTTCGGCCTCGTGGGTCTTCGGTCTCGCGGGCCTTCAGTGAAGTGGGTTGTCACCGTTGTATAGGTCTGGTAGTGACAATTTAGACCATTATCTATTCATGTCATATCTACTCCCCTCCTCATAGGAAAAATACTTCCTTCATAAAATCAACAACAAAAGTAGTTATCCTCAATTCTTTACAAGTCTCCATAAATCTATTAGATGAACATATGCTCTCATTCAAATATCAAAGTGTTCTGAGGAGGCTCTTTTTCCATGAGACCCAAAACTTTTGAAGGAACTATCATGTTTTCCGAAATGCAGTGTGAATCATTGATTGTGCAAAACAAGGCCATTCATGAAATTTTATTTAAAAAAAAATCTTTCAAACAAATGGACAATCTCAAATGAATAACAGAGAAAAAAGGAAACATACCATGGCCTGGATTTGTAAAAGCCCTCAAAACATGTGAAGGGATTTTTTTTCAATGAAATCTGAACACAAAAACTTTTAAAGTATGCGTAGGTGCGCGGGATCTTGTTTTCATCTCAAATATGCAACTTGAGGCCACAATAAGCCAGTAAAAGGAAAGGCCCAGTAAACATCCAATAAGGCTCAAGATATATGTGAGTTGAAAAACATATGCTTTACTTCACATTTACATCTGATTTTCTCCTTGAGATTCTACCCAAACCTTTCAATGGCCTATTGACATTTACGCATCTCTGACCATTCTGCAGAAATCTGCAAAAAAGAATGATTTGTTGAGATAAGTTCCTTCACCCCCCCCCCCTTCCCTTTTTGTTTTTCAACCTTGATTTTGGTGAACCAAAGGGTGTAGCTCTAAAAATGAAGTGAATTCAGTAAATTTAATATATCCATTTGTACTTTATTGACCTACATGTAAATTGGCATGTACTCATATACTCAATCATGTTACAATTCTACTGATCTAAAGAAGTGGGTCTGGGTAAAGCTTGAATCTCCACCTGGTATATCCTTCTTGATTCCACCAGCTTGTTAATATATTCATCAAGACGGTGATTATCATGATTGCATCAGTTCTGCTCAAAATGGAGAAAACAAGTAATATGGGATTCTTGTGGGATTGTAAACACAAAGAGAGACACTAAAAAGCAGGAAGTCACAATGTTGCAAACATTTCCAAGCCAGCAGAGCTCCCTTACCACTTAATAATGATTTCTCACCTCCACATTTCTGCCTCAGGTGGTTTTACTTAACACAGAGAAGCATCTCAAGGAATACGTGATTCCCATTTTCATGACCAGCCTTTCACAACAATGTGGTACTAGTAGTCATTTCAGGAGAGCTATCTAAAATGTAAAACTTCAAAAAACATGCAAGCATGATGAGCTGTCAAGTAGGCCGAAAATCAGATGAGGGGCAATAAAGAATTCTGAAAGAGACCCTTGTACGTTGTATATTCAGCAACAAAAGAAGCTGAAAGGTACCTTTTTAGGTCAAACACTGTACAAAAAGATTATCATGAATATTACAAGTGATCTTATCAGAACTCTCCTACATGTTCTTCCACCATTTTAGAGTAAAGGTTTGAATATTTCAAACAAAGAGTTGGACTTCTATACTGTCTTAAAACTCCTTTAAAAGATTTTACATGAATATTTATGCTATGGTCCTAGACACAATCTGTCCAGATCACACTTGCTTTGTAGCATATGTCGATGGGTGTGTTTCAGAGAAAACAAGGTGTCCCTTAAAGGGGGTACCCAATGCTGAAACAATGTTAGTTCATTTAAAAGAGCATGATTTCATCAGCAGAAAAACATCTGCCTAAATTTTTTTAAAAGTTGTGTTGCCAAGGAAACCCCAAAATGAGGTAAGATTTCAGGATATTTTTTACCCTTCAGCTGTGACCCAGTTTCAAATTGGGTACCCCCAATGACGTCAAAGTGGGTACCTTGTCGCGCAATTCTAGGAAAATGCACATAAGGAGGATACACATTGTACAGTCTAGCGTGCAGCACAACTGCAATGCGCGAAGTTGGGTAACCACTTTTACGTCATACCTCATACTCTAAATTTGTGGTCAACTCTTGAATTTTTATGAGAAAATTAGCGAAAATGTATTGATTTCGATTGAAAATCATCAAATTTTTAATGTTATTCTTTTTAGAATTCTATTCTCGATCATATATCAAAATTTTTTTTTTACCACTGCGTAATCACTTTAAGAGTAAGCATGTTGTAACGTCTGTGTTAAAGCATATGAGTTAATGCCTTCTAGCTCTGACGATAAGTCATTCTATAATTTGGGTGTATTTTAGAGACTTTGGCAGGAATTCACAGAGGTGGTTTAGATTTAGACTTTTTATGCAGATTTCATGATATAAGTGCACTTGATTTAATGCGTAACACAGAAAGGTCCAATAATTTGGCATAGGGAGCTATATTCACGCTAGCTGCTAAGGTTTAGACCACATTTTTTTTTCAAATTAAAGCACATAAACCATGAGTTGAACTTGAATCAACCGTGGTCCATACCACAGCAACTAGCGTGAATTTAGCGCCCTATACCGAATACACGTGTTCATCATTCGACCTTTCTAAAGTGTATGCACTATATTAAGCACACTTTTACCATAAAATCTGCATAAACTGTGTGGTCTAAATCTAAACTACCTTTGTGAATTCCGACCTATATGGCATCCCTTTAGAGCTAACAAAACATTAACACTGCATTGCAATATATGAATGAATGTCCTTGAGTACTCTAAGCTTGTCATTAGATGTACTTGGAGTTTTTCAGACTACAGGCATCCCTAATAAGCCAAAAGGTTGTAAATTCAGTGTATGTGAGTTAATACCTTCTAGCTTTCAACATACAGCATTGCATGTATATGAGTATATCGTCTGTTTGGAACCAGAAGGGGCATTATGTCTGTACAAAATGATATGAATCAATGCTCTTCTGGCTCTGAACAAATGGTACGTCATGGTCTACAAGGCATTCCTTGACAGCTAGAAGGGCATAAACTCTGGGCTAAAGTTCAAGTCTAGCTAAGTCCTTCTTGTTCTCAGCAAAGTGTGGATCTTTGGTAGATGTGAAGTCATTATAAAGAAATCATGTACATTTAGACTATCTATCATTTGTTTCCACTTAATAGAACATCATAATCAGTCAAGTTGGTCATCCTTAAAAGGGATATGCGCTATACAAGAACGGAATATTATTATTATTATCTGCACAGGCTCTGCTAATTTCATCAAAAATGAAAGCCCCAAATCCCGTAAGTCAAGACATTAATTCATCAAATAAACAGTACTAAAGAAGGAAACAAACTTCAGACAATGGAGAGAAGATAAACACAAAGACCATGTAGATATCTAAGTCTAGGTTGGTAAGTTTACTTAACTTTAAAACTTTTGAATGAAATTTTCTAAACATGCCATAAGTTCAAGAAAAAGCAATAAAATGGTAATTTCAACCATTACCAAATGAAAATAAGCACTGTTAAACACTTCAAGTAGTTACTTGGAATGAAGGAAGGACTGAAGGAAGGCTCTCTATAAATAATGTAAGGCTCATACAGACAGACCATGGTCAACCACCTAAAAAGATACTATATAGCATTTGTGTACTAAATTAATGAATGGAAGGAGTGATCCAACATAGAACCAACACATATTCCAAACCTGTGTGTGTTATAAAATACCAAAATGTGACAATGTGACATGCATATAAAAACCCCCTTTTTCAAAGCGGTCTACAGCTGCATATGTGAACAAACCTGAACTACTATAACACACATTTCTATTCACACTTTTTCACTTACATTTGCGATATTTGAAGAGCAGAATCCGTGATCTAAACACTCCATCCCCTGGGGCGAAACAGGATAATGACAATCCCTCTGCTTGACAGTGACGTTCACTCGAAGACCTAACCGACACTGGTATAACGGGTTGTCACTGTTTGCTGTAGAGAGATGAAGAGAGTCAAACATTTGAATTACACATCAATGCTTTGGATTTAATTTCTTTACAACTACATTAAATATAAACTGCAGTAGGTCAGAGGAAAAGGGCACAACAATATTTATTTTGACTTTGCATAACATAATAAGTGGTTGAAGATGACACACATCTTCACAAAAAAAAATTATGGAAAACAACAGATAAAGAATAAGATTTGTATTCTTCTGCAAATTCATCCTTATCCTGCTTTGCAAATAAGATTTTTCATAACATTTTCACATGAGTAAGCCGAAATCTTCTCCTTAACATTTTTTAGCCCCTCACTAAATGTTGCATTATACAACTGTAAGGGCATAAGGGTATCTTGAAAAATTTCATGAAGTTAAGTTTTTAATATGCACTTGACATTATTACAGGTTTTGATGCAATCCTATAGCAACAGACAGATTTTTTTCCCCACAAATTTAACCCTTTGATTTTTCCATTTCTCTATCACAAGATTAACAGTGTCATAATGACACAGGGATAAGCAAAATGTCTAAGCTTTATGTACATATGAACAATGAAATTATATTCACTTTCACATACTGACTAGTTCATCTAAGAGCAAACGAGAGTGCAATAGCAAGAAATATGTTCTCGAAATGATCCAGAGTAAGAGACCGTCATGGATCACACAAAGTCCAGTACAATTTAAGAAATGGACTTTCAATCCCTTTGGTGATCCTAACCTAAATGGACCATGATAGTTCGCAGGACCCTCTCCTTAAAGGGTCATTCAGACAAGAACTGCCAAAAAAAAGAGTGGCAGGTTTTTTGTGCACTAAATGGAAGGCAAGTAGGAAGGAGTGATGCAACCAAGGGCCACCAGGTATCCCTTTAATACCTGTATGTGTTATCAGATTTAAACAGCATGAAGCACAATGGAATGAAATTCACAAAAGAGGCTTAAATCTAAACCATAGTTTATGTCAATAAAATAAGCATAAATAGGAGTTCCTCTAGATAAGCATAGATAAGCATAAATGAGCATATAGAAGCAAATATTCAAACCTCTTTTGTGATTTCGGGCCAATTTGTTTTTTAAAAGCATGCTTGTTTTTTTAATGATTCACTGGGCCTGTCTGAATGAGCATAAATGGAACAATTATCTCAACCAATTGAAGTAAATGTAATTTTGCATGGCAGCAGGGTGGGTCATATATTTTATTTATGCTTATTTTTTTGTATCGCTGGGTCATATTTTCAACATTCTTTTTAATAGAAATATATGCAGAAATAACAGCGATACAATAAAATAAGCATAAATAGGAGTTCCTCTAAATAAGCATAGATAAGCATAAATGAGCATATAGAAGCAAATATTCAAACCTCTTTTGTGATTTCGGGCCAATTTGTTTTTTAAAAGCATGCTTGTTTTTTTCAATGATTCACTGGGCCTGTCTGAATGAGCATAAATGGAACAATTATCTCAACCAAGTGAAGTACATGTATTTTTGCATGGCAGCAGGGTACAAAGATATGTGGGTCATATTTTCAAAATTCTTTTTAATGGAAACATATGCAGAAATAATAGTGATGAAATTACAGCCAACCACTTTTGTTAACAGTTTTGAAGATGGTCAGGCTCATTGAAATGTGTTGTGAAGATAAAGTCAAAGTATCGTTAAATCCTTATAATACATATTTCTAGAAATGAATATCCGTTAGTTGCATTCATTCATGCCCTCCAGTTTGATATCCTATTATATTACATATTCTCCACCTACAGTTTCCTACATCACTTCATAAAGGTACTACAAAGGCCGGTTTTTACATGGCACACAAACAATTTGACAAGGATGCAAAATCCAACATGTATAATTTACCGGTAGGCTTTAAAAGCTTGCTAGATATGTGCAAGGTTTCTGACTGAAGTGTTGTCAATTCTTCTTCTTTAGTTCGGCGGGAACTTTTTAAAAGTTGAACATTTCTTGCGAATATTTCCAGCATCCTGCAAGCAACTGACAATGTTTCCCAAAATCCACGAAAGTTTGGGGAGCTTTTGGAGTCTAAACTATGAATGTTACACTTTACCATTTTTAGGACATTCGCATCCTTTGCAAATTATTTGCATGCCCTGTGAAAACCAGCCTTAAGATGGAAACTTTTTACAAGGTAATAGTATGCAATTAAGTTTTTAAAAATGATAAAAATTGTCAAAGTCCTTCTACAATCTTTGTATTTTTCTCTCTTCTCTACGTTAAAAGCATCTACTGCCAAAAAACCATCAGAAACCATTGAATAAACATAGATTTCTGTACTTCAGAATTTCTCAGAAACAATTGAAGAGGAGATGGGGAGGACTTGAGAAGGAAAGAGGGGGCTAAGAAAGAGGTTTCAAGAAAAGCATAGATAATGAAAATATGAGCATACTGACAGGAAGGGAATGATGCAGATATATGCGTAATAGAGAGACCGAGCTAGGATGGATGGAAGGAATGTGGAAAGAAGAGGAAGATCATGAAATGGAACCAATGAATGATAAAAGCAAGATTTAAAAAATGACCAAAACGAGACAGAGGGAGAAACAAGGTAGAATAGATATGCCAAACTGATATATTGCCTTGCATCAAACCCAGGACTGTCACTACGCTATGCTTATCACATATCACCGGGCTTTTTTCTTAATCAGGATGTTTACGGGCACTGTAAAAATTTGTTTCAAGTTTTGACAATATTGTATTCCGAGCACGTTGGCAAACGTTACTCTCCGGATCTATCCAGCATGTGGAGCACCATTAGGCCCGGCCGTAAACCACTTCAGCATTGTTTATATCTGGGACTATTACATTTCATAACACAGGGACTAGATGCATCATTTAACCTGTCTCCATGCTTTTTAGGACCAACTAAAGGTCACCCACTAACCAACTATATCAAAAGAGGGTCCCATTTTTCTTCTTTGACAAGCCGTTAGCTCTACCTATTTTTCATGTTGTTTCAATATGAGAGCAATCCTTACTTATGCTGTATGTAGAAAACCCTCTCTCATTCCTTCACATTTTCACATCATCATACCTGACTATCTCATAGCCTCCCCTCCCCCCCCCCCCTCTCTGTGTCTCTAATTGCTTTTTTATTTGCTTTTGTAAATAGGCTGATATATCTGTTCCAGTGTCTTTGTAACTTTGTCTCTATTTTCTGACTTTTTTTTCTGTCTCTCCATTTGTCTCTATCTCTCTCTTTCTCTCACTCCCACATACACATATGAACTCTAAAGCTAACCCATAACAGTTTGCAACTCAAGTCTTAAAGGGAAAGTCCACCCTAAAAGTTTCACTGTTTCCATTAAAGGAGATAAATTTGAACAGCATTTTAAAAAAGAAATGAGCAAAATCGGTCAAAGAATAAGAAAATTACACTCATTTACATTTTCTAATAAACTACTCTCGGCTCTGCAAATTGGCAACACTAATGACATCATACGCGAGCAGGTATCCATTCACTTTGTACATGAAATTTCACATTTTCTCAATTTTCTTGGAAGTTACACATTTTCTAACCCCCATAGTCAATGTATGTTCAGAAGAATTGCTTTTTACATAACATACTTTGACTATGGGGCGAGAAAATGTGTAACTTCCAAGAAAATTGAGAAAATGTGAAACTTCACGTACAAAGTGAATGGAGAGCTGATCACATATGATGTCATCAGTGTTGCCAATTCGCAGAGCCGAGAGTAATTTACTAGGAAATATAAATGAGTGTAATTTTCTTATTCTTTGACCGATTCTGCTCATTTCTTTTTAAAATGCTTTTCAAATTTAACTCCTTTTATTGAAACAGAGAAACGGGGTGGACTTTGCCTTTAATACTCTCTTGATAAAAAAAGACTGGAGCAATTTTGATACGGTACTGTTTATACTACATGGATACACTGCAGGTTGACACTTTTGTCTGTCAATCAATTCTCAGACACTTTTTTTTTCATGAAGACTATACTGAAAGTAAACAAGAACTTCATAACAAAACATTAAGACATACCTCCTTGTGCCATTATCAACATGCTCTAGTAATCAATTGTCTTTTAAACATTTCTTCTCTCAGTTTACAGCTCGTAAGCATTCACTGTTGCTTCACCAAACACGATTTAGGGTGCGTTCAAGCGATTTTTTGAGGCTAGAATCACAAACGTGAATGAAAAATCAAAACGCTGTTACAAAACACGGCTACTGCGGGAGAGCGTTCAAGTGATTTTTCATCAATGCTGATTCTCACTCATCTTAAGCCCACCCACTGCGCATCGTACTGCGCATCGTACTGCGCAGTTTGACCCAGGAAGTATAGGTTAACTCTAAGGCACGCGCATTCTGAATTTGTTTTGCCCCCGAACCGGAAACAGACCATGATAATGACATCATAGCATAATGATTGAGATCTCCGTTGGGTTCAATCAATTTTTAGCGACCATGGTTCTGCAGAATCATGATTCATAATGCACTTTTTAAGCGTTTCATGTTTGCATTTTGAAAGACATTTATTTTTACGACCTGCGAAAAATCGATTGAACGCAAACGTGGTTTAAACTAGACGTCTTTGAAAACCGTGATTCTAGGGTGAAAAATGGTCGCTTGAACGCAACCTTAGAAAGACTTCAAACATGAACTTCGTCCCATATGTGGCACTCGCCCATCTGGAAATGGCTCTTGTTAGTCTTAACCCCATTTTTCTCGGTAATTGCCCATCACAAAAAAAATTCTGATCTGGCAACAGAAAGTTCGTATTGTCAATATCATGAGTGTCCCCAGAGCTATTCTCTGAGCAAATACATCACCATGGATACCATGTAATGGAACATCTGTTTAATCATGCCCTCAAACTCTTCAAATTGCCTGTTTGACATCATGTCACCTAGACCTGACCAGATAGAGAGAGAGAGAGAGAGAGGGGGGGGGGAGAAGAGAAGGAGAAAAAA
>CM057152.1:19365731-19471592 GCA_029962745.1 Echinometra lucunter
AAAGAAGACGAAAATGACAACAACAAAAAAGAAGGAATAAAGAGGAAGAAGAAGAGGAAGAAGAGGATGAGTAAGAAGAAGGAGTACGGTAGAAGGAGGAGGAGGAGGAGGAGGAGGAAGAAGAAGGAGAAGAAGAGGAAGAAGAAGGAGAAGAAGAAGAAGGAAGAAGAAGAAGAAAGAAGGAGGAGGAGGAGGAGGAGGAGGAAGAAGAAGAAGAAGAAGAGAAGGAGAAGATGAAGAAGAAGAAGAAGAAGAAGAAGAAGAAGAAGAAGAACAAGAACAAGAACAAGAACAAGAAGAACAAGAACAAGAACAAGAACAAGAACAAGAAAATGGAAAAGGAAGAGAAGAAAAAAGAGATGGAGAAAAAGAAATGAGGGGAAAAAAGAGCTAGAAGGAAAAAAATGAGGGAAAAGATGGAACAAAATCAGAGAGAGGATGAAGAGAGAGCTAGAAAAAGAGAGGAGAAAGGAGTGGGAGAGAGAGAGATGAGAGGGAGAGATAGAGAGAAAGCAGATGGGGGCATGCAGAGGGAATGACTATATCTACAAGGAGAATTGAAATATTGTTTTAACACAAAGTCCTACAGTAGCTTCGGTAATTAAAATTCTGAACAGCGATTCAGAATTATTCATAATGGAATTGCTAAGATTAGTGGGCACAGCTGATTAAAACAGATGAAAACTAACTTGGGATAACACAAAACTGGAGCACTACTAGAAATTGAGGTTAGGCCATTCAAATTAAGACTTTACAATAATCTTCTCTTGGTAAACCGAATATCGGTATTCTATCAAATAGGTAAGAAAAAAAGTGTTGAAAAATTATGAAGCTTTTATAATGAGTTACAAGTTTTATCTCTAATCCATACATATACTGCTCAGATATGCAGTTTAAAATCATGTATCAGAGGTAAAGTTTTATCTCAGATACTTAATCTAAACTACATGTCCATTTTTTAAATGTTATTTATTACGCCAAACATGTAAACATGAATAATCCAGCTTTAGCTGTTTGTTATGCGAAATTATTCATGTACATGTATATGTATCAAACATCTTTATGCCTAATAAAACCATTGTTGAATTGAATTGAATTGAATATTGCTCGGACATACTCATTTGAATATAGTAATACCTCTTGGTATAATGTCTGTAAAGAACAGAGTAATAATTTGCTCTCAAATTTGAAATTAAATGAGGAAGGAAAAAGAAATTCTTCCAAAATATACGATACTAACAGATTCGGTTATTTTTGTCCAAAAATGATCACTTATACAGCGCTGAAGGGGACAGCAAGCAGTGCATTCTTCTCTCACTTGTATTCATTAATTTTTTCAGCTTTCTGTCTATTTCTAAAGAGCTCTTTAAACTTCACTCAGAGCTGAACCAATTTCCCTTTCAAATCATTTTTCACAAATACAAAATGTGTTCAGTTATTTCCCTGGGGTAATTATGTTTCCACTTGCAACCAGCAAGAGCAGATGACAAGGGTGAAGGCCCTAGCCACGTGTATTTGCTGTGTTTGCGAATCTCATGCCACAGATGTGCCTGCAAAATACAAATATGCAATTACCATTCCTGCTTCGGTGCAAATACCACCTTTGATAAATAAATGTAAGTGGCAACTAATTAGACTGATTCCTACACTGATGATAAACTAATGTGTGATGGTGATGAAAAGGGTGTGGGGTAGAGAGGTAGAGGGAGCGGTGGAGGGGAGGGTGGTAGAAGAGACGCAGGGATGTAATGCAGTGGTATCTGGATAATGGCTGAAGGAGTGAAGGGCGATGAGTTGGGGTAGGGTGGAATTAATGGGTGATATGGCAATTATATACATGTAGAATTGGCAACTAATTTGATTCATGCATTGATGATAAACTAATGTGTGATGGTGATGGAAAGGGCGTGGGGTAGAAGAGACAGAGGGTGGGGTGGAGGGGGAGGGGGTGATGGGGAAGAGGTTATGTATTGGTATTTGGAGAATGGTTGAAGGAGTGAAGGGCTATGAGTTTGGGTGCGTGGAGGTGGAATAAGGGGGTGATATGGCTCTTACATAGAAGTGGGAACTGATTTAATTCATGCATTGATGATAAAGTCATGTTTGATCGTGATGGAGAGGGTGTTGGGTGGGGTTGATGGGGATGTGGGGGAGGTGACAGGTGGGGTGATGAAGGGAGGTAATGAATAATTGTCGAGAGGTGGGGTGTCAGTGGAATTTATGAATGATATGGTATGTATCTATGTAGCAGTGGTATACAATGAAATCAACTCCTACACTGATGATAAATGAACATATGATGGTGATGGAGAGGGTGTTAATGGGATGGAACGAAAAGAACATGGAGGAGGAGGAGGAGGGTGAATAGAGGAAGGTGAAAGAGAAGTATCTGATGGAAGGAGTGACGGGTTGTGAGATGGGGTGAAGGTGGAGTTAGGTGATAATGCAACAAGTGAAAGGAATGAGGGGTGAAACACAAAGATTGCTAAAGGGCTATCAGGCACTTATTTTTAAAAGTCTCTGTGGCTAAGAACTGCTGTTTATGATATGCTTTAGTTTAAATGAATCATCATTTTCTTGTCCTTTTTCTTTTTATTTTTTTTTCCATTTTACTGTCGTTTACCAATTTCTAAGAATTAATTCTTTATTTATGCCTCTGATTCAATAAAACACACAATTACAAAAAAAAAAAAAAAAAAAAAACGATTGCTAAAGGGCAAAGCAAGGTTTTTACAGATATGCGAAAGATTTGGGAAGGGTGCAAATGGAGAAAAAAATGGCAAAGTCCAACATTCGCATTTTATGGTCCAGAAGTTCACCACACTTTGTGAGGCTTTGGAAGCATTGGCAATTGTTTGTTTTTAATTCGGCAGTAATTTTTTTAAAGTTTGAAATTTCTTGCAAACGTTTTCCGCATCCCGCAAATAATTGCCAATGTTTCCGAGCCCCACTGCAAGTGTGGCAAACTTTTTGAGCATAAGATGCCAATGTTGGACTTTGACATTTTTTTTTTCGACATTCGCATCTCTCAAAAATTGTTCGCGTGTCCATGAAAACTATGCTCAAGGCAATAAGGCAGAAACATATGGTGTTGAAAAGAATGGGGCATGGTGATGGGGGCACGATCCCATAAAGGATGATGAAAATGAGAAGGTATAGGGGGAAAAGAGGACAATGAGTTGGAAAGAGGAGATTTAGGGTAATCTATGAGGAGAAAAAAGACAAGGGATTGCATGCCTGTTAAAAGGGTAAGCAGTGAACTCCGTGGAGATGTACACTGGTGGAATATTAAATTGCTATCATGCATTTTCCATAATCTCTACTCTTAAAAAGTTATTTCACTGGAGGACAATCTCTATAATATGACTGAAGATCAACATACATTGCATCACAATAGCAATTAATCTAACATAATCAAGCAAATTGATCATTTTAACATTGTCTTTTTTCTTTCAATTACTCGCTACAATATTGGATTTAATTGATTGACTTGCAATATATACATCAGGCAGTTTGTCTGCCCTAATACATTTCCTGTGAAACAAAAATATCAAATGCACAATTATCGAAGTATTTCATTGATCTGAACGCCCTCTTTCCTGCAATATCATCTGAATAATTAAATTCTGTCTCCACTCTGTCTCTACTTTCCGGCCTTCACCTCTGGATAATATTTTTTCTCTGACAGGATAAAAAGCTCTGGCAATAAACTGGAAAGTTGGCTATAATTACAGCATTAAGGAAGGAGGACTCTTCCAGACAACCACAAACAGAATTTCATTAATATTGCAGAAATGTCAATATTGGCTGTCTTTCCTTCTACAAGTGTGGTGTTATGAAAATCAATATATTGAAATTTGGCAAGCTTTTCGTACAGTTTGTTCAGTTTGTTCTTTCAAATCTGTTCTGTTTCATGTTTGTTTTCCATGTATATATCTTCATTTCCTCCATTTAAAATGATATATGGTGCTAAAATTATAGCTAAAGTGGTTACTTGCTTTCTCAATACATTCTTCATGCCTATTGTACATGTATGCTCTCCCACTGCCCTATTTAGACTTCTAAAAAAATCTTGATGCCACAGTTTAAGTTTCAAGTTACTAGAAAAACAGCCTTGTCATCATTTGGTTAAGTCTACACAGACATGAAAATCTTGATGATCCACAGCTTAAAAGTGATTTTAAAAAAGTACAGTCAGTATCTTGACGCCACAGTGCCGTCACGTTGAATAAATGAGTTAAAAGCTTCTACAGCCGTCCTACCTCCCCTCATCCTAAAGTACTCCCAGGATACCCCCTCAATTGAGAATTATTCCCACTGACTTGGCTCACACAATACCATGAAAGGGAAATACACATTACACGCTCTGACACCTTCCCATAATACCGTTCTCCTAAGAGAGAGTGCATCAAAATAACGCAGATGAGTCGACTTTTTCTCCCCCTCTAAGTCAAAGTCCCTCTCTGCGAGAGGAGTGGCTAGTGTTCCATCGTGCAATAATACCAAATGACTTTTCTCAACTAGTTTTTCAGCTGCAATTAAATCCTACCGACTAAATGAAACAGTGCTGCAATATACTCATATGAGGCGAAAGAAATCAATCTGAAAACATTTTCAGGTCACAATCCTAACCTGGTAGAAACCAATATGACATCCCCTTATTACTTTGATAATGAACAGCTACATTTAATATTACTTTGCACCATATTTTAATACTTTTAAGTGATTGCTGTGATGATGCCTGGGTATACAAATAAAAGTATTTGCAAACCAAATATTACTGATTTAAAAAATAATTTGCAACTTGCAATTTCTAACCTGATAAGTAAATGAAAGTCACTATATTTCTTGGATGAAAAAAATAAGTACATCATAAAATAAGAATGCATTTACGTCTTCACATTTGTCCGGGAATCATCCTGTCTCATGCTGATGTGAATTAATTTGGCCTAGTGCATCACTTTACTCACACTTAGTACTTATCAATGTGGTCATTATTGACACTTATCACTCATCAACTCATTTCAATGGCAATTATAATTACTCTACAGTCATATAGTGGAGGACACTCCATTCACTGCTGGGGAAGGGGGGGGGGGCACAATCAGGGTGCCTACATGTATCTTTTAAACCGACCTGGCATTGCTTACTTAAATAGAAATAATACCCTATTATCCTATTTTTGTACCCCTTTTCACAAACCCTGGCACCTGACAAATGTCTGTTTTTCATGAGGGTTTTTTTGTGCATGTGTGTATATTATTGTTTGCTTGTGGGGGGGGGGGGGGTGTTAGAGATATTTGAAATTGTGCCACTCCCCCTTTCCAGAAATCCGGATCAGCCTCTAACACAATTTATGCATTGATGACACTACCTTCTCACGAATTCTAATAAAATGGACATGCAAAGCCTACAGCCAGCAAAGAAGATTTAAGACAGCTTTTCTAGTGCAAACACCTGATCATGCACTCATTGACCCACCTCTTTTCAAACTAATGTGAAAAAAACATGTCACCTGACACTGGAGGCTAACTCTCCAAAGTACTCACAAATTCAGCTTAACATTCAGGCTCTTGACCTCTCCTTCTGAGCTAGAGTATTAGTATCTTTAACCCCCTCCCTGCTCTCACAGAATATATTCAAATGGTCAGAACTGGAAGATGGAGGCAGCAATTTCAACAAAATCTTGGCTCACAGAATGAGAGAAGATCTTTTTTTTTACAACATAAAATGCTGAACTAAATCACAAAATAAAATATTAAGGCTTTTGATCATATCATAAAGAAAATCTTTTGTTTGGGATACTGTTATTACAAAACAAAATCTTAAAGTTACTTGCAGTTGAACAATAAGTTGGCTACCAGTATTCACCAGTCGTATATTTAGGTCAACAAACTGATTATATCAATTTCTTAAACTTAGAAGTATATGGATAATTCAAACCTATTTTTATTCTGTGACTTTTAAAATTATTGTCATTTGATTCATAGCTGCAAATGCTGCTGAATTTATGGCTGTTTCTGTCTCAAAAAAAATCATCACTGTGGAAGTCATATTAAATTCTTCGATCTTACATCTGAAAATATCTAACATTTATTAATTTCAATCATTTCATTAGAATCTTATACATAAAATTCTTTGAATCTTCCTTAAAAACATATTCTTACAAACTCGCTCCTTTAATCGGGGCTCATGCCTCCTGCACTTTTTTTTTCTGTTCACCATACACATGTATCATCTCTCTTTGCATAAATGTGTTTTGGTGAAATGCCAGTAAGCTCTTGTTACAGAGGTGAAGAATAAAATCAATGAATCTTGCTTAGAACAAGCCACGACACTGAAAACAAGAGAAGAAGAGTATCTTCAAGGCATCCAGGCTTCACAGAAAGAAATGCTCCCACAACACTGAGAATTATGATGGTATCAACGCATCAGCACAGTGTGCGAGAAGGTGTTTTCTTGTAAATCAAAGAAAGATGAAAATTTGCCGTAAAATGCTTCATTATTTCTTCAAAACCTATCCAGGAGGAAGGTAACATTAACTCCAAAACAATAGTGTCACAGCTGGATTTTCATAACAAGAACTTTCAGATGTATTATACTTGTTAAGGATTTTTCGGTTTATAATACATGGGGGGGGGGGGAGGGTTTGCACTGAAGCGATGGTATGTGCTTGATTCCTACGCTCCAAAAGCTGAAAGCAAGTTGAAGAATAAAACTTAACCCAATGCATACTGGAACTGGGTGGTCAGTGTATTAAGTCAAAGGGATTAGAGAATTCAGTAGTCAACTGGTTAATATATTTATAAAAATTTCAGCAAATATAAAATATTGATGAAACTATTTCACAAAATACATTCTTACCCTAAAAGAATACAGTGTTTATTTAAAGGTAAGTTTAAAAATCAACAGGAATAAACAGAAAAATGTGTTTCTATCCTAGTGATATACAAAGCCAAACTTTCGTTTTTCCCTCACTCCCTCTCTCTCTTACTCCCTCTCTCTCTCTCTCCCTCCCTCTCTCTCTCCATCTTCCTCTCTCTCTCTCCCTTCCCTCTTTCTCTCCCTTCCCTCTTTCTCTCTCATCCGCTATCTCTTTCCTTCTTTCTTTTTCCCTCCCTCCCCACTCTCTCTCCTTCTCTCTCTCGTTACCTCCTTCAAAATCATTTCTTTGATACTCATTTATAAAAATGTAATTTATGCTCTCAGAAAGAGAGTGGGATGTGCTATACTCTGAAAAGGCTACTCAATTTCACATACATGTAATGTGACTAAGTGCAAGTGTAATTTCATCTTGATAGAAGTGGTAATAAAAATTCTGAATTTAGAGAGGGAAATGTTAGACAAACAATGGTTTGTAATTTCTATTAACATTTCACAAGGCAAATTGATTTTTCTGGAATAAATAGCAGATGCAAACCTGGAATACACGTCATAAAATTAAACTAAACTCTCCAAATAAGAGAAATACGCATGTCATGTATACCAAATGACAACAGAATAATTGAATCTTTAACATTTGAAAATCAAGTGGAAGAAACATCTTCAGATCATAAACAGCTTTTTAATCTTATAAAAATGAACGCACAAAAACAAGTCCCACAAGGCGCGATGCTGTCCACAGCTTTCTTCACAGTATCTCTCAAATGTTGCATCTTTTCACTCCAAGGAGGTTGAATCAATATCTGAAAATGTCATTGCTCCAGATTCTCAAATCACAATTATTGGAGAGGCAAGGATTTAATCAGGGTTGCGTCAGGTTTACACGCTGGGTAGCTGTACTTTTAATAAATTGGTAGTTGTGAGAATTTTGTGGTTGCACTTGATTTGGAAGATTAAATCCGCAGGCATTTGTACACTTTGTATGCTGTTGTTTCTTCTTCATGTTGTCTCTTTTTCATTCATTAATTTGTCTCATTTTCAATTCTTTTTGTCATGTTTGTATCTTTTATACACTCTCTAGAAAATAAACTTAAATGAGACTAATCAAAGGAGAATAATTCAGAGCAAGTTTTCAACACTGAAAGCCACTGCATTCAGAATTGATATTTATTCAATTAGGTTTAGAAGAATGAACTCAATTTGTGAGTAAAGATAATAGCAAGGATATGTGCATTTGCATTCAAGTTGTATACATTACCAATTCAATCCTTCCACTGATCATGCGAGACAGGCGATCTCGGTCAACAATTACACTTGACTGACTGACTCTCTCTCTCTCTCCTCACAAAATATTCATTAGAATTCTCTTCCACACAGTTCTTAATTTGAGCCGGAATTATCTCACATTTCCCTCTCACAAACTATTCATTAGAATTCTGCTCTGACCAAGGAAGCTTGTTGAGAGACAAGATATCTTCTGCAAGGTATATGGATGGTCTGGAGAACACAAGATATGCATCGTTCTGCCAGGGCAGTCTGGTGAATTTAGTTCACCTGGAAGAGTTTGGAGGTCCTGTAGGTTGGGTGGTAAGACACCACATGGGTGAGAACTGGTTCAATTACCTCCATCGAGGATGGTTTAAGGGAAGACATGGTGTAAAGGGATGGTTTAAGAAGATGGCTTAAGGGCATGGTTTAAAGGAAGACATGGTATAAAGGGACGGTTTACGGAGATGGTTTTAAAGGAAGATATGCTTTAAGGGCATGGTTTAAGGGAAGACATGGTTTAAGGGGATTGTTCAAGGAGATGGTTTAAAGAGGTGGTTTAAGGGTATGGTTAAAGGAAGACATGGTATAAGGGGATGGTTTAAGGAGGTGGTTTAAGGAAAGATATATGGTTTAAGGGTATGGTGTATTAGGGAAGATATGGTATAGGGGGTGGTTTAAAGAGATGGTTTAGGGGCATGGTTCAAAGGAAGACATGGTATATTGAAGGGGATTGTTTAAATGGAGATGGTTTAAAGGAAGATATGGTTTAAGGGCATGGTGTATTATAGGAAGATATGGTACAGGGGAATGGTTTAAAGAGATGGTTTAAGGGAAGATATGCTTTAAGGGCATGGTTTAAGGGAAGACATGGTTTAAGGGGATTGTTCAAGGAGATGGTTTAAAGAGGTGGTTTAAGGGTATGGTTAAAGGAAGACATGGTATAAGGGGATGGTTTAAGGAGGTGGTTTAAAGAAAGATATATGGTTTAAGGGTATGGTGTATTAGGGAAGATATGGTATAGGGGGTGGTTTAAAGAGATGGTTTAGGGGCATGGTTCAAAGGAAGACATTGTATATTGAAGGGGATTGTTTAAATGGAGATGGTTTAAAGGAAGATATGGTTTAAGGGCATGGTGTATTATAGGAAGATATGGTACAGGGGAATGGTTTAAAGAGATGGTTTAAGGGAAGATATGGTTTAAGGGCATTGTGTATTATGGAAGACATGGTACAAGGGGATGGTTTAAAGGGAGACATGATTTAAGGGGATGGTTTAAGGGGATGGCTTGGGGAAAGGCATGGTTTAAGGGGAGACAGGGTTTAACGGGAGACAGGGCTTAAGGCAGAGCTCAACACTACAAGTGTCTGGGACACTTAGGCAGCCCAATCGTGGTGCAGTCCCCCAAATTTAGACATATTTACATAGGCGTCAGTGGAAACAGACCGTAAAATTTCAATCGTAACCCCTATGAAAAAGTTAGTGCGGAGCCCTGGTTTAAGGGAATGGTTTAAGAGAAAACATGACTTAAAGAGATGGTCTTAGGGGGAAAAAATAAGATATTCCTCATTTTTCATTGAAAGACATGAGGATTTGTTTCACCTGATACATGTTTGAGGTCCTAAGTAGGGTGGTACAACACCACATGGGTGAGAACCAGTCCAATTCCCTCTCCAAGAAATGGCTTTTGAGATAAATGGTTTACGGGAATGGTTTAAGGGAAGACATAAGATATTCATCCCTCTTCTATGATGCACCAGTGAACTGGTTTCGGATCATACATCTTTGAAGTTCTTGGTAAGATGGGTAACACCACAAGGGTGACAACCTGTCCAATTACCTCTACTGGGAATGGTTTAAGGGAAACATGGTCTAAGATGACGGTTTAAAGGGAAAGATGTACCAGTATTCACCATCCTTCCATTACAGTCTGTCAGAATGGTTTCACATCACACATTTTGAGGTCCACCGTAAAGATGCATAACACCACATTGAGAAGCAGTTCAATCGCCTTCATCTAGGATGGTTCAAGGAGAGATGAGGTGGATTGAAGAGGCAATCACCGACAGCTTAACATCCCATCCAGGGTTATCCTCATCATACTCCAAGGTGGAAAGACTTTCTATAAATCCCATGCCTTTCATGTTAAAGAGCACTTTTGTACTGCATGGTAGGGCTTTCGTATGAAGTTATTAACCCACATTCATCACACATTATGTCAATTCCAGCATAATGGACATGAAATTCAGACTTATATTTGGTTATATAAGTCAGTTTTAGGCAAAATCATGAGGTTATAAAACACATTTCAGTAAGTGCATCAGATGCTTATACTAATACTCTTAACAACCACCACAAAGTAAGCGTAAGAGTCATGACTGCTTTATCCTTAAAAGACAGGAAACTTTTGTCCACTTTTAAAACTCCTATTACTTGTGTTTTCAAATATGGCTCATGCCAACCTTACGTGGTAAACTTTGTACCGTTCTTCACACTTTACAACCAATATTCAAATATGAATTGCTTGTGGTAATGATGATAATCAAGAAATAATGAGACCTACAGACAGGATGTTTTGGCCAAAACTGTTACCACTTTTGGCCTAATATTGGGGGGGGGGGGGGGGGTAAAGAAAGTCATACCTAAAGAAATTTCAGTCCTACTGATATACAAACCAAATCAAAGAGCTTGCTAAGATCTTTGGTTTGATTCTAATCTGTTACAGTAGCATTAATAATTTAGGAGTTATTGCCAAGCGTATGACTTTTGGAAAGTGAACATTTTCTGTGGAATTGCCCATCATCAAACTCTGGCATGCGTACAGACTAATTTTCCCCTGACCTACTATGCATTGCATTTAATGAGTTAACAAAATTCAAATTTCAGTTCACATCCAACAGAATCTCCGTTTTTAACAGATCTCAGCCTGTATTGAGCAGAATAAATGTTCTAAATCTAATACAATATGGTTATTGAATTCTTTTACTACCAACTGCAGCATTAACTGATAAACTACTGTGACACAAAAGTTAAAACAGTTGGTTGGCTGCATTACATTTCTGTTTATAATGTTTACTTCTGATTGTGTGCAAAACATGTTTTCCAAGTATTTTATATATCAGGAAAGCTCTCTAGTTCAAGTGGTTAAGTAACTCTCCCAGGTGACACAACACGGTTCAAGCTATCTTTGAGGATCTTCACAGAATGGCTTGCACATTTGAAACAATCTTCCTGCTCCAAGATGCCCTTTGCAATGAACGCTGCATAGGAACTGCAGCATTCCTGTGCAGGGATGCTGCAACATCTAGGATGTTTTGAAATGAGAGGCAAGCAGATAGCAACAAAACATTCCAAAGAAGAGGCAGATGGATCGGAAAAAGAGGAGACGTAGCCGGAGGAAACCTGTTTGGTGATACCCTACTTGTTGCATTTTGTGCAAGAACAAACATTCTCCGGGGGATAATGAAGAAGAAGACGTATTGGCTTTAGTCCCTTTTTTCTCTCCTCCTCCATCTACGATCTTCGCTCCATGAAGTGTTTTTGCTCTCTCGTGAATCCCTTGTGGGATGATGACTGTGTTGCCCATCGGAACACCTATCTACATCACTGGCAGCCAATCAAAGGAGGGTTAACAAGGGACAGTAGAAGCGGAGGAAAAAATGAAGAGGAAGGTGAAAGGAGGTGGGTATTTTTACCTCAGAGAAAGGGAAGCTCAAAACATGTGACAGTACTGCATAATGAAATGCAGGATAAAGCATGTTAAAGCTCATGCAGTTTACAGAAAATTGGTATGAAAGTGGTTGAATATAGTTTTACAATGTCCACCCCACATACAAAGATACAAGTCTATGGGAATGAGAGAATCTAGTACTCAACAGATTAATACACATGTAAAGTTTCGTTATAAAAAGAAAATTATCATGAAAGTGATATCATAAAATCTCACATTGTCCACCCCGCAAACACAGATACATATGTGAGATCATGGGATGTTCCATTCCCAACTTCCAATGAATTTTAGTATTAATATCTGAAAGGAACACAATATCAAAAGGCTACACTCTGCCCTATGCTAGGACCCCTGCACCCGACCACTGTCTGTGCAACGATCACAGCTCTTTGTTATACTTGTAAACTGAACTCTTACTGGTTTTATGCATATGCAGGTACTGAGGATTCACATTGACATCGGTGAAGTTTTACGTCGCTGATCCAAGATCATGCAAATTGTTCGCTTTCTCATAAAAAAAGGAAAAAAGTTCACAGCATCTTAGTCTTGCCATTAGCTGGCTACTGACCAACAAAAAGCAAAGAAATCTGAAAAACAGTTTTTGAGGGCTTACAAAACTGTACACAACTTTTAATAAAGCTACGTAAGGTAACTTTACCAGAAGGGTGTTATGTCTGTACAAAATGATATGAGTTAATGCCCTTCTGGCTCTGAACAGATGATGTAGGCTGTTCAACAAATATGACTCAAAATGTGATGACATGAACCGATTTTCACATTGCATATGCTGTTATTATTATTATTATTATTATTACTTATTATTTATGCTGCGCTTTTCCCATAAGGCCCAAAGCGCTTACAATAATCAAACAGTGAACATATAATCAAATGTATATCCTAAATACAAACTGCAAAAAAGATGGGTTTTTAATGCCTTTCTGAATGTTGTAATTGATGGAGACTGCCTAATTGTGAGTGGCAAATCATTCCAGTGTTTTGAAGCTGACACAGTAAATGTCCTATCACCAGCTAATGTACGAGTAACTGAATATGTGAGACGAAGAGGATCACTGGCTGACCTCAGTGCTCTGGTGGGTGTGTGTAAATTTAAACAATTACCCAAATACTTTGGAGCTTGATTATTAAGTATTTTGTACACAAACACAAGTAATATGAAAATTATTCTAAAATTATTCTGTTGTCTCTCCTTCCCAGAAAACACAATACATGTAAACAGAAAAATAATACAATAAAGGACATATACTGATTAAATTCCTCAAGACTGTAAGATTCGTTGGAAGGCCTCTATTTTCTCTCCAAGGAAGGCCATATTAAATATGAACAATGGAGAGGTGTCAAAAGATAGCATCCACTCATACAAAATACATACAGGGTGTGCATAATTAAATTTCTCAATGACGCTAGCTGAATAAAAAAAAAGGGTAGGCTGGACCTTCTCACGTTCGTAATAAGAATTTCAGCATTGAAAGCATACCGATAATGCAATCCCATTAATCCTAGGGGAGTTAGTTACCCTTTGATGTTAAGCTACATGAGCTTGCATCACCCGCTAACGACGAAACGTGCAAGATGCATACTTTTGGACGCCCGGCTCCACGGCCCTCAAGAATAACTTATTGATCTGCCTGTCGTATCCCTCAATAACCTTTCCCCTACCCCATCTTCATTTCTCCATGCAGCAACAAAGTGCTTGCAGCCATAAAATCTTCTTTCTCTCTTTTTTCATTGATATCAACAATTCACAAGCCAATATGCACTTAACATCATTTTGTCATTCCAGCCCCAGCCCCACCCCCCCCCCCCCAATCTCTCTGACCCAACATGAATCTAGGGCTGTGTGATCAATACATGACAGAGTATGTGACAGACTTAAGCTGATTCATGTTTTTACATCACCCATTCATCAAACATCAGGAGGTTCCCATTTCATGAGCTCTGTTCACACGGGCCTTCAGGGAGCAGGAAGCAGGAAGGACCACCACCACTTGTAGTCTTGGAGTTTGCTTGTGGTTTTAAAACTACAGCAAAACTTAAAAAGCTTTGACAAAATGAGTATGTGGTTATTTACACAACCTGATACTACAAGATAACCTTTAGGTTTAGAAACCACAAGTAAACATAAAGTTTTAGGACAGTCGTGTGAACATATATCTTTTTGTCTTTCCAGCACCCCCCCCCCCCCCCCCCCAATCTCCATGACCTTACATGAATCTAGGGCTGTGTGTGATCAATACATGACAGAGCATGTGACAGACTTGAGTTGATTCATGTTTTTACATCACCCATTCATCATCACATTTGGGGAGTGTTTCACAAAGTGTCTTGTCAGTGATTTTTACTGACAAATTTGCTCTCAGCCAATCAGATGCAAGGATTTCAGTAGCTTATAACAGTTGTCAGTAAAAATCACTGACAAGACACTTCATGAAATACTCCCCTGAGGCTACTGTTTCACTGTCAAGTTTCTCTCCTCTCAGATGAAACGGGAGCTAAATCGAAGAGGAATGAAATTCTGCATGTCCTGGTAATGACTGGGAAAAGATGCTGCTCCACTAAAATGTTTCATTCAACATATTGTACTGTCTATCATACAAACTCCAAGGCCTCTGAATGGTTAATTCTGCAATCATGAAATTCGCTACAGACTGCCGGGCAGTACAGTGAAAAATACTGAAAACGTGCATAGTTTACAGAAACTTATGAAATTGACTATGGATACGTGCAGTGAAATGAAACAATTATACATACACTATTCCTTTTTGAGAATCCACAATCAGGATGTAATATACAAAACAAAATACCAATTGCCTTTTTTCCAGGTTAGGGTTATCAAAACTATAGCACCTCGGTCATTTTGAGACTGCACTATGCCCCTATGCCCCCCCCCCCCCATTCTCTCCCTGTCATTTTTTTCCTACTGATATCCTCTATTAAGCTTATCTTTTCTATACATGTGTTTCCTTCTGATTTTCTTTTTAAACTCCCACTGTCTCTCTTTCTTTCTCTTTCTCTTTCTTAATCTCCCCAACTACTTACACCCCCATTCCTCTCCCTTTCAAAAACATTTTCTCACAAAAAGCCACTGGTAGTTAGGATGCAGTGCATCATCCACCGTTTGATCCAACACCATCTCAGACATGATGAATTGGATGCCACGATAAATCAGCGGAGGTGTTGTGACTTGCAAGCAGTCTGGCATCAATAGGATCCTCTATCCACCTAAAACCGCTTCCAAATCCTGCTCTAATAACCCACAAGTGTTGATGATTACAAGGAAATGAAAGTGATGCACATTACTGGAGTGAAACACGAGTACAGGGTATTTGTTTCTTTATTTGAAAATTTGAGGAGAAAGGGCAGTTTGCATCTGTTCAAACGTCTGTATTAGTAATACTTAATTGGAGTATGTGGACACTTTTTGTGATGTAAAAGCTGTGAAAAAAGCTATTTAAGGTCTTAATTTGAATAGAGAAGCTTGTTAAGAAGGATTATATTTTCGCCCTTCTGGGAGAATACTGACAGGCAAAAAAGAGAGAAGGAGGTACTGGCTTTCATGGCATGTTATAATTAGATATCAATCACTAGGCGCATTCACACACAAGAGGAATTGAAATTTGAATCACGATTCAAAATCTTATAAAGTTAATACAAACTATGAAATTGTTGTGTGTACAACTTTTGACGAAACTCTCTTTTATTTGAGCTTTGACACATCAATGCACCTCTCATTGTCAGAAGCGGCACCATTTACTGCACCATATGTGAACACACACACAGAGAAAAATGGGTTTGTCGCTGGATATCTAAACGAGCCTTTATTCTAAATTCAACAAGGTGTGCTGAATCTTCCAACATTTTTATACTCAAAATGCAAACAATCCCTCAAATAGGGGATTCAATATTCACGCGTCTGAAGATAATGTTTGCAATGTTTACAACTCGGAACGAATGGTGCATCATTATTCACAAGGAACTCTGATAAAAAAGTAAACATATTAAGAAGCTTCACGTTCATCGAATCTTTGGAATAATGAAAGACCTTTGGAAAAAGAATGTTCTCTCTAAATTCCTTAGATTAAAAGTCAATCTATAAGATTGTGGTTGGGGACCAATCCAAAATTAGATTGAGAAAAAGATTGACTTCTAAATCTATTAGATTGAGATTTTCAATTTAATTTTGGATTGGTCTCTCACTGCAGTCTAAAGAATTTAGCGAGTTGCAGAGCAACAAGCAGTAAATGTAAAAAAGTTAACATCTTTGGTATTAAATGCTTTTTTGGTATGTGTTCAAATTCAAAAGCATGTTGGTTCTATTCCTCATTTTGGGTAGGCATATATTTGCCCAAACAGGATTGGTATTGCTAAGCAAATCTCCGCAATGGGCTGTGAAACAGAATAGTGACATAACTAGCGCAAGAGTACACTTCATCAAGCGCTCTGGCCTAAAAACCAAGGGTGTTAGTCCGAAGCAACCTGGGACCGTGCCTGGTGTTGACTGAGATAACAAACCAAGGTATAGAATGATGGGGGTAGAGGATCATTAGAATAACAAGCAGGTCAGACGATATTGCACCAACTCTTCATCAAGGGATAGCTTGCCTCTGAAATTTTATAAGTAGAATTTTAGAGTGGGAAATGAGACTTATGCATGACGCACCAAAGTTATTGAATTATGTGTGTTACAAAAAATGTGTACATTTTCATGCTCCTCTACTTAATTCTAAATAAATTAATTCAGTTAATAAATTAACTGAATGCAAACTATGAAATCTTATAATAAATTCATGAATTCAATTTTTGATAGTGGCTAGCAGAGATATCATAATGAAGTAATCTGGTTGTCTAACTCTTGAATTCTAAAAAGTATTCTAAACCAGAAACATGTTCAAGATAAATGAGATCAAATGATATAATTAGGTATTTGAATGCAAACATGAAATTTCAAAATGAATTGATGAAGGGAATTTTTGTTGGTGGCTGATAATAATAATCTGATTCAGGCTAACTCTTAAATTAAAAAAAAAGAAAGTATTCTAAACCATAAATATAATCTAGGTAAATGTGATCTAACATTCTGATAAGATTCAGGATTCAAGATTCAATTCGGTTTTATTAAGACTCAACAAAAAGTCCGAAGACTAAAAGCGTGAGTTTACAAATTTAAAACAGTTTACAAAGTTAAAATTTTTTTTAAAAAACATATAAATATAAGTACATGGAAAGAAAAAAAAAACAACACGGAAAATGCATCATCGATACATATTAAAAATTACTAACTTCATTTAAAAAAAAAAAGGATGATTCCTCTGATTAAATCAAATGTAGCTAAATACCAACTAGAATATAATTTTCCCTTTTTTGCTAAAAGTTACCTGCACACTTAGCAGATTACGGGATGTGAGTGAATGGGAAAACCAATTTCATGGACTGCACTGGAATTGGCTTAAATCTTCCATTGGTCTTGCCTGGAATTATTTTTTCACGACATTTCGTTTGTGAAATTTGTAAATATCTGTACTATCTAAGCATCTAGTATGTGATCAGAGTGTACGATCATCGTATAATTGCATTAAAGCTTTGACTACAGTAGCTGCTAGAAACTGGACCTGTGGATAGTGGTGGCTACTTATGTAGCAGACCATCTAAAATGCTAACTACTACTTTCGCCAAACAGTACCACTCTGCATTTCCTATCGTGCCTGTAATCCCCATACTTTTTTCTTCTATCAAAATGCCCTCGTGTCACTAACATGAGACGAAGCCTGCTCTCAAACCAATTATTCACCGATCATCGACATTAACAATTAAAATGAAGCCTTGAATGGGATGGAGTTTCAGGTGGATCATGGCCGCCGGCAGAGAAGGCTCTCTGGGCTGTAAGGCCGGTGAGGAAACACAGGCAGATTTTTGTCCCGGGCGGAATCCCACACTAAGTCATTTAGCACGATCTCGCTCAGAGGGGGATTTACATGGGTCGAAAATACAGAAGGCTGGCGATTGAAGGGAAGACTTAAATCCCATGCCGTCTCCCCTTGCACTTTGGTTTCCCTGTCAGCGGGAATGTTATTACTCAAAAGCACCAAGATCTGGTTAACACGTAAGCTTTTGAAAGTTTCATTAACCTACAATTGGAGTTTGACTGCTTTTTGATTCATTAGCCATGTTTTCATACTTTGCATTGTTTATTGCATCATAATTTTAAAAGCTCAATAAAAAACATGTATGACTTTTGAATCAATTTTGGTGATTACGAAAGTATGCATTTACATATATTTTGCACATTGGCTTCTCACATACCACCAAACATAATTACACATCAATGCAAGAGCAGGAAGATAGATTGAGCAAGTAGAGAAAAAATGCAAGTACCATATGAAGAGTTATGATTTTAAAAACCGATCCCTAAATAATAAGAAAACATGCTACTTTAGATCATAATTCCAAACTTTTTCCTTGATATATAAAACATATACAATGGTGCTGTTACTTTAAAAATGTAAAAAATTGCCTTTATCAGTTTTTGCATATACACTGTACGTACCTATATTCCACGCAATGGTGGTGTTATCTTAAAAAATGTAAAAAAAAAAAAGGCTTTTATTGGTTTTCGCAATCAAACTCTTCATATAACATTAAAAAAAGAGAATGTCTAACTTACATCATGGGCTGACGTCAAAGCCCCCATCACTGGCCAGATTAATTCAAATTAAAGCATTTTTTTTTCTCTGTAATTCAGTTTCTTTTGTCAGATACACCTAATGCATCATCTTTAACCACAACTATACTTAGTTACAAATGGCACACTAATATAATTCATCACAGAAGAAGTGAATAAAGATTCAGGCAGATATATAAGATTTCCATATGTTAGAATTATCGACGAATATGAAGAGTCATGATTTTAAAAACCGATCCCTTCTTGTAAATTTGAGATATTTGTAAATGAAGCTGCTAAATAATAAGAAAACATGCTACTTTAGATCATAATTCCATACTTTTTCCTTGATATATAAAACATATATGGTGGTGTTACTTTAAAAATGTAAAAAAATTGCCTTTATCAGTTTTAGCATACATATGTACATATATTTCATACAATGGTGGTGTTTTTTTTTAAATGGAAAAAAAATGCCTTTATCAATTTTTGCATATATAAAGTACGTAACGTACATATATTTCATACAATGGTGGTGTTATTTCAAAAATGTAAAAAAAATTGCCTTTATCAATTTTTGCATATATAAAGTACGCACATATATTTCATACAATGGAGGTGTTATTTAAAAAAATGTAAAAAAAAATTGCCTTTATCAATTTTTGCATATATACTGTACGTACATATATTTCATACAACGGTGGTGTTATTTTTAAAAAATGTAAAAAGATTTTTAAAATCAATTTTTGCATATATGCTGTACGTACATATATTTCATACAACGGTGGTGTTATTTTAAAAATGTAAAAAAATTGTTTTTATCAATCTTTGCATATATACTGTATGTACATATATTTCACACAATGGTGGTGTTATTTCAAAAATGTATAAAAATGGCTTTTATTGGTTTTTGCAATCAAACTCTCCATATAAAAGTAAAAAAAGAGGATGTCTAACTGACATCATGGGCTGACGTCAAAGCCCCCATCACTGGCCAGATTAATGCAAATTAAAGCATTTTTTTCTCTGTAATTCAGTTTCTTTTGTCAGATACACCTAATGCATCATCCTTAACCACAACTATACTTAGTTACAAACGGCACACTAATATAATTCATCACAGAAGCAGTGAATAAAGATTCAGGCAGATATATAGGATTTCCATATGTTAGCATTATCAAAGAATAGGAATAGCGTTGCGAAGCTCCTAACCAAAAGCTGTGTGATATCAGCTTCCTAAAGAACAATTACATTTTCAATATCTTAACAGCTGAAATGATTAGTATAAACTTCCCAATCCTGTTTTAGGACATGATAACAAAATTAGAATCATGCTGAATTGACAAACAGATAAGAAATACTGATGAAAGAAGCTGTACTTTAAATACATCCAGAACAAGTTCCACATCAACATAAAACTCCACTCTGTCCACAACATTCAACAACAACAAAAAAAGGAATGAGTTATATTCAATATTTTCATTAGAAATCATAGTGGATTATGTGTCCTTGGATTTGATTTAATCATTTCAGAATAAAACAAATGTCAGGTCAAGAAAAGGTTTTACTGTTCTAGACCTCATATTCACGGTATTTCATTCATAATGGAAACCTACAGTTGGAAACTCTACAGGAAATTGAACGCAATGAAACGTATCTCCCATGCAGGAAATAAAGTACAGCCTGGATGAGATTACAGAAGCAGTCAATACTAATTCCATTCCAGTCTGACCTGTATACTGACCACTGGTCAAGCAGACGATCGATAATGGTCAATAGCGCCATCGCCGAGCCGAGGTCAAACTGAAGGGTTTCGGACTGGCGACTGTTCCGTAGCCAGTTTTCAATTAGCATGGCGGGTTTCACCATGCCCTTTTCGTTTCTGACAATCCTTACGCGGAATCAATATTTCTCGATGTATCTGTGGTATGCTTGATTTCATGCTTTCACTATACAGATAGACCAATGTTATTGAATTCGTGATGCTATCAAAGTTATGGGAATAAATGCTTCTGGCAATTTGCATTCTTTTACCCCTAAGAGGCTAATCAATATTTGTTTAAAACTTATTTAACACAGCTAAAGAATAACAATGATATTGATTAAAAACATAGGTCAGTGCTTCATAAACTCTTCCACCCCTTCAGGGCACAGGCTATTTATGGGGAGATGGAAAATTCGATCAAACCCTTTATTATCACTGAACAGTATCACACGAGTTCTATAAACTAGAAAATAAGGAATGCGATAAAAAGTAGTAAAAAATAGTTCGGTTTAAAATAAAATCACATGCCACACAAAATGACATATTTGCTATCAGCATTAGATATTAAACAACTCTCAACATTAGAACAAAAGATGAAACCAAAAATAATTCAATTAGATTGATCAGATCAATTAATATAAATAGGGGTAAAACAGTTTACACATTAGAAAGGTGAACAAGTGCTTTGGCCAGACTAAAGAATTTTTATATTCATTTGTCAGGAGTAATAAATTGGTGGTGCAAGGTTACTGACACATCTCTGGCAGATTTACTGTCCATTACATAAGCCATTTCATTTGTGAATTAACACTCTCAAATTTCAAGTTCCCAAGTTTTCAATTATTTGCTTGGCACATCTTATTTGAACCTATATTGTGATGGTTTTCTTTATATTTTTTTTTTTCGCATGGGGATAAAGCAAGTGTAATCATAAGAACGCTTCCATGCAAGGAAAATCAACACTGAAAGCTGATACCCCACGTTCAATAATCTGGAGCAGTTCTTGCTTGAAGCGATGTAAAAAAATATACAGACTATTGATTTCTTTTGAGAATATCAGAAATAGCATTCATTACTTTATCCAAGCTATGATGACCAACAAACGAACAGCGATAAGCGCTTGACCGATCGTGACAGGTAGTGAATTCAGCATCCATGCAATCGGCCGTCAGGAGTTAGCACCATCAAATCCACCCAGAAACCATGTCCTTAAATTAACATGGACCATTTATTATTGGACAAGCGGAACAAAGGTAAACACTTGCGCACTATCGAAATATTGACTCTCCTGGGTCTAGGTCCACATGTGACCCCCTAGCTTTAGTGTTTGCTTATTGACCTTACACTCTCCGATTTCCCCCCTCATCTGTGGCAATTGCAACGTGAGACAGGAATGGATGGCAGTGGTCTCCCGTGATTTAGAATCCGATACTTGATCCAGTGATGGAATGTGCAATATTCTGAGAAACAGATCAGTCATGCTTGACCTTAAGAATGATTTTTGGCTTGTACAAGTTAGTGAGAAGTAAAGAAAGTAGTTAGTCAAATATATGTACTCATTGGTAGGTACATCAAGGAGAAACGCTGAATAAGGGGATTAAAGGGGGTACCCAATGCTGAAACAATGTTAGTTCATTTAAAAGAGCATGATTTTATTAGCAGGAAATCATCTCCCTAAAGTTTTTTTTAAAGTCGTGTTGCCAAGGAAACCCCCAAATGTTGTAAGATTTCAGGAAATTTTTGACCCCTCAGCTGTGACCCAGTTTCAACTGGGTACCCACTTAGACGTCAAAATGACGTCAAAGTGGGTGCCTTGTGGCGCACTTCTAGCAAAATGCGCGCAAGGTATAATACATATTGTACAGTCTAGCGCGCAGCACAACTGCAATGCGCGAAGCTGGGTACCCACTTTGACGTCATACCTCACACTCAGATTTTTGGGTCAGCTCTTGACTTTTTATGAGAAAATTAGCCAAAATGCATTGATTTCGATTGAAAAACATCATATTTTTAATATTATTCTTCTTATAATTCTATTTTCGATCATATATCAAAAAAAAAAATTACCATTGTGTAATCACTTTAAGATAATACACGTACATTCCTCATTGAGATATGTCAGCATGTTCATGAACCAATGAATCCATCATTTTGGGGTCAAATTTTCAAGATTTATTTTCCCCTCTCGTTGCATACTCCGAGATGTGATCTCTATGTACTGATGACTTTTTGAGGTCCAGTTTAAAGCCGAATGGCAAGAAAGTGGATTTTTTACGTCCAGTTTAAAGCCGAATGGCAAGAAAGTGGATTTGTCTTTTTCAAAAGTTGCCATAGCTCACAGAATGATTCCTTGAACAGTCCAATTAGATTCTAAATTGATGAATTCAACAGTTCATAAAAAGGGCAGCAAAAATTATACACATGTAGTTTCTATTGCATATTCCTTCATCAATCATTTTCATTTTTCTATAATTTCTGCCAAGACATTAATTCAAATCATCCCAGGTTCATTTTTTTTATTCAAACTGATTTGACGATTCACAAAAATTACGAGATGTTATATAAAATAAAAGAAAATAAATTCTAATTTTTTCCTTATGCATTTTTTTACTTCTTTCTAAACAAATTCAGCCCTTCATAACAATATCCATGATAAATCTGTATCAAATCTATCAAAAACTCATCCAAGTGAATACCAACTTCCAAGCCTTTCAGCTAAACCAGATGACCAACCATCCATGCAACCTACCCACCAAGGAAAGTCTTCATCATCGTGATGCACCTAGCAAAGCCTGATTTTTCAATCTTACATCTTTTTCCCCCTGTGCATATCGATCGGCAAGGGAAGTTCATCCCTAAGGTTAAACTCAATTAGTGACTGGGATATACGCGTGGATGGGAAGATTAAAAATAGTCCCTTGATCACAGGATCAATAAGTTATCTTGGCCAGTGTACAAAGTGCGACAGGGATAAGCCAAAGCATGGTATGAGGATGAATAAGTTGATTATGAAGTTTGCTGCTAAAGAAATTCATCAAAATCTTGAAAATTAGTTTGTATGCTTTTCCTCTTAACATTTTTTCTCATACAGACAGAGAAGAAAGATTAGTAGTCTGATACAGTTTAGATGGTTGACTTTGAATGCATGTACAAAGATTTAAAACAAAAACAAAAAAAACATGTGCACACGTTGCTACTAATAATGCCTATAGCATTTTCATTTATTTGATGTACGATAAAAGAGCAATGTTGATAAAATGCCTTGCTCAAGGGCATAAGTGCCGTGCCGGGGATCGAACCCCCAACTTTCACGTCTCTAGATGCAGGAAATATTCACCAGTTTTCTCCCCTATGCCCCCCTCTCTCTCTCTCTCTCTCTCTCTCTCTCTCCTCTCTCTCTCTCTCTCTCTCTCTCTCTCTCTCTCTCTCTCTCTCTCTCTTGTATGGCTTAGAGACATCACCTGTTATGGTTTAGAAATTTGACTAAGCTAACAAACTTGGTCTTCAAACTTAAACCACTATACAAAAAAATATATATGTTCAAAGCTACATTCCAACATTTTAAGCAAAGTTTGACTGAATATCTTTTCACATTGCTACCATAACAATGCATATAGTTTTTTTTTTTTTCATGGCTACTTCATGGATCAGATATAAAATGGGTATTGATTCTTTCTCATAACAACTTTTTCCCCTCTTTCTCTTCTCTCTTCTCTTTCTTCTCCTCTCTCTCTCTCTCTCTTTCTGTTTCCTTCACATCTCATTTACAAAAAACATATTCCTTACATTGCCATCCTCAACAGGCACAGAATAACAATGAGCTTTTTGTGCAAATTCTGACATTTTCTCCTTCAGTTGTCAGTCCTCTTGTAACCATCCTTCAAAACACAAGTATTGATTTCTACTAAGATATTCCTTCCCTAATTTTCTAAAGTGGTAATAAATCTGCCTAAAAACCATCCTTGATCCTATTCTTCTAAAGCTAAAAGAATAAGTTCCATCCAGGCTTCTCTTTGCAATACATTATGCAATACATTAAAGCCAGCAATTCTTCAAGCAGCGCAGCACACGGAGAGGTCCCTAATTAAGAAGAATTCAATTCTGTTTCTGGCCGCTCTGCCCCACGCTGTCAGGTAAATGTTTTATTGAGGAAGGTAACTAATATCCTTCCAATTCTGCTGGTGCAGCAAGACGTATGGAAGCACGGTGAACTTCCCCCATTCTGACTAATATCGCGAGAGCATCTTCAATTTGTTCCATCGTCTGCTCTCGAATGTTGCTCCATCTCTATCTTCAGAACTCGATCAAAATGCTCCTGTTCTAATCAATTTCAGAAGGACCCATCAATCACAAGCACAAGACGAAAATATGAAAATAAATATCTCAAGCTGTCTGGGGATGGACAAACATGAATCTGTATTCAAATAGCCCAAGCTGAAAACTAGCATAATGAAACCATATCTAAAATAATATGTCATTCTGGATTATAAGAAACTGGTTTATAGTACAATACACCAGTATAAAATGAAGATGTGTAAGCTAGCATTTATATTTTAATGGATTCCCTTCCATAATCAATTTGGAATGGAACTGTTCTACATGTTTACAAATCTACATTTTACCCTTTTAGAGTCATGCATTTCAAAGTAAACAGGTTGTCATTCACTGTAATCTCTATAACTTACTTCCTACAATTTGGAAACTAAGATTCATCAAAATTATTGATGCAAATATCTAAAACGCATGTAGCAAACATGTGTTCTCCTAAAAAGATATAAAAAATGAATAACTGTCGCCTTAGGAAAAAAAGCATATGCATAATGCTCCCACTACTGAACCTGCATTTAAACCACTGCAATTAAAGTAGTTCTCATCTTAATTTCAGAAGAACATTTTCTGACTCTAAATTGCTAAATAATGAGCAATTTGCCTTCCAGCAGTTACACTGGATCAAAGAAAATAGATTTTAAAACATAAACCTGCCACCACATTGTTATTTCATATTCAACTGATTTTGAAATGGATAATTCCATAGGATATTAGCACAATTAGCACAAAATAGATAAGGGCAAAGAAAAATAGGTATCATTAGATTGAGCTAAGCATTTTTAATTTGACAAGTGTGTACCAGATGTTTTATTCCATTGACACAGAATAAACCAAAATGCCAGTACCCCAAAGCTATGTGAAACATGAATCCATGAGAGGGCACAAAACAGGGATCTGCAAAACAGGGAGCTGCAAGGCTAAGATATGACAAAATCATAAATCTGGCATCCTTCTATACTATCTACCATGGAGATCATATACAAGAAAAAAAAAACTTCACGTTTTTTTATTTATGCCTCCATTTTTTATAAAATTTCTTTTTAAAACAGAGGTTCTTTAAATATCATTCCTGTTCCTAAGCACTACAAACATTCCTCATGGTATCACTTTTCCCAAAAGTGACACACAGAGAGAGGGGGGGGGGGGGGGGGGGGGGAGGACAAAAAGCAAAAGAACCATGTTTCATTTTCATCATACATGTATCATAATTTGGCCAATAATGGTTTGCCACTGTTGAACTCCTTTGTCTCCATTTTCAAATATCCTTCAATCATTAAAATATATCAATGTCCATTTTCTCTTAAGGAAATGGTAGTATCTCATTTTCACATTCTTGCAAATTTTAAATAATTTGCTCTCAAGCCTGTTTTCATATATTCACCCTACGAAGCAAAGTAAAAGAAGTATTTCATATGCTACAGGGTTATTTCTGTTACTTCCAACAAATTGCCCTGAGCCTTCACTCCTCATAATGAATATTATTTTTTAAAATATAACTATGTTATGTTCAGCACTGCTACGACAAAACAGTAGTGATGAAAAGTAGACGATAACTAATCAATCTCCTCGTCATGAAAGCATGATCATTTCAGACACCTGCAAATGTCAAAAAGCTAGGGTTTTGTTTGTACAAAACATGGGATTTAGCAAATGCATGTAGTGGTGAAGAAATGGACAACTTTAATGTGGCAATGGGAATGAACCAATGAAAAATGTTTATTTGAGGTGCGTGTAGAACATACCAATTAATGCAATGCTACATCATGGTAATAACCATTAGATATATTTTTAGCTGAAAGATAAATAAACACCACAACATACATATGTCTCCATCTCTCTATTGGTAATATGCTATGAAGAATAGTGAGTAATGTGCTTCTGATAGCAGGACAATATAAACATTGCTGTATTAATGATAAACTCTATAAAATTCATCTCGAACCGACCCATATTGCAAGACACTTCCGTGAAAGAAACTCATCAAACATGACTGAATTACGAGGGTGCATGCCGCTCCAAAGGGTGGTCATAAAACTTCCCAAGAAATGAGGAGGTACCCTCTGTTGTCGAGTGACAAAAGGAAGCAACTCTTTAGAATGAGTTTCTTACAGTGAAAGAAGAAAATATGTCACTGATTTATGAGGAAATCTATGGAGTTGCTTCCTTTTAATGTCTATATTTTGGAAATTGTGAGTCATGTAACCTTTAATAATCTCTTTCTCATCATATAGAGTATACAAAGATATCCCAAATCAAGAAAAAGTTCATTTTGAAAAAATCAAGAGTTGCTTCCTTACGTCAATGGATGGAAGCTCTCCTTTCAAGAACTGGGCCTGATTTGTCGCTTTTCAGGTTGTGTTTTACAGCCTTAAGACGGTGATTTCTCTTCTGATTAAAAAACTCTTGAATTTGAAATTATGACCAAAAGAGCCGGGCCACTTGATTGCTGAACTGTCACGGCAGAATTTATGATGCAATCGAGTCAAATGAAAAAAAGATTTATAAGTGATAAGTATTAAACTTGGCCAATTCATACCATTCTTCTTCTCACAAACTTTACCAAACAAAACTTGCCTTTCCTTGTTATTTATGATTTAACTTGCATCAAAATAAGCCTTGGTACTGTCTGGAATTCAATACAGGGTTTGCCATTTAAGAGCAATATGTAAATCTACAAATAATGCTATAAATACTGACAGAATCCACACAAAATATGAACATTGGTAGTTACCATTTGATATGGTGATGAATTATAACTAGGGAATTCCCATGCAAAGTGGCTGGGTTTTTTTTTCTTTTCATTTTGATTTGCACAATATGACAGTAAAATCTAGACAAAGATTTGATGACTATGCTGATTTCCAATCGCGTCAAGTGACCTTGAACTGCTCACTGGGATAATTTGAATATACGGAATAAATATCCTAAATTTTGCAATAAGACATCTTACAATAATTCTTCACTGTTTGTACCAACTGATGAGCCCACACATGTGCGCAGAAACGCGCGATGGAGAAAATGTTTTTACGAACCGTCGAATTGTGTTTGAATGGCCATTGCTTCCTTATTTTGTTTTAATGTACATGGTAATATACACCATTCTAAAATTAAAGTCGTAAGCTTTCTTTTGAAGTATATATCGATACATGAAATTATGCAAAAAAAGCAAATTGAACAACACCTAATTCTATAATTGCATTTTCCTCCAATTCACATTTCTGCACAGATTTGCCGGTTCTTAAAAACGAAAACAAATTGTTGAAAAGAGTAGGTGGGCTGGCATTTTTTGTTCTCACTGTTACATGACATACACTATCACAGCCTTTTCTTGATCAGTGCAAAGTCAAAAACATTTCTTGGAGAACTTGATCCTTGAAAATGAAATAAACATGACAGATCAGACAGTTCCCAACCAACTGAATAAGTCAGAATCCATGTCCAATTTCTCAGTCGGCTTGTCAATAAATTTCAAACGAATTGCAGTTCATTTGACAAACCACACAGGAGCCACCCATCACGGATCATTGAATCCTACCCCGTATTAATTCCAACCCCTTCCGCTGTAACACAAGAACCACTTCAAACCAGACATTATATCTAAAGCAATAAAGAGGCAATGTGCTTCTCTGTGCTAAACACAGCAAAAAAAATTCAACCCCCATACCCCCCCCCCCCCTTTCGGCTCTTTGAGGTGAAATATGATCGGCAGTTTGCAACTTGACTTGGAATGTAAGGATAGTGAAGTATGTCATACATCCATCATCGAAGGAGACTCAACGATTTCGAATGACGACACGACTGCATGGATGCATGGTCGACGACTACATAGATATGGTCCATGAACGCAGATATATGTGGCCAATGACTCCATCACAATACTCTGTGGAGAGATTCTTATTTGATGCTCCTGTGCTTTTTATAGCCCAGGCGACAATAACTCATTCCACAACTTGGTGACCAGCCACATTTATGTAGAATCCCTAGCAGCTGTAATTTGATGCGGCGCTTCCTTTCACACTGTTTTGGCACATCTTTTTATGGGATGCTTTATTATTCTAATGAAGAGAGGAGACAAAATGCCAAAATCGATCAAGCACTAGCACAATTTCCTCTACTTCAACATTATGATATCCTTTCAGTGGAATACATATGTATTGCAATGCAGAGATTGAAAGTGCTCTAAAAAGTGATGCAAATTTGATATGCTAACTATCATTTGATGAACATCTTTCTCTTCCTTTTTTTTCACAGCCTATGAAATACTGAGGGGGTGTTTCACAAAGATGTAAGATTGACTAAAGTCACACTTAAATTGCTACTTGCGTGCTGTATGTTATGCATCACTGCATTGACCAGAATCATGGTCAGGGGATGCGCGCTATTGGAAAGTCTATCAATGAGATTACGCTTTAAATATTGCATGTGTATTGGCGCTTAAGCACGACTCTATGTCAAACTTAACTCTTTGTGAAACACCCCCAGAAGGTGCATCTTTGACATTGTCTGCTGATGAGAGCCAAAAGGACATTAAAGAGGAGCCCAAGTTCTGGAAAAGGTGACAAATTATTTGTGAGCTTTCTAATTCATTTTCATGTCAGCTGGAAAGAATATCAGAGTGAAATGGTCCTTCAGAGAGGATTGCTCTTCAAATTCCCTCCTCTTGGAACCATGAGAAGAAATAGCTGGGGGGTGTTTCATGAAGCTGTTCGTAAAGTTACAAATAACTTTACAAACAACTTGAATATGGCAAGCCAAATGGGATTCTCAGTCATGATAAATTGCATCAGCTAAAGGTGAATTATGCAGAAATAGATTAAAATTACAACTGTTTACAAACACGTTATGCAAAGTATATTTTTTGCCACAATTTAACTGAGATTATTGGAAATTAAGTATAAACATCAGGAAAACCACTGGGCATCCCATTTGGCACTTCACATTCAAGCTGTTCATAAAGTCATTCGTAACTTTACGAACAGCTTTATGAAACACCCCCCTGATGAGTTTGGGCCAAGCATGCATGCCAGATTCATGTGTGGTCCTATATACCCATTTCTGTGTGCAGTGCAAGATATTTAGTGAATTTCCTACCAAATGGATAAACCCAAATAATAAAGACATATTGTTTCGGCAACTCAGTTGTCATATTTTATGTGTATCAGTTATGCTGTATACTATCACTGTACCAGGAGTTTGCATTTCATTTCTCAATAAATGCAGAAACATTCTGCTAAAAGAAAAATTACACATGCACTATGTATGCATCTCCCAGGTGATTTAGCGAACACTTTGGTTCCACAGAACAAATTGGTAGTGCATGATGATGACCATGATGAGAAGCGGATGAGAAGCGGAAGAGGAAAATCAGCTCCATTACAGGAGGAGACAAGACAAGAAAAGGGGGAACAAATGGATGAATAAACCCCGGAGGGGAAGCATCTCATAGATGCGTTTGGAGGGAGAAGGGCATTAATTCATATCATCGATAGCAGCATAACAGTGAGTTAGCATCCTTCTGCCACAAAGCAGACGATATGCCTGTAGAGTGTCTTACCGATGAAGAAATTGGAACCGGGCTTGAGGAAGGTATCTGGTACGAGGAATGGTTGGTCGGTGGCTTGCTCGATGACAGCCCTACCACCCATCGTATAGCAGGAGTCAAAGTCTACCTGGGATACAAGGTAGGGCTGTATGTGAAGCTTCCCTGGGTATCCTGATAAGAATCTGGATGGAAGAAGAAAAAAAAAGGAGGAAAAACAACATTATTAAAAAGGAGATTACAAAATGAAGACTTTTCAAAATAGATTTTGCCTCAGGGTGGGTTACATTGCACAGCTGTACTAATAATGATTCGCAATAATAATTTGCAATATATCTGGGAAATCTTTAGAATACCTTTATATTTATTACTCATCCTGAAGCCATGAACAATTTTATGTGCATCACTGCAGTCCATAAATTTGCTTTTATATCCCAAATGACTTAGCTTACACGAAGGTTTACACGGAAAACTACTGTATAACGACATTTACATGATCGTCTGCTGAGGAGCAGAGGGGTGTATCTGTATACTCCTCAACAATCAGTAAATGTCTTTCTACTGCCAAGCAGATGATATGAGGCTCATATGCAACAAATCTCGGGAAGAACAGATATCAAGAACAAAATACAACTGTTGATGTATCAAGCCAACAAGTATGAGAAAGAACTCACGTGAGAGGGTAGATGAAGTATTTCATCCCCTAGCACACGCTTTATCCGAGAAATATACCACAGATGTGAAAACCCCCCTAATCGAGCTTAAACTTGATGAATCCCTCCTAAAGTTCATTACATTTAAGGCTGTCATATCTTCAAGTATTTCTAACCAAAATTCAATAAAATCCAAATAAATCTTGACTAATTTTTGTTCTTAACAAATATGATTTAGAGGGGGTGGGGAGATATACATGTAATTAGAGATCTTCCAAAGCTTTTATATTTTTTAATTATGCATACCTGTGATAGGGCTTACTTCAATACATGCTGAAGTGATGAAAATTGCACAGAGACAGACTAATTTTACTTGCTTGTTGAAAGCATAAAATAGTTATTATCCATAAAAGAGGGGAAAATAAATGAGCTACATTAAAGGTAAACTGGCATTATTATTTTCAGCTTTTGATGTATGAAATTAATTCCCTGAATCTTAATGAAACTGTAATCACACAGAAATTTTTGCCATGTTCCATTAGACTAATTGCTCATTTTGCGGTGAAGATATTTCTAATCAGTTGTATAGTACTGGTGATGAGTAAGATAATATCATAATAACGTAAGACAGTAGGAAAAAATGCATGGAAAAATGATAGTCTTTTAGGTAACAATTTTTTCCTTGAATTCTCCATTTCATGAAATAAAGAGACTTCATCTAGGCCAGCATTAAATGACCATGAACGATGCTTCGTGAAGTCCAAAATGAAACAACAATCCATCAGCAGTGTGTGCAAAACAAGCATGACATTTCATAGCGATGCATGACTGCAATCAGTGATATGGCCAGAATAGTTTGTCATATCTCTTTCCAATAACTTATATCAGAATAAAACAAGCAAAGAAAAATGATCAGGATGCTAGACTTGAACTTTGAACTTCCAAAACTATAGCAATCTTAACTGCATCATCACGGGCGTATGTACTTTCTGCTCTACTTAGCGTATACATGTAGGCACGGGAGAAGTTTGGAGAAAGATCGATGCATCCGTCGCTGAAGACAGAAAGGCGGAGTTGATGTTATCATTCCCCGCTATCTCTTTATTTGACAGCTTCACGAGCAAAATCATTACGGTATTCAACCGGAAATTATCCTCCACTGGCCACAAAAAGTTCCTTCCTCTTTTTCCACGGCTGCTTGATCAAGTTATGAGCGATAAAGTACCTGGCTACAGGCATACTGCTCTTCGATACTATTAAGGAATGGTAAGGAAAGGACGGAAAACTAATAAAACTCACATGTAGAGCCCCCACATTCAATGCAATATGCAGAATAAGTATTTTACTTACTTAAGTAAAATAGCTTAACTTGTATTTAGATCACATACAAGCATTTTACTTTTATGCAAGCTGACTTTGAGGCAAAATACTTAGTGACAACCACTGCGACGCAACAAAGTCAATCCTAAATAACGTGCAATAAAGGTGTCGCGTTGTATGCACGGTTATAAAATTTACATTTCGTGCATGCATTGCTGCCCATCATGACTGCTTGCGCGTATGTGTGATACTACACGCCAGCCTAAATGTGTATCAGACTTGCAAAGTAATTCACTCAAGTCTGCTCAGTGGCTGTCTTAGACTTAGGTAAAATACTTCCCCAAGGCTAAAAGATTCAATTGAATACCAAAGTCGGTTAAGTATGTTATTTCAATCGAAAAGTGAGTAAAAATACTTTAAAATTCTATTTTTAGTATCAAATTGAATAGTCGATAAAAAGACAGTTGCTAATGTATCTCTTGTCTGATTTAGTTTGAAAAAATTCCCAATAAGGGTAGACAGATACGAACCAAATCAATTCTTATTACATTTTGCACAAATTAAACTTGAATTTTAGAGGGTTATTCAAACTAGGATACTGCTGCATGCAGTGGACAGGAAATGCCCCCCCCCAAAAAAAAAGGCGTTCTCTTTTAATTCTCTTCTTCAAAATCAATGACAAAATAACAGCTTTTTGAAACTATAAAGCGGTATAACAGTATAACATTTGTGGAGGTGTCAAAATATTTTTTTTAATAATTGTGGAGTGAATTGTTATCACATCTACTACCTACATTTCTTCTTTTCTCTTCCTATTTAAAAGTCCATATGCATTATGCATCACAATGACTTACATGAAGTCTCATTCACTAAAAATGAGCATCCAGAGTCTGGGAGTGTTTCATGAAGAGTTTTGTCGGTGAAAATCACCGACAAATCTCTTCATGAAACACTCCCCAGGATTTATCATGTACTATATTTTTCATTAATTTGTGCAGTAATGCACATCTGAAAACCCATCAAACAAAATATTGCAAATTTAGTTTCAACAAGACAGGTTACATTTCATGATAAAAGGTTAATTGTTACCACCATCTACAAGGAACGAAAATGGTGCAAAATGTAGCATTATGTCTGGACCCCAATCTTTGGAGGAAATGACTTCAATGATATCAATCTTACTTCTGGGCAATTCCGCGGCAGAAAAACAGTCACCTTTACTTCACATTTATAGTAAAAACAATCCCTTTCATAGCCCTGACTAGCCAAATCTTTGAATTCAAAAAAGCTGAAACAACAAAGAATTCCACAATCTTAGTCTGTGTTGGTATAATGCATGTTTGATTTTAAAAGACATGTTTGAAGTTTAAAATTGGCTCTTTTTTCTGGTAATTCTGTTACAGAAGTGTTATACCACAATATCATGAATGCAAGAATAAAATCATTGGAATGAAAGAGCTCACATGAAAGAATGGGCATATTTACACCGTATCAAATGGTGAGAAGGGAGGCAGAGTACAAAAGAAGCACAGAAAATCTAAAAATGTTGGTAACGGAATTACACCCTTGCCGTGGAATTGTCCTTCTGCAACTACCTATGAAAAATATGTATTAAACCATTGTAAGGGGTACCAAACAGTACCTTTTACCAAGCTATAACTAGTTCTTAAAGACATTGGTTAACATTGTTATGATTTTAAAAAATCTTGTTTTGTTACTTGAAAATGGGATAAACATAAGGGTTATAGTGTAAAAATACCAGTCTGAAAGTTTCAAAGTATAATATCAACAGGAAGTATTTTTAAATATCAAAAATGTGAACCAATGTTTGAAAAATATACGAGGGTCGGTTGCACAGAACAGACATAAGGAGTGCGCATGCGCGTATGACGTCCTTACCGTACTGTGTGTATTGGCGTATCACGCAGCGGGAGGCACATAACGACATTTTCAAATTCAAGCAAAGTGGTCCTCTTAGTGATTGTCTCGTGAGACAAAGGATAATAAAATCGCCGTTTGCGTCTAACTTACACTATTTCATTCCAAATCATGGTTGGTTTCAGGGTTTTTGAGTACAAATACAAGTACTCATACACATGTTTCATCTTAGTTTTAGAATTTTTTAAATCAGCTACTCACAAAGTTAGCCAATGCCTTTAACAGGAAATGGAAAGGTAATCCAGGATACATTGTGTTAAATATTGCCTCAGGAGTACATACTACAGTACTGCTCATCTAATATTTAGGGCAACCAGGTGAGGAATTGAATTCTGCTAAATTGAAAGTTCCATCAAAGTTGGCACGCACACGTCTTCATTTCTCTACAGTTCGAAATCATTAAAAAAAAAAAACCATTGTTGGCACTGCATAAGCAGCTTTTGATGGGTGCATTTATCTCACTTGTGGCTTCCCTGTTTATTCTCCTTTTAGTCGGGTCACATATCTTCATGAAATTGTGTCCATGGATTTCATCCTTTTGATATTAAAACAAGTAAAATTTCTTCAATCTCATACTCTGATCTGGAAATCGTATTCAAAACAGAATGATCAAACATACATTTCATTGTATTGCAGAGTGGTTTTCTCAATTGTTACAGTTCTAAAATGTAAAAACCAATATGTGTTATTTCAATTTTAAACAAGAAATATTTCCCCTTTCTATATCTCATGGGCACTCTTCTTTTTTTCATGCTGATTCCATTTCCTTCTTTTAAAATTTTGATAGTCTCCCCCCCCCAAAAAAAAAAAAAACCCTTATTTCATCCAACTTGCAAATATTAAAGAAACTGAACAATTTTTTCTGAGCATGAAGCAGTAAAAGGTTATTCATATTAGTTTGAAAGAATGAAAATAATGTCAACACTATAAACATTGTGTTTTCATTATCAGAATCCATGTTCTTGTTTATAATGTACACACACAAAAAATCAACAGGGGACAGAAATAGAACAAGGCTGCCACTACCTTTACTTTAAGCATTCCTCCCATTTCTTTGAAACCTATATTTCTTATCTATACTCCATGGAGCAATTATTTTTCACTCACAAGAATCTGTCATGCCCCGAAGCTTAGAAACCCGAGTAGTTTGGGCAAAATTCATTGCGAAACGGAGCATAAGCCTGATGCTTGAATGACATTCCTTGTTGAAAAAGACTGGAAAATTGAACATCCATCTCATGAAAGGTGCTAGGAAAATCAATATGTCACTTGGTTTATTCCAGGCATTTTTCTTTAGTCATGCTCCATTGGCCTTCAATAATTTTCCCCCCAAGTAATGGGAAAAACGTCCATTTTAGCGGAAGGTCAAAAGGACTTAGCTAACAGATCATCAAGGTCGTATTGAAGGTGCAGAGAGGGCATCATTAAAAAGAGATGCGCCACATGTGGTTTTACTGTTTCTTTCTCTGTTGAGGATGCCATGGTGATAAAGCACTCTGCATGGTTTAGAAGCTTCCTATGCATCAGTTAAGTCACATCATTTTGTTTCTTTTCTTGGCCAAATGATATTCCAATTCTTTCTGTTTCTTGACAAACAATTTAAATGCTTCTATGTTTGGTCAGAAACAAACTTTCCATCCACTTCAAAAAATGGAAATTTGAGGTGTAATCTTAATTGTGGGAGATGTGTATATATATATATATATATATATATATATATATATATATATATATATATAGTTGGATGTAACGATTTCTTTTGTAATTGCTTGTATTACCTTGTAATGTCAAGTTATACTTGTATGCTTATGCCTTCACCTGAACATATAGTGTACCATGGGTCTATAATGTGGTTGCATGATAGAAACTGTTTTGCATGTATATTACATGTTATTAGTTTGGTTTATTTATGCTCATAAAGATCTGTTTTATTTCATTTTGTATAAGACTCCGTGGCACAGCCTTCAGATAATTATGGAGTCTTTTCGGGAATTCCCCTACATGTGCTAAGCAACTGTACAGTATTGTATTGACCACAGTTTTTCTGCCCCCCCCCTTTTTTTTATACTCGGTTTTTCTATCTTGTTTTGTTTGTTACAATATCCTGATCTGTTGTAATTATTTGTAAATATTGTGATTTTTCTTGGTTTTGATTTTATGATTCAATAAAACATACAAATAAAAAAATAATAAATAAAAAAAAATCACATAATTTTGTTCACCTTGCATGGTAAAGCATCTCTTGAGGGCTAGAATGTCATAAGCTCTGTACAGGTAGTTATGGCATACAAATAAACACCTTTCTGACTTGCAGCTGATGATTTCATCCATGCATGGATAAAGTACATTGTAGAAATAAAGCACACATTTAAAATGTTCCTATAGTTTTCCTACTTACCCTTCTTTTTCAGTCTCTTTACCTGGACTCCCAACATATACACCGCAGTCCATTAACTTTTCATGTCTTTTATTCCTAAATAAATTGTTAGTGACATTAAAATTACTTGCTGAAAAACATTAATGTTAGACGATGATGCAAGCAAAACACTTAATTCAAATATCATATTTCTACATATAGCATCATGGAAGAAATTAAAGAGCTGGTAATACTGCATGTAATTTGTTGTTACAGAACAGAGTAGAAAAATTTTGCGGTACGACGGCTTTACTTCCATTTTTGCTAGGAAAAGGTTTACAGCTAATTTTAAACTCTTGAACCAAATCGATCCCAAGTTATCAGAAACTCATTACATTACACATTTTATGGGTCACATGTAATAGAAAAGCTGAGCACTTCATTGATAAAGAAAAAATATAGGGTATTACATTTTGCAATTTTGCATCCTACTTTTTATGACTACACTCTTGGTGAGTCTAAGTTGTCCATAATACTCACTACCCAGAACAGTTACATGTAGTTACTATGAATACATGAATACTCTAAAAATAATGTAGCAGTGGGGTGGATTTGATGAAGTTGTCTTCAGGTGATAAATGCAAAGCTACGACTTTTTCAATCAGTTCCATCTGGAGATAAATGAGAAACCACTAGAAGCACATGCATAAGATAATCTTTATTTCTAAAACCACATACATATGTGGGTGACAATATATTCCTTAAAGTTTTAAATGGGTTCTAAATATATCTAAGATTATATCGTAATCTGTAATCATTTCAAAAGAATTGCTTATCATACCTACATGCAAGCGGCACAGCTAATTCGAATGTGTAACATATAGGGTGGGCCTATAAATTTCGACTTAAATCAGGGACAATTCCCAAATTCAATTAAAAATCTTAACCTAATAGATTTATAAATCAATCTTACTGATTATAATTTTTTTGGAGTTGTCCCTAGTTATATTTTTAAAAAGGCAGTATGAAAAAAGGTACTGAGATCACCATAAAGATGATTTATAAAAAGTGTTTATGATGATGGTATATCACTTTCTTTATTTTCCATTTTTTAGTGCAAATGGGACCTTCATCTACATAGGAGCATCTACATAGGAGCATCTTCATCAGCTCAAGTTTATGGAATAGCCAGCTATTTCTGAACCAATGAATTAGCCCGATCATAGAATAGCCAGTTAATTCTCGGATGGAATTAGCAAGCCACCCAAAAATTGGACTTATCTGCAGAATAGCCGGCTAATTTGCAAAATAGCTGGCTGGCTGTTTTTGACTCATCCTCATCAGCTCAAGCTTCAGGAGCTGGTTAATCCATTCCATCATGCACAGTGTACCAACACAGGGCTATAGCTCGATACATACATGTATTGCAGCTCGAGCTGGTGTGGACGCAATTGCATGCTTCAGCGGACTTTGGGCTAATACTCCTGATCCCCCAAATAGCTAGCTATTCTTAAGCTCAAGCTGATGTAAACCCACCTTATATCTCTCTAGATCTGCATACGTCTCCACTGAAGGACACCCAAGTTTATTTCACTCCTTGATGGATGGATAACTACAATAAAACCCTTTTTTCACTCTTCTGAGGAATGGAAAACTATTATAAAGCTGAGGGATTGGAAAGACAAAAGCCAAAGAACTCAAATTACAGAGATGACTCCAAACTAATTTGTCTAAGCGAATTCTCTGACAGCTCCATGACAGGATAAGGTAACGCCAATCGATTAGATCAGACCTCATACGGGAGAATCACCCACGATGCATTGCAGCATGCGATACTCCTTTTTTATGCATGAATCGATGAGATGTCTGTATTTGAATAGCTTTTTTTCATTCCCTGATGAGGTGAGAGTGAGTCTCGTTGCATATCCGCTCATGACTTCTGAGGATTTTTTTGCAGAGCAAGCTTTTTGGTCACCTTTCTTGTACTGCATTACAGGTATTTGAGTTAGGTCAATTGATATCATACACTAGAACTATTATTGGTGACTTCTACAGTATCGGTTTCTGTCAACTTTAAGTTGATCAGTCGCACACACTGAAAAGATAAATCCATGACAGCAGTGCATGAATAGATTGTCCTCCTTTTTAAAGACAGATTCTTTTTAAAGAAATAAATGGTGGGTGGTTGAAGGCAATAAATCAATGTAGAAATATGCAGTATATATCTCGAAATAAAGACATTATGAATAAGTTGTAAGTGATATTGGGATGTATTTGACATATACACATGTATATTATTCAGACTGAATCTTAATTGTTTCTACCTTTGATTTTGACTTCTATAAAGAAGAGATTCATCGGGGTGATACGGATGATCTTACTATGGACATGTTGCTCTCTGTACATTCTAAAGAAACAACTGAACCTTTTATTTCCCTAAAATGATTTAATTAGCCTACTCCAAATTACAGTTACTGATAAAATTCTGAAAATCTGTCTTGGAGTACCAACACAACTTCATTGCAAGGTCCTGGAATTAAGTGGACAATATTAAAGCAAGGTATGCTAACTGACTGTTTGGTGCTTTTATGCTGTTTTCGTTTGTTTTTCCTCTTATGGCTTGTACATCTTGTTATTCCCTGTATGCAACATGCAAGCATGTCACTACATTTTTACTTTAAAGTTCATATACAGTTCTGGCAGCATAAAGAAAACTGGCATGAAACTGGTTAAATATGGTCTCACATTGTCCCTCTTTAATAAAAGGATACATGTGTGAGATCATTCCCTTCACGATTTCAAGTGAATTTTAATGTAAATATCTGACGTGAACAAAATACAAAGGCTACAATCTGCCCTGCGCTACAAACCCTGCACACCAACCACTCCCGCAAAACTTTCACAGTGCTTCGTTACACTTGCCATATGAACAGAACTCTCTTGGTTTTACATGTGTGCAGGCAATGTGTGAATTTACGTAGCTGATTCAAGATAAAAAATACTTTTTGGAATTCCCATTTGTTTAACATTTCACTTGAGAAGGAAAAAACTTTCCAGCATCTTAGGTCTGCTTCAATCTTGCAACTACAATGTAACTAGCTAATGCATGGTATGAAAATGTAACGTGATAGTAACATATATTTTAATGATACTTTTATATCAAGCATGTTCTAGCTTGGGGTCTCACAGGTGTACATGTACCTCCTCTCTCTTACTCTCTCCCTCTCTCAGTCATTTTCTCTCTTTCTCTCTTTCTACCTCTTTTTCTTCTTCCATCACACTTTCACTGCCTTCTTTCTTCCCCTCTCTCTCTCTTCACTTTATCACTCTTTTCCTTGTACTTGTACACCTGTGAAGGCTTTATCTGTTGAGCATAAGGTGCAATCACATTGAAATGAATGGTGATAAATGTTGCAGTTGGAAAGAAAACTGAAATAAGCTCAGGTTTTTAAATGTAAAAAGTGGCAATATGTATTTAATTGAATATTTTATGTAATTTATGTACTGTACCTTTCCTCTCATTTCTGCTCTTTTCTTTCTTTTCTTCCATCTTTGTGCCCTTCATTTCTCTCTTTCCTCTCTTCTTTACCTTCTTCCCATTTACTTCATTTGGGCATTTTAATAATTTTGACACATGCACAATGTGCTATATTAATGTTCAGTGCTCCATTCAACCTTGCTATATTGTAAGTGTCTACATGGCTACATTATTATTATTCCTGCTGTTATATCACACAACATATAATTTAATGTCTGATGGTAATTTTCTACTTTATACCATTCCCTATGGTTACATTCACCTTCCATTTTTTGTTTCCTGTTATCACATCATGTTTATTTGACGATTCATGTTCTTCCGGTCAATCTAATGTTATTTCCATTACTCTTTGGTATTTGAATCTACTTTTCTTTCTTGCTAACTTTGCAAGGTTGAATGAAGTTTATCCTACATTTTATAGTGACCCTAGTTTTAATTTATTGCTTACACACAACTACTTTACTGCTTTTATGTGCATTATTATGAAATCATTTGTAATTCAGCCTTTGAGCTGCAAGGAATGATTTTTTTATAATGAACAAAATAAAGACCATTATATATAAAAGCAAAGAAATCTGATGAACAGTTTTAGAGGGTCCATCAAAACTGCATAACCTTTAAAAAGAATGATTTGTTCACATTACTTCATGTGTACCATCCTAATGCCGTCTCAACCTAAGTCACACACCTTAGGGTATAACACATACTAAAGGATTCGTAAGATACAAAATGTGATTGATCAAAGATAAGCAATTTTTTGTCAAATTATGGATCACCACAAAACAGGGAAAACAGAGAAATAAAAAAGAATATGTAATCTGCTTACAATTTTTAGCCCTCTTCTCTTAATGCAGTCCATCTCTGAAATCCATATTTCATGACTCTAAAAGGCCCTGGGCTAAACACAAATCTACAACCCGTTATTAAAGGCCCAACGATACTTCTTATTCCTTCCTCCCTCTCTCCCTCCGTTTTGATGGATCATCAACGAACATAGCTATCTTTTATATGTCGCTGGTTGAGCGTCACCACCTCCTGACAGTAATAAGGAATTAAAGCCAAATTTTGCCTCGAGCGCCAACTTCCCTTGCCTCGACACATCACAGCGGCTTCTCCTTTTTATCTGATCCTTCCATCCTCACCTACCAGTATAAGTCATGTATAACCTTTAAAATAATCAGCAAATCTCACAACTGATTGGCCATTGTATATTACTCTCATTTGTAATGGATACATAACAAATAGTTTGCTTACAATACAGGAAACTGAGATAGAATCATACACTCTCAGAAAAATTATTAAGTTGGTTAAAATATGAACCAACCAACTGTTGGTTTTAAAAAAAATTGTATGTAAAACATTCAATTAAATTCAAATTTCAATTCAAATTCATTCGTCCAAAATTCTCAAGGAAGCATGGAAATTTGCTTTGATCACACATTGTAAAAAATACTAATATTCTAACAGGCTTACTAATTACATGTATATACACATCTAAAAAGTTAATATACATGTAAAAAAATGAGATTGCAATGGTGCTGCTCAGTCATTTGCACACTGAGGGAACAAAAGGAATATTACAGAACATTAAAAATATTGCATCATAATTAAAGTGTTAAGGAATGAAAACCACGCCTAACCGAGAGTATAAGTGGATTTCTTTAACCAACAGTTGGTCGGTTCATATTTTAACCAACCTAATGATTTTTAACCAACCTTTCTGAGAGTGTACCTGCTTAGATCTTTTAATGGTTGAATGCAATATTCTTTGGAAAAACTTTTTCTTGCCTCTGTAGATCATGGTGGCTTCCTCTTTCACTCCTACTCTTCCATCCTCACCCACAGGTTAAAAAATATCTAACCTCCAAAAATATCTGCAAATCTCTCAAATGATCCGCCCTGCCAAACATTACCATCATTTTTACTGGATACATTACTGCAAAAGTGGAAACTATCCAGCGATTAATTTTTTGCATTCAGCCAAGTTGAACACAATTGCGCATTTTTAATTTCAGCAGACAGTTAGGACAACTTTGTCCACATGCAAAATAAACAAAATATTTTCATCGTTTTATTTTTGCGCAAGTGTCACGAAATTTGGGGCAATTTCCACACTATGTTAACAGTATAACAAAGTGTCTGCTTATGGTATAAGAGACTGATAGCATTCCTCAACAGAATTTTTAGTGATTGAATACAGCATTCACTAGACATACTTTTTCTTGCCTCTATGCATCATGACGGTTTCTTCTTTGTTCCCAATACCCTGTCATCCTCACCCAAAACTGTAACCTTTAACATTATCAGCAAATCTCCCAAATGAATCTCCTTTGCAACGGATACATCATTTTCATTTGTAATGGATACATCATTTTGTTTGCATGTGCTGCATGTAAGATGATATCATTCTTGCAGTGGATAACAATTTTCGCAAAATAAAACATAAAATTGAGAGAACACACTTTTTTATAGATCTTGCCGTCATAACATGTAAAATTTCTCTAAACCATGCATGCATCTCTTTAGACATCCTTGTATTTTTTTGTCCTCGTTAGGAGTAGAGTTCTTGCTCTCAATGTGATACATCATCTACCCCCGGAGAATTGGTAATCGCGGAAATCAAATTTAGTTTTAGGCAAACAATCCTAATCTAAGGCAAGATGGAAAAGGAAAATTTGATTATAAGCCGATGTTTAATCAAAATTGACAGAGGAGCTTTGTTGTTAGGAATGTGGGTTTTGCACAGAGAATATGACCTGGTAAAATAAACAGGACTTTATTCGTTTCTAAGACTCGTACACATATGGGCAGGGAAACAGCAGGGTTTTTTTCAAGTGTATTTTTTGTGTACAAAATGAATGGCATTGACGCAACAAAGGACTGCACTTAAAACGTGGCACACTCATTTACTTGCATGTTATAAAATATGCTTAAAACCCCCCTAAGAAAAAATCCTGCGGTTTCCCTCTTCGTATATGAGCAAGCTACTACACGTGAGCTTTTGTAGTGTGTATAGATAAGAACACAATAAAAACTATACTTCTGAAAAATAAACTCAAGCGCAATTTCAAAAGCCTATTGTACTGCCCTTACAAATCATGTTCAGGTTATGTAATAAGCCACTGTAAAGTCCGCACATTTCTAAAGGTGATAGACGGGCTATTGAAGTTGCCTTAAGTTGATTTTTTTTTAAAAGTAGTTTTAATCATGTTTAAGGAATCATGCTAGCTGAACTTGAAAACTAAAATTAGTTTGAAGCTCCTTTAAAGGTGTATGCAACATAAACAGCACACATCACAAACATGCAGACTTGTTATCAATGTAAAACTACCTAAATCTTTAGATGAATCATTTTAATGCATGCCAATTTTTTTGTTAGGACTATCACATTAACCTGCTGAGCTAGAAGCGATTACATGCATTTACCATAGATCCTAACCCCAGTTATCTCTGGCTTAGTATACAGAGGGTTAAGGTCAAACAATGAATGCACAATTCTTCAGCTTGCAATACGGGACAAATCTAGAACAGAGCGTTTGAGGCAAGTGTTTTACCAGTCACAAATCATTGTAATATATTGCCGTCAGACTTAACTCTTCAGTTTACTGGGCTAAAGATGCACCTCGGAGAACACCTACCAATCCTTGGTGAATACCTCTCACCTCAGATCAGGACCACTTACCCTTCCAGTAAGAAGCAACTAAAGTTGCAAATCCCCTTATCTCGAGGGGGGTTCATCTACAAGTTGCAGACATCGCTGCAGGCAACTATGCATCTGGTTCAACTCATTTTACAACAATTGAGGAGAACCCTTTCTTATTTCTAGAACCTGTACAAATAATGTCATTGAAGTGTGGTGACCTAAAGGAAGAGAGAAGCAGAAAATTGCCCTGTTGAATTCTCTTGATTTCCCCCTTTTTTTTTCTTAGCTCCCTCTTCAGATGAATCTTCTACTGTATATCTTTCTTTCCCTTTGTCTCTCTTGCTCACACATAAAAACACACACATTCTCTCTCTCTTTCCATCTGTCAATCTTTCTTTGTCTGTCTGTCTGTCTGTCTCTCTCTCTGCCTGTGTCATGTCTTTCTCTGTCTCAGTCTTTGTCTCTCTCCATCTCTCTCCTTTCTGTTTCTGTCTATCTCTCTCTGCCTCTCTCTGCCTCCCTCCCTCCCTCCCTCCCTCCCTCATCCCATCTCCCACAACTCCTCTCATCTTCCACTCTCTAGTACAGGACACTCCCTTTGGTGTTAACAGGACCCATTATATTCCATGATACATCCATTTCTGCCTCATAATTCAACTACTTCTTCCTTTATCTCAAAAACATATAGCTTCCATTTTCTACACCATTCCATACAAACTATATTAATCTGGAGGTTAAAATCTCATGGACTATGTACACAAAATGCGCTAATCCTTCCTCCAAGAAGTTTGCCCTTTTCTCTATAAAACTGGGAATTTCAACAATGGCATTAAACTCTTTACTGATTGAATCTAATTACAAAGATATCTCTCCCATATGCTATTTGGGTGAATGGCATCACCTTTAGATAATTAAAATTTGATTGTCTTTTAATTCGCTAGTTACTGAATCCTTTAATCAATGTTCAGGATGCATGTCGCCAGTAAATACACTGTATTATCCCAGGTGAATTCCTTCATCTTACCCCCAATAAAGACGTGAATGTAATCACTAATGTGTGACTTGTCAATTCAGCCCCCATTTCATGACTGTCACCATACCGCAATGAATTGCCAGCTTCAACAGAGGTAAAAACACTTGGGATTGGAGAGCACTTACTGTTTCAATGAGCGTAGCCATTCTGAATGCTAATTGGACTTCCCCCCCATTCCTTCTGGCTAAATTTAATTGGACAATTTTCTGATGAAAATTGATTTAATGTCTGTTAGATAGATGAGGTTGTTTTCTTTCCTGTAGGCAGCATCTGCATTGCAATTCCAGAACAAAGAGCAGGAAAACATTGGGAATTCTCGACATGCTCCTATCATTTTTCAGATTGAGGGGTTACACCCACATGCAGCATCGTACATCCCCTCCCCTCCTTGAGAACAAATATCGAATCGATTCCTCCCATCATCTGTAGTGACAGCATACAATAAAATCAATTTTGTAGATTACTGTGCCACTTCAGAAGCACAGTCTCCATACATGGAAGTTAACATCATGTCAATATGTATCTGAACTGACCCAATCAATTATTCCAACTTTAAACACGACAGTTACCATTCTCTCCAAAATGACCATAAAATCATAACTGCAAGAAGATTCTTAATGCCTAATTTTTTCCATGACATAGCATATATATGTATGTACAGACATTTAGTTCTTTATTATTCATGAGACAATAAGGTGAATTCATTCCCTTTTCCAGACATTGTGTAACAAAGAACTCAAATCCTATGAGCCTATAATTCTCACTTTCTAGGCTTCGTTTTGTTACATCAGCGCAGAAATGCTCTTATGAGATGCGAAAGGTGTTCTCTTATAAATAAAAGAAAGAAGATAATTTACTGTAAAATGCTTCATTATTTCTTTAAAACCCATCCAGGAGGAAGGTACATGGAACTATAAAACAATAGTTCATAAGTGTCAACACTGGAGTTTTATTAGAAGAGCTTTCAAATGCATCATATTTGTCAAGGCCTTTTCTGCACAAAAATACATTCAGATCATTTTTACGCTGAATTGCTGACACAATTTTTTTTTTAATGAGGTCATCATTATCGTACTTTCAGAGATTAAAGATACTGAAAATAATGCTAGGCACTTTTCTTTTTCTCTCAAACTGTTGATCAAATGAAACTATGGATATAAACACTCACATTGTAAAGTTATTTTATCCAAATAGCTTGTAAAACCTATGAAACATTAAATGATTGCTGACACTCCCAATGTCCTCAATTAATAGTAAGCCACATAGGCAATATGCAAATTGATACATGTAAATAAAAAAAAATAGTCATTTTAAAGCCATTGAGTAATCTATTAAAATTTGAGCTGCATGGCCCTACATGCTATCAGTTTATGTAATATTGTGTATATATGAAGCCCTGAAAAATGCATTTCAAAAACATCATCACGTGCTTCACAGAAAGTGAAAATATACAAGTGACCAGAAATGCCCGACCTTTATTTACCCCATAGACTGCAGTGTTAGACAAAAGCATACTCAGGTTGGTTATGCAAATGGTGGAATTCAGTGAAGGATATCTTGATAACAACATACTGTACTTCAAAACCTTTATATTCCTGGCTGTTGATTTATCCTTCTGAGCATCTTCATACAACACGGACATCAGAACTCAACAATTCATTAAATCAAGCCGCCACAAAGTCAAGCATCAGGCCGTTCCAACAACATTCAAGCTTAGAGCTGAGATTTCAAGGCAGCCAGAGCAATAAGATTAATTCCATATCCATTTGCAGAGCTTATATCTCTCCTTCTTTTCAATCAATTTCCCTGAAAATCCAATGCGATCTACAAAGGCAAGCCTGGATGGATCGAACATTAGTAAGGTAGGGATTACAGGAAATGTATAGCTCTGCTTTTGAAAAGGAGGGCTGGTGAAGCGGTAATGGTTGAAATACTGTTATTAAAATCCTATTCCATTGTATATTTTAATCAAAATATTACCTCCAGAAGACTCAGGTAAAGAAGAATCTTAAAAATATTAAGGAGACAGAAAGTGAAGGAACCCTTTTTGTTGTTGTTGTTGTTTTGCTTGTAATGGAGAAAGGAAAATTTTCTCCATCAAGTAAATCTCATTACAATAAAAAAATAAATATAGCATTCCTTCAATGTTTTGCATTTCAATCAAAATTTCAATCAAAATTACCTCCAGAAGAGTCAGGTAAAGAAGAACCTTAAAAAAATCAAGGAGACAGAAAGTGAAGAATACCTTTTTTGTTGTTGTCTTTCTTGCATATGACAAGGGAATTTTTTTTTTTCAATAAAAATAAATGTAGACTCCTTCACTTTTTCAACATCATGCAGTATTTGCAATTTTGTATGCATCTTCACATGTATAAATACATTTATATTCTCCATGGCAAACCTCTATCATAATGATAAATGAGTCATCTGCAATGATCAGTAAAACCTGTGTGTGAGTTAAATGCATCTACTTCTTTGCCAAACAAACTTTCATTACCTCACCCTTCTCTGTACGTACCCCTATCGCATCTAATAATAAGTTTTATGAGACTGGCACCGGAGCAATCAGATGAACTTTTGAAGTTAATGGTGGTTTCAGAAGTCATTATATTTTGATCTCAAAAACCTTGATGAATATTTCTTCATCGTATTTCTGTTCATTTCTCCCTCATTTCGATTCTATGATATGTCCTTTTCCTATGCTATTCTGCTTTTCATTGTCACATATTTACAATGCTTTAAATACTGCTGCTACAATCTTATCAGAATATCTATGATTAACCATTCCGATTGTGAGAAATGAAGTGAGTGATCGATCGAGCCAGGTTATTAGGGCATGAAAGCATAAAATATATCAGCGAAGGCTTAGGAGACCACCGTTTTCAAATCTATAAATCACAATGTTCGAAGTAATCAAATTCATATGAGAGCCCTTTGCGAAAATTCAAGACTGCCCTAACACCCTCCTATCTCATGGACCCAAACTTTCACGCAATTGCCATGAATAAACTTGAGTTACATTACAACTTCTGGTTGTTTCACTGCTAAATTGTGCTTATGGTAATTAGAAAGAGGAGAAAAAAGTATTCCATTTAAAACCAGTTACACACCTGTAATTTAACATTCCTTTTGGCGGGGGTTGCAGCGGAAAATCAGAGCCTAATGAATTACTCTTTGCTTTCAAATCTTTTAACATACCATACTATCAAACAGAAATCATCTCCATTTGTAAAAGGATAGATCATAAGCTAGTCATAAATCTATTAGCCAATATGGTATGGGACGTGACCTCTTAACAATCAATTGATCACATCCAGTTACATTTTTTTTTTATCCACAGATCCCATCAGACTTTATTTTGTCTGATTGGAGCTGATGTAAGCATTCAGTGCAAATGCTTCATTAGACTAATGGCTTATAGTTTTTGCATAAATATTATTTCTATTAATGTGGTTCTCATTTCCCTTCGGCTTCCTCAAAGAGAGCCAAATGGACTACTTCCTGACGCCACGTCACCCTTCCCACTTTTGTTGACATAATCTGCATCAGGCGGTACTAACTTTTAGCTTTTATTGCCTCAAAACAACATGATTTCTATGCAGGCATGTCATGAAATGGTCAATATATTTTCAATTTGCCAGGTTAGATTAAAATGCTTGCATGTAATGAGGCAAATGAATGCAGAATTGAAATTAATCCGGATTGAGTGGATGGGGATTAGTTAGTCAACCCTATGCTTTACTCGTCAATATTGATTTCCATTTCAAAGCTATAAGCTAGCTTGTCTGAGGATTTTTTGATCCAGTAGAAAATAATGTCTTTTTAAAATGGAGTACTTATTCCAATTTACTGCTGAAATATGTGGATGTTTTTCAAATCTATATAAGCACTGGTAGAACAGGAATTTTCAAGGACATTCCCACATTCCCAGGAAAGCAAAGTGCAAACCATTGGGTAATAGAGAGTACAGTATATTTCTTGAATAAGTTATACCTGGGCCCCATTGCATAAAACTTACCATTACGGGTAACTCTGCCCATCAAGGTTAACTACCATAGTAACATTATTCAACAGCCAATCAAATTCAAGGCTTCCATGGAAGTTACCATTGATGGCAAAGTTACCATCAATGGTAAATTTAATGCAACAGAGCAGGACCTGATATAGTATCCAGTATCCACAGTTCAGGCATAGCAGATTACTAGGATATGTACATGTACACTCTAAAAATATTTGGTAAAAATGTGCCATGAGGTTAATTATGTGTCCAACCAACTTTAGGCATTTCTTTTGAAATTTCTTATTAACCAATGTGATGGAAATTTTGCCCATTCTAAGTAATTACTGCTTATTTTTACCCTAACTGGACAATATGCTTCTCGCATTGGGTAAAAATATTGCCCAAAGTTGGTTGGACATATAATTACCCTCGTGCAAAATTTTAACCAATATTTTTTACAGTGTAGGGTGACTGATGAGGGCATTACAAATTCTTGGTTCACACTCCAAAAACACATTTCTGAAAGTTTTTGATAAAGAGAGGAAAGAAATCATAAAACACAATAGAATAGCAGAGTATCATGAACATGCAAATCATGCACATTTTAGAGAGGTACATGTATGTATGGATATGAACACACAAACAAATAAACACACAAAATATAAATTTAGTTTGGGGAAAGGACTTTTTCATTTCAAATGAAATGGTATCAAATGTTGGATTATATTCCAAAGTGTTTGCAGAAGAATGGTACATTAATACGGTACTAAGAGTTTGTCACTTTATCTTCTTAAAAAACATTTATAGATCTTTTCTTGTCTCTCGCAAATGACAGTGAGCAACTACCAACACCTAGATGCGTGTTCATCATCAAGTTTAACACTTCTACAGGATGTATGATGGCAGACGGAGAAATGCTTCTTGCCACTCGACAAAACAATGGATATCTGGTTGGGTGTTGATACAGGTGCTCGCAGTTGGATGCTTCTCAACTTCACGCCATTTACAAAAGTATGTTCACGTAGTCTCCCACCAGACACAGCAGTTAGAGTATATACCAATGATATCAAGAAAACTATTATTTACAGCATTTTATGGTAAATTCAATATGAAATGAAGGTATACTAAAAAAAATTTAAATGGCAGATTACTCTTTCTGCCATCAGCAAAACAATCAAATCCACAAAGTATTTCACAAAGTCTCCCGCCAGACTCGGTGGTGAGAGTATACGCAATTGATGCAGAGAAAACTATCATCTATAGCACCGTATGGTAAATCTTAAAATGAAATGAATGTGCACTAAAAATTATTAAAAGCCAGATTACTCTTTCTGCCATCAGCAGAACAATCAATCCACATAGTATTTTTACATAGTCTCCTGCCAGAGTCAGTGGTGAGATTATGCAATGTTGATGCAGAGAAAACTATCATTTATAGCATTTTATGGCAACTCCTAAAATGAAATGAATGTGCATTAGAAATATCAAAAGCCAGATTACTCTTTTTGCTATCAGCAAAACAATTAAATCTACAAGTCGTTGGCTTCCCGGAAAAAGGCCGTTAGCGACCTTTTCTCAATTTTCCCACCATTTTTTTTCATTGCAGAAATGGAAAAAGCATGTCATAAGCTTTCTTCTTGTACCATTCTCGAACCTCAATTTGACGTCAATATGATGTAATAAGCCAAAAAAAATTACACGAGCACGTGAATTCCTCCTCAGTCAACGTGCTTACGCGCATAGACCGATTCGCAATAGCGTCCTTTTTCTGGGAACTATTGCGCATTTTTTGTTCCCGGAAGAAAGACATTATTCTTCGCTCAACGTGCTTCTGCATATAGACCGATTCGCATTAGCGGCCTTTTTCCGGGAACTGGATTTACGTACTCGCGCATTTTTGGTCCGGGAAGAAAGCGGTTAAGGATAAAAATGCTAATGATTAGGAGACCTTTAGAGTGTTTTAAATAAAAGCACAAAATATCATTGAAGAAAAAATCTTGCTCTGTCAGAAAGTTTGAGAGTTAGGACGGAAAAATAATACACTAGCTGCTAAAAGCTCAAAATAAGGTCAAAACTTCATTCGCGTTTTTCTTGAAAACGTACATTTCGCGCACGTGCGCGTTAGCGGCCTTTTTCCGGGAAGGCGACGAAGTATATGTTCACAATACATGTAGTCTCCTGCTAATTCCATATTCAATATCACCAGTATTGTTACTGCATGAGGGATATTTCAACTTAGTCACAGGCTTTGCATCGCAAGTATATATTTTGCACATTAGTAAATGATCCCATTACCATTCAGAAAAATAAAGTTAACTGCATCCAAGCGAAAACTGATTACCATATCATGCTTAAACAAACTGCTTAGCAAAAATAATAAAATAATCATAAAACTTTATAAAGCACAGAAACTATACTAAATATATTCAGTGGGTTGCAAGGACTTGTGGTGTGCTTTAAACTGCTACATGTAAGTAAAGTTACATACCGATATAAGAAAAAATGTGCTTTTAGCTTTGATTTAAAAGAATTTAATAATGATGATTTTCTGATTTCTATTCGTACATGTAAGTCATTGCAATGTACAGGCTGAACAAGCAAATGCCTGATCTCCCATTACAGGTGTACTTTTGTTTAATGAAGGGGTTTGCAATATTAAATCATCTTGGGAACAGTGGAGATTTTGTGAGACTCTCATCATTCACTGGGGGCTTGACCAATACCATTACTGTCAATTTTCGAATTCCTTTATTTCTCAATATCTCTCTCAATAATTCTCTAGAATTTGCTTGTCTACTGCTCTTTATTTCTTTTTGTCACTGACTTAACAACGCTCTCTTTCTCTCTTTCCTTCTCTTTTTCACTATCTCTATCTCTTTCCTTTTCTCTCTGTCTCTTTCTTTCCTTTTTTTCTCTTTTTTTCCCCTCTTTCTCTGTATGCAATGCAACAGGATCATCTCCACTGAACATGACTTCAGAATGATCGCAGCAAAGGATCAAACTGCTCGTTTCCGTTACACAAAGTGCATCATCGCTCCCGATCATTGGTCTCGAATTCTCCAGGCAGCGCAACAAATTTTCATGGGACACGTGTTTGGCCTTCATGAATCTTGACAAGTACACCCATCTCATTACCTTGTTCCAATTCTCATGGCTACGCCGATCAAGTTTCCCATTCCACAGTGGCCCAACCATCCAGGGGTCTCTGCACTATTCATTCTTACATGCTCGAAATTTACAGGTCAGTGGTCTAAGGATTTCGGACTAGACATTGCGAGAGAACCTTAAAGATGTACCCTAACTGTGTAAAAATGACCAAAATACACACCCATACATTGTACTACCTTAACACAATACAGTATAACATTTCTCTCAGGGTGTGAAATTCCTCTAGTTTTCAAAATTATTGTGCAGGCACAACTTAAAGATGTATAAGCTGCAGTGTTGAGAAATACATGTATCTGTAAACAAGATCTGTTTGGAGTCAGAAGGGCATTAACTCATATGCTTCAACACATAGTTAATGCCATTCTGGCTCTGAACAGATGATATAGTGTTTTGTGTCCTACCCCACTACATTTTGCATTCAGGAAAAATAGAGAATCAAAAAAATAAGAATAAGTTCAACTCCTGTATTTTCTAGGAGTCAATTATTAGAGTGTTAAATCTTGCTGACAATATCAAACATCTCAAACCTAATTTGATTTATGCAGTTTAAAGAAGACTTGTTCATGTATGCAACAACCCTTAAAATGCAAGCTACTACACACTTGTAAGGTTCCCAGCTTCAATGGAATAACAATCCAATGATGTATTATCACTGAACCTCTCTGGTGATTAATAAGCATCTGGAAGAGGATGCTCCTACTCTTACGAATCGTCTGCCAAAATTGACTTTGAGCGAGTGACAAGACGCATCCCGGCCTGCCCACACAACGACAACGATGACAACGCAGCATGACAATCGATTCTTCACACCGGGGCCAGGAGAGGCGCGGTATTTGGCCGTTCTTGGCGGTGAACCGAGGAAAACCACCTGCACTTTTTGGCAAGACGGTGCGAACTGGATAGGGGTATCACTTACGTGATCCCGTGCTCGGAACGAGAGAAACTCTTCCCGTTTGGCGGAGTGATACAATATTTACACCTTCTCCGTGACTGACTTCATCAATGACGGGGCATAGGGAGAGGTGAATTGGTGTCATTGTACTAGGCATACGCAGGGATGATTTTTAATCTAAAAATAATGCAGTTTGCTGCATGATCTGCATGCTAAAATACTGTCCTCTCTTTCAACATATTAAGAAAATGAAATTCCTCCATAGACCTTCAACCACAAAGCTGAAATTAAGACATGGCTACTAATAGATTCTTGCTAACGTAAAGAATTCCCAATCGATCAATTGAAGTTTTATGTATCAGTTCATAAATTATGCATGCCACATCATTTCTAACAAGACAGGAATCTTAAACCTACATAATCACAGGATAAAGCAGTCTGAAAAGACATACATGTACTATATAAAACTAATATGAAACAAAAATGAAAACTTGAGGTAAAAAGTAAGAGAGCACTTGAGTTTCAGAATACATTTTGAAAAACACACCTTCAAACCATCTTTTTATGGAATTAAAAATACAAAAATTGTTCACATGCAAAAGCACATTAAAGTGTACCAATTTCTGAAAAACATTTTGCTCTCTAGGTTAGAGATTCATTGTCACTATATTATACTGAAAATGTGAGGTTTGAATATCACTTCTATAATGAGATACTGCAAGTTTAAATATACATGTACTCTCAATTAATGCACATGTAAAAGCAACTAGTAAGGTACAAGTACACTTGTCGACGCAAGCATATTATAGTGCAAGCATGAATTGGGGCATTTACGGAATAGAGCAGCCATTTGTTTCTATAAATTGTGTGGTCTTATGTTATACGTTATTTTCTTCAAACTCCGTAACTGTTACCCCTAGAATGCTGGGTAAAGGGGTTTTTTCACATGTAATATGTGTACACTAATAATTTTTTTTCTGGTGATAGGTGCACTTGAATATATGTTTTTTGCCCAATCATACACAAATTAAAAGGCAAAAGCTCATGGCAAATGTATTGGATTTTCTGGTTTGTTGAGGCAAGCAAGCATATTAACTGCCAATGGGCACAATTTCCTGTCATATCCTTTCAAGCTGACGGAATACTTATATATGCATGACCAAACAGCTTATTTGGGAAATCATTGGTACAATGACCTGCTAAATATGGCATGAGTATAGCATTTTACATGTGTTTCTCTGAATTACATTTTTATTTACATGTACATGTACCACACAGGAAATTCTTTCTTTGTAAACATATTTCTCTCAATACATGTCCTGTGGTGTTTTTTTTTTTTTGGGGGGGGGGGGGGCTGTTTTGCTTGTTTGTTTGTTTTTGCTACATGTGTGTACTCAAAAGACAACATTAAACTTTTGTTGTTTATTTTGGAAAGTATTTAATGACACAAAACTGTACTAATTCTACAAATGAAACACAAACAGAAAATTACACCAACTTCACCCCTTCCCATCCAGAAAAGGAAACAAGGGGGAGAAAAAGAGAAGAGGCAAAGAAAGAAAGAAAGAAAAGAAAGAAGAAGAAAGTACATGTAAGATGAGGCAGTAACAAAGAGAAAAATAAAAGTAAGGGAGAGAAAAGAGATGAGAGTGATGGAAAAGGAAGAGCTCTGGAAGGGAAGAGATGAGGTTGAGTACAGACCATAGACATATAATAAATTTACTAGACGAAAAGCAGCACGTGCGGATATCATTACGCGAATGGCATTAGGCCCCGCCTCTTTCGGATCATTTGAAGGGGCTGATAAGCACCCGTTATCGCCATGATATCGATAACACTGTTGCATTATTCATATCTATTGCGTGTATCAAATTTATTGTGGCACTTTGATTTAATGCGCATTTGTTGCGCATTAGTTGCGCATTTATTGTGCATTTATTGTGCATTTATTGCGCATGTTTTTAGCTGATGGGCGTGATACAGACCTGGTACAGCCTGGTACAGACTATTGAAGCAAGGAGCGTCTGCCCATGATAAAAAAGGGCTATCTGAAAGTCCTGGTGTATATGGAATTTCACATATTATAATAGATAACACTCTTTCACAAATTAATAAAACAATGTTCATTATCCTGATGTTCTTCATCCTTCTATCTATCTTCATAATAAAGTATACATTTAACTTTGCTTACTCTTTTGCAAATTTATCTCACAGATATGAAGATAAATACACCATGCAGAAACACAACTTTACATATTACAACCATGTATTTCATTAGAAGATTGAAAAATTTACAGCTCTAAATGCAAAGCAGGATTTTCTTCTTCTTTTATCAGAAATTTTCAGCACTAAAATTATTAACCCGTGAAAGCTTGAGATAACGCGGGGCTAGGGTGTGTATAAAGAAGTAATGTTACACTGAAATCAAAGCGTGCTCGATGGGTTAAGCGATGGCTTTATGAAATAAAAGGATGGTGGCTCATCTTCCTTCCTTCCTAGAGAGGAATCAGAGCTGGAGATGTGAAAAATCATGTCTTGTAGTGATTAGTAATCAAAATAAATTCATAAAGATGGTATACATCACAAAATTGCACTTTCCAAGAAAGTCAAAACATTTTTTTTTTTTGGTTACATATCTGATTCATTATTTCATGATTTATATCTACCCTCTTATCTCATCAAGCTGCGCATGCACATCACTATATAAAACCAGAGATTTTTAGTCCACATGGATTCATTTGTTTTGTTTGTTTGATTGCTTTTATTCTGTGTTCTGATAATAAAATACATATTATACATGTTTTAAGTCAGTGAATTTGGCACGTGGTTCAGATTGTGAAAGTTTCAAGCAGCAAAATAACTGAATCTTAACTGACATACCACTGAACTTTTTCAATTCACTAAATTATTGTTACATAACAAATATTTCTGATTTATCAGCATACTGAATTAGGAAGATAATACTCCTGTTTGCCCAGGGGAAGCCTTTACGGGAGTTATCAAAATTCTCCACCCATTTCGGCTCCCCATTAATCATTTCCATTATTGACTTATCTGCTTCATTTCTTTTACCTTGAATTAAGCTATGCTACTTTACTTTCCTAGCTAAAAGGTGCATTTCAACGTTTCAGGTTTCCTGCAAATGATGTTTATAGTTTGTTCTCTGTTGCATTTACAGTGAGAAACTTTATAGTTTATGATGCACTGTAAAGGTTCATCTTTATAGTTATCATTATCATTAATATCATTGCTGTTGTTATTATTATTATCATCATCATCATTATTACAATCATCTTTATTATTATTCATTTATGCTACTATCATTATCGTACTTATCATCATCATCATTTATCATAATACTATATTCTTATAATTACTAAATCAAATTTACAGTACAGATTTGAAATCTTCCTGTACTTAAACGATTCAAAACTTGTCAGTTTAATGTATTAGAAATCAAAGATTTGGCAGACGAAGATGGTTATCTATACAGCGGTCTTATGATTTCATTGTTCTGTATTTTCTATATTTTCAGACGGCAAACATTCTACAGTTAGCACCAACTACCGGTAGTATCTTCCTGAAGATGGAGTAAGTTCACAGGAAAAAAGAAAATGGCTGAAAGTCTACCCATTGACCTCATATTCATGTCACTGATATGCCACTTTTATTCTCCTGACCTAAATCAAGTGTTGATAGTGGTGATCTATTTCCAAAACACAAATATGGAGCCACGGCAGGGAGGCAGCTTGAATTCAGATTTTAAAAGCATTGCAGGAAGAGAGTATATGAATAGTTGGAGGAAGAATAATGACTGCTCCTATATTATAATGAAACTTGTCTAGACTGAAGGTGAAGGAGTGTAAGCTACAGTGCTAGCTAGCTGTCACACTCTGATATTAAATATCACCCTAGAATGAAAGGAACAGGATATTAAAATGGGAAAATGTTCATAACAAATAAACTGAAGGGAACATACATTAGTAAATGCAATCATTCTGCATCCTTCCATCGTGCCTACAAGTACACCACAAAGATTCTTATTTGCTAAAATTATATCTTTATAAAGGTTTGTTCACATATGCAGCACAAAATCCCTGTGATAAACTGGTACGGGGTATTTTTGTGTGTGTACGTGTGCGCAAATGTATGGTATCTGTCAAGGTAAAACAAATCTACAGAAGCAAAAATTATGTTGTGTGCCTCCTGGTGGCAAAAAGGTATCTTGGACCAAATCAAGTAAATGTCAAATTGTTCAGGTCTAGAGGTCGCTTTTGCAGTTCTAAATTTTCACCCTTACTGAGTAAATCATAACTGAAGAAATCCTTGTAAATAGTCTGTATATACATAACTGAACATGTATATGTATATCATACAGTATGTATTAAACGTCTCTGTGATTTTTCTGTAAATCATTATAGAGCATTTTCAGCAGCAAATGTAAACATAATTTTATCACTCTTTACTGAAGCTTAAAAATGAGATATACATATATTTGCTAGGGGATCAGGCTTGACTAGCATAATGCTTTTATCTGATCCCTTTTACCGACCAATCCTGTTTTCCCCTTTTATATGTAAATATCATTTGCTGAATTCTCATAAAGTTAGCACAAAGTATAACATCAAGAGTAGCATCTGCGCAGCTTTTGGAAAACCTGGAGCATGAACTAATGACAATATTGGATATTTATAAAGCACACATATCCACCAAACAAGGTGCTCAAGGCACTCCCAATATTACCCCGGCTCAGCTACATGTAGGCTACCAATTTCAGTGCTCACAGCATTCAAGGAATTCCTTTCTGCCGATACCCATTTACACCTGGGTGGAGAGTGGCAAATGAGGTGCCGTGGTGGGATTTGAACCCCAGATCTAGCGGTTCACAGTATGGGGACTTATTCACTGATCCACAACACCTCTACAAAACTGATAATAATACTGACTAGTAATGAGCATTTTACCACGCCATGTGTAAACACTGAAAAAAAAATGTGGGAGTTTGCCAGTTTGCCATGGCGGTTTGGAGCTGCATATGTGAATGAGCCTTTACTGGCAACAAATTTTCAAGGTGAACTAAAGGAAGATATTAATGACCTGTCATACAAATTTTGTTTAACATCTCATCCCTAACAGATGACAACGATAGAACTGTATTCCGGGGAAGTAATAGACTCCTTTCTCTAGCTGTCCGTCTGCTAGCACCACAGTTAACATCACCAGAGAAAAAAAAACACTCAAAATTGAGTTCAGTGGGAACAGACACAGGATTTAAGCGATGCGTGCTTAATTCATGAATCACAAAAATTTAATAAAACGGAAACGCAAAATCACATGAGTGGTGCCAAATGATGTCACTAACGTGAGAGTGCATTTCGAGGACACAGCAAGGTGTTCAACTCCCTCATTATGGGAAAATGACAGGAAATAGACAGCAACGATAAATCGAGGCAGATCGACCCTTACATGGTACAGCCTGTTCAGAGCCACAAGGACTTTAATTCATATGCCTTTAAGATAAACTTGAGTTCTACTCATGCAATTATAGTGTGAAGAAAACTGTTCACAAAAAAAAATGAGAAAGGTTGATACTGTAACAAATAAAATTAACGTATACCTGGAGGTTCTAGAATTATCAGAATAATAAGAAATCAACTCAGTCTTGAATGAAAAGCATAGGCACTCTACACAGAAATGGGTATGTGGGACTTCACACAAATATTTGGGTGGAACACTCAGACTGATTCTTGTCATATTTCGATTATGATGAGGGCATTTGAAGAGTTTTTGCCAAAGGGCATTTCTATTATGATATTCTATAAACCAAAATGACACTGGAAGACTGTAAATGCTCACAAATTACAATTCACCTCCTCCCAGAACTCAGGTTTCTCTTTAAATGAGAGTTAAGGAACCTTCCGACTCTAAAAGGAATGATATCAGGATTGGGAAAGAGGGGAGCACAGCATCTGGGTGTGGAAGGGTGAAAAGTGTAGCCACAATGACTGTACTGGGACTGAGATGTTTTACCATGCAGAGGTAATGCATGAATCATACAGAAGAAGAAGATAAAATTGGGATCCTTGAATTTGGCTGAACAGGGAAAAAGAAGTCCCTACATCAAGTATGGAATGCAAAGCAGACGTTCACTGGTGCACAACTGAATTCAAGCTTTAAATTTGGACGAGAACATAAGAGCACATCTTTCAATAGCCTAGGCTAAAACATCCCTTCATGAATTAATCATCAGACTCATTTAGCTTGAGCTTCTAATAGTGAATGCTGCTGGGTCACTATGAGCAAAATTAGCTCATAATGCTAAAATTTTCCAGGGCCGGTATCTAATTCAATACTTAAGACATAATTTTAAGTATTTTACTCAGTTTTCCACTGAAGTAAAATATTCAAGCAACTTCGATATGCAATTGAATCTCTTGGCTGAGTATTTTACCCTAAATCTAAGACAGCTGCATGAATCTAGCAGACTTAAGCAAATTACTTAATCAGTTTGATCAGCTGGCATGTAGTTTTCATACATACATGCAATCATGCTAGCTGCGCATAGGTAGATTTTATAACCACGCATACAATGTGACATTTATTGCACATTATTTGGGAAAGACTTTATGATGTCACAATGGCTATCAGTAAGTATTATGCCTTGAAGTCAGCTTGCTAAAGTAAAATACTTAGAAGTGATCTGAATCCAAGTACAATGCTAAGTAATTTACTTAGTCAATCCATGCATTGAACTGCATATCGGCCCAGAGCACTACATGTACATCATGTAATATAGGCCCATGAGAATGAAAACATGGATGATCAATAAAACGTCTGCTGAGACAAAATACACTTTCAGAGTTCACTTGATAGATCTTTCCTGGATGCAGACGACTATTTCATTCCAGGAAAATAAATTGCTTTGACCTTTTATAACATTTCTTCACCTCCCACATATATGTTTCATCCATGTGCAAAAAGACTTTCCACATATTATATTTCTAAAAAATATAAGAGATTTACAGTGAAGCTTTATTTGTTTGAAACTCGGTCTGCCATTGAGAATTCCCCCAAAAGTAGCAGTAAAAAATATTAAATGAATACTAAATAAAATGTAAAAATGATGAACAAGCAAGGCAAGAGTATGATGGTAGCTGAACAAATAGTTATTTCAATGTACAGTGCGTCCCAAAAAAAACTTTACACTTTTGAAATGGCTGCCAAATGAAAAAATACATGATTCTGGAAGAAAAGGTTTATATGTACGGATAGCTCATGGACTCAACTTTCATATGAGACCAAAAAGGCCGAAAATAATTCATGCTTGGGTGAGCACTGCTCACTTTTGTAAAGGGTATGAAAATTAGGTTGCGCAGGAATTGCAGCTTTCAATTTGTGAGAAATGAGTCCTTTGGAGGTTACAGAATTGAGGGTGATATGATAACTTCATGATCAGTTGCAATCAGTTTAGGTTTGCTGAGTGAATTTTATGGTTTATTACATGAAAATGTTATGCATGAGTGAACGGGAATTCCATTCATTATTGTAGCATTGTACATGTACCTTTCCCTGGTAGACTCAGTGGTGTGCTCACGGGAGTCAGGATTGGGTGATGGTACATGGTGCAGGGGAGGTGAGATGTAAGGTAGGACTTTGTTGGGTAGATGGGATAAGGGTTAAGAGGACATGCATCCCCCCCCCCCTCTCTCTCTCTCTCTCTCTCTCTCTCTTCCTGGGTGTGCTTGTGCATATCTTAATAATTCACATCCGTTGGACTCCTCTCCAAAATATCCCGACCACATTCCTTATCCCGAATTCTACCTGCATTTTCAAAATTGGACTGGGACTGGTATCACCCATTGACACCTGAAGTCAATTGCATTCTATCGGTCAATCAATCAATACCAAAGTTAGACGATCAACATTTAGGTATCAGTCAACTAATCAATGTATCAGTCAATCAATTAATCAATCAAGCATTCAATCACCATTCAGCTGTTTCAATCAATGAATTATTTAATAAATCAATCATAATTAATCAATAACTCAGTCAATCACTCAATCAATGTTTATCCAACCAACCAGTCATTTAGCAGTTGAGTTTCGGACAAGAAAAACGGTACAGTGTAACACAACTGGTAAAATGAACATGTCAATCTTTGTTTTCAGTTGATTTTCATTCATTTCAATTTTACAACTGCTTCACCCATCTTGTAAGAGAAAAGAGGGGAAAATAAATGATGATGGAAACTAAAAATCAGAATCTCAATGGTTCAATGGTCAGAGTTCAATGGTCCACATGTCCACCTCCTCCCTCCCAGGACCTCCTCCGTCGATGTGCAATCTTACTCTCTTCATAAGGGATAAGGGAAGGTGGTTTGGATATTTTGGAGTGGAGACCAACGGATGTGAATTATCAAGATATGCACAAGCACACCCAGGAAGAAAGAGAGAGAGAGAGAGGGGGGGGGGGCATGCATGTCCTCTTAACCCTTATCCCATCTACCCAACAAAGTCCTACCTTACATCTCACCTCCCCTGCACAATGTACCATCACCCAATCCTGACTCCCGTGAACACGCCACTGAGTCTACCAGGGAAAGGTACAATGCTACAATAATGAATGGAATTCCCGTTCACTCATGCATAAAATTTTGATGTAATAAACCATAAAATTCACTCAGCAAACCTAAACTGATTGCAACTGATCATGAAGTTATCATATCACCCTCAATTCTGTAACCTCCAAAGGACTCATTTCTCACAAATTGAAAGCTGCAATTCCTGCGCAACCTAATTTTCATACCCTTTACAAAAGTGAGCAGTGCTCACCCAAGCATGAATTATTTTCGGCCTTTTTGGTCTCATATGAAAGTTGAGTCCATGAGCTATCCGTACATATAAACCTTTTCTTCCAGAATCATGTATCTTTTCATTTGGCAGCCATTTCAAAAGTGTAAAGTTTTTTTTGGGACGCACTGTAGTTCCCTTATAAATGTGACTTGTTCATAAACATGTATGCTCAAAATTACTTCTAAATGGTTTCCAAATATTTCAGATACAGTGCTGTCTACCACTGATGTGAATATACTATGTTTATGATGAAACTAAATGTTGATGTAAGTATCTGGAAATTTTACAAGTTTGATAGTTCGAATACTCCCTACATAAACATATCCTACATCTGTGAATTAAAAAATCTTAACATCAAATCGCATTTTTATTGGTTCATGCTAACAAAAACTAATAAGCTATCTACTGCTGATGTGAACACAATACACTGTATCTAAAATGAAGTTGCCTAAAAACATGCAATTTTAAATGTAAAATTGCTCTAAAACTGCCCAGTCAATATTTTTTTGCTATATTGCCCAGCATGTCTGTAGTGAAACTACACAAAGTTGCAAGTTTTCATTCATATATATAAAAGTGCCCTACATCTGTACCTTGATATATACAAACTAATGTATGCTCGCTACTGCTGATGTGAACACACTGTACCTATCATTACTTAGCTACACAAACATTTTTTCATGTATGAACATGCCCTACATTTGTATTTAAAGATAAAACTATGAAAGAGGCCATCTTTAGCCTTGTGTTAAAGCAGACACTCCAGCAAGCCTACCCCATTTAGTGAAAGCGAGAAGGGCTTATCTGACATAAGTTTATGCCCTTCTGACTCTCAAGAGAAAAATTCATCTTGACTCTCCATATCTGTTAATTCTGTTACCACCTGTACATGTGAACACATTACTGCCTGGTGAGCACCAGAAGGACATTAACTCATATTCTTTTCTATATAGGTATAGTTAATGCCCTTCTGGCCCCAAGCAGGCAGAAGATATCTGTGTAGTTGATTGAAGGTGTACCTGCACATCTTTCTAGGCCTTCCAGGCCCTCTAGTCAGAATTACAAGGCAACCATGTAAGAAATACCCAGCTTACAGGAAAAGCCCATGTAATTCAGCTAATTGCTTAACCAATATCTTCAAAACACAGTCTAGCATAAGGTTTTATTTTACTCCTTAATTCATTCCATCTGTTCCATCTTTCTCTGTTACAAAAAAACAAACAAAAAACTTAATACAGTATAAGTTTCAAAGGATTCTTTACAAGTACATTTAAGCCTACTTTTCAAACAACAACAAATAACATCTGAATTGGCAGCCTTCACACAAAAACCAGATGAATACATGTACATCTAAATTTAGTGTTAATTGACAGTCTACTCATCAATGTACAAATATCTGAAGTTTTCTTTACTGGAATTTTAGAGGGACACTATTTTTTTCTAATTCCAACAAAAACCTACTGTATAAACAAAACAATGTTTCATGCTTTAATGTTAAAAATGCAAGCAAAATTAAACAGATGACATGGGTTTTTTTTTCAAAGAACAAAGCATAAAATGAAACTCTGATTGAAGCATAACAATGAAACATAAATGGAAAAGCTTATCAACATCTTGCAGCTTTAACTTTCAAAGACCCACTTTCACAATCTTTTTTTTTTTAATGTAGATGTTTATTCTGCCATCTCTTTTTTCATGAAGAATGGTTGTAATAAAAACTAGAATGGCTACAGGAGTGATTACGTTCACAAGTCCGTCCCTAGACATACAGTTTACTTGTGGTGTTTAAACCTTAAGTGGTTTCAGGTCATCGGGACATACTCATAGTTTTCAAAATTAAAGTTTTACAGTTTCAAATCTCTGATTAGTTGTGGTTTTGGTCTAATATGAACCCTCATCACTGTATAGCTGTTTAAAACCTCAATGTTTCGCTAACTTTAAAGTTTCAAAACTATGATACCCCATGCAAACGTTATTTTCAATAAAGCTAATGAAATCCCCTGCTCTGTTAAAGCTTCAAGGCTGAGAATACAAATAGTTTCATTAATAATAAACAACAGGAAGTATTATTCAAGATTTTTTCTGAAAATCCCTACAGGAAATCACTTTCTAAGACACTTCCAAAAGTGTTTTTTAATATTTTGTTGAAATAATCCCACTGATAATTGGATTGATATGATACATCCCAGGCACCTTTGGACGTTCAGTCCGTTTCCGTTCTGATCTGTTTTTCCTTATTTTATCTGATTTTATCTGATTTTATCTGATTCTTGCTTGTAGGTTCTTCCCCAAAGGAAGTAAAAGATTGGTAACTGATCACTTGGGTAGAGTTTTTGAGGGAAATACTGAAAATACTTTCAGGTGTTTGGGGCAAGCACTGTTCTATTGTGGGGATTTAATAAAAGTAATGATAATGATTTCTTGTATAAGCTTATGGCTGTAACACTTGGCACTCCTGGCGCTCAAGTACGACGGTTGATCCAATTGTTTGATTAATATGGGCAAAGAGAGGCTGTCAAACACCTCCCGATAATTTTGTCGTTGCTGCTGCTGCTTAAAATGATTCATGGCTGTGTCTGGTAATATAATGCAGCAGAGCGTGACCAAAAAAAAGCAATCTAAAAATACAATCTAATTTCTTTACATCAGTGTAGAAATTTCAGAGTGGTAAAATCAAAATCTCTTGAAATAAGCAATAGTGATTTAAAAAACAAACTTATTTAGTACCTCTGTTTGATTTAAGGATTCAGCCAGTGAGATGTTATTTTCCCAGTATCTGGGATTCCAGACGACTGGTTACACACATTTGGATAACCAGGCCCCAAAAAGACCCACGAGCAGTAGGCTTATTGAATTAGCGGTGAGCCAGTCGCCAACGCAATGGATTAAGTGGATTACAACACGGCCCACTTCAATTCCCATTAAAAGGTTGTCCAGAAGTAATTGACAATCACGATTGTTCATGATCCTCTGTAACAGGTTTACCCATGAATAAAAGCAATTACCAGTTTTAAAAAAATATCTTATTTACTTCAAAATGCACTCAAGGTTCACAAAAAATGGTAGAGTAAATACAGCTCGAGATATCATTTTGTTAGAACCCATCATGGATTTATTCCTGGTTTTCTTGTAACCTATAGATTAATCTCACAGTAGCTTCACTTGTTTATGAGAGATATGGTACCTACATGTACAAATCCTCTTCTCCATTTTTTAATTTACCAGAAAGACTATGCTGACACAAAGTGTATTTAAGGCATACATGTATATGCACAGGGTTCCGAGCATTGGATAGAAAACAAAAGTCCCTAATTTTTTTATCAGTGGAGTTTCCAAATTCCAGGATCATATTTCAACCTCTTTCCACTCTCCAGTTTCAAACATCTTCATTCGGTGGATAAGCTGATCAGACACAAGACAAAAAAGCAAGAGGCCCACTAAATTCTTTGAGAGGTCGATGACATTCCCTGACTTTGCCCGAATTGAGCGATTATTCTCCACTTCTGGCATATTTCCCAGACTGGAATCTCTTTTCCAGGACTCCCTGATCTCCAAGACTGCATTTTTACCGTTTCTTCCATGAATTTTGGCATATTTTTTCCTTGAAAGCACAAGCCCTTACTTTTGTAGCTCTCTCAAAGTACTGAAGGTCATACTCAATTTATACAAATTTAATGTACTCGCCTAACTAAAATAGTCTGTGCCAAGTTAAGCCATTACATGTACTATACATTACATGATCATGACAGTCACTCTGGGCTACTCAAATTGCCCTTTTCGCTGGTGAAGGACTGTCCAGGAAAATATTCCATTAATGCATCTCGAACAGGCTGCAAAGCTTAATGTCTAGTGAACACTTGCTTCCTCTGTTCAAAACCAATGTGTTTGGTCAGAATATTCTTTATTCCTCTACTGCACACTGTAAAGTCCCCAGTTCTACGGTTTCTAAAATGCAAATTCCAAGTTCTTCAGTGTTTTAAACTTCAAATTCTGTGTTCTTCGGTGACATGTACAAAACATCTGACAAAGCAATTGTAAATAGTAAAAATCTATAAAAAAAAACAAACGTAAGTTACCCTAATATAGGCATTATAGTATACAAGCAGACACAACTGAAGCTGCGCCAACACACACTAAACACTGCGAACAGGTTTGATCCAGATTTTCCGCTGACAGACAGTTTCTTTCATTATTTTTTTGCTTCGGCTTCTTTATGTTTTTCGTTATATTTTTTGTTATTCAAATTTTTGGGGGCCGAAAAAAAAGCGTTCCATGAAATTCTGTGAATTCCGTGTTCTTTCCGAATCCCGTGAAATTTTTGCGTTTTTCCGTATCGCGGAAAACTGGGCACTTTACTGTAGAGGTTCATACTGCACATATAACAAAGAATGTGACTTGAGTATCTCCATTCACATGGCAATTTTAGTCAACATTTTAGAAACTGAAACTTTTAAATGGTAGTCTACTTCACTTGCATTAACTTTCATATACCTACAGTATACATGTACATTCATATTCATATTCTATATTGATCATGTTGATTGTATTTTGATATCTCTTGAAATGTATACTTGTCTCTTACACCAGTATTGTATTCATGTGCAATTCAGTTACTTGTAACTGCGATACATGGAAATGAATCAATGAATACTATTTATCTATCTATCTACATGTATCTATCTATCTGTCGACTATTGCTTAAAGATATTGTAAACACATCAACAGGTCTGTAATTATGTAAGAAAGCAATTGAAAGGATCATATTTGAATCCCTTCTCTCTCTTCTCTCATTATTTTTCTATCTCTCACTATCTCCATCCAACTCCAACCCTTTCCCTTTCTCTTGCCCTTTCACCTAAAGTGAATTTAAAAGAATATTTAGAACCAAAGGAGATCTACTCCTGTCCATGTACCTAGTAAATTAAACTAATGAAATACAAATAAACATGTCCATTTTACTGCCACTCATCTCAACATACTATTACATAAAGTGACGAGCTGAATTATTCTTGTAGGATGCCAGTGCTGGTAACTCTCAGAACCAAGAACGGTTCAGTCTACATCTTGTTTAGTTGGTCTGTCTGCATACGATCCCTGATCTCAACCGAGACGTGATGTATGGTCACAAATATGATTAAGATCCATGCCATGAAGTCATGTTGCTTTTACCTCATATCCTCCAATTCTTCACTCAATTTAAAGATACTTCTTGCACCGATGACAAAGGGCCTCTTCGAAGTTCATCCACCAGATTGAGATTCATTGTGGAGAAACATGCTGCATTAAAGAAAGTCTGCTGCTGATAAATGTATTTCGGAGTATCCTAAGACAGGGATGGTAAACCTGGTCGAGACTGCAAATGACGAAAAGCGCGTTCATACTAACCAAAGTGGTTTGGCAGAATGAACTAAGTTTGTACTTCTAACTTCAAACTTTGGGTAACAGCATATTAGGAATTCACAGAGGTGTGCATTTGAGTTGTTATTGACAATGTACATGTCAGGGATGGTAAATCTGGTCGAAACGGCAAATGACAAAAAGCATGTTCATACTAACCAAAGTGGTTTGGCAGACTGAGCTAAGTTTGTACTTCTAACTTCAAATCGAGTTTGAATTTAAATTCATGAAGGTTCAAACTTTGGGCAACAGCATATTAGGAATTCACAGAGGTGTGCATTTGAGTTGTTATTGACAATGTACATGTCAGGGATGGTAAACCTGGTCGAGACGGCAAATGACAAAAAGCATGTTCATACTAACCAAAGTGGTTTGGCAGAATGAGCTAAGTTTGTACTTCTATCTTCAAATCTAGTCTGAATTTAAATTCGTGAGGGTTCAAACACTGGGCAATAGCATATTAGGAATTCACAGAGATGTGCATTTGAGTTGTTATCTACAATGTACATGAGCATGAAGAAACAGGGTATTCTGCATCGGCTAGCATGTTCCACTTGCTTTTTAGCAGTTAAAATGTACTTTCTTCTAACTTGTTTTTTTTTTAAATCTTAAATTCAGTTTAAATCTACAATTCATGAAGGTTCAGACATTGTGCATTTACACGTTAGAAAGTCACTAAGGTGTGAATTTGGTTATCTACATATAAATGAACTCTGCGTTGTAGCGTGTATTCATACGAGCATTATTAACTAGCTTATTGCACATGGTTTTCATAAGACCCTATTTGGCTTTGATTAGAATGCTGTTCGTCAAGATATGAGCAACAAGCGCACAGACAAGGAAAAGGGCAAAACCACAGGAAAGATTATCCTCTCAGAAATGACATCTGAAAGAGCTCTTGATACAAATGTATGCTTCAACTGTAAGGAGCAGTTAAGGAAAAGATGTGCTCTTAATTTTGCCTTGAAATGTATCTATTGTGGGGATTTCCTTATTTCTAAGGGAATTTTTCCACTGTAAAACAGCACACATGTGTATCATGTCTTCTAAGGTAATATTTGCTTTAATTGCTGGGATTTGCACAGAAGAGTATCTTTAGAACAACACATGTTATGAGTACATTCTGTGAGATTTGAAAAGTAATAGTTCTGCAATATGCATGTAACTAGGGATTGACTTATTAATGCCTTATACATCATCGGCAGGACCTTCAATATTTCTTGGCAAACTGGTAGCCAATGCAGATCTCTAAATACAGGACTGTGATCCATGAGAATCTGGAGCTACTATAAATCAGCTTTGCACAGGTGTTTTTGGCCCACTGCAGTCGCTTAACTTGAGAATCAAGGAATGAGTCCACACAACAACCTTTTACAGTAATCTATCAAACTTACTAGCACTAAACAATTGTTCATGCTAATTTCACTTACATGTATGTAGATTAGAGTCCCCAGTTTTCCGTTTTCTAAAATGCAAACTCCATGTTCTTCGGTGTTCTAAACTTAAAATTCTGTGTTCTTTGGGGACATGTACGAAACATATGATAAAACAATTATAAATAGTGGAAATCTTAGAAAAACGCAAGTTTCTTTAATATATTCGCTCTGTAGTATGCAGATCAAGCTTGGCGAACACATGCTAAATAGTGCGAACAGGTTTGATCAGCAAATTTTCCACTGATGCACGATTTTGCTTTATTGGATTTTGCTTTGATTTTCATGATTTTCACTCGATTCTTCGTAATTCAGATTTTTTAACCTGAAAATCGCATTTTCCGTGAAATCCCGTGAATTTCGTGTTCTTCTCGAATTCCGTGAAAATTTTCTGTTTTCCGTATCACGGAAAACTGGGGACTCTAATGTAGATGTACGATGGTCTTTAAAAGTGCATTATATGTCACAGGATTTAATTCTAATCTAATGAATGTTCTTATTTGAAATAAAGCCATACATCAATCACCTTTTGGAGATGGTTATACACAAAATCACATTCTATCTCTATAACAACATTCCAAAGAGTTTTTTTTTTTCCTTTTCAGGCCCATTCGGATATCTAGCAGCAAACCCATGAGGAAAACCTCAGCTGCCTGCTGAGAACAAGAACTCATATCTCTTTTATAGGAGTAAATGCCCTTCTGGCCCTAAACAGAAGATATCTGTGTATTTGATTCTAGGTGTTTCATAAGATGCTTTTTCCTTGGTGTTTTTCCCCCTAATAGGCTCATATACCATTCATTTATGCACTAAAAAAAATGGGTTTTAAAGGGAAAGCCAACCTCAGAAGTTTCACTGTTTCAATAAAAGGGGTTAAATTTGAACAGCATTTTCAAAAAGAAATGAGCAAAATCAGTCAAAGAATAAGAAACTTAAACTCATTTACATTTTCTAGTAAATTACTCTCCGCTCTGCAAATTGGCAACAATGATGACATCATATGCGAGCAGCTCTCCATTCACTCTGTACATGAAATTTCACATTTTCTCAATTTTCTTGGAAGTTACACATTTTCTGATCCCCATGGTGAATGTATGTTCAGAAGAATTGCTTTTTACATAACATACTTTGACAATGGGGTGAGTAAATGTGTAACTTCCAAGAAAAACTTGAGAAAATGTGAAATTTCATGTACAAAGTGAATGGAAAGCTGCTTGCATATGATGTCATCAGTGTTGCCAATTTGCAGAGCCGAGAGTAATTTACTAGAAAATGTAAATGAGTGTAATTTTCTAATTCTTTGACCAATTTTTCTCATTTCTTTTTATAAATGCTGTTCAAATTTAACTCCTTTTATTGAAACAGTGAAACTTCTGGGGGTGGACTATGCCTTTACATTGTAAGTGAAAGGAGAAAGAGAAAAATAACCCTTTCGCTGATGGTGGGGGGGGGGGGGGGGTTAAAGCAGGGCTGGAATATCATCTGAATACAGCACTTCTCCCGAAGTGGATCACCAAGATTATACTCCATTCTTTGTCCCAGCTGAACTGAGCTTGAAACAGTATCTCCAGAGGAGCCAGTGTCTTTGCCCAATATTGATATTTATTACATGAACAACCAGAAGACACTACAAGCCCTCCAGGATGAAGATTGACTGTGACATCCTATCCCACAATGCAGTACTGATGGTAAAAGAAAAATACTAAAGGCAAAAATCCTTTGGGACGAAACAGCTTCATCTCAATCAAAAGGGTAGCAACATTCAGGTTACATGCGTGAACTCATAATATTATTAGAGTTATATGTATACTATAATTGCTAATGTACAATGTAGATCACGGATTTATTGTGGGCTATCTAGCCTGCCCCCACACTTTGTATGTGTATAGCAAATGTGTAACGCACTGTAGGGAAAAGAGTACTATTCAATTCATAGTCACATGTGTTAAAAATAACCCTTCCTTTTCTCTTCTTCAGTTGTTATCTGGGCTTGGGGAAGGGTTTGACATAAAACCTTTTAATATACAGCATGCAAGTAGGTGAATGGCAAGGTGTCTGTCTAGAGATACTGATTGCTTCTTGAATTTACAATGGTCTTAAAATGCTAAACACAGTGTGGTCTGTCAACTCATGTTGCTGATTCAAACCATTATCTATCATGCTCTAAATAATCCATTTTCAATATATAGTCAAGACTAACAACAGAAATAAAAAAAAATAAGGATGCAATGTTAACTACTTTTCAGGAAATATGGAGATTGTGAGAAGTGAATTTTGGCAATACTAATGAAGATGTGAGGAAATGTTTGTTTTATTAAAATGGTACATGTAAGTGATTTTGCTTCTGGTGGTTGTTTAAAGTTTAACTCAGCCCCGGTTAATACCACGTAGTATTTTCCCTAAATGAGATAAATTTACACGCAACACTACCTTAGAAGAACGATAGTGCTCTTAACATCATAGATGAAAAACAGGAGGGATACAGGACAGTCATATCTCTGTTGTCTGCAAGTGTCTGTTTAGCATTGTCCCTTATATGATTACGGGACAATGCACTTTATAATAGATATTGACAATGATGAAAAATGCAACATTCTGCTCTATGAAATAAGATGACTTCTGACTGACATTGCACTTCTGGATCCATACCGCAGATAGTGCGTGTAATATCTTGGAAGGGACAAACCGGAAGGAGTCAGCACATAATCTAAACAGAAACCTGCAGACAACAACAACAACAGAAGAGACGACTCCTGAAAAGTTAATTGAAAAAGGACACAGTTTTCAGAAGGGCTCTCTTTTATGAAAAATAGATCAGCCAAGTTGAGCATCATCTAATTGCCAGAGGCAGGCTGTTTGCACACAATTTTGCAACACCACTGAAGCTGTGAGAAATTAGAGTGAAGTGCTGGAGTGCACCACTCTCCCGCCACCACTACCAGGCGTAATACGTTAGATAAATTTGCTCTGGAAACCAATTTAGGACGATGCAATGCCTAGGAGAGGTTTTCACCCATTCAACACTACCTCTAATATGCAACAGACGCACTGGTAACAGAGGCAATTGCTGAAGAACATCACCTTCAATAAGTTCCGACAGTAGCTATGGCAAAGTAGGCAGGCCACTATAAATGGTTACGATTGTCAGACGGGGAGAGACTTCCGCAGAGCTAGGAGCAAAGCGAGAAGTGCCGTCTCTTTCGGATATATTTTGGGAAGGTTGCAACGCTTGGTGAGATCTTTCGTCAGGAGCGGGGATCATTACTGGTTGCGACGATTGATGGCAGTGCTATCTGATCAAATAGGGGGATGCATTGCAGGGGGCTATCTTCAAGAGAATGGGATGAACTCTCCCTGAAGATGTGAAATGAGAACTCTGATTTGATGTCAGATTACCAGAGACAGGAGTTTACTACATGTACCATAACCAGGACTCGCTCTTGTTTCCTTGTTCCTAGAAAATCAATTTCCTGTGCATATACTTTATCAGCAACAAATTGCTCCAAATGTAGGTCTGAATAATTTTGATTCCAGCAAAGGAAAAAAGGGCCAATGGCTTTGAAGAAAGAGTCTTAGACCATGTGCACAACCACATAGACAAAACACACTCTCTCCAATCCCCTGAGCTTGTGTTATCAAACACACGCAGAGTTCCATGATTCCATCTCATACTGTTTACTTCAAATACTGTTTAGGGCATGACTCTGAAAAGATCATTTTAAAAAAATAGATGTTTGGTTCTGCAAAATCGGAAAATAGCAATGAATACAAACATACTTAAGCTTTTGAACATACACTGATCAGAATAAATCGCATTAATGAACAGAATGCCCAAAATTGAAATTAATATAGACACAAACAAGAGAACGATACGTGCGAATATAACAAGCTGTGATTGGCTGTCAGGGAAAACAAAAATTCAGGCTTGCTGCCAGCCAGTTTAATATCACAGAATGCACAGGTTTATATCTATATATATACTTAATCTTGCGAGAAAAACATGTCTTCTCACAATACATTTCTAAATAGCATCTAGAATTTATGCATCAGTCTATTCCCAAATACTTTTAAACCCTCAAAAATAAGAAAAATATTAAAATACCTGTATACATCCAAAAGCTTAAAGCAGTGAGGGGATTTTCATGTATCAATTTATTTCTGCTACTCTGTTCTCCCTACCCCTTAGGACTTTTGAGGCTTGATCTGAAAATGTCATGTTAATCATTGTAGTCATTTGAATCCCTTGATACATTTTTTTTCCCCCTCTGTTCACGGAATGACTTGTCATATCTGACATTCAAGAGAGACAGCTGAGATGACAAAAAGCTTCACAAACAACCTTTTTTTTTCTCCCATCTGCAACACCGGATACTCCTCAAACAAGCTAGGGAGCCATTACTGGTTGCCGTTCTACCCCACAAGCCGATCTAGATCTGTCCTTCTGTCTATCTGTATGTTTCCATCTTTTCTGTCTGACTCACTCTGTCTTAGTTCTTTATTTATCTTACATTAGCAACTCACTATCACACTCTTGAGGCAAAGTCTTGCTCATGCACAAATGTGTACATGTATGCACACAACAAATGTACAATGTATAGTATCAAATGTATCTCTGTATATATGTCATGACATGCACCTCCAACAGGTTTCACAACTGGATATGAAACAAAATGTTGTCAACCCTTTTTATTACTTCTCTGTCTTGCCTCTCTAATATTCTTTCTCTACTGGAAGTATCACAACAGAATATCACAGTTGCGGATCCAGGCGGGGACACATGAGGCACGCGCCCCCTCTATTTTTTGAGAATCATACAATGAACATACATGGTAATGAAGCTTTATCTAAGAAAATATTCATCTGCACCCCCTGTATTTTCAAACTTGCTGTTTTTGCCCCCTGTATTTCAAAATCCTGGATCCACAACTGCATCAGCAGTTAATGTTTCTTTCTCTTAATTTTCTTATTAAAGTGGCACATGTTTCTTCTTTTCATCTTTTTTCATTCCTCTTTGAAAACTCACTGTATCCTAACTTTTATTTTCCTTCTCTTCTCTCTCATCTGACTTCTCATTAAGTACATCAAGAAGTAACATGATAGAGAGTGGGGGTGACAAAAAATAATGGAGGTACGCGTAAATACACAAAAACCTTTTTTTTTCCTCCTAACAAACAAAGTGTATGTAATGTTGAAAGCCGAAGTGTCTATTTAGAATGGCAACAAACCACAGAGCTGCCAGCTGTTTTTCAACTCTAAGGGCAAGAAGCTGGCTGTAAACAAAGAGAAAATTGCACATTTCCCGACTGCAGCAAGAGCCCTGTTCTACAGCTGTGAACAAGCATGTGTCTGTGATCAATACCAGCGTAATGTGAAAACAAATGTAACTTAACCAAACGTAGACCTGTGATAATTAATTTTTAATCCAAAATGGCTCCAAAAGAGTTTTGCTATCACATTTCCTCTTCCCGAATTAGAGAGTTTTGGGAATACAAAAAAAAATTCCAACATGCATACCAAATTGCACGCATAAAAAATATAACTTCTTCAATAAACAAGCCAAGTTCAATTTTCTATCCAGCTCAAAGTATCCAGCTCAAAACACACGATGATGATCTTAATCATGATCACCATCATCATGTCTTTTCCCTCTCTTTGTCACTACTGAAAGGATCTCCTCTATTTCTTTTATAAAATATTCCCTTTCTTTCCCATTTGACTGACAAAACAACATTTTAATTTATGGACTCTTTTCACTTGAATGGGCACTGTCTTTGACTAAAAGTACAATGAAGTAAGAATTTATTCTAAAACATTCATGTCTAGAGCTTGTCTTGATTCATTGAACAAACAGATAAGTGCAGATTAAAACCTGTTCATGAGGAATGAGAACCCTGGTAACCATCCATCCATTCACAAACAACCTAACCCTAAGACGACGATATCAGCGCGATGTATTCACAAGAGCGCACTCAAGCTGAAATTGTCTTCTGCAGCAACTTTTTTTTATTAGAGAAAACGGAGAAGTGTAGCAATCAAAGAAAAAGCAACAGAAGTACATGTACATTCAATAATAAAATGAGCAGAAAAATGAGAAGAGTAGAAAATGTCACCAATGTATGCTCAATCCATCACTTTTAGATCATAGTCAGTTGGACAATTTACAAACCTTGAATAGTTCTTTCCGTTGAAGTATTTTCATTGATTTAGGTTCCTATGTAGTTTATGAACATTTTCAGCTTGTTTGCCCAAACAGTAACCTTGAGCAATTGCATAATTTGCATAAATCTGTATGGATACAGGATATGCCACCCAAGATAACTTACACAGAATATAAATTGAACTACGTACTAATAATGTGTGTGCGGTGATAAGGAACTTTAATAGCGTTGTCAATCTTGTGATTTCAACCTTTGATGAAACGAAACGGGGTACACTGATGTGTTATACTTCCATAAAATTGGGGTTTTGTAGGGATGTAGAATAGAGTTTAAACATATTTTTGCAATTACAGGTCAGGGTTTAGTACTGAAAATCAAGGAAATGTCAACTTCGTTATCTAAATGATTGAAAACTTGGTCTTACATTCATTAAGAATATTACTAACGCGGTATATATATTCTTTGTTTAGGCCCATCTTTAAAAAAAAGTTTAGTGCAGTCGGGATTAAGTAGCGTTCACACACAGAATCACATATCAGTGGTTGAAAATATTTGGGCTCTATAGCATTTTAACAAAATACAAAGTCTTATAATTAAATAGATACATATGTACATCATTCTGCAACAATCGTATATTTTTTAAAAAGGAAAAACATCTTTTTGAAATGTACAAATGAATTGGAAACATACTTGTCTTGTTAGGGTGTTCAAATAACGTTGATTTAATCCATACGGCTAACATTACATGAAGAGGTACCCCCAAAGGAACTAAAACAATACAAGAAGGCTGCCAACCTGCTTGCGCACATTAATACTGGTTCATTAGGAGCAGGCCTTCTCCCCTACTCTCATTCTAGGTGCAAAAAAGTACACTCATAGTTGTTCACAGATATCAAGTTGATATCAACATGATTCTTAGTACAAAAACATGATTTCTAATTGCAAAAATAACACTGAAATAATTTCCATGTCCCACAAACCCCTAATTGGATTGGATGTGCATCCATATCTGATTGTGTGTATTGACAAGGTTGTTTCGTTTCATCAAAGATTGAATTCACAAGATTGACAACGCTATTAAAGTTCCGTATCACCGCACATACATAAATGGCACATAGTTCAGTTTGAACATTCTGTGTGAGTTGTCTTTGCGCTGTAAAACCTATACGCATACAGATTTATGCAAATTATGCAAATTGCTCAAGGTTGCAGTTTGGGCAACCAAGCTGAAAATGTTCATAAACTACATAGGAACCTAAATCAATGGAAAAACTTCAACGGAAAGAACTTTTCTAGGTTAGCCTGTTAGCTAAATAGGACTATCCAACCGACTATCAGGGGAGTGTTTCATGAAGAGTCTTGTCAGTGATTTTCACTGACAACTTTGCTCTCAGCCAATCAGATGTAATGATTTCAGTAGCTTATAACAGTTTTCAGTGAAAATCACTGACAAGACACTTCATGAAATGCTCCCCAGCTTGTTTGTGTTACCCATGACAAGATTTGTGGAAGAGATTAAAGAAAGTATATCACAGAATATGATTGCAATCAATCCTTAATCTAATATTCATCTCTTATTGATTTACAGTAGGGGGAAAATGTCAATTTTTAGCCTGCAGCTAAACTGCTAACTTATGTTATGAGTTCTAATCTTATCTGCATATCTACTGTTGCATGCATACTTCATGAAACCTGACACAAAAACTCAGCTGCAGAAACAAGAACTGTTTTTCTCGGATTTCTCCAATTGATCCATATCATGAATGAGGTCTACGATGCATGATATCTTCATGAAGCAACTGCAATACAGAGAAGCTATAGTCATGCCACAAATGCCACTCTATGATTTAATAATACAGACTGACCTATAAACCTATATTTTCTAAGCTTTTCCTAATTTTCTGCATTTATATCTCGCACAAGAGTCAGGGACACAGCTAAAAACTCCACTAAAATGTAATCATCACTGGTCTAGAAAAAAACAAATAATGAATACAATCCTTTAACCCCTTGGTTTCCAAGTTAAATCCATCAATTTTATTCCCACAAAAATGTGCTTCAAAACCTCACATTGGACAGTAGAGATGAGCCTGACTGGTTAAGTTTTTTGTCCGTCCATGATACTTATCATTTTATGGAATCTAGTCTTAAGTAGGCGACCAGGACAATCAAATTTTATTGAATTTCAACTCCTTCAGTGAGGTCCTTCGCAATGAAACAAAAAATAGCTCAACATATTACTTTCATTTTATAGGTCTTCAAACTCTCAAAATTTGTCAAATGTCCGTTCAATCAGGCTCAGATATTCCGGTCTACTTGAGAGCATTATTTCTTCCACTCTCTAATCCTACAATCGTGGATGAAAGCCCACTCTTTGAGGAGTCATTTTTAGGGCTCACATCATTTTTGGAATGGAAATCCACGCTCAAACTAGTTGAATCCACTCTAGTCAACAGAAAAAAAGGAGTGTTTATATCATTCTTCCATTGTTTTGAAGTTTTGGGGTACAGGGGTCCTAGTGTAAGGCAGAGTCCAGCAGTTATATAGCATTTCTTGCAGATATTGACAATAAAATTCACTAGAAATCATGAAATATCATATTATCTCTCACATGTATCTTCTTCTTCTGCAAGGGGGACAATGTGAGACCACATTAAAGGCATTGGCTAACTTTGTGAGTAGCTGATTTAAAAAATTCTCAGACTAAGATGAAACATGTCTATGAGTATACTTGTATTTGTACTCAAAAACCCTGAAACCAACCATAATTTGGAATGAAAAAGTGTAAACAAGCAAACAGCAAACAGCGATTTTATTATCCTTCGTCTCACGAGACAATCACTAAGAGGACCACTTTGCTTGAATTTGAAAATGCCGTTATGTGCCTCCCGCCGCGTGATTCGCCAATACACACAGTACAGTAAGGTGAGTCATACGCGCATGCGCACTCCTTATGTCTATTCTGTGCAACCGACCTCGTATAGTTTTCAAACATTGGTTCATATTTTTGATATTTAAAAATACTTCCTGTGGATATTATACTTTAAAACTTTTAGACTGGTATTTTTACACTATAACCCTTACGTTCATCCCATTTTCAAGTAACAGAAAAAGATTTCTTAAAATCATACCAATGTTAACCAATGTCTTTAAATCAGTTTCATGCAAATTTTTTGCTACCAAAATTATGAATGAGCTTTAACAGGGCACTTCTTAATTCCTTTGAACCAACCTGAGTTTAACTCCTTCCTGGATCTGGATTGGTTTAAGCTGGATATCCACCATCTGATCCTCGGTATCATTAATCCCAAAGCATTCACTCAGAGTGTGGCATGTATTCTAAGTAACCAAGCAAAAAAAGAAAAAGCAAAAGGAAATAATTGCATAAAATATTTATTAAAGGCCCTGTCTGCACAATATCCAATTCACAGGTATTTTGAATGATTACACTTATGCAAGGACACTACTATTACATGTATAAAACAGTTTTCATTATGCAATTTGATTTAATAATGAGACTTCTCTTTCTCCTCCTGAACATCCCCCTCCCTCCTCCTTCTCTTCTCTTCTCTCACGCTCCCTCTCTCTCTCTCTCTCTCTCTTTCTCTTTCTCTTTCTCTTTCTCTCCATCCCTTTCCCCTTTCACCGTTTTCTCTTTATCTTGCTCTTTATCATTTTCCTCCTATCTTTCTCTACATTTTACTTACAACACTCAACATATCAATATTGATCAACAGCAAAAATGAAAACATTCCACCAAATTTCTCACAGATAGTCACAAAGCACATCCACTACTACAGTACATGTATTCATCTCCCCCTCTACAATTCAGTCTGGAGCCTCCGTCCTTCTCTGTCTATCTCTCTCTCTGTCTCTCACTCTCTCTCTCTCTCCCTCTCTTCTTCCTCTGTGTTGTTGACCAGTCCGCAACCACTCGGATAACTCTGCGGATTCCGGCTGGCTGACATTCTGGTGGACATCAATTGGTACTTCACTAAGTCACTATCAGTCATTGCCTGGTTAAGTGTTTTGCTTTTCAAGCTCACTGGAAGCAGCCTACTAGTCTTATTCTCTTTTTCTTAATGGATGTTGCATTAAAGGGACTAAAAAGTAGGACGGTATGGGTAATTTTTATGAGAAAGGAAACTGCGCTGGGAGCTTCCTGTCACTTACGATACAAGAAATTCCATTGCACATGTTAAATCATCTAATTCATACTAGACCACTTCCAAGAGATTTCTGTTTTAATTTTCATGCAATGGGAATGGAATCAAATATTAGCTGCATGTCTGGAAAGTGATTATAGAGCCTGCTCTCTGGTAGAGTCTGGGGATAGTTGCGTAATCATGGCAACAATGCATAGCGACAGGGCAATGAAGAGCGATGGATATAGACCAACCAACCAGAAGCAAACCACATATTTGTATTTTACAAAGTTTCAGCATTACACTAGACATTTGTTCTGGTGAACAAGTTTAAAGGCATTGGCTAATTTTGTGAGAAGCTGATTTTAAAAATTCTCAAACTAAGATGAAACATGAAACCAACCATAATTTGGAATGAAAAAGTGTAAGTTAGATGCAAACGGCGATTTTATTATCCTTCGTCTCATGAGGCATCACTAAGAGGACGACTTTGCTTGAATTTGAAAATGCCGTTATGTGCCTCCCGCCACATGATTCGCCAATACACACAGTACGGTAAGGTGAGTCATACGCGGATGCGCACTCCTTATGTCTATTCTGTGCAACCGACCCTCGTATAGTTTTCAAACATTGGTTCACATTTTTGATATTTAAAAATACTTCCTGTGGATATTATACTTTGAAACTTTCAGACTGGTATTTTTACACTATAACCCTTATGTTTATCTCATTTTCAAGTAACAAAACAAGATTTTTTAAAATCATAACAATGTTAACCAATGTCTTTAAGACCATTACCAGACTACAGATTTGGGATTGCTTAAACCCGAAGCATTCACCTACATGTAGCTCAAGTTTGGTCAACTTTGAGCCGTTGAAATCTCTTACTGTACTATAGTCCGGGGGGCTTACATAAGAGGCATGCTACATGTATGCACATGACAGGGCTGCCAACACTCACGCATTGAGCGTGAGACTCATGCATTTCACCCATTTCTCACGCTCTCACGCTAATCATGAAATTTCTCACGCACGAATCTGAAATAACTAAATATAATAATAAAAAATGATAGATTTCAATAAAATAGCGACCAACTCAAGAATTTAGGAAGCACTGAAAAACTTGTGAAAGTTTTCCCGCCTTTTGTCGAAAGCCCTCAATCTCATTTCGAGCGCGTGCGTATGTAGATCCATAGAGATTAATTTATAGGATCTCTATGGTAAGATCTGATCCGCGCCTAGCCGGGCTAGGCTATATTATAATGCATCGATACCCTGACATGACCGGCCCGTATCATACCGTATACGCACAACATATGAATTCTTTATGTTCATATGGAACACTTTCAGCCATAATGACAATGAAGATGGCAACAGAGAAGGCTTGATACAATAAATTCTCTGTTTGGATGCTTGCTTGTTGCTTCTTCCCATCATCTGCACCCAAGAGTACCTACATCCAAAACCTGGGTCAAACAGAGAAGGGAACCAAATAAAGACATGGTTGGCATTTTTCAACAAGTGGGTATTCCGTGTTTATTATTTTCTTTGCATGTAAAATTGTATAATTTTCTCTCTTCATAATGCCTTTAGGTATATGTTAAAATACTCTATAAAGTGTGCACCAGATCACACAATTTCACCTTGAAAAATAAAAAAGCTCTACACCGTGGGAGGGGGGTCGCCCCCCTCCCACACCCTCCCCCACTCCCTCGCTTCGCATGCTCGGGCTTGGTGGCTTCGCTCCCTCGCACTTCGCTTCTCGTATAATCTCACTCTCAGCTTTTATCTAATGTTGGCAGCCCTGACATGAGTAAACGAGCCTTTAGCAAATTCCACATGATTTCATTTTTCTATGCGTTCTCAAATGAATGCCTCTTTAAAATTAGCGAAAATTTGGTTTTTACAGCAACACTGCAGGTAGGTTATCTTCTATTCTAAGTGCTGTAGATTAATAAAACTACCTGCACAGTTGTTGGACTGCATTTAAACCATTAAAAAGAAGGTACACTGTATGTTATTATTCTCTGAATTTACACATACATGTATGTACACAACGCAGCTATAAACTTTCAATCAAAAAAATTTAATTGGTTAACCAAACTATCCACTGCTTACGGGAATTGACGGCATGACACTACATACATGTAAACATGTGAATAATTAAGGCAAAATTATACATAAAAAATTCAGGCCTAAATGCTGGCTTCACGAGCTAAATAGTCAATAAAAAAATCATGCACACCTGTAGACGCCAAGCAAATGCCATTTCACATTCTACAGGCAAATTATTACACCGACATGCACGTTGACATGGAATTAATTGACTATCAATAAAAACATTCACAAATTACGATGTATCAATTCTAGACCTGAATAACATACATATATGCCACATTTATATACTGACCATTTATTGATAATTGTACTGAACTGATGTTAGTATGTACTGCATTGAAGTCAATATGCATATATATTTTATATAATTCTAAATTGTTGATTTTCATAATGATTATGAAATGTGAAAGTCCTTGTAAAATTCATTTGCTGTTATTTTGGAAATAAATGAAATGAAAAAGAAAATATTTGGCAAGGATGTTGTAAATGTACATGTACCTTTGAGGCTTATCAAAAGAGAAGATAAGGTACAAATGTCAGGATAACTATCACACTTGTTACATTTTAAGAAATCCGTACAATGATACCACATCCTGACACTCGCACACTCGCTGGTCATTAGATTACTTTCTCAAGAGCATCCACAAACACTCTCTTCTGGTTCCTGTGATACTCTGACCTTCTGAGTTTACCTTTAAACGGTAACCGTGTATACACAGGTAGAATCGATGCGTCTGCTGCCCTCGATGCATTCAGGCCAAATCAATGCAAGCCAAGAGGCTACCCATCATTCTCTGCTCCTTCAAGAACTTCTTGTCCATTTTCAATTTGCACAAATTCAGACAAGGAGGTAAAGGCCTAAGTTTTGTCTCAAAACACCTTTCAGTTCTACCCATTAGCAGAGCATTATTTTTCCTTCTTATCATAAAATACAATAAAAGAAGGTCTACATATCAACATTTACTACACAGGCCAGGAGCCTGTCTCGAAATATTCACCCCATCTGTATAATTTTGTGCAATTTACACATGAATGTTAGATTTCAGCTTGGTTACCACATAACCCACATACTTAGCTATGTCTTTTGTCTTGTCACACAGGTGAAGGTGGACAATGGGTGTGTTCACATGACCCTGACAATACATGTATACTACTTTGAGAAAACAATTTTTGCAGTCTAATTGGTTATTACTGGAATGATCATCTGACACCAAATTACACTCTAAGGAATACAGTACTTAAACATTTCCTTTATAAATTTGATGTGCAATGAACAGAAAATTATTGAAGTTACTAAGGTTGGAAAGTGACCAAAATTTCTATATCCAGAGCATTTTCGGGTGGCAAAGCCTGATGAATCAAAGGGCACTTTGGTCTTCTTTTTTTTTTCAGGTGAGTTTTAGACCCCCTTCCCAAAGAAAACTTATGTCAGTTTATATGTTTATGGAATGTACAACCCCACCTTTTCTTTCTGACAAAATTTGGTTCACAGGTCTTAAGGGGAAAGTTCATCCCAATTTTCAGGGGCCATCTGACAACCAAATCCAGAAGAAAAATTTGGTCAGTTTTCCTGTTTCTGCTAGTGTTCCCTCACAAAGGTGTTAGATGATATAAAATCAACCTGACTGACAAGCTTTTTGTGAATGAAAAGGGTGACCTAAGTATCTTTAAGGGGATCGAAACTGACATGTAAAATGATGCAGCTATTTTGAGACAGGCTTCCAGACTGATACCCCAATGTTATTAAATAAAATGTACAAGTACTTGCAAACATGCATGTGTACATGTGTATCATCCATTCACAAGAACTAAAATATGCTGTAAAAGACCCACAAATGTGGTAAGATCAGTCATTTCTCTCTGTATTTTATCTTTGGAAAAATATTAACATTTGGAAAAACATGAATATTCAAATTTCCTGTTACTGTACCTTACTACTGAAGTTCAGAATTCATCTCTTTTTTATTCTCTTCACATACAATCATAAAGACAAACACTGACATTATTTTTCACCATTATACATGTAACATGGAGGTTATTGCATTACAGTAGAGTCCCCAGTTTTCCGCGATACGGAAAACGGAAAAATTTCACGGAATTCGAGAAGAACACAGAATTCACGGAATTTCACGGAAAATGCGATTTTCAGGTTTTAAAAATCTGAATTACGAAGAATCGAGTGAAAATCATGAAAATCAAAGCATCAAAATCCAATGAAGCAAAATCGTGCATCAGTGGAAAATCTGCCAATCAAACCTGTTCGCACTATTTAGCATGTGTTCGCCAAGCTTGATCTGCATACTACAGAGCGAATATAATTAAAGAAACTTGCATGTTTCTAAAATTTCCACTATCTATAATTGCTTTATCATATGTTTCGTACATGTCACCGAAGAACACAGAATTTGAAGCTTAGAACACCGAAGAACACGGAATTTTCATTTTAGAAAACGGAAAACTGGGGACTCTACATTACAGTACATTTCTTCTTGGAAATTCTAGTCCTGATATGAATGTGAATTCCAAGTCCCCCTTCTCCCCAGCATCAAGGTTTCCAGGTTTTGGGAATATAATCCATGCATGAATGGCATGTTATGTTCTTGTTTTTCAATTATTCTAAGCCAGAAGCCCTCCCAAGTCCCACTCCAATGCAACTTTTTCCTAAAACTCCTTTTTCCCTACACAATTGTCCTTTACAGCTTCAGTACATGAGCATGTAAGAACAGATATTAAGCCTCTTTTTCCAGGCTTTTCTTTCTTAGAATCTTCTCAAATTATCTCAGGGAGCGGTGCTAACACAATCCCCCTTACCATGAGGCAATGATTAAGTTTCTAGCCGCTCAAGTTCTCCATACCAAACTAAATTTGCCACGATCTAGGGCAGTAACCCAAGAGCTTGCACCCCGCTTCAAACAGTCTTGGGATTTACGTCACCACGGTAGCAGCACAATTTAATCAGAAGTGAATCTTTCCTGAACAGCCCCCCCCCTCGTTCTATCTTTATTCCCTTCGATTACCTGACACAAATTGATGTCCCAGTGCTCAGCAAACACTCACTTGGTTGCGTTTCAATCAAGTACCCGCAAAAAACAGCCACATTCTTTCAATTATTCCGCTTTCTCTGCCTCATCCGTAATATTTTGACGTTAATGACCGGACCAAGTTTGCTGAGCAAACTCTTGCATGTCCACAGCAAGGATAAACTTGTAAACTCTACGGCTTAATCAAGCTCAAATTTGTCCCAGTCATAAAAACAACTAAGGCTCGTTACTCGAGATAAGATTTTATTGAGGTTCATTGGGGAGCAGACTGATTACATCTTGTATCACAGCAATGAATGCAGCAGACAATTAAACTAAAAGAGATCTCAATTCACTATCATGTACATGTAGGAGCCTAGTGCCTACAAACTTATTTACATTAACAGAGAAACCATGCATTAATGCTGAGACAAAGTTTGCCTATCTAGTGATCTTTCCATAGTCGAACAATTTTACTCTCTCACCTCAAAGTTGAATTGGAAAGACTGTACTTTTTTTCTGATGTAACATTCTCAACCACTACTCTCATTCCTCACTAATCTATCACAGAATTATCTCCAACAAAAAAAAATACTCACTCCTAAATGTTTTTTCTCTGGGCAAACAATTAGTTTTGTAACGAAGTTTATTCTAAAAAAAAAAGTAAGTCTGTGTAGTTATTCAAATGTTGCCTACATCTTGGTGGCTGTTGCTATTTCATAAGTAACTAGACTGCACCTACCTGTGGTCCATAGCCCCATACCACATCCACAATGGAGTCTGTCAGGTTGTCCTGCCACAAAACATCCCCAGGTTCCAGAGAATGTATGCAGTCACCCTGGAAAGATTATAAAACATGGAAAGATAATTAGAAAAGATTTCTTAGGAGACAACCAGATACTACAGTATATGGAATGAAACATTAGTTTGAGTTTGTGTGTGACAGGAAAAATTTCGCAAAAAAGAAGTAATCATGGAGAAAGTCTGTTGTTGGCAGATTGTTCTTTTAAATCTACATGTAGTTAACAGTGCATATGTGTGATGAGCAATGATCAGTCTGATCACCCAAGTGATGTTGGAGCATTTATGTTGTGTACATGAATAAAGGCAAATTGCATCAACTCTGAGCATGATAGGCCTAAACAGCACTGCTGGAGGACCCCTGTCCTCACTCCCAGGTGCCTGGTTTGAATTCTCTTCCAAGATGATCAGAAATTGCCTCCATGAAAATTTCATTTCTTAACCGCTTTTTTTACATTCAGAGATATGCAACTCAATGCAAAATACAAACACATTCAATAAATGTCATGTAGATCATTCTCTTTGCCATACAACACCTGATAACTCTCCTTAACCACAGAATTATTATGACTGGAATACCGACGGTCACGGGCCCTTTGAAGTACCAGTTCCGCTGCGAGGTTTAATTTACATAAGTACAATAATTGTCACTGCCTTCTGATCACTTGCAGCTTAATGAAAACAGATGTTTTGAAAATAATGATTGTGTAAGCATGTGTTTGTGTAAGCATGTTCAGTCATACCCTCATTTCAGTTTTGTTTGGCTGGTGTGCTCTGGCAGAATATGTCTTTGATTCAGAACACTGCTAGGGGAGCAGCAAACCCGAAAACCTGTTAATTTTTGTAACATGAAATTTATTATTACTCAACTGCACGCTTTCGCATGACCGTATGACCTTATTTAACAACGAGAAGGACATGACTTTCATACGATATGTGCATTATACTTCTGGAAAACTAAGAGAAAAATAGGGAAAAACTGGATTATAAATCTCAAACATTCAATTGAAATATTACCTCTATCTTGTAATATTCATACAATTTTCGAGATGAAACACATAGATTAGTGAATTCCAACTATTAAGAAGAACTGCACGTTGATTTTCTATGATTTAAGCGATTTATTATTTTGTGGGCATGTAGCTACTGTACAGCTTATTTCAAATCACTGTCTCTATTTTCTCCCAACTAATTAGTGGCGGACCTCGTAAGATCAAAGTGGAGAAATATGTACAGAATGTTATTGAGATGGCTTTGACAGTCACAACTGCATGAATTAATTAACGTTACGATGAGTGTCGTTCTTATGGTACGTCCATGCCTTAACAGGATCACAGTGATAATTGTGGTACATACATGTAGATGAGCATCAGAAACAGAATGATAATGCCAAAACTCAAGTAAAACAATCCTTAAATATTCTCTGGCACATTGATTGGAGAAGTTATTCATTGGATTTCATTTTTAAAAACTCACTTTGATTCACAATGTATAGTGCTGAAAACTTATATTTCTTACTCCTATCACTTCTAACTGAAACTTAATAATCCCTACCATATTGGCTATGAAATTGATAACCGTGAAACATGGACAGTATTTTTACTTTTTTTTTTTATTCCACAAAATCGGTATAATAGACCTAAATCAATAGAAATCAAAGTCCAGAAGCAAATTCAACTCGATCTGAAAAGAATTCAATTTGATTTGATATTACAGATAACAACTTGTCCTTTCCATACAGGTTCATCTACAAGTGTAACCCTTTAAACGACCAAATAAGGGATGGAGGAACAAGAGAGGGGGAGATGAAATGAATCCTCCTCAAACGTGGTTCCAAAGCTCCCTCGTGGATCAATAAATACTCCAGTCACATTCCCCTTCGTATTTGCATGGCTCCGTGAATAGTCGGGCGACCACATTCTCCATGCGCAGGCAACCGCTAAAAAGTACCGCCGTTTGCTCATGTGATGGAAATTTCTACAGATTTGGAAAAGGCCAAGGCTGTTCATGTTCTGCTTGTCTTCAAGGACTCAACCTCATTTTTTTCTGTTGCTCCTTTTTGCAGCTCACATTCATATTTTTTAGTTCACTGAACAAAATGATGCATGGACTGCATTAACTCACCCCCCAAAATGTGAGTCATCTCTCTGCACAAAGAAAAATATTTGTTCCATACTCCAAGACTGATCAAAGGGATTTGTAATTCCTTGGTACCCCCCCCCCCCCTTCACCACCATGGGGATATGATTAGTAAAGAGTGTTTTTATTTTGTTTGGTTGTTTGTTTGGTTTCTTTTTCTTTTTCTTTTTTTACCTTTAACAAGTAGCATATACATGTACATGTAGTTTGTGAAAGATTTAGACTAATTTGTCTGATTTCTTTAAAGTTTACTTAATATTCAAATAAATAGATACTCGAAATTCAAATCCGTTCTAATTTTTTCCACGTAAGTAGAGTAATCAATGTAAATGTAATTCAACAGAAAGATATAAGTGAAATCCCTGGTTGGACACTGTACCCGGTAGTGATCTATGTTTGTATGTGTACCTTTAATTTTCTTTTTTAATTCTATTAAACAAAATTAGTTTTAAAGGGAAAGTCCACCCCAGAATGTTATGTAAAAAGCAATTCTTCTGAACATACATCGACTACTGGGGTTAGAAAATGTGTAACTTCCAAGAAAATTGAGAAAATATGAAATTCCATGTACAAAGTGAATGGAGAGTTGCTCGCATATGATGTCATCAGTGTTGCCAATTTGCAGGGCCCAGAGTAATTTACTAGAAAATGTAAATGAGTGTAATTTTCTTATTCTTTGACCGATTTTGCTCATTTCTCTTTTAAAATGCTGTTCAAATTTAATTCCTTTTACTGAAACAGTGAAACTTCTAGGGTGGACTTTGCCTTTAATGTAAAAAAATGGCTTCAAGAAATTTTCTCTGTATCCATGAAATGAAATCTGGACAAAAATGTTCATTTTCCATTGACTTTTGTCATTGCTGTCATGGTGTGGACTAGCCTAGCTAACTAAACAAAAAGCTGGGACACATATAATATTATGTAGGGTGTACAAGTACATACACCATGTATATCACAGCACAGAATTTCTATGACATCACATCACGACTGAAAAAAGCAGAGCTCTGAAGGAAAGAGGTTACATTGTTTCTAAAATAACAAAATATGTACAAATCACGATGAACAGTAACTTGATCCAAATAAAACAAATAATGTTCAATAAGTTGTTATGAATCAGAATGATTTACACTGTCTGACTCGAGCCATTCTAAAATTTAAGATCTCAATCCCATTCACGTCAAATAAGTTAAGGGTTCCTGAAACCCAACTGCAGAGGAGGATCTACATGTATAGATGAACATTTTTTTTTTCAACAAATATCCCAAGGGTATGAGGAATACATAGAAATTGTTGCAATGATGCAATTATTTTGAAGTCTTGTTTCTTTGGTACATGTATCATGCAGAGCCTAGGAAGTAAGTAATGTCATCCCTGGGGATGGCTAAATGCTGGATTATAATAATTGTGTGTGCTTTGTGCTTTAATTTCATATTCTTACCTGATATAACATTTTTGTTTAGGTTCAAAAAGTTCCTTCTTAAATTTGCTCCTAAAAAGAGATTGATTCTTTTTTTTCATATCATTGTTTTAATTCTTTTAGATTTTTTGGTTTTCCAGCATTTTCTTTTCATCATAGGTGAATTCACTGCTCTCCATGACTTCATATATTATCTTAACTTTTTGAAAACAGGAGGATGAGGGCACTTTTTTGTTGTTTTTTGTTTTGCCTTTTCACTGCACAATGCTATTAGGGTAGTCTAATTTCCAGTTGTTTTTAAGTATGTTACGATATGTAGGCTGTGCATGTGTGAGGTTCAATGGCTGGAAACAGCGAAAATCAATCGAAATTTTGTCTTTTTACTGTTTTTTTTTAAAAGAAAAAACAACTTTTTTTGATGCGGCGGCAAAAAACGATGCATACAAAGCAATGATGCAATAATAATAATAACTTTCATTTGTAAAGCATCAAACAGAGAAACACACTTACATGTGCATGTAGAAAAAAAAAACAGTATGATACAAACAGCCATGGTAAACAACAGAAGGAAAATAGAAAAGATGTGTTTGCAGACACTATGCTGTGAGAGTTTCACAATTCTTTAATTCAGGAGGTAACAAGTTCCAATACTTGGAGGCAACAAATGAAAAGGCCCCATCACCTATTAGTTTAAAAATACAAGGGACAGTAAGCATACACTGTACTACCAGTGGACATATTGTGTACAGAAGCTTATGTACATGTATAGAAGCTTATGAAATTAGCAACAGTTACATGCAGTGCAGGAAGTATGAGCACAACTCTTAGGTAAACTTTCCTTCAAAATACAGTTCAAAAGACATATTTTGTCAAAATACCGGTATCCTCTTTTGAGAATCCATACATGTAGGCACGATGCGGAATATACTGTAAATAAAATATTGACAGCTTGCTTTTTTTCAGGTCAGGGTTAATTAAAACTATAGGGTCTCAGTGATCTTAAGACTGCAATACCGTAGTGCTGTCAGATCAGGGAATTTTTTTTTTTTTTTTTTTTGGGGGGGGGGGGGGGCGGGGGACTACTTATTGAGCCCACCTGCCCAAATTTTTTATGTTGTATTACAGTTTACATTGGACCCTATAAGAATTTCAGGGCTCTTTTTTTAGTTTTCCAGGGCTCTTTTTAGCATCATGGGGGCAAATTTGCCCCGAGCCCTTGTGTACTTTTTATGTGCTGTCTTGAGATCACCTAGGGCTTGTTTTAACCATGCCCCTCAAAGCAGTTACTATTTGTATATTGCTGGACAAAGCTTCCTATTACTGAGAGAGGGTTATAATATTCTTTTTTATTTTTATTTTTTATCATTAATAAAGACAAATCTTTTATGTTTTATATGAGAGTCTATGCTGAAAATTCATCAGAAGTCATCTTCTCATATTAAACAAGATGCAATTAACATGAGTCTCTCATAAAAACTTGTGATTAAAATATGCTTAACATGAATACCCTAAATGTATCATCTGAAGTCTTTCTGCACATGAATTCAGGTTTACAGAACACTGCATCATATGGGAGAGATCTGGTCTTCTTTGCTACAACTCAATGTCTAACTTTTATGAATATTTTTTAACAAAAATTGGGCTTCTTTGCAACAGCCCAAGTATTATTAATGTCTATTTTTATTCTTTAACACTTTATAGGTAAAACATCTATACTGTAAATCTACCAACGCAAATATTCAAATGATGATAAGTGCCTTAAAATCCAAATACCAACTAACCAACCTGTGACTAAATTTCTGGTCTTCCTTTGACACACCAACTTGTCCATCAGAGTACAATAATTTCATTTTTATTATGATCAAAATATTATTATTACTATTCATTATTATCAATATTTTTCATAATCATTGTTATTCATTATCATCACTGTCATTTACTATTATTATTATTACTATTATTATTATCAATATCATTATTATTACCATAATTATTATTATTATTATTATTATTATTATTATTATTATTATTATTATTATTATTATAATTATTTATTATTATTATCATTGTTATCATCAGTATCATCATCATCCTCCTTATTGATGAAACTATTATTAGCATCATCATTATTATTAAAAATATTATCATTATCATCATCATTATCGCAATTAATGTAATCATTATTACTTAAAATACTACAACATGTACCATATTACCATCACCGGTTGTCATAGTCATCATCATATTTACATCACTGACACTGACTGACTGATAAATAAACTGCCAAGCATGACCAGCTGTAAATAATGTTTGTATAAGCAAAATCAGTTACGCTTGCAACCAACAAAAATACAAGTACATTACAATTTTACAACCTAACAGTTATTTTCTGGAACATTTAGATTGAAATTTGAATAGGGTATTTGTAAACATTCTACGCCATTTTAATCATACTTAAATATCTACATGTACATGTAGATAAAGGCATCTAAGTACCTATGATCCAAATAATGCAAAACTGGCAATTCTGCATAAAGAACTGTAAGTGTAACGAAAATTTCTTACGGTTGAGTCTAGCCTATCGTAATCAATACCACTACCACTTACCGCACCAGCGGTGCCCGACTGGCCCACCGACGCTAAAGCTTCGGCTTGCTGAAGCATCAACAATACGACGAGCGCCCCAGTCAGATCCATCATTTGCCTACCACGTCCACTTGTCTTTAACTTCATTCCAGCTAGATTTCAGAACGATGCAAACCTACAGTTCACGAAATAAATGTTCCTCCTCACAGAATACAATATCAAATAATTTGAAATAGAGTAAGGAAGTAGTATCACACACTGTCAAAGCACAGTGCTTTCTGTTCGCAGCACCACATTACCAGTGCAGCAGGGTAGCGGTAGACAAAATATCATTTAAAATTGACGGTACACTGGTAGTTCGCATCGATGCCGTACACTGCGACATACCAGAACCGTGTGTAACGTTGGGCTGTTCCAAGCACCAAACGTAACTTTATCCTAGGTGTTCAACAACTTAACATTTCCACAATTTAAATCAATATAATCCAATACTCTTGAAAAAATATTACTTTGTATATATCATCAGTAATTCATTTACAATTCATGGACAATTATAGTGATATTAAATCTATTATATCAAATCTATGGAATACCGTGATGAATTTTCAGAGGGACATGTTTTTAAGAAATAACAGCAAATCAACCTGTTGCCGTGGAGGAGAGACGCCACGGAGTGGGGTCATATTTCATGCTGGAAACGGTTTGAAATTATTAATATCGTATTTTATTCAACCAGTCACAGAACCAGTTTGAATAAGAGGACTGTAGACCATATTTGTGAGCAATGACAGAAATTGAATTTTTATCACGAGTCTGGTTAATAAGATACTGCATATCATCGCCTGAATTCTTATTCACATACTACTTGATATTATTTCAATATCAATTATACTGAACATAATGCGTTTTTTTACCTACAAGAAACAACACAGAAATAATCCACTTGTAATTCATAGATCCTCTGCATTTTCAGGAAGAAAAGGGGGCCTCGGCTTCAAAAGGGGGAGGGCGCGGACCATTCCCCCCCCCCCCCCCCCCCCCATCCGCCGCCGTGCTTCTCCAAGTCGGGAGGGATCCGAATGTAGATACTGTCAAGAGACAAATATATATAGTTGTATGACTTGGGTGAACAACTTTCATTTAGTATAATTAATCGTATGGAAATATGAACGTTCACATTTAATGTTTTGATACAGCGTCCTAAAAACACCATGTTCCATAGATAGCGGGGGGGGGGGGGGGGGGATGGGAGATGCACCCCCCCCCCCCACACACACATTTTGAAGTGGATGTATATACGTATGTAAGTATGTATCAATGGGGAATCACCCCCCCCCCCCCCGGTACGAGGACCTGTCTACGTTAATGCCATGTTCTTTTAACGCAAGCGAATAATCATTATTATCCAGAATAAGTTGAGTAGAAGTGTCGAGAGAGTTCCATGAACTATAATTGAGACTTTGAAGTATACATGAGCGAGACATCCTATTGGCAGATTGGGAAAGATATTTTTCTTGACAATGGAACTTGGAAGTATCCCGTGGTAACATGAGAAATGTACTAAATGTCAAATAGGATTTTAGAAAATGTAAAGTACCCTTTCTACACCCATTTTTTTTTTTTTTTGAGGGGGGGGGGTCATATTTCATACCATTAACATGATTAAGATCGACTGTATTATCACTATTATAATCATTATTCTAATAATAATATTTATTGTTGCTTGTTTGTTTGTTTGCTTTTATTTCCGCGTTCTGCATAATTAAATCAACATTACATAAATTAAAAAAAAAATCATGTATAATTTATTTTAGTATATAACAAATATGATACAAAGTATAAACAAACAATAATACAAAATATGATAATTTTCATTAAACAAAAGAGTTAAATTATAAGAACGCAGGAGACCGCCATCGTGAGCTGTAAGGCTTGAAGTGGATGTCGTCATCATCATTGTAATTATCATTATTTGTTGTTGTTTTTATTGTTGTTGTTATTTGGTAGTACTACTACTATTAGTTTTAAGTGATAATGATGGCAATAATAATTATATACTCTCTCTCTAAAAAAAAAGAGTGAACGCGTTCACTCTTTTAGGGGTGAATTTCAGAAGAGAGTGCATTTAGAGTGAATTAAGAGTGAATTAAGAGTAAAGATTGTGATATTCACTCTTTATTCACTCTTTGAGGGGTGACCTCAGGGATCACTCACAATCCTTGAGTGATCACTGAGGTCATAATGATAATAATGATAATGATAATAATATTTCTATACGTTCTTATGATTGATTTCTATAGCCTTATTGCCAAGATAAGAATGCCTGGGTAAAATGCTATCAGCCGAAAATAAAAGCAACATAAAGAAAAGCTGAAATCCCTCCACATTTTTCTCTTGTTTTGACATCTTTATTGTTAAGTAGATTTTAATACCGATCAGAGTTCAAATCAAGTTGATCAGACCTTGCGTCTCTTTCCATTATCCTCTTATATTAAAAATTTTTGTGGTTTGAAATTTAACACCATTATCATCCATGTATAGGAAATTTAACCACAATGTCTTTTGGTGATGTCCTCATTTATACCGTAGGATATCGAAGGACATTGCCCGGGCTGAATTTGAAATTCAAAATAGTTGCACAAAATAGGCAATACATTTTAACAACAGAGCAACACAAACTAAACATCAGCTAAAGAGCGAGGGCGGGCTGCTTTTTCAAGAGAAGTTCTGCTTCAATCCCCTCAGACTTTCTGAAAAATATCTATTTTATGGCTTTCTTATCTACAGATAATCTACAGATACAGATAATCTGTAGAGCACTTTTGACGAAAGTTTTGTTTTGTAGCGTCGTGTTTTACTTGTTGTTCTGTTTTGTTTGTTTTTCATTCTATTTCAGTTTCACGTGCTATAACATTTACATCTAACTTTCAAATAATGTGATTGTCATACAAATTCATTATTTACGTGGCTGATTTTGAATTCGTTTTTAGAAACTATCAAGCATTATGTAAGATGAACCAATGCGATATCAAGAAACTGCAGTAACTACTCTTCAACTTGTTTTGGTCCAAAAATGATGTCAATATTTTGGCTCAGATCAGTGCACAATCGCTACCTATGCACATAGTCCTGTGTATGTTAAAAGAACACCTACCAGCAGGCAGGAAACAAAAGGTTGGGAGATTATGAAATTCATCATTGTCAAAAGGCCTTTTGATATTTTTGTAAATGTGACTTTTATATTTTTTGTCTCCCTAATGTTGAACTTTGAGTAACTTTCAGATATTGTCCCCAGAAAAGTCACCACATAATGAAATGCAAATAACGGGAGTACCCCTAAAATAGAATTTCCCTCCAAACCATGCATGTCGAATATATACACACCACATTGCATACCATTCGACACGATTTATCGTAAAAATATGCGAAGCTTCGAAAATAAAATGGTAGTGCATATTGGCTAACCATTTGGTCACTGTTTTAAACGATTACGTAATTACCGTACAGTCCTTAATCCTTCATGTTCTGTTTTGATCTGATTCTACACAATAAACAAAAGAGAAACTAGTCGTCAAGTTTGTGGAAGTCACTCCAGGGGAAACGCTGTCATACGTCTCTATGCACATTGGCACAAACTTTCATGATTGTATCATTCCAGCTGTGTTTTCTAAGTCAGTGCTGAATACTCAACATTTCATTTTAAAAGGGAGAACTATATCTTACGGTTCCTGTCATTTGTAAGATAGAGCATTAATGTGGACAGGAATGTGCGCCCGCCACTCCTGGAGGATAATTTGATTTCATTGTGAAAAAGGTAAGAAATTATTCCCTTTGTTTGTCCCCATCCCCACCCCCTCCATCTCCCCCTCTCTCTCCCTCTCTCTCCCTCTCTCTCTCTCTCTCTCTCCGACTCCCACACAATTGCAAATTTTCTTTGTAATATTATTGTCTGAATTTAGAAATTTTATAATTCACAGACTGATTTGTTAATATTTCACTGGTAGCATATAAGAATGACATTAATACAGGCCAGTTCAGTTTCAAACCAAGATTGTTTGACAAAACAGTCGCACATCATTGTTTATATATAGGTGTTCGAATCTTTATAAACCTTATTTTATTATGTTCTTTCGTCATCAGGCTGAACATATAGCCAACATTATGTGCTGTATGTGCTGCGAATCGTTCCTGGAGTGGATACAAAGAATCCTCACATCTGACTCTGTGCCCAAGAAACCAGAAAGCACAGATTCTGATGAAAAGCGTGAACTGCTCATGATGCCAAAACGCACGGATAATTACAAGACGAGGGTGTCTGATGGGTTGCGAAAGGCCCAAAGAGAGACGACTTCGCCTCCCAGAAGGGAATCGACCTCGGTGACGAGCTCAGACGGTGTGGAAGCGACGAAAGAGAAGATGAAGTTGGTCCGAAGCAATGCAATGAAAGTGCGACCAAGAAATCCCACTAGTCCGTGACAACCAACGGTGTACAGGAGAAATGTGGAAGGATTAAGAAAAACAATGAAAAGTGCCGGTGTGGTGCAGTATTGTAGAGTGTTGAGACATTCCACGTAGATTTTCATAACCTTTTCTTAAAATCGTACGTCAGTGTGGTGAATCATTTTGACCTATGGTTTGCTATGATTTCCTTTATTCCCGTACAGAAATTCAAATTTGCCCACCACGATTTGAAAATAAAGAAAGAAAGAAAATTAAATAGAACAACAAATTTATGGTTGTTATGGTTGCTATAAATGGAATCACTTTCTGTTACACCAATGGCTGATTAAATGAATTTTAACTTGAATAGAAAACTGTAGAAAATATGTAGACGGTGCAATATTCATATAAAAAATGCTTGGCTTTCAAGATCACGTTACTGCAGGGATACGTTTGGATAGACCTACGGACGCCTCACTTTGATGATTCCTCCATCTAATGATTTAGCCCCAGCATATAAAACATTAAGAGATAATTGCATAATTGTCATTTTACATTACTATCATTATTTCTTTTGGTTCATAATTATATGCTTGCCTTGATACATGCATTCACTGTGTTATTACGATACTCGATGGTAATCTTGTATGTATAATAAAAACGTGTATAGCCTATTATTTCTAGTTTACATCAAGGATTGGACGAATCAGGTATACTGTTCTGGATCATTATAGTTTATTTCTTCACATTTGCTTTATCACCGGTAATACATTAAAGGTTATATAAAATGCATTTTGGTATTGTAGTAAAATGATATCTTATATGAAACTTACATCTCCTATGATCCACTAAAAAGCACTGCTTGACAGTGGATCCCTCAGGGAAATAAAACTGTTGTAAATTGTGCCTATATACCCTACGAAGCCTAGGAAAACACGGAACGATAACAGAACCAAAAAAAAAAAAAAAAGAAGAAAAGAAAAGAAAAACAAACCAACAAAGGACAATAAAGGGATGAAAGAGAGTGGAAGAGAAAGGGAGAGAGAGAGAGAGGGAGAGAGGGACATGGGGGAGGGGCCCCGGGGGGGGGGGGGGTGGTATGGAGAGAGCACCGGGAGAGAGCAGGGAGGTAGGGAGCGTATTGTGAGGAAGAAAGGGAAAGAGAGAGTAAATTAGTGTACGTTGATAAACCAGCCCGCATATTTTATAAATCAAAGGCATGTGCAAAGTGACACTTGATTTCCTTCCTAAAATGGGATCGTTTAAACAAGGAAGCAGATGCCAGTAACAGGAAGAGATCATTCGTTCCCCTTTTTTTAATTTGTATCGGACAAAAGGGGGCATTTCAACGGCGCTTTTCTTCACTTCCATCAAAACGACAATAAAAGGTAGGATTACTGAATATCCAAACATGATGAGAGTCTACTGAGAGTCTGTCTGTACTATGTCACAATAATATTGTACATTCGGCATACACAAGGAAGACCTCTCATAATTTGTAATGCTCTAGCTCTTCATCAAAATCAATTTTACGGTACGTGTTTGACTGAATAACATAATTTTTTTTATGTTTAAGCTATTATAGAGATAAATTCAATGTGAGAAATACGCTGTTTATGAAGAGCCGGTGCTATATAATCACTATACATTAGACGGTAAGAATGGAGCATAACTATTATCCGAAAAGATTTGTGTTGAAAATATCAGCATATGAAATTTCGAAGTCTCTTTGAAATAGTTGCGCCCAGCTGACCCTTTCGTCTAGTCATTTTTAACTAGTTTGTTTTAAGAGTGTAGGCCTATACGTTTCTTCCAATCGGCTAAAATGTTAACAACTTTCCAAAGAAGCAAATATGATAACAGTCATGCCAATGTAACACATAATATCATTTACAGAATATTGTAGAAAACAAGATTTTGTTTCCTTTCGTCTTTCGCTCCCTTAAGATTCGAATGATGTGTGGCAACTGTCCTCAGACGTTTGGTCAAATAGTCGTGATCATTTTCAAGATCATTTTGGTGATCATCTGTTTTCCCATTCTGCTCGTAGTCAGTCTCGTAGGAATCATACTCGGTATATTGTGCTGTCCACGTAAGTGTGCCATTAATCCATTTCAGTGCCATGTAGAGCTAGAAAACTTTTCACTGTTTGTTTTAGAATGTTAGATTTAACCATGTTATGTATATTTTCCACACATGTACAATGTTTTTATCTATATTGTAAGGAAAAAATAAGCAGAAAGTAGTCACCAATATATACACTTACCACCTTACAAAGCGAAGACGGGAAAAAGAAGGGGATAATAGCAAGGCCGTACGCAGGATTTTTTTCCTACGGGGGCAAGAATATATTCAATATTTGAAGAAACCCGCAAGCAAGGGAGCGAAGCGACCGAGCGGGAGCTTTGCATTTTTAAAACTGAAATTGAACGATCTGGTGCACATTTTGGGGAAATTTTCTGAAATTCTCAATAAAAAGATAAGGAAAAAATAGGGGGAAAAATGGGTTTTGAAAATTTCGGGGGGGGGGGGCAAATGCCCTCCTACCCCCTACGTGCGTACGGCCATGGCTAAAAGAAAGAAAAAAAGATGGTGGAAATAGAGAAAGAGAATACTAATTCATAGGATGATATCAAAAAGTGAAGCAACATAAAATGATTCTATAAGAAATACATTATATAACGTATTTGCTTTCTAGTCGAACAATTCCTGAATTGATTAGTAGTACTTAAGGCCATTTGCTGCCATATTATTTACTGCAATATTGCCAAACTGAAATCTTTTTTTTTCCACTCACATTTTCTGATCTCTAGTTAAGATTTGCTGTCCATGCTGTGTGCCATGCATCGAAGGGATCCTCAATTTTGTCTTCTCCCTCGTGGAGCTACCCTTGAAGTGTATTCTGTGGTCGGTAGCAGCGGGTGACGGGGAGGAGGACAAGGGGGACAAGATTCCGCTCGATCAAGGAACGACTACGGCGACGCCGTACGACGGGACGGCGTCCCAGCAGCAGACGGGTGCGATCTCGGAGTCATCAGAGAAAACGGATGACTGAGTTTAATAGAAGTTCAAGGACAGACAAACGAATTAAAACTTTAATCAATATCACTTTTGAAATTAAAGAATGAAATGAAGTAGAAAGGTTTAAGTTCAGAAATGAATTTTGCAAACTTGACGCTTTCGTTATTCTTTTATTTTATTTTATTTTTATTAATATTTATTAAGTTTGTTTGCAATGTACAGTACTTTTACCGAAATTTAGTCTTAGATGGATCTCGGGGGACATTTGTTCGTCTTTTAAAATTAATCTGTCAGTTATTCAACTCTCTCTCTCTCTCTCTCTGTTTTGTATACATACGTATATACAGCAATATACGAGTTGAGGTCTGGCCACCTCAAGTCGGCAGACCTCAAGTCGCCAACGGAACTTAAAAAACTTTGACGAGCAAATATAGTATAGGCTGTAATGTATGGCTGTCTGTTCAGTTATTGAACAGTTATTGCCTGCATGGAGTTATTGTTTAGGTCAAACAGTTGACTTGAATTCATCAATGGCTAGTAATGGGTAACCCAGGGGTATCACTTCCATGCGAGTATTTGATTTTTTGTACAGGGCGGGTGGAAGGGATGGGGAACGGATGAAAATTATCCATTTTTTGTCTAAGTTCACCTAGGGTTGCTTTTGAGGTCAATAAGTTAAAAGTAACCATTGGCAAACCATAAGTTGACTTCCAGTTGTCAGATTTTTTTCTTTGTTTAGATTCAATTCAAAGTGCCCCCATCTCTCTCTCTCTCTCTCTCTCTCTCTCTCTCTCTTGGAGGGGGGGGGGTACATTTTGGGTCAAATTGATCTAGAGTTATTTTTTAGGCCAAACAAGTTACTTTAAGTCATCAAGGCTAGTAAGGTAACCCAGGGGTATCGTTTCCATCCATCACGGCCTATACTGTATTTTGCTCAAATTTTTCTGAGTTCCGTTATCGACTTGAGGCGGCCAGACCTCAAGTCGACTTTCATGTGGGTATTTCCATCGGTGAATATATATTCAGGGGATTATGGGATGGAAGAGGAAAACAACAAAAACACTTCTAAGTAGCTAACTTTTCAATGAATTCTACTCACTGCAATAATCATAAATGTTTGATTACAGCTGGTGTATGTTGTTTGTAGTGAACAATCATCTTAACTGGTGATATCACTTGTGTAGTTTTCACGGGCACGCAAACGTTTCGCGAAGGATGCGAATATAAAAAAAAAAAAATTGTATGCTTCGAAAATTCGCCAATCTAATTTTGGATTGGTTCCCAACCACAATCTTATAGATCGATTTCCAATCTAAGGAATTTAGAGAGTTCCGAACCCCGGCGCATGTCGGCGAACTTTTGAAGCATAAAATGCGAATGTTGAACTTCGCCATTTTTTCGACATTCGCCTTCTTCGCAAATCGTTCGCGTGCCCCGGTGAAAACCGCACTTTAATATTCTTGCAGGCGTTTCAAGTCCTGCAATTTTATTTTGATATCATTTTTCACCAGTAGTATCTAAACATAACATAGATTGTATATTAATTAAAGGACATTGCCAAAAATGTTGTTTTGTATGAATTTATAATCATATTAAAGGTTTTACGTTGCAAACATATTTTCGGTCCGAGATGTGTGCTGCATTAAACACTTTGTATTCACGTGCATCAAAGGATTTCAAGAACACTCGAATCCCATCATTCATCCATGGATCCATACAGATATTAAGTGTGTCGATGAAGCCCCCCCCCCCCCTTTTTTTTTTTTAAAAAACACAGAATTCAATATGGAGATGAAATATAAATTCATCAGCTTTATATCACTGCGTATAAACCAATCTTTTCAATCTCTCCCATTGTGCCACCATCATCCCTTCTCCTCACACCTAACTCATTCCTCTGCTCCTGTCAATTTTTCTTTATCTCGGACAATCTTCCTCGGAACACGATAAAAACTACTTTCGAAAAATCAACTTAAGGCATCTTCACTAGCCCTGTCTATCACCTACAGAAATGTGTGGACTTTACAATGGCTTGCTATGCAATCCGATTTGTAAGGGCAGTACAATAGGCTTTTGAAATTGCACTCGAGTTGATTTTTCAAAAGTAGTTTTTATCATGTTCTCCATTCTACACAAATCAAAACAAGCAGAAATTAAAAGACTCGGAAGTCATTTATTGCTTGGTCACCTGCCATTTGTTGTTTTTTATTTTTTATTTTCATTTCATTTTCTAATAATAAAATACACAAAAGAGAATGTACAAGAATTTCTTTTATCCTTCCAAATCAAATAGGTCATGTAACAAACAGGAAACGTTCTACATACATAAAATACATACATGTCTTTCAATTTACTATTCTACACTAATCCGGTGTATTTCATATTAGTACAAAGATCTCTATAAACCTGAACAGCAATAATAATTTCTTGTACGTACTACTATATATTTTTCCACTGAAGTAGACAGAATAAACACCTAACAAGTAAATAACTAATATACTTCTGTGTAGTTATGGAAAAGGAGATTACAGATGTTGGTTAAGAGTCAAAAGGGTGTATCTCCAAGTAAGTAAATAACGGGAGTTACAGCCTCCTGGCTCTCTCCAGGCAAAATACTTGTACATGTATAAACAATGATTTATATTTCATAATGGGAAAGTGAATGGACCAACATGTCCATGTGTACATAAAGGCCTTAATACATAAATACATAACTTTTGTTCCTGTTCATCTCTTAACATAAAAAACTCTTGAAGTCATTTACCTAAAATTCACTTGGAACTTTTTTTTCACAATAAATTACATATCACTTGTTACATCATATTTGCCTGTCACTCTTAAATACTTATCAACTGTCATCGAAGAAATATTTTTGTTGAGCTTCTAGTTTATTCATACTTAAGATACATTTAAACACTGTTGATGTGTTAAATACCAATAGAAAGAATATCATGCCCTTATCATCTTCAAATATCTAATGTGTACACTTCCTTCTCCAATATTAAATAATTATGTGACCCTCAAGCTAGCTTGCATAAAATCAACTAACAATTCAAACCACCTGATTCTTGCTACATACCCCAATTCCCATTACAGATGGGGGAGGAGGAATGTGCATGAAAAAAAAGAGTTTACTACCAGAATACCTGTTCTGGAAAGAAGCATGGATATAACAACATACTTTTAGCTTTTAATGCCTTCAGGAAAATCACAACAGTTGAAAATCTCCAACCAACAAAACGATCAGGGCTAAAACAGTTTTTATACTAACTAAACAAAAAAGTAAGTGCGGAGCATTTTATACATTCCTGTTATTATCATTTTGCCTAAACTGCAAATGAAACATAAGTTTAACCTAATCTAACAGACTAGGCCCTCTCTACAGGAGTCCTGACTGGCTGGTGAGTGTGTAAAAGTCATTTTTGGTTTCACACAGAGTAGTCTCCACATTAAAAAGCTTAGAAAATAATGTCGAAACACACAAGGTCCTTTAAAGGGAAAGTCCACCCTAGAAGTTTCCTGTTTTATAAAAGGAGATGAATTTGAACAGCATTTCAATAAAGAAATGAACAAATCGGTCAAAGAATAAGAAAATTACACTCATTTACATTTTCTAGTAACACTACTCTCGGCTCTGCAAATTGGCAACACTGATGACATCATATACGAGCAGGTCTCCATTCACTCTCTGTACATAAATTTCACATTCTTCTCAATTTTCTTGGAAGTTACACATTTCTAACCCCCCATAGTCAATACATGTTCAGAAGAATTGCTTGTGTATAACATACTGTGACCACGGGGTGAGAAAATGTGTAACTTCCAAGAAAATTGAGAAAATGTGAAATTTTATGTACAGAGTGAATGGAGACCTGCTCGCATATGTCATCAGGGTTGCCAATTTGCAGAGCCCAGAGTAATTCACTAGAAAATGTAAATGAGTTTAATTTTCCTATTCTTTGACCGATTTCGCTCATTTTCTTTTTAAAAATAATGTTCAAATTTATCTCCTTTTATTGAAACAGTGAAACTTCTAGGGTGGACTTTCCCTTTAACCTGTTGAATACTATGCCGTAGATAACTCAGGCTGGGGTCTATGGAAAATGAGTGTTATACAAAAGTGGAAATCGTGTTCAAATGGTTAAAAATCTCTACATACTGTTTTCATTGTTCAGACTTCAGAAAAAAGTACATTGAAATTTACAAAATTATAAATACAAGATTAAATCAACCAGGAATGCTTACACGAACTTGGATAACATGTACTAACAAATTACATTTCATACAGCTGTTTGGCTGTTACTTCTAAACTCTACCAATATATTACTAGGAACAGTAGGTAAAAGTACAATGAACAAGCCTTATGGTAAGGTTGTTTCTCAGCCTACTTTTTCCTTTCACACATAAGTGTAATTACAGGTTTACCTCTTTCCTAAGTATGTTTCTTACAGACATGGTACACAATAAAAGCTACATTAACCAAAACAAACAAACAAACAAAAACAAATATAACTGGAAAAATATATCCAAATATGCTGTACACAGTGAGATTACGATATTTTAAATAATTTACTGACACAAACAAAGAAGATTATTGTTCATTGTTCATTAATCTTGACTCATGAAAATACATATTCATCTATAGTGCTATATGTATGTTTAATAAAACAATTATCCAGAATTACTTCAAGTAACTTACATAAGAAACCTTTAATGCTTATGCTTAAAAGGGAAATCTCAGATACAATCATGAAAGCACTATTAAACCTCTACACGGTATTACCTGCAAATGTACCAGCAAAAGATACAACAGTCAAGTCTTGATTGATATCTATGAGCAGATGAAAGTCCTCAAATTACGAACCTGAAATGTACGCTATTCCCCAGCCCCCCCCCCCCCCAGTTCTTTTTCATTGCTCATAATATAAGTTAAAGGTTTATGGACAAAACCCAAACAGCAGTGTGGCATATATGTATTATGAAACATACAACTTGAAGAACTTTCTTACCCCAAATACACTAACTCTCACCAAAGGCATAAATGGCTGTGTTTTATACATGTGACCTAATGCCCCTCAAATAAGACTAGGTCCTTGAGTTCAAGTTCGAAAATCAGAAATACATCTGATAGTGCATACTCAATACCAGGATGCAAAGTGAGATGCCTGAAGTGGCAAGTCACAGCAGTTACAAAACGAACCATTGCCATCAGAACATATTAACACAATTTTGTAATCTCATTCTCATTACATGCCTCCTTCCTAACGGCTTGTTCACATATGCAGCGGCCCAACCCCCACAGCGAACCGGTGTCTTTTTTTTTTTTTGGGGGGGGGGGGGGGGTCTTTTGGTGTGTAAATGAAAAGTATCTTGAGGAGGGTAAAAAATCCGCCAGGCAAAAAATTCTCTTCTGTGCATCCGACAGCAAAAAGTGTTGACCAATCAAATTTTGTCAAGTTAACGCAAAATATGACAAAACAAAAAGCGTCTGCGCAGCTCTTAGCGAACCCCTGTTTATAAACAGAGCATGCACTAATATTGAGATGCAGTGCACATTAAATATTACAAATGGCACGGCATACTGCGGCTAAATGTGAACAGTAAAGAAAAAGTGGGGGCTTGCTGGGGGTAGGGGTGTGCTGCTAGATACGTAAATGAGCATTGAATGCTAAATGAGATTTAATCTGTCTTATACGAAGACTAATCTACAGGCCCTACGTTTAATACAAAAACAAAATGTAACATATTGACAAGTACACTTCTTTGTAAATCAGACAACATATTGAAATTTTGTGTACAATTTACAATATCAGTGTATCAATGTACCTGAAGTCCAAAATGAACATTGTGTACTTTTAATGTTCTATCTAAATTCAAATGAAAAGAAAGTTCCTAGTTTAAATTTCCTTTGCTATGTTTTGTGATATTGTATTTCCAAATGCAAGCACAGAAACAATTGTAATTCAAAGCTGCATGTACCCTTCACCTTTCTACTCTTAATTATTCTCATTCTGTAGAGAAGGCAATTCTTTAATATTAACAACTATCTTAAAATGATACCAACAGCTGATTTCAATGCTAAGTTGCATATTTGTGTTAGCAAAAGTATAAAACACAATCAAATAACATAGTTTGATTGATAAAATGAAGATGACAAAATACCAATATTTTCTATATACTGAGGAAACAATATAAAGTAAATAAATCACTACTCACTGACCATTTATTTTTTTACATGGATGAAACTTGATGGATAAACTGTGTGTACACATATCACCATAATAAGCCTGTTCTGCACTGCACTGCCATTTGAGCACTATCCCTTTTTTATCAATTCCTGTTGACAGCCTTGAAGCTTGTCAGAGATTTATCTGATCTAGCAATCTAACATATTCAGGTACAAATCTTTTCACATATGCTAATACACATATCTTCCAAATATAAACAAAAGCTTCAAGTTGAATGCATGCAAAACAGGTTTACTATAGTACGATACCGCAAGAGCACATCATCGCCATCAATGATAGATCCAATCTCTCAAGGTTGTGATAACATTTCTGGACCATTTCTTTAAGCCATTTAAATCAAAATCATTCAAAAACATACAATTATAATAATAGTTATATTCATACAGTATTTAATACTGTTTCAACTGCTCCACAAGTAATTGTTATTACACCAGTCTTTGAATTCAATGGCTATTCCACACATAAAGTGCACCATCTCCACTCCTGGGGAGTGTTCCTGCCAGGTGCCATTTTACAGGCGCACATATGCCATAACTACAATGACGTTCGCATCCTAACAAGAGGTACCCATTTGATACCTGGGGGAGAGTGGCAAACGTGGATTAACCTGGCAGTGTCTTGTCAAAAAGCATTATGCAGGGCTGGGATTTGAATCTCAACCCTCTGAGAGTCAAGTGAATGAACCACTACACCAAGACACCTCCGTTAGATTATACATTGATACCACATCTTCTATGGGAAAAAAAAAAAAAAGATTCACATAAATGTCAAAATGCCTGTTGGAGGCAAATGAAGTCTAAGCTGTTTGAGGTATTAAATCAATCATTGTAACTGATGTAACTGATTTCAAGCAATGATCAGTACTACCAAAGTGAAGAACAGCTTTGAACAGAACATAATGAAGATTTTAGTCTTACATTCATCAAAGTCAAATGCAAGAATGGAAAGCCATACTTTAATAAATTTCTATATGCTGTTCATTCTTCCATTTGACTTGATGAATAGCAAGACAAAAAGATACAAAATGTATATTTAAGGCCTTCAAAGCCATTCATCACATTATTAACAGTACAGAATATCTTGTGGTTTGTCAAGAATGCTTGTGTTAGAATAAAATAAAGTACATGTAAAGTGTATACACATATGCTGTGTGCCATATGATGAGGTAGAGAATAGGGTGCAATCTAGACTCAATGGCCCAAATTCACAAGGGGATTTATTTTAACCAAGGTTTAAACCTTCGTTAGCGTAGTACGCACATGTCCTTTGTCCAATGGAAGGACAGTAACGCACTTATAAATTTACACTTTTAGAGTCCACAATACAGGTTTTAAACCATGGTTTAAAAGAATTCTCT
>CM057152.1:19472092-19489537 GCA_029962745.1 Echinometra lucunter
ATGTTTTTATCTATATTGTAAGGAAAAAATAAGCAGAAAGTAGTCACCAATATATACACTTACCACCTTACAAAGCGAAGACGGGAAAAAGAAGGGGATATAGCAAGGCCGTACGCAGGATTTTTCCTACGGGGGCAAGAATATTCAATATTTGAAGAAACCCGCAAGCAAGGGAGCGAAGCGACCGAGCGGGAGCTTTTGCATTTTTAAAACTGAAATTGAACGATCTGGTGCACATTTTGGGGAAATTTCTGAAATTCTCAATAAAAAGATAAGGAAAAAATAGGGGAAAAATGGGTTTTGAAAATTTCGGGGGGTGGGGCAAATGCCCTCCTACCCCCTACGTGCGTACGGCCATGGCTAAAAGAAAGAAAAAAAGATGGTGGAAATAGAGAAAGAGAATACTAATTCATAGGATGATATCAAAAAGTGAGCAACATAAAATGATTCTATAAGAATACATTTATAACGTATTTGCTTTCTAGTCGAACAATTCCTGAATTGATTAGTAGTACTTAAGGCCATTTGCTGCCATATTATTTACTGCAATATTGCCAAACTGAAATCTTTTTTTTTCCACTCCATTTTCTGATCTCTAGTTAAGATTTGCTGTCCATGCTGTGTGCCATGCATCGAAGGGATCCTCAATTTTGTCTTCTCCTCCTCGTGAGCTACCCTTGAAGTGTATTCTGTGGTCGGTAGCAGCGGGTGACGGGGAGGAGGACAAGGGGGACAAGATTCCGCTCGATCAAGGAACGACTCGGCGACGCCGTACGACGGGACGGCGTCCCAGCAGCAGACGGGTGCGATCTCGGAGTCATCAGAGAAACGGATGACTGAGTTTAATAGAAGTTCAAGGACAGACAAACGAATTAAAACTTTAATCAATATCACTTTGAAATTAAAGAATGAAATGAAGTAGAAAGGTTTAAGTTCAGAAATGAATTTTGCAAACTTGACGCTTTCGTTATTCTTTTATTTTATTATTTTTTTATTAATATTTATTAAGTTTGTTTGCAATGTACAGTACTTTTACCGAAATTTAGTCTTAGATGGATCTCGGGGGACATTTGTTCGTCTTTTAAAATTAATCTGTCAGTTATTCAACTCTCTCTCTCTCTCTCTCTGTTTTGTATACATACGATATACAGCAATATACGAGTGAGGTCTGGCCACCTCAAGTCGGCAGACTCAAGTCGCCAACGGAACTAAAAACTTTGACGAGCAAATATAGTATAGGCTGTAATGTAGGGCTGTCTGTTCAGTTATTGAACAGTTATTGCCTGCATGGAGTTATTGTTAGGGTCAAACAGTTGACTTGAATTCATCAATGGCTAGTAATGGGTAACCCAGGGGTATCACTCCATGCGAGTATTGATTTTTGTACAGGGCGGGTGAAGGGATGGGAACGGATGAAAATTATCCATTTTTTGTCTAAGTTCACCTAGGGTTGCTTTTGAGGTCAATAGTTAAAAGTAACCATTGGCAAACCATACGTGACTTCCAGTTGTCAATTTTTTTCTTTGTTTAGATTCAATTCAAGTGCCCCCATCTCTCTCTCCTCTCTCTCTCTCTCTCTCTCTCTCTTTGGAGGGGGGGGGGGTACATTTTGGGTCAAATTGATCTAGAGTTATTTTTTGAGCCAAACAAGTTTACTTTAAGTCATCAAGGCTAGTAAGGTAACCCAGGGGTATCGGTTTCCATCATCACGGCCTATACTGTATTTTGCTCAAATTTTTTCTGAGGTCCGTTATCGACTTGAGGCGGCCAGACCTCAAGTAGACTTTCATGTGGGGTAGTTCCATCGGTGAATTATATCAGGGGATTATGGGATGGAAGAGGAAAACAACAAAAACAATTCTAAGTAGCTAACTTTTCAATGAATTCTACTCACTGCAATAATCATAAAATGTTTGATTACAGCTGGTGTATGTTGTTTGTTAGTGAACAATTCATCTTAACTGGTGATATCACTTGTGTAGTTTTCACGGGCACGCAAACGTTTCGCGAAGGATGCGAATATAAAAAAAAAAAAATTGTATGCTTCGAAAAATTCGCCAATCTAATTTTGGATTGGTTCCCAACCACAATCTTATAGATCGGATTTCCAATCTAAGGATTTAGAGAGTTCCGAAACCCCGGCGCATGTCGGCGAACTTTGGAAGCATAAAATGCGAATGTTGAACTTCGGCCATTTTTTCGACATTCGCCTTCTTCGCAAATCGTTCGCGTGCCCCGGTGAAAAACCGCACTTTAAATATTCTTGCAGGCGTTTCAAGTCCTGCAATTTTATTTGATATCATTTTCACCAGTAGTATCTTAAACATAACATAGATGTATATTAATTAAAGGACATTGCCAAAAATGTTGTTTTGTATGAATTTATAATCATATTAAAGGTTTTACGTTGCAAACATATTTTCGGTCCGAGATGTGTGCTGCATTAAACCACTTTGTATTTCACGTGCATCAAAGGATTCAAGAACACTCGAATCCCATCATTCATCCATGGATCATACAGATATTAAGTGTGTCGATGAAGCCCCCCCCCCCCCCTTTTTTTTTTTTAAAAAACACAGAATTCAATATGGAGATGAAATATAAATTCATCAGCTTTATATCACTGCGTATAAACCAATCTTTTCAATCTCTCCATTGTGCCCACCATCATCCCTTCTCCTCACACCTAACTCATTCCTCTGCTCCTGTCAATTTTTCTTTATCTCGGACAATCTTCCTCGGAACACGATAAAAACTACTTTCGAAAATCAACTTAAGGCATCTTCACTAGCCCTGTCTATCACCTACAGAAATGTGTGGACTTTACAATGGCTTGCTATGCAATCCGATTGTAAGGGCAGTACAATAGGCTTTTGAAATTGCACTCGAGTTGATTTTTCAAAAGTAGTTTTTATCATGTTCTCCATTCTACACAAATCAAAACAAGCAGAAATTAAAAGACTCGGAAGTCATTTATTGCTTGGTCACCTGCCATTTGTTGTTTTTTATTTTTTATTTTCATTTCATTTTCTAATAATAAAATACACAAAAGAGAATGTACAAGAATTTCTTTTATCCTTCCAAATCAAATAGGTCATGTAACAAACAGGAAACGTATACATACATAAAATACATACATGTCTTTCAATTTACTATTCTACACTAATCCGGTGTATTTCATATTATGTACAAAGATCTCTATAAACCTGAACAGCAATAATAATTTCTTGTACGTACTAATATATATTTTTTCCAATGAAGTAGACAGAATAAACACATAACAAGTAAATAACTAATATACTTCTGTGTAGTTATGGAAAAGGAGATTACAGATTGTTGGTTAAGAGTCAAAAGGGTGTATCTCCAAGTAAGTAAATAACGGGAGTTACAGCCTCCTGGCTCTCTCCAGGCAAAATACTTGTACATGTATAAACAATGATTTATATTTCATAATGGGAAAGTGAATGGACCAACATGTCCATGTGTACATAAAGGCCTTAATACATAAATACATAACTTTTGTTCCTGTTCATCTCTTAACATAAAAACTCTTGAAGTCATTTACCTAAAATTCACTTGGAACTTTTTTTTCACAATAAATTACATATCACTTGTTACATCATATTTGCCTGTCACTCTTAAATACTTATCAACTGTCATCGAAGAAATATTTTTGTTGAGCTTCTATAGTTTATTCATACTTAAGATACATTTAAAACTGTTGATGTGTTAAATACCAATAGAAAGAATATCATGCCCTTATCATCTTCAAAATATCTAATGTGTACACTTCCTTCTCCAATATTAAATAATTATGTGACCCTCAAGCTAGCTTGCATAAAATCAACTAACAATTCAAACCACCTGATTCTTGCTACATACCCCAATTCCCATTACAGATGGGGAGGAGGAATGTGCATGAAAAAAAAGAGTTTACTACCAGAATACCTGTTCTGGAAAGAAGCATGGATATAACAACATACTTTTAGCTTTTTAATGCCTTTCAGGAAAAATCACAACAGTTGAAAATCTCCAACCAACAAAACGATCAGGGCTAAAACAGTTTATACTAACTAAACAAAAAAGTAAGTGCGGAGCATTTTATACATTCCTGTTATTATCATTTTGCCTAAACTGCAAATGAAACATAAGTTTAACCTAATCTAACAGACTAGGCCCTCTCTACAGGAGTCCTGACTGGCTGGTGAGTGTGTAAAAGTCATTTTGGTTTCACACAGAGTAGTCTCCACATTAAAAAGCTTAGAAAATAATGTCGAAAACAACAAGGTCCTTTAAAGGGAAAGTCCACCCTAGAAGTTTCACTGTTTTAATAAAAGGAGATGAATTTGAACAGCATTTCAATAAAGAAATGAACAAAATCGGTCAAAGAATAAGAAAATTACACTCATTTACATTTTCTAGTAAACTACTCTCGGCTCTGCAAATGGCAACACTGATGACATCATATACGAGCAGGTCTCCATTCACTCTGTACATAAAATTTCACATTTTCTCAATTTTCTTGGAAGTTACACATTTTCTAACCCCCATAGTCAATACATGTTCAGAAGAATTGCTTTGTGTATAACATACTTTGACCACGGGGTGAGAAAATGTGTAACTTCCAAGAAAATTGAGAAAATGTGAAATTTTATGTACAGAGTGAATGGAGACCTGCTCGCATATGTCATCAGGGTTGCCAATTTGCAGAGCCCAGAGTAATTCACTAGAAAATGTAAATGAGTTTAATTTTCCTATTCTTTGACCGATTTCGCTCATTTCTTTTTAAAAATAATGTTCAAATTTATCTCCTTTTATTGAAACAGTGAAACTTCTAGGGTGGACTTTCCCTTTAACCTGTTGAATACTATGCCGTAGATAACTCAGGCTGGGGTCTATGGAAAATGAGTGTTATACAAAAGTGAAATCGTGTTCAAATGGTTAAAAATCTCTACATACTGTTTTCATTGTTCAGACTTCAGAAAAAGATACAGTGAAATTACAAAATTATAAATACAAGATTAAAATCAACAGGATGCTTACACGAACTTGGATAACATGTACTAACAAATTACATTTCATACAGCTGTTTGGCTGTTACTTCTAAAACTCTACCAATATATTACTAGGAACAGTAGGTAAAAGTACAATGAACAAGCCTTATGGTAAGGTTGTTTCTCAGCCTACTTTTCCTTTCACACATAAGTGTAATTACAGGTTTACCTCTTTCACTAAGTATGTTTTATACAGACATGGTACACAATAAAAGCTACATTAACCAAAACAAACAAACAAACAAAAACAAATATAACTGGAAAAATATATCCAAATATGCTGTACACAGTGAGATTACAGATATTTTAAATAATTTACTGACACAAACAAAGAAGATTATTGTTCATTGTTCATTAATCTTGACTCATGAAAATACATATTCATCTATAGTGCTATATGTATGTTTAATAAAAACAATTATCCAGAATTACTTCAAGTAACTTACATAAGAACCTTTAATGCTTATGCTTAAAAGGGAAATCTCAGATACAATCATGAAAGCACTATTAAACCTCTACACGGTATTACCTGCAAATGTACCAGCAAAAGATACAACAGTCAAGTCTTGATTGATATCTATGAGCAGATGAAAGTCCTCAAATTACGAACCTGAAATGTACGCTATTCCCCAGCCCCCCCCCCCCCCCCCAGTTCTTTTTCATTGCTCATAATATAAGTTAAAGGTTTATGGACAAAACCCAAACAGCAGTGTGGCATATATGTTATTATGAAACATACAACTTGAAGAACTTTCTTACCCAAATACACTAACTCTCACCAAAGGCATAAATGGCTGTGTTTTATACATGTGACCTAATGCCCCTCAAATAAGACTAGGTCCTTGAGTTCAAGTTCGAAAATCAGAAATACATCTGATAGTGCATACTCAATACCAGGATGCAAAGTGAGATGCCTGAAGTGGCAAGTCACAGCAGTTACAAAACGAACCATTGCCATCAGAACATATTAACACAATTTTGTAAATCTCATTCTCATTTACATGCCTCCTTCCTAACGGCTTGTTCACATATGCAGCGGCCAACCCCCACAGCGAACCCGTGTCTTTTTTTTTTTTGGGGGGGGGGGTCTTTTGGTGTGTAAATGAAAAGTATCTTGAGGAGGGTAAAAAATTCGCCAGGCAAAAAATTCTCTTCTGTGCATCCCGACAGCAAAAAGTGTTGACCAATCAAATTTTGTCAAGTTAACGCAAAATATGACAAAACAAAAAGCGTCTGCGCAGCTCTTAGCGAAACCCCTGTTTATAAACAGAGCATGCACTAATATTGAGATGTAGTGCACATTTAAATATTACAAATGGCACGGCATACTGCGGCTACATGTGAACAGTAAAGAAAAAGTGGGGGCTTGCTGGGGGTAGGGGTGCTGCTAGATATGTAAATGAGCATTGATTGCTACATGAGATTTAATCTGTCTTATACGAAGACTAATCTACAGGCCCTACGTTTAATGCAAAAACAAAATGTAACATATTTGAGAAGTACACTTCTTTGTAAATCAGACAACATATCGAAATTTTGTGTACAATTTTACAATATCAGTGTATCAATGTACCTGAAGTCCAAAATGAACATTGTGTACTTTTAAATGTTCTATATAAATTCAAATGAAAAGAAAGTTCCTAGTTTAAATTTCCTTTGCTATGTTTTGTGATATTTGTATTTCCAAATGCAAGCACAGAAACAATTGTAATTTAAAGCAGCATGTACCCTTCACCTTTCTACTCTTAATTATTCTCATTCTGTAGAGAAGGCAATTCTTTAATATTAACAACTATCTTAAAATGATACCAACAGCTGATTTCAATGCTAAGTTGCATATTTGTGTTAGCAAAAGTATAAACACAATCAAATAACATAGTTTGATTGATAAAATGAAGATGACATAATACCAATATTTTCTATATACTGAGGAAACAATATAAAGTAAATAAATCACTACTCACTGACCATTTATTTTTTTACATGGATGAAACTTGATGGATAAACTGTGTGTACACATATCACCATAATAAGCCTGTTCTGCACTGCACTGCCATTTGAGCACTATCCCTTTTTTATCAATTCCTGTTGACAGCCTTGAAGCTTGTCAGAGATTTATCTGATCTAGCAATCTAACATATTCAGGTAAATCTTTTCACATATGCTAATACACATATCTTCCAAATATAAACAAAAGCTTCAAGTTGAATGCATTGCAAAACAGGTTTACTATAGTACGATACCGCAAGAGCACATCATCGCCATCAATGATAGATCCAATCTCTCAAGGTTGATAACATTTCTGGACCATTTCTTTAAGCCATTTAAATCAAAATCATTAAAAACATACAATTATAATAATAGTTATATTCATACAGTATTTAATACTGTTTATAACTGCTCCACAAGTAATTGTTATTACACCAGTCTTTGAATTCAATGGCTATTCCACACATAAAGTGCACCATCTCCACTCCTGGGGAGTGTTCCTGCCAGGTGCCATTTTACAGGCGCACATATGCCATAACTACAATGACCGTTCGCATCCTAACAAGAGGTACCCATTTGATACCTGGGTGGAGAGTGGCAAACGTGGATTAACCTGGCAGTGTCTTGTCAAAAAGCATTAGTGCAGGGCTGGGATTTGAATCCTCAACCCTCTGAGAGTCAAGTGAATGAACCACTACACCAAGACACCTCCGTTAGATTATACATTGATACCACATCTTCTATGGGGAAAAAAAAGAAAAAAAAGATTCACATAAATGTCAAAATGCCTGTTGGAGGCAAATGAAGTCTAAGCTGTTTTGAGGTATTAAATCAATCATTGTAACTGATGTAACTGATTTCAAGCAATGATCAGTACTACCAAAGTGAAGAACAGCTTTGAACAGAAACATAATGAAGATTTTAGTCTTACATTCATCAAAGTCAAATGCAAGAATGGAAAGCCATACTTTAATACATTTCTATATGCTGTTCATTCTTCCATTTGACTTTGATGAATGTAGCAAGACAAAAAGATACAAAATGTCTTATTTTAAGGCCTTCAAAGCCATTCATCACATTATTAACAGTACAGAATATCTTGTGGTTTGTCAAGAATGCTTGTGTTAGAATAAAATAAAGTACATGTAAAGTGTATACACATATGCTGTGTGCCCATATGATGAGGTAGAGAATAGGGTGCAATCTAGACTCAATGGCCCAAATTCACAAAGGGGATTTATTTTAAACCAAGGTTTAAACCTTCGTTAGCGTAGTACGCACATGTCCCTTTGTCCAATGGAAGGACAGTAACGCACTTATAAATTTACACTTTTAGAGTCCACAATACAGGTTTAAACCATGGTTTAAAAGAATTCTCTTTCGTGAATTCCGGCTGATACCTCTTTGGTACACAGCTGTGGATAGATAAAGTTTATGGAATAGAAATATAATATAAAAACATGCATACATGTACATCAACTGCAAAAATAAACATCCATAAACAATAACAGCAGTAACAGCAACACCATCAACTACTTAGTATATCACTCCATAGGGAATACAAGAAAGAAGACACACAGCAAATACTGCAACTGGCAAAGGTTCCAAATTTCTGATCCATGCAGTTTTCATGCCAACATAAATCATCTTTCTGGTATTTTCCAACAGAAGTCAAACTGGTGGTAAGAGAAGTGAGAAGAAGTGAAGAAAAAGACAGATATCACCCCCAAATAGCAGGCATGTGACATACAGTATCCAACAAAAGTGAGTACACCCTTGAGGGTGTGCTTAACTTTTGTTGCCACAAATTTAAGCAAAATCCTCCAGCTATTACATTATTGTTATGGAAGAGATAATTCCTATCAATACACCAGTCACAGAATTTCGTTCTTCTCCTCTATCATAGTTGTAATACATTTATGTAAGAATTTACCTTTGAATTTTAACATTTTGTAAAGGGTGTACTCACTTCTGTTGGATACTCTACATATCCTATGCAGATAACACTGGACAGAGCATATGCCAGAGAGAGAACATAATTTTTTTTTTCAACAGAAGTAAACTGGTGATAAGACAAGTGAGAAGAGATGAAGCAGAAAATGAAACTGCCACCAAATAGCAGGCATGTGACATATATACATATCCTATGCAAAAACACTGGACAAATTATTTTTTTTTTCCAAATATCATATTGAACATCTCATAATACAATATAGGGTGTTAAACAGACATGACAAAGATGATATATTAGAGAATGATGAATCATCATATGGCAAGACAGCAGTGATAAGCATTCAAACTGCAGGTCATATGTCAAACTGTTATTAGTAAGGAAGAAAGTAGAGAGAGAGAGAGAGAGAGAGGGGAGGGGAGGGGGCAAAGTAAAGAATAACAAAAACATGTACATGTACAGGGAGTAACTACTTGATAGGAAAGTGAACAGATTGGCATGCATGTTATAAATACATCCATTTTACAATCAAAATGACATATGGAAGTGTACTGTAAAGCCTGGCTTCTTCAACAAACAGCAAGCATGATACACTTCCATATGAATATACATCATTTATGTCTGGGCTTTTCTTTTCTTCTAGCTTTAAGATAGCAACAGCAGCTGCATGTTCTTTTTCTTGAAGAGTATAAAAAAAAAAAAAAAAAAAGAACTGTAACTACTAAAAATGACAGATATTCTTTTCCTTCTTTTATTTCTCTCTCTTCCACATACACAAATTCACACATACATCTGTCTTTCTCACTTTGTTTCACACGCTTCAGTCATGCCATGTTTAATCCATTTCAGTTTTTGAATATGATCTTCCATTATCTTTCTATCCTGTATACTACAAATTCCTTTCTTAGCTTAATAATTCTTCCAACGCTTTTAAATTTTTTTTTACTACTGAGCACGTCAATTAACTCTTCCGCTGCCAGGCCGAATACCCCTCCAGTGCCAAGGGTTTTGTAAGCTTCACCCCAAAACCCCATCACCCCATTTTGAAAAATGTTAATGTAATGTAGACCCACATTTTTATACGATTTATTGAATGCTTAATTTGTTGTCAATACATCAATATATATGAAAAAAGCTGAATATGAAGATTTTTTTTTTCTTCATAATTAAAATAGATGAAAGAAAAATTTGTTGTTTGTCACATATACGTGCCATCGGCACTGAAGGGTTAAGGGCAACTATACGTGCCATTGGCACAATAGGAGTTTAACAGTCATGGCCATCTCATTATTCCACAGTTAGACATCTAATAGATGTTGGTTTGTTATATTGATATTCTGATATTGAGCAATAGTTTGTTGGATTAAAGTACAATAACTGTTTTCCGCTACAATTAAAAAAAAATATCAAAAAGAAATTTCTCTTCTTGCATTTAGCTCACTATATCGTAACAGTTTTCATGCTGTAGGCAGCAAAACCTAATGCTGAATGATATGAATGGTTTACCACAAGTTTGGACAAAAATAGCTATTTGTTCTTTCCCTACAGTAAACACAAGTACACATATAGTGAAGGTTATTTCCACAGACATTTTAAACCCAGTCTAATAATGAATAAAGAAAAATATGAATACCCCAAAATATGATTCTTGAAAATTAATTTAGGACAGTTGTTCATAGGCCCAATTGCTTTCAAGGAATTAATGTTTATAATGCCCACATAGTAAGTTATTGGGGGAAAAAAGGCTTATAATACATAAGATATCCCATAATATAACTAGTTCAACAATCTAAATTTATGCCTATTTACCTACTTTTACTATCATATGGTCTTTACATACTCCAAAAAAAAAATCTGACAGCTATCGACATTACAATCCCATTTTAAGCATACATGTAAATGACAAAGTATAACAAGTGAAATGAAACACAATTCACAGGTCCTTCCTTTCTGTTAAATAATTCCCATTTTTTTATTAAGTCATTATCAAAATTACTCCACAGGTATCACATCACTGAAATATGAACAGAAAAATGAACATAAAGATGAACGTTATGACGAACTCATTCCTCTTCTCTTTCTTCCTAGAAATATAATTTGCTTGAGGTCTAATAGAGAATACTATATTCCTATGAAGGTACAAATCAATTTGTACAAAATCAATCCATCTCCCGTCTTCATCACCGCCTTCTTTTCGAATCTCCTGTAGGTTCTTTGGTGATCTTCTCTTCTCTCAAAAACTATCATCAGAGTTCCTGGGAGAAGCAATGACTGGTGTGCAAGATGTCTTACCTTTCATCCTCCAAAACTGCTTGGGGGTGGCAGGAGGAGAGTCACGACATCATCGCAAGTTTTCAGACTGCACAAGACTTCAGGATCTAGGCTACAAGATCCTTTAAAGCCACAGTCTGAGCTAACTGTTCATTTGACATTCAGGTTCAGTCTTATTGCGTTTTTCGCAATGGGTGCCTTCTGGTTGACTGGGACCGGGGAAGCTATATCAGGTAGCTCTCCGCTGGGTACTCTCTGTGTGATGGTAGATAAGATAACAGGAAACAAGACCGAAAGAGAGGGAGAGAAAGTATGTGTGCAACCACATGTGAGTTTCACTAATCCTTTTTTTTTTTCTTCCAATATTTCTCTTAAACAAAGCCAGCACAACATGTCTTGAAGTTCTACTAAGAAAAGCCTTTCAGTTTGACTTATAATACCAGGACTTTCTAAACCAAAAAATGGATGCCCTCAAAAGAATCAGAGGATTAAGGATTGATGGCAAATAAAAAACAAACAAAACACTTCATTAATACCTGGTATGTAGATAAAAGGGAGTTTTCTGAGTACTTTTTTAAAAATCAATATTTCAAAATTTCCTTGCTTGATTTAAACTAAATGAATCCTCGACCGTGCATGGTCGAAATTTATCCCTCCGCCACTGCCAGACCGGAAATATATGGCACATTCATATTGATTTTTTTATTTTCATGTATAAAATGATATCTTTGACCTTGTGACCCCCAAATCTAATGAGACTATCATGAGACTTCCATATGCATACATGAGCCAAGTCTGGAGATGAACCGTCACAAAGTTGTTAAGTTATCGCAAGAACAAGCAATTTTCATGTGTATAATGACCTCTATGACCTTTGACCTATAACCTTGAGACCCAAAAATCTAATCACATCATTGTCCCTCCCATATGCATACATGTGCCTAGTATGAAGCTGCTCCATCAAATGGTTGTTGAGTTATCGCAAGAACGGACAATTTCTATGTACATGATGACCTCTATGACCTTTGACCTTTGACCTTGAGACCCCAAAATCTAATCGGATCATTGTCCCTCCCATATGCATACATGTGCTAAGTTTGAGGTTGATCGGTCAAATGGTTGTTGAGTTATGGTGAAAACGAACCATTTCTATGTACATAATGACCTCTATGACCTTTGACCTTGTGACCCTAAAATCTAATCAGATCATTGTCTCTTCCATGTGCATACATGAGCCAAGTTTGAAGCCAATCTGTCAAATGGTTCTTAAGTTATCGCGAGAATGAGCCATTTTTATGTGTATTATTACCTCTATGACCTTGAGACTCCAAAATCTAATCAGATCATTGTCAGTCCCATATGCATACACGAGCCAAGTTTGAAGTTGATCCGTCAAACAGTTCTTAAGTTATCGCGAGAACGAAAACGGGACGGACGGACGACCCGAAAACATAATGCCTCCGGCAACCACCTACTGTGGGCGGAGGCATAAAAATATAGTAAACCAAACTGGAACTAATTTAAAATACATTAATAAGAACAGTACAAAGCTAGGCTACAAGAGTCCACTTATATACTAAACTTATAAATATCTAATATTTGCTTACCAAAAAATATAACTGAGAATATATGAATAATTTATCATAAATAATGGCAATATGCTTTTAAATATCTGATTTCAGTGTTGCAGATCTTCTAAATGTCGATGATAAAAGTATTTCTTATGATGATTGAACTATTAAAGTAATGCATCAATTTCATTCACTTCCAAAATCCTGAACGTATACAAGATTTGACAAATGAAATATGCAAAAAATTATAACTGATCACCTACCTGTCGAATGACTAAGCGAGGTAGTGCTTGAGGACTTGTATCATCTTCACTCTCTCCATTCTGAAAATGAATGTAAAAAAAGCTTCCAATCATATCAGATATCTAAACTCCATTTTAAGAAATACCCTTTTGGGGCAACTCTGAGAAATCGGAAAAAGTCAAAGAAGCAACCACAAAATTCTCCCCAAACACAATATATCATGTGATACCACACTTCAATCTCATATCAGACAGGCAATTCAGTTGGCAGGTCCTGAGAAGCTACACGTAAGTTACAACCATGGAATAGATTTCAATGTACTTGTGTCAACAAGCAAACAAACAAACAAACAAACAAATTAGATTGTTAATCACCTCACTGCAGTCTGACGTGAGTGGTACGGGCTCTCCTCCTGCCTTGATTCCATTGTCCGTCTTCATCTTCTTTGTAGGGGATTCTATGACCTGGGCTGGGGAGGACGGCCTCTTGAATGACTGCGTCTCATCCTCGGTGGCCTCTGTCGCAGGAGTTGCTTCACTTTCATCCTCTCCTTGTGAGGTGTCTGAAATTGTTACTCCATTGTCTGTTCTGACTTTCTTGGAGGGGGACTCTGATATGGGGGGTGGGGACGTAGGGCGTTTGAATGTCTGTGAATCATCCCCTGAGGGTTTTATTGAAGGTTCCTTGGATTCTTCATCGGGTGCAGTGACCTTGATGGTGGGCACTTGAGCAGTGTCTCCGATAGGGGTTTGCTCTTCCTATAAATACAGATGAAAACAAAAAATCATTTGTCATTAAGAACTAAAAGATTTCACTGACAATAACAAACCTTCATAAATATTGAATACCACAGCTCACACTGCAAGTTCAACTCAAGACAAAAGAAAATGTATGAGACAATCAAGTGTGTATTTGATAAAACAATAAAAGCAAGAAAGAAAAAGTTCTGATACAAGAAAAAGAAAGTGCTCAATGCTATTGTTGTCATCTGTGGAAGTAGTCCCCACACCCATTAAAGGGTAAGTCCACCCTAGAAATTTCACTGTTTCAATAAAAGGAGATAACTTTGAACAGCATTTTAAAAAAGAAATGAGCAAAATCGGTCAAAGAATAAGAAAATTACACTCATTTACATTTTCTAGGAAACTACTCTTGGCTCTGCAAATTGGCAACACTGATGACATCATATGCAAGCAGGTCTCCATTCACTTTGTACATGAGATTTCACATTTTCTCAATTTTCTTGGAAGTTACACATTTTCTTACCCCATAGTCAATGTATGTTCAGAAGAATTGCTTTTTACATAACATACTTTGACTATGGGGTAAGAAAATGTGTAACTTCCAAGAAAATTGAGAAAATGTGAAATTTCATGTACAAAGTGAATGGAGACCTGCTCGCATATGATGTCATCAGTGTTGCCAATTTGCAGAGCCGAGAGTAGTTTACTAGAAAATGTAAATGAGTGTAATTTCTTTGACCGATTTTGCTCATTTCTTTTTTAAAATGCTGTTCAAATCTATCTCCTTTTATTAAAACAGTGAAACTTCTAGGGTGGACTTACCCTTTAAGAGAGACAGAGAAAGAGAGAGGGGGGTGAGGAGAGGGAGTGAAAGGGATGTAGGGAGGGAAGGGAGGAGGAGGAGAGAGAGAGAGATAGAGGAAGAAAGAATATCTACCTGAGATAGGGGTTCTGTATTTGGTCCATGGCCATCATTCTCAGTACTGGCTTGGTCTGTTGATGGTTTGATTCTACTTGACTTGGGGGACTGGAATACAGTATCTTGAGAAGGCTCTGTCCCACCATCCCCCATCCCTAGCGACTCTATGGAGCTGGCACTTGGACTGTCCCTCCCACGTACATCCAGGCTAGAGACAAGGGCTGGGGAGCTCAGGTTCGGCCCATAGAGGAACTCGTCCTCGCTGATACTGTCTCCTGTCTTGTTGAGCGGTGAGGGGGTGAGGCGGGACGCTGCGTCGGAGGAAGAGGTCTTGGGTGTGTTGCCTCTGCTGCCACCGTCAGTAGACGGGAGGGATTTCTTTTTGGACTTCAGCATGCTAGCTGGCACATACTCACTCAGCTTTTTCCTGTGGTAGAAAAAGTTAGAAAACAAAAAGTGTGAAAAATCAAATGTGCATATCATAACCATTAAGTCTAAAAAAGTCAAATATTCATTTAAATCTTATTCTTATTAAAGGTCCATTAACTGAGCGTATTTCTTGGAATTGTATGCAGCTATTCTAATGTGTGAAAATACTCAATCTGAAAGATGGTTATAACCATTGTAAACAGGGACAGATTCTTGATCCCAATAATGAATCATGATCATGCTTATGAATTCATAGAAACAATGAATAAAATATAACACAATAGACTTCGCTGAATAAGCTGCAAGAAAGGACAAACTTTCCATGATACACAAACTGTAAGATTTTCAGGTCATATAAAAACAGTCTGACAGAATCAAAGCAATTCTTCCACCTGGTATAGTTCTAGAAATGCTCAATATCACCTGACCCACCTCTTGACATGCTTGGCCTCAATCTTCATGCCTTCCTGTAATAGCTTGATGGTGACTGAATGTCTGTGGACGGTGTTAACAAAGAACTGTATATCTAGGGTTAGGTTCACATTGGTAGCTGGTCCCAAAGGCTGGAACTCAAGGCCAATGAACCATAAGGTGGAATGCTCATCAGTCCTGATTTGGAGAAGTGGAGATAAGACAGAAATGGTTAAATGCAAGGAGCCTTTGGGCAGTGTATCTTAGCATAGTTTTCACTGGCACGCGAACCTTCTGCGAAGGATGCGAATCTGGAAAAAATGGGAAAATCCAACATTCGCATCTTTTGCTTGAAAAGTTTGTGTGGTGAAAGGCCAGTTTTCACAGGGCATGCAAATGTTGTGAAAATGGCAAAGTTCAACATTTCTATTTTATGCTCACAAAGTTTGCCAAACATGCACGCGAGGGTTCCACAGTGTTGTCAATTGTTCATGGGATGCTTGAAACGTTTGCAAGAAATTTCAAACTTTTTTTTAAACTCCCACCGACCTAAAAACAAACAATTGACACATGTTCTGTGCCCCCGTGTATGTTTGGTGAAAATTTTGAAGCTTAAAATATGATTGTTGGACTTCACCATTTTCTTGACATTCTCATCCTCTGCGAGTCATTGCTGTGCCCAGTAAAAACAAGCCTTTAACAGTTAGCCCATTTAATATCAAAACATACTGTAAATCTCTATGGACCTCTGGATCAAGCAACATCTGTGCATGTGATCTATTATATTATGAAAATGAAAGAATGTGGCATCAAAACAGGATAGATTCCAATGAATGTCTGACATTTGCCACATGAGAATGAATACAGGAAAAAAAATCTACTCGAAACTCACATCATTGCCATAAAACATTTGGATTTCCTGCAGCCAATCCAAACAGAGCATCCTCAGATAAACTAATTTCCTATTGGCTCAAGGGTTCTATGATTATTGGCAATGCTTCACAATTTCACTATTAATAAACCATGACAGCTTGTGCTGATTTTCGTAAAACAGTTCTTGTACAATCGATAAGAATATTCAATGAATGAGTTCATGATGTCATTCCCTTACTATTCGCTGTATAATCTATAAAAAAAAAATTCAAAAATTTTTAATTTTTTTCACTAAAACTGAAAACTCGTCCATCACGTCTACACATATTAGACTAAATACAATGTTGTAAGTACCTAAGGAGTATTTAGGACAACTTTGCAATTTTCATAGCTAAAATATGCACTATTTGTCATTTCTGTATACATTATGTGTGGAAAATTCAGGATATGACATCATGAACTCACCCAATGAATATTCATATCAACTGTTCAAGAACTATTTTGCAAAAACATTGCAAAACTTCGAGAATTCATAACTTCCTTATTTTTCATCCGATTTTCATCAAATTTCCAATGTTTTATCATTTTTTTTTTAACTCTCTTTATTGAAATGAACTTCATCTCTCCCCAGACTTGTCCCTTAAAATGCTCCAATACAAAGTAACTTACCTCTCTTCCTCTGATCCCTCTGATGGGTTGTTTGGTGAGATAGACTTAGGGTAGACATGGGCTAGTTTGATGTGAGTGTTCCTCTCTAAGTTACCAACCAATACTCTGATCTTAGACTCAACCAGGCCAACCCTATACAGTGTAGATAATATTTCAAACAAAAACAAAGTTGAGCTGGGATTCTATGTTGGAATACTAATTACAACTTTCTAATCCTCTTATCTAAAGATAAAATGGAATTCTGAACATAACAAAGCAGCTGAAAATGTTCTTTATCTTAGGTAGACATACAGGAATATCATATATATAATTCAATCAACAT
>CM057152.1:19490037-19506273 GCA_029962745.1 Echinometra lucunter
GAAGGACAGTAACGCACTTATAAATTTACACTTTTAAAGTCCACAATGCAGGTTTAACCCATGGTTTAAAAGAATTTTCTTTCGTGAATTCCGGCTGATACCTCTTTGGTACACAGCTGATGATAGATAAAGTTTCTGGAATAGATACAAGTAAAACAATGCATACTGTACATTTAACTGCAAAATAAACAAACCATAAACAACAGCAGTAGTAGCAGCAACATCAACTTTATCACTCCACAGGGAATGCATGAAAGAAGACACATTACAAATACTGTAACTGGCAAACGTTCCAAATTTCTCATCCATGCAGGTTTCATGCCAACATAAATCATCTTTCTGGTACTTTTCCAACAGAAGTCAAACTGGTGATAAGAGAGTGAGAAGAAGTGAAGAAAAAGACAGATATCCCCCCCCAATAGCAGGCATGTGACATACAGTACCAACAAAAGTGAGTACACACCCTTGAGGGTGTGCTTAACTTTTGTTGCCACACAATTTTAGCAAAATCCTTCAGCTATTACATATTGTTATGGAAGAGATAATTCCTATCATACACCAGTCACAGAATTTCGTTCTTCTCTATCATAGTTGTAATACATTTATGTAAGAATTTACCTTTGAATTTTAACATTTTGTAAAGGGTGTACTCACTTCTGTTGGATACTCTATATATCCTATGCAGATAATACTGGACAGAGCATACGCCAACAGAAGTAAATGATGATAAGACAAGTGAGAAGAGATGATGCAGAAAATGAAACTGCCACCAAATAGCAGGCATGTGACATATATACATATCCTATGCAAACACTGGACAAAGTATTTTTTTTTTTTCAGATATCACATTGAACATCTCATAATACAATATAGGGTGTTAAACAGACATGACAAAGAGGATATATTAGAGAATGATGAATCATCATATGGCAAGATAGCAGTGATAAGCATTCAAACTGCAGGTCATATGTCAAACTGTGATTAGTAAGGAAGAAAGTAGAGAGAGAGAGAGAGAGAGAGAGAGGGGGGGGGCAAAGTAAAGAATAACAAAACATGTACATGTACAGGGAGTAACTACTTATAGGAAAGTGAACAGACTGGCATGCATTATAAATAATACATCCATTTTACAATCAAAATGACATATGGAAGTGTATTGTAAAGCCTGGCTTCTTCAACAAACAGCAAGCATGATACACTCCCATATGAATATACATCATTTATTTCTGGGCTTTTCTTTTCTTCTAGCTTTAAGATAGCAACAGCTACATGTTCTTTTTCTTGAAGAGTATAAAAAAAAAGAAAAGAACTGTAACTACTAAAATTACAGATATTCTTTTCCTTCTTTCATTTCTCTCTCTTCCATACACACAAATTCACATATCATCTGTCTTTCTCACTTTGTTTCACACGCTTCAGTCATACCATGTTTAATCCATTTCAGTTTTTGAATATGATCTCCCACTATCTTTCTATCTTGTATAGTACACATTCCTTTCTTAGCTTAATAATTCTTAATGCCTTTTAAATTTTTTTTTACTACTGAGCACGTCAATTAACTCTTTCCCTGCCAGCCGAATACCCCTCCAGTGCCAAGGGTTTGTCAGCTTCACTCCAAAAAATGTTTTGAAAAATGTTAATGTAATGTAGACCCACATTTTGTAATAACGATTTACTGAATGCTTAATTTGTTTGTCAATACATCAGTATATAGGAAAAAAGCTGAATATGAAGATTTTTTTTTTTCATAATTAAAATGATGAAAGAAAAAATGTGTTGTTTGTCACATATACGTGCCAATCGCACTGAAGGGTTACTGGCAACTTTATGTGCCATTGGCACGATGAGTTTAGCAGTCAGGCCATCTCATTATTCCATAGTTAGACAACCACTGAATTTTGGTTTTTTATACTGATATTCTGATGTTGAGCACTAGTTTTGTTGGATTAAAGTACAATAACTGTTTTCCGCTACATTTAAAAAAATAATCAAAAAGAAAATTTCTCTTCTTGCATTTAGCCTCACCTATACCCGTAAGACAGTTTCATATGCTGTAGGCAGCAAAAACGCTAATGCTAAATGATATGAATGGTTTAACAACCACAAGTTTCGGGGGGGGGGACCCCAAAAATAGTGCGTATTGTTCGTTCCCTACAGTTAAACACAAGTACACATATAGTGAAAGGGTTATTTCCAGCAGACAGTTTTAAAACCCAGTCTAATAATGAAATAAAGAAAATATGAATAAACCACCCCAAAATATGATTCTTGAAAATTAAATTTAGGACAGTTGTTCATAGGCCCAATTGCGTTCATTCAAGGAATAATGTTTATAATAGGCCCATATAGTAAGTTATTGGGGGAAAAAAGGCTATATAGATAAAAAAAGATCCAGCCCATAGAGTATATCCCATAATATAAACTAGTTCAACAATCTAAAAATTGAATGCCTATTTACCTACTTTTACTATCATATGTCTATTACAGACATCAAAAAAAAGAAAATCCGACAAGCTAATCCGACATTACAATCCTTTTAAAGCATACATGTAAATGACAAAGTTTAACAAGTGAAATGAAACACAATTCGCAGGTCCTTCCTTTCTGTTAAATATTCCCATTTTTTTATTAAGTCATTATCAAAATTACTCCACAGGGTATCACATCACTGAAATATGAACAGAAAGATGAACATAAAGATGAACGTTATGAACGAACTCATTCCTCTCTATTTTCTTCCTAGAAATATAATTTACTTATACAGAATACTATATTCCTATGAAGGTACAATGAATAGGTACAAATCAATTCGTACAAAATCAATCCATCTCCAGTCTTCAAATCGCCACCTTCTTTTCGAATCCCCGGCAGGTTCTTTGGTGATTTTCTCTTCTCTCAAAAACCATCATCACAGTTCCTGGGAAAAGCAATGATTGGCGTGAAAGATGTCTTACATTTCATCCTTCCAAAACTGCTTGGGGGGGTCGGCAGGAGGAGAGTCAACGACATCAATCGCAAGTTTTCAGACTGCACAAGACTTCAGGATCTAGGGCTACAAGATCCTTTAAAGCCACAGTCTGAGCTAACTGTTCATTTGACATTCAAGGTTCAGTCTTATTGCGTTTTTCGCAATGGGTTGCCTTCTGGTTGACTGGGACCGGGGAAGCTATATCAGGTAGCTCTCCGCTGGGTACTCTCTGTGTGATGGTAGATAAGATAACAGGAACAAGACCGAAAGAGAGGGAGAGAAAGTATGTGTGCAACCACATGTGAGTTCACTAATCCTTCTTTTTTTTTTTTCTTCCAAATATTTCTCTTAAACAAAGCCAGCACTACATGTCTTGAAGTTCGACTAAGAAAAGCCTTTCAGTTTGACTTATAATACCAGGACTTTCTAAACCAAAAAATGGATGCCCTCAAAAGAATCAGAGGATTAAGGATTAATGGCAAATAAAAAACAAACAAAACACTTCATTTATACCTGGTATGTAGATAAAATGGAGTTTTCTGAGTACTTTTTAAAATTAATATTTCAAAATTTCCTTGCTTGATTTCAAAAATATAGTAAAACCAAACTGGAACTAATTTAAAAATACATTAATAAGGACAGTAAAAAGCTAGGCTACAAGAGTCCACTTATATACTAAACTTATAAATATCTAATATTTGCTTTACCAAAAAATATAACTGAGAATATATGAATAATTTATCATAAATAGGCAATATGCTTTTAAATATCTGATTTCAGTGTAGCAGATCTTCTAAATGTCGATGATAAAAGTATTCTTATGATGATTGAACTATTAAAGTAATGCATCAATCTCATTCACTTCCAAAATCCTGAACGTATACAAGATTTGACAAATGAAATATGCAAAAAATTATAACTGGTCACCTACCTGTCGAATGACTAAGCGAGGTAGTGCTTGAGGACTTGTATCATCTTCACTCTCCTCCATTCTGAAAATGAATGTAACAAAAAGCTTCCAATCATATCAGATATCTAAACTCCATTTTAAGAAATACCCTTTGGGGCAACTCTGAGAAATAGGAAAAGTCAAAGAAGCGATCACAACATTCTCCCCAAACACAATATATCATGTGATACCACACTTCAATCTCATATCAGACAGGCAATTCAGTTGGCAGGTCCTGAGAAGCTACATGTAAGTTACAAACCATGGAATAGATTTCAATGTACTTGTGTCAACAAGCAAACAAACAAACAAACAAACAAATTAGATTGTTAATCACCTCACTGCAGTCTGACGTGAGTGGTACGGGCTCTCCTCCTGCCTTGATTCCATTGTCCGTCTTCATCTTCTTTGTAGGGGATTCTATGACCGGGCTGGGGAGGACGGCCTCTTGAATGACTGCGTCTCATCCTCGGTGGCCTCTGTCGCAGGAGTTGCTTCACTTTCATCCTCTCCTTGTGAGGTGTCTGAATTGTCACTCCATTGTCCGTTCTGACTTTCTTGGAGGGGGACTCTGATATGGGGGGTGGGGACGTAGGGCGTTTGAATGTCTGTGAATCATCCCCTGAGGGTTTTATTGAAGGTTCCTTGGATTCTTCATCGGGTGCAGTGACCTTGATGGTGGGCACTTGAGCAGTGTCTCCGATAGGGGCTTGCTCTTCCTATAAATACAGATGAAAACAAAAAATCATTTGTTATTAAGAACTAAAAGATTTCAATGACAATAACAAACCTTCATAAATATTGAATACCACAGCTCACACTGCAAGTTCAACTCAAGACAAAAGAAAATGTATGAGACAATCAGTGGTGTATTTGATAAAACAATAAAAGCAAGAAAGAAAAAGTTCTGATACAAGAAAAAGAAAGTGGCTCAATGCTATTGTTGTCATCTGTGGAAGTAGTCCCTACACCCATTAAAGGGTAAGTCCACCCTAGAAATTTCACTGTTTCAATAAAAGGAGATAACTTGAACAGCATTTTAAAAAAGAAATGAGCAAAATCGGTCAAAGAATAAGAAAATTACACTCATTTACATTTTCTAGGAAACTACTCTTGGCTCTGCAAATTGGCAACACTGATGACATCATATGCGAGCAGGTCTCCATTCACTTTGTACATGAGATTTCATATTTTCTCAATTTTCTTGGAAGTTACACATTTTCTTACCCCATAGTCAATGTATGTTCAGAAGAATTGCTTTTTACATAACATACTTTGACTATGGGGTAAGAAAATGTGTAACTTCCAAGAAAATTGAGAAAATGTGAAATTTCATGTACAAAGTGAATGGAGACCTGCTCGCATATGATGTCATCACTGTTGCCAATTTGCAGAGCCCAGAGTAGTTTACTAGAAAATGTAAATGAGTGTAATTTCTTTGACCGATTTTGCTCATTTCTTTTTTAAAATGCTGTTCAAATCTATCTCCTTTTATTAAAACAGTGAAACTTCTAGGGTGGACTTACCCTTTAAGAGAGACAGAGAAAGAGAGAGGGGGGTGAGGAGAGGGAGTGAAAGGGATGTAGGGAGGGAAGGGAGGAGGAGGAGAGAGAGAGAGAGAGAGAGAGAGAGAGAGATAGAGGAAGAAAGAATATCTACCTGAGATAGGGGTTCTGTATTTGGTCCATGGCCATCATTCTCAGTACTCTGGCTTGGGTCTGTTGATGGTTTGATTCTACTTGACTTGGGGGACTGGAATACAGTATCTTGAGAAGGCTCTGTCCCACCATCCCCCGTCCCTAGCGACTCTATGGAGCTGGCACTTGGACTGGTCCCTCCCACGTACATCCAGGCTAGAGACAAGGGCTGGGGAACTCAGGTTGGGCCCATAGAGGAACTCGTCCTCGCTGATACTGTCTCCTGTCTTGTTGAGCGGTGAGGGGGTGAGGCGGGACGCTGCGTCGGAGGAAGAGGTCTTGGGTGTGTTGCCTCTGCTGCCACCGTCAGTGGATGGGAGGGATTTCTTTTTGGACTTTAGCATGCTAGCTGGCACATACTCACTCAGCTTTTTCCTGTTGTAGGAAAAGTTAGAAAACAAAAAGTGTGAAAAATCAAATGTGCATATCACAACCATTAAGTCTAAAAAAGTCAAATATTCATTTAAATCTTATTCTTATTAAAGGTCCATTAACTGAGCATATTTCTTGGAATTGTATGCTGCTATTCTTATGTATGAAAATACTCAATCTGAAAGATGGTTATAACCACTGTAAACAGGGACAGATTCTTGATCCCAATAATGAATCATGATCATGCTTATGAATTCAAAGAAACAATGAATAAAATATAACACAATAGACTTCACTGAATAAGCTGGAAGAAAGGACAAACTTTCCATGATACACAAACTGTAAGATTTTCAGGTCATATAAAAACAGTCTGACAGAATCAAAGTAATTCTTCCACCTGGTATAGTTCTAGAAATGCTCAATATCACCTGACCCACCTCTTGACATGCTTGGCCTCAATCTTCATGCCTTCCTGTAATAGCTTGATGGTGACTGAATGTCTGTGGACGGTGTTAACAAAGAACTGTATATCTAGGGTTAGGTTCACATTGGTAGCTGGTCCCAAAGGCTGGAACTCAAGGCCAATGAACCATAAGGTGGAATGCTCATCAGTCCTGATGTGGAGAAGTGGAGATAAAGAAATGGTTAAATGCAAGGAGCCTTTGGGCAAGTGTATCTTAGCATAGTTTGCACTGGCACGCGAACCTTTTGCAAAGGATGCGAATCTGGAAAAAATGGGAAAATCCAACATTCGCATCTTTTGCTTGAAAAAGTTTGTGTGGTGAAAGGCCAGTTTTCACAGGGCATGCAAATGTTGTGAAAATGGCAAAGTTCAACATTTCTATTTTATGCTCACAAAGTTTGCCAAACATGCACACGAGGGTTCCAAAATGTTGTCAATTGTTCATGGGATGCTTGAAAACGTTTGCAAGAAATTTCAAACTTTTTTAAAACTCCCACCGACCTAAAAACAAACAATTGACACATGTTCTGAACCCCCGTGTATGTTTGGTGAAAATTTTGAAGCTTAAAATATGATTGTTGGACTTCACCATTTTCTTGACATTCTCATCCTTTGCGAGTCATTTCCGTGCCCAGTAAAAACAAGCCTTTAACAGTTAGCCCATTCATATCAATACACACTGTAAATCTCTATGGACCTCTGGATCAAGCAACATCTGTGCATGTGATCTATTATATTATGAAAATGAAAGAATGTGGCATCAAAACAGGATAGATTCCAATGAATGTCTGACATTTGCCACATGAAAATGAATACAGGAAAAAAAAAATCTACTCGAAACTCACATCATTGCCATAAAACATTTGGATTTCCTGCAGCCAATCCAAACAGAGCATCCTCAGATAAACTAATTTCCTATCGGCTCAAGGGTTCTATGATTATTGGCAGTGCTTCACAATTTCACTAATAAACCATGACGCCTTGTGCTGATTTTCGTAAAACAGTTCTTGTACAGTCGATAAGAATATTCAATGAATGAGTTCATGATGTCATTCCCTTACTATTCACTGTATAATCTATAAAAAAAAAAAATCAAAAAATTTTCATTTTTTTCACCAAAAACTGAAAACTTGTCCATCATGTCTACACATATTAGACTAAATGCAATTCTGTAAGTACGTAAGGAGTATTTAGGACAACTTCGCAATTTTCATAGCTAAAATATGCATTATTTGTCATTTCTGTATACATTATGTGTGGAAAATTCAGGATATGACATCATCAACTCACCCAATGAATATTCATATCAACTGTTCAAGAACTGTTTTGCAAAAATATTGCAAAACTTCGAGAATTCATAACTTCCTTATTTTTCATCCGATTTTCATCAAATTTCCAATGTTTTATCAATTTTTTTTTTCTCTCTTTATTGAAATAAACTTCATCTCTCCCCAGACTTGTCCTTAAAATGCTCCAATACAAAGTAACTTACCTCTCTTCCTCTGATCCCTCTGATGGGTTGTTTGGTGAGATAGACTTAGGGTAGACATGGGCTAGTTTGATGTGAGTGTTCCTCTCTAAGTTACCAACCAATACTCTGATCTTAGACTCAACCAGGCCAACCCTATACAGTGTAGATAATATTTCAAACAAAAACAAAGTTGAGCTGGGATTCTATGTTGGAATACTAATTACAACTTTCTAATCCTCTTATCTAAAGATAAAATGGAATTCTGAACATAACAAAGCAGCTGAAAATGTTCTTTATCTTAGGTAGACATACAGGAATATCATATATATAATTCAATCAACATTTAAACATGCATATTAATGCAAGAAAAAAACAAACAAACACAAACTGAAGAACTGCATATCCACAGATGCCAACTGTTTATCAAGTTTTGCAGTATTTTCATGTCTAAAATGAGGTACTCTGAGTGGAAAACAGAGAATAAGCTACATTAACAGCCACAGAACTGTGCAGTAACTGAAGTTCAGGAAAAACAACATTTTGCTTGAAGATTGCAGTATTTTCCCTACAGAGTAGTACAAAATACTGCACAAAAAATGCCAGTTGGCATCACTGTATATCCTATAAATAAAAGATACATATAAATTCTGTGATACGTTTAACTATTGCCTATAAGAACTATTTGATCCCTGCATTAAGCCTTTGGGAACTTGAGGACTCAGTGGTCATTTTTTTAAAATACATGTGTTTCAAGCTCATGAAAAAATACATAAAATGGAAAGAAAAATGAGCCACATGTTTACTTACCACTTGAGATGGTCATCCTCATTTCCTGCACTTGCTATTAGGACAATATAGTGTCTGGAGGAAAAAAAAAAGTTAAATACATTATATTTTCAAAATAGTAAGCAAATAATTAAGGTGAAGGTGATGGGACAAACTGTCACTTTCGAGGTGATCCGGAGATTCAGATTGCCAAGGAAGTGATAGTTTGTCTCATTGCCTGAAATCAAAAGGTGATTATTTGCTTTATATTCCATATCTGAAACCATTTAACTGTATAGAAAGAAAATAATATTCAAATTACTTCTCTATGAGAAAGAATTTTGGTTTACAAATCAAGGTTTAAAAACAGGGAAAGGAGTTCTGATTGTAGCACATATCTCTTGCGACTTTGTAGTGCGCACAAGATTTTCTTTGCCTCAGCTCAGCACACGTATACTTTGCAAGCTAGTTGTGACATCTAAAAGAAACAAAACAAGTATTTTGACGTCATGCAAGAAGTGTTGTACAATAGGCACCTGACAGTCTGAATGTGTATGGTTCAATGCATTTTCAATTCGCACATACTCAATACTAGTGATAACACGTTGTGACTCTAAGGACTAAAAAGATCAGCGAAACACAAATGCACCATCACTGAACAGTGCAACAAACTTTTCTTAATGGGGTGATTGATTGGGAAAACTATGCTTTATCATGTGATTAACTTTTCAGCATCCTACAGTATGTGGAATATAATGTTTCATATGTTCTGATTACGTCAACATTATTTCATGAAATGAAACAAAGAATACCAAGGAAATTCTGGCACAGAGGCTGTATTAGCCCAATAAAACCTTGTTTTTTTATTTTTCATTTTTCAATGTGTAAATCTTATTACAGTTAAGAAATATACATATATTCTTGTTTAAAGTGAAATTATGTGGTGTTTATGTAGGTCGATTTCCATACAGTAACATTTTATTTCAAATCACTTTAGAAAGACAAGAGGTAAAAAAAAAAGACAAAATGCTATTAGAATACTGTCCTCCTACTTCACAAATTATAATAATGAAAAAAAAAAAAAATTTGAGAAGAGAATACGGGTATCTCATTTACTAAGAAATATCTCCAATCATATATCCTGTACATCGCTATTCTAGCTGCCATTGTCTATCCCGTGTGGTTCATGAGACTGAAAAAAAGGAGATGAGGAAAAGGGTGTAACAACTGTTCACTACTTACTTGTACTTCTGGAAGAAGTTGGAAGGTTCAAAGAGTTTCTCCCATGTTGCCTTGCCTTGCATGATTTCCTGAGTAATAGCTAGTCCTGTGCATAGAGAAACCATTTTCAACAACTGAAACTATATATTCCCTGATATGACTTTTTCATGACTTCAGAATGATATAATTTCAGACATCATTTCAGTTCAAACATATCTCATACCAAATTCATGCTCCAGCCCATGATTTTTTTTTGTTTTTTGTATCCCATATCCAGGCAAAGTAAACAACATAATCAATTATTATCTATATAGGGCATTTTAGTGGTGCATTAAAAACAAGTATATTTTGTCTACATGATTGTCTGTGCAATATCGGAGCATATTGTATAAAAGGCCGAATTCCCCATAGGCTCATGTACAAATTTGCCGTGCAATATTATGCCATATTGCATGCCTCTGAACCAAGCGTATGCGTGACTGCGCGAAATTTACAATGCAATTTACAACAATGCATTGCGCAATTGAATACTTAGATGATGTCATAAAGAGCTGAGTCAATACTTAAATGATGTCACAAACAAGAAAGTCAAACTTGTGAGATTGAAACGAATATGATGAGGGGCCCTATTAAACTGAATGTGGTTGATGAAATAATTATCGCTGCATTCTAAATCACTTTCCCGTTGGGAATAGATAATAATAATTATATTGGATGGCTTTATTTCATGGAATACCACAAAATATTTCACTCGTTAGGGCCAATATTGCACTCATCTTCGATTCGTACGATATTGGTCCTAAACTTGTGGAATATTTTCTGGTATCCCATTCAGAGCCATCCAATATAATATAATTATATGAGCAGTAATAGATTAGAGGTTTCTACAAGCAGAGGGCTTGAGCATACATGTCTTTTATGTACACCAGGGCCCATTTCATAAAACTTGTTATCAATAACAAGTTGCAATAACTGTTATAAGCTACTGAAATCCTTGCATCTGATTGGCTGACAGCTAATTTGTCATAGAAATGTGGCAATTGTTACTGATAACAACTTTTATGAAGATGGGCCCAGATCTTTTAACCCCCTGAGTACGGTTTGATTACATTATTACACGCATTTTCCATAGACCCTAGCCCGAGTTATCTCGGGCTTAGTGTTCAACAGAATAAGAAAACAAAGCATTGGCATACATGTATGATGTATAAACACGATTAACATAATGACACATAAAAACCAATATATTATCATACATTGATATCAAAAATATATCTTTATTATCATTATCATCAAGTATTTGGCATCACCTATGCATGGGAGGGAAAAGCTAACTTAAAGGAGAATGCAACCCAGACATCAGTGTGCTTCCAGTGAATGAAGAAGAACAAGAAGAGTAAACAGTGAAAGTTTGAGCAAAATCGGACAATCTGTTCAAGAGTTATGAACTTTGAAAGTTTAAATAAATCCTTTTTATGGGGATCCTTGAGTTGGCAACTCCACCAGCATCTGTGATGTCATCGTGGACAACTCTCCATTCATTTTGTACACAGAATTTCACATTTTCTTCATTTTCAAGAAAAATAATAATTTGTTTGATTTATTGTTTGAGTATGACATGGCTACATCAATTCTGCAAGCATTTTGGGAAGAATTATATTGATTCCTGACTTGAAATTTCATAAAAATCTATTTTTTTGAAGATTTATACACAAAATGAATGGAGAGTTGTCCACGATGACATCACAGATGCTGGCAAAGTTGCCAACTCAAGGATCCCTGTAATAGGGATTTACTGAAACTTTCAAAATTCATAACTTTGAACAGATTGTCTGATTTTGCTCAAACTTTCAGTGTTTACTCTTCTTGGTCATCTCCATTCACTAAGAGCACACTGATGCCTGGGTTGCATTCTCCTTTAATCACTGTGACCCTCAGGTCTCTCTTCTCGAAATAAAACTAATTTGGACATGCCAGGTGTACCATTACATGGGGGTTTCCCCTTCCTCTTCTTGGAATAGTGCAGTCTGTTCTTAACGTGCAGAGGTGGTGCCTCTCCTCTACAAGGGGCCTCAATTTAACGTCCTATCCGAGGGACCAACTGTTTTCCACTGAAACATAGCCTGCGCCTATGCAACGGGGGAGGGGCATGTTAACACACAGCGCAGGCTTCAGTCACCCACCAGGGGTGGATTCAAACCCACGATCTTTGGTTCGACAGGCAGACGCCTTACCGCCTGAGTCAACCTGCCTCTTGCGGGGGTGTTTCATTTATTAAAATCATTAAATCAGTGATTTTCACTGACTAAGTCTGCCTTAACTCTGAAAGACCCGGGCTATTTCTGGTCTAGTTATGCGGGGGGGGGGGGGGGGGGGGGCCATTATGGCCTCCCCTATAATCTCAGCCGTGGATCTGCACGAAAATTGGCATAAGGGTAGAGAATGATGTAATCTACAAGGCTATATGGTTAGATTTTATCAAATTGTTTTGTTTTATTTTATATGAATTAATTTATGCTAATTCATGCGATAAATCATAGTTTTGGCTATAACTCACTGAATAAAGCTTTAGGAACAATGATTTTTTTGTAGAAATGTTTTTCATAACATTTACATCGAGTCCTTTACTAAAAAAATGGGTTATCAATTTTTTTTGTAATGTATTCTATTGTTTTACAAATTCCTTATGTATTTCTTTTTTTTTTTTAAACGTCTTTGTGTGGGTGTGGGGGTGTGGGAGTGTGTGTATATGTGAGAGTGTGTGTTTGATGTTTCTCACTATTTTAGAGAGAGTAATTATTCTTTCCCGACAGTATTCACATAATTTTGAAAAGTTTCTGATTTTGCCCATAGGTTTGTACACAGTGTGAAATCTTAACGACTTGTGTTTGTAATCGTAATCCAACACCAGCACCGTAGGTCCGATCGACATAAATTTGGTATCAAAACGTGCGGGAAGGATCAGAGGAAAAAGTCATTGAATCTCAGATTGATACATCTAGTCGTTGCGGAGTACCGTAAAAAATTCAATGGGGGGGGGCCATTATCCTCCCCCCCCCCCCCCCCCCCCCCCCCCCCCCCCCCCCCCCCCCCGGGTATATTAGGGTTAACCAACAATTTCTGGCTAGCCTTATATACGGTATCAGTCGTCAGCGTTGACAACTTGTCAGTGGACAAATGTCGATGAAACGCCCCCTAAACCGATAAAACTACACCTGACATATAAATGAACTGCCTTCACATATGCAAATGTACACAACAATGGCTCTGAATTATTCCAGACTAATGGCTGACCTGCTTGAAGTTCTTGTTCTATGACAGTCTTTGTAGACAGAGAGACATTGTATGTGGAGTTCTGCTGAGGGTAGGCTGGTGTGATGATAGGCATTAAATGAAATCTGTCGCTGACATTAACCTGTTGACATGAAAGGAAAGGATTTCAAAAAATTCACATTGTATGAACAGGGCCCCCTTTCATAAAACAATCAATAACAGTTGCAATAAATCCTAAAACCTACTGAAATCCTTGCATCTGATTGGCTGTGAGCAAATTTGTCAAAGAAATGTGGCAGTTGTTATTGTATAAAGCTGCTTTAAACAAGCCGAAAAGAATTTTTTGGTTAGCATGACCTTACAGAAAGTGGAAAGATATCTTGCACAAATATCCTTACTATGCATTCACTACGACAGGATATCTGTATTGAAAAAAAACCAAAACAAACACAAAAACATCATACCCTACTATCTTTCAAATAAATATTAGTCCCAAGTTGCACTTTTCTTACAAAAGCAAAATAAAAAATTTTTAAAAACTATTCTATACTAGGATGTTTACCGTTGATGTTTTCTACATTTCCAAGATTATTTTACATTGATATATACTACAGCAAAGTCCTTCTACACCAGAAGCAGGGATGCCAACCTTGTAAACTGCATTGCAGTATTTGGAGGGATGAAAAAGGGTATTTTGAATGGAAAAACAGTATCTTCACCTTTCCTGAAATAGACATGTGTAGTAATAGAATTTAAAAAAAAAAAGGATTTTCCATAAAACCTGCAGTATTTTTTTTATAAAAACAGTATAAAATGCTGCAAAAAGGAACAGTTCGCATCTCTGCAGAAGAGAGCAGGCAAATTCCTACATTATAAAATCAAAGAAAACAAAATTGAAACCCTAAACCAAAGCAATCATATGACATTGAAATAATTATATCCCAAAGTGTGTAACACAATCATATCATGTATTTCCAGGGGATGAAAACAAAAGCAAAGATAGATATACAGGTAACGCAGTGGCAAGCATGAAGAGAATTGTCTTAAAGCAGGATGAAATGTGCTCACCCTCGGGTCCCACTCTGCAAAGCCGAGGTCGGTGGAGGTGTTTGGAGGTTTCAGTAAGACAGGCTGTGGCCATGCCCTGTTAAGAGAGGAAATACCAAAACAGTCATCAACCCAAGCCTTGGTGATTTTAAAGTGCAAAGAATTTATACAAACAAGATACATGTATGTCTCTTATTAAATATGAAGTATTCTGACCTTGTTCATATGGTTTCCACTTATAATGATCTCCTTATCAACTGTACAATGCCTACATACTGTATGTTCTGTCACTCAATTCTAAAAATACCATGTGCACTGCACACAATGACTATCTTCTGCACGAACGCTTACCACATGAACAAAATATATAATGTAAATATATTAAGTCACGATGACATGCACAGACATTACTGGAGATCTGTATTCAAGCAGATATCACATATCCGCCCAAATCCCACATCCAGCTCAGTGCCGATCACAACATGGCCGAATAAACGAGGTCAAACCATAAAATTTTTCGATTCAAAGTTCAACCTGAAAGAGGGAGTCAGAAAGAAAGACAAAGCTTCAGGATTCATACAAAGACCTCTGTCGAACGAGAAATGAACAATCTCATGGAAGGCGTTAATAGATGATTGTACATCATTAGGATTCTGGAATAGTACACTACCTAGTAACCTGCTGTGTAAACAAGGAAAACAGAAAAGACAGCTGGGGAGGCCATTTTGTCATTCTTTCTCTCACACCTGATGAACAAGATTTAAGGATGTCCAACTCACACAATATACTAAACTATGTATTTTCTCTCTAAGAATGCTCTCTAAGAAATGCTGAAAGATGATCAAAGGGCATTTTCTTTACATTAAAAACAGTCTTGTGATCATGCACTCACCACTTGGTGAAGACAAGGAAAAATTTGTTGACGAGAGTGGATGCTGCAGCATTGGGGTAGAGCTGACAGGTCCTAGCTACCAACATAGCCCATGATACACCACCCAGGAAACCAAGAGCATTGGAATATACACCTTTCTCTGTCAAAGCAATGAAAAGTGTTAAGGTCGTAGGTCTATACAGGACTTTAAAGATTCACCATGACAATGGTTTTACAATTTTAAAAGAAAATCAACAACACAATTTTTTTCCAGTAATGTTCAGAAGAAAGGCATTTTCCTTGATTACTCTTTCAAATTACAGCAAAATAAAGAAATGAGATGTCTAAAAAATATTTGTATCCATTTCTGCATACAGAAGCACACCCCAGCAGAAAACCCCATCTTTTTTTCTTTTTTTTTTAATTGGTCCACCCCTTCTTGCTGCCAGGTAGCAAAGAGGATAAAAGATAACTTATATTTCGGGTAAAGGTTAGAAAAAAAAAATCCATTTCTGTCATCAATGTGGAAAATGAAGAACTTCGCACTTACTTTTGGCCCAGAGTTTGATTGTACGTAGTGTCAACCTGAAATTCTCTTTGTTCGGTACTACATTCAGAATTTCATCAGTAACACGGCAACCTGTGGATAGAAAATGTAAATGTAGAAGAAAGCAAGAACTAAAACCTCACTCCAAAATCAAATAATACCTCCGGCAACCATCTACGGTGGGCGGAGGCATAAAAATCCTCATGACTGTCCATATTATTAGTGCAAATGATCAGTTTGAACAAAACCCTAGACATATTTTTCATAAAATATCAAAGAAGGAACTTCCACACCTCTGGAATTGCCAGTAGAATGTTTAGTCCCGTGACGACTCTGAAATACTTACCATTCAAGCTGCGCACACACTTTGGATCTAAGTTCTTGAGAAGGGAATCATCTGTAAGGTCCAGGTTCTCTGGTACAACTCGAAGGGCCAGGCGGGCAAACAAGATATCCATCTAGAGTCAGTAAAAAGTTGTTTGAAATTCATTTAGAAATTCCCTCCCATGGTATATATTTCACTACCCTACAATATCCAATTTTTATCTTCAAGGAGTGTTTTATCTGTCAGGTGTATTACTCATCTGGCAGA
>CM057152.1:19506773-19584273 GCA_029962745.1 Echinometra lucunter
GTCAGGTGTATTATTCATCTGGCAGAAGCATAATATGGCATATATTTTTAAAAGAATTAGCACAGGATCATGAAATGCTGATAACAGTTCCAAATCTCACAACTTAATAACACTAACAACATATGACCAATATTGAATATTGTCAGCAATGAAGAAAACAAATGTAAAATATCTCCCTGGCATCAAATCTAATGAGCTAGAAGTAGCCAGCTCAAATTGAAATCAATTTTAAAATATATTCACATGTCATGTCTTTAAAAATGTATATTCACATTAACTTAGACCCCTTTTACACCAAGCGGTGGCAGCCTGGCTGGGGCCGGGCCCCGCCATTTTGTGCGTTTACACCAGGACCGCGGCCGTGCTCTACAATTTGACAAAGCCTTTTTTATCCCCGCGTGCCCGGTTTGTAATTCTACAATATTGGCTTTATGACGTCATTGAAAACGGAAGATGGCCCCACATTTGGCCTTGCTCCGTGTTTACACCAAACTGGCTGCAGCCTGGCCCGAGACTACCTCCAGAGCTGGTCCAAAATTGGCCCCACATTTGATTTTCGAGCTTTTACACCAAAAGCAGGCCGCGGCCCAAGGCTTGGTGTAAAAGAGGTCTTAGATGTTTAAATAGAATAATTTTAGGGTCTCTAGTTGTTTTACAAGCACATGTATGCTGTTCGCACTGGCTCTCAAAACACTGACATTTGATATGAAACTAGCATTCACTATAGTAAAAGTCTGTTTTTCTTACAGTGTACCATAAAAAGACTCTCTAATGTTAGGTACCAATATAGACCTATAGATTGTACATTTACCTTGATCAAGTAAAAGTAATGTAGATCCAAACCATTAAAAAGAAAAAGAGATCATGTAAATTTGCTTACCTCTATACCATCAAAGACAAGCTTGATGACAGGAACAAATGCCTCTTCCACAGCCTGAAATAGAAAAAGTATGGAAGAGCATTCATACAATAAAACCTTTGTAACTCAATTACCACAACATTTTACCATGTGCACAGAATGTATGTGTTTAGAGTGTATTCTACTTTCTTAAAGGACAAAAGACAAAAGTTTCAAGTACGGATAGATTTGAATTGAATTAAACAATAGTACAAATCCCGGTAAAAAAAATACTTGAAGGTTAGTGAAAATGAAGTTCATGCGCACTACAAGTACACTGAAGACAATATCATGTGAAATATTCATATAATTGATCGATAAATCATAACCCCCTCCCCCAAAAATGGTTGTTTTCTGTAAACGCTGTTATTTTTCGTGTGATTGAATTTTCCCGCTGAGTGACCCAAGAACAAATTCGCAAGTTCTTAAATTTGCGCTTCGCAAAAGTGCAAGGTCTGATTTGTGCTAATATTTTCGCAGGTTCCAGAATTTGCACTTGCCAAAAATAGCATGTAATCTGCGAAAATTACAGTCACTATAACGTTTATCACCAGTATAATTACAAGTTTCATCTACCACCTGCATGATATGAATCATAAACATGAACATAAGAGAACAAGTTAGAACATCTGTTGATGACTCACTCTACAGTCCTTGGTTTCTGGCAATCCTTTGACGATGTCATAGAAAGACCTGAAGAAATCATTCCTCTCCACATGAAGAGGGGCTACACACAGTGTGTCTATATCAGCACCTGCCATGTGAAGTGATAATTCATTCACGCATTAAATTTTGAACTACATCTATCTCATAATTAGTCAATCTCAAAGATAAAACAATGGAAAAACTTCCATTTTGTACAAGAAATGTACATGTAAATGTATGCATACAAAATTGTAAACAAACTATAGAAGGCAAACTACTGTAAGATCTGCAGTTTTCAGGAAAAATGATCCACCAAAATACTGTTGTTCTCTCAGTTTGGAAGAATGTTATAATAGCAATGTCCCTTGAAAAGAACTGCTTTTCAAATGCTCTCATATTCAAAATAGGACAAAAAATGGCTTGAGTGTTCAGCCTGAATATTGGTGAGTAGATCCATAAACCCATTTACATGTATGTGTGCAGTGCATGTCCTTTTTCAACTCATTTGGGTCATTTCTTATCATTGTGATAATTTCAAAACCTAAAGCAGTTTTCACAGGCACACAAACATTTTGCAAAGGATTGGAATGTCCGAAAAAAAAAAAAAAAAAAATTGCAAAATACAACATTTGCATTTAATGTGCCGAAAGTTGCCAAACCTGCGCAGAGGTTCAGAAGCAAGTTTGGAAGCGGGGTCAATTGTTTGCGGGATGCAGGAAAAGCTTACAACAAATTTCAAACTTTTAAAAAATTTTTGCCGAACTAAAAATGAACAGTTGGTGACGCTTCCAAACCCCCGCACAAGTTTTGCGAACTATTGGAGCAGAAAATGCAAATGTAGGACTTTGCCACTTTTTCGACAGTCATATCCTTCACTAACGTTTGTGTCCCCCGTGAAAACTATAAAGGGTATACACCAAGTTTTATTTGCCACTTCATCAACTTTTCCCAAGTGCTTTAAAACAGTTTCTCTCACAATTAATCGGATGACCACAACTCAAGTTTATCGTCAACTAACCTTTTGTATGCACTCCTAATCGATACGACCCAAACGTGTAGATCTTGCCTCCGACAGTATCTGCTATGTTTGGTGGAATGTTTTTCTCCTCTGCAACTTGTCTGATCCAGTCTTTGACTATCTGATCCAGCTTTCCAAGCACCACCAACCTACATGTACATGTTCAAATGAAGGATTGAGTTAGTAGCAATTATGCATAAACATGTCATGCTCTATGAAACATTTGCGCCAGACAGCTCTATGAAAATAACATACAGAAAATTAAATACAGAACAAATTAAACGTAGGTCCTAGAAAGTTGACAATTTCTTGATGAATAACAGACAGGATTAGTGATTTTACTTAACTGACAAGTCTGAATTTCAATAAGATACATATTAGATTTCAATATCATATTCCACACAGAAATTGTTATCAAATTCTCCTTAAACATACTTTGTCATTGTTTAAGATACAAACTGAAACTTCGTAATTATCCAAGTATTAGACCTGCAAATTTTTAAAGTCTACTACATTTTAAAACACATGCATTTACCCAAGTTTTCGTAAATCCTAACGGCAGTTCTTCAAATGTTCAATATCAGTAAAGCACAATTCCAAGGAAGAAATTGGAGCTTGAAACGAAGGCTAATTTACTCGAAAATGCACTTGAAGAGGTTATGACATCCTAATCATTTGAAATTTCACCCCCCCCCCCCCTCCTCAAAAAAAAAATAATGAAATTAAAGTCACTTTTCTTGATAAGCCACAAAGCATTAAATGACCATAAGACACTGGTAAGTGCACAAACCTTTTTTTTGTCCATTTATGGTGCACTACAATATACAACATGACCATATCAATCTTGTTTCATTTGTACTGTACCTTGTACATCACGATACTTTTGTAAAAGTATGTGTGCATTTACACACCAATCTGAAAATCAATTTGTGGGCAGCACCATTACTGCGATGTCCCCCAATAAGTTTTACGTGCTACATGTACATTCAGCTGCTCTGCACTGTTGTATACATGTATATGTACATGGTGAGACACCACAGTAATGGATGATCATCTGCTGCCCTCAACGATAAGCCGGATCGGTCTATAGGATGGTGTACTAACCTGTGGTTAAGCTCATCTTCATTTTCAAAGACACCATGAGGCTTGAGAGCTTCTACCAATTCCTTGGTCTGCCTGATGTCTTCGGGGCGGGGTTCCGCCATACTGATGGCTGATGTGATGCCATAAGTCTTCTTGGTAGAAGACTCTGGGCTGTTACATAAATGTATAAAAATGAAATGAGGAATAGATGAAAAGTAGTAGAAAAAAACTGCTCTTAATCTCATATGCTTTTACGGTATATCCTTGACAAGCAATGTCATTTACTCTTCTGGCACCAGGACTTGAAAGAAAATTACAGCCTCTTGCATATAAAAGTTGCAACTTACACACAACTCAAAAAAGTTGAATGAAAATTAGAACACAATTCCCGAATATGGGATTCTCACTGCTGTCTAAAGTATCACAGATGAAATGAGAAATTTGCAACATTTTATACAAAAATGTGTCACTTAAATCCTACATAATGATAACTCTGAAACTCTCGGCCATTCTAGACAGTCCTAATAATAGTTTCTTGCATCCAGAATTAGTATGTAGACCGTAACAGTACATCCTGCAGCTAAATCTTTCCCAATTAAACCATGTAACTGAATGGTGCAAAAACACAAACTTTGCTTGTAGAGTTGATACTGACCAATTACATTGCAAAAAACTTTACCAATCAGAAATTTAGTGTTAAGATTCTACATTGAGGAGTTTTAGATTTGGCATGGTGATTAGTGAACGGGGACGTGATGACGTCATTTCAAGGCACTGTGCATGCAAGCTTTTCATTAAGCCAAGGTGGACCTGGGGAGCGTTTCATGAAAGGATTTGTCGGATGTTTTATCCAACAATTGCCATAGTAATGATGCTTCTCAGCCAATCAAAATCAAGGAAAGATGTCAGATCTGACAACTTGTCAGACAACAAATGTTGATGAAACGCTCCCAAGGAGCCAACAATTTAAGAAAAGTGGCACCTGGTCCTCCAGATTTTGGGATAACCAGGCGCCACATTGTTGGAACCAGGAGTCATTTCCTCAATCAAAAATTCAGTCAGTTCAAACGTTTCAAAACTTTCAACTGTGCATCAAAAACGTTTATTATCATAATGCAGATGAACATAACATTATCCGGGATCATTGAATTCAGAAATACATGTAAAGGAAACAGGAAAGAAGAGAAAAAAGAAATACGCACAAGAGATGAGTCACTCACGGGGAATCCCATCGTTCGCTGCGAACAGGCAATTGACTTGAAGGTCATGTATTATCAAGAGCAGTACACAGCAACAACAACAGGGGTACGTATGCACATCAGACCTGCTGAGAAGTAAGCCTAGCCAGCTGGCCAAGCTTGCATGCCGGCGGTGCGTGCGGCAGCCGGCAGTGCCGCGTAGCTCGTCTAGACTAGCTTGTCGTGACCATTTCAGTAAGTTTTGTGTCTAAAACAATCCCTGTAAAGTCAATTTTTTTTTTCTGTGATTTTGGACAAACTTTGTAATGGAAAACAACACAATTGGTCGGCATACATGTATTGCCGTGGCGTACCGGGCGCCGATTGGTGATTTTTTCTGACGCTTGGGCCTGCTAGTTTGCATTTGAACCAGGCACAAAAGCCTTCAGACCGGGCGTTAAATTGCGCTCGGCGCCCGCTTAATGAAAAGCTTGTGCGCATGCGTCATGTCCCTCCTTCTTCACTACCCAAATTGAGAATGCATTCACCTTGATTTTCATGTTGTCCTATGTCTAGAATGCAGTGCACACATGTGCTCTGGCATGATGTCATCTTAGACTTCAAGATGGATGACAAGAAAAGCCAAGAACCTTCTTCTGTCTTTTGGTAACAACATTTTTTCACACAAGTGATGTAAGTACATGTAATTTCTTTCTCCGATTTCTCCCTTAAAACTTTTATATCTTGAACTTAAAACATTTGTAGGACCTGTCATGGTGGTGGAATTTGGAGAATTGGGGTTGAATTTTTAGTTTTAAAAGTTTCAAGAAAAAACTAGATGAATCCTCGACCGTGCGTGGTCGAAATTTATGCCTCCGCGATTGCCAGATCGGAAATATATGGCACATTTATGTTGATTTTTTTATTTTCATGTATAAAATGACCCCCCAATCTAATGAGACAATTATGAGACTTCCAAATGCATACATGAGCCAAGTTTGGAGATGAACCGTCACAGAGTTGTTAAGTTATCGCAAGAACAAGCAATTTTCATGTATATAATGACCTCTTTGACCTTTAACCTTTAACCTTGAGACCCAAAAATCTAATCACATCATTGTCCCTCCCATATGCATAATGTACATGTGCTAAGTTTGAGGTTGATAAGTCAAATGGCTGTTGAGTTATGGTGAAAACGAACCATTTCTATGTATGACCTCTATGACCTTTGACCTTGTGACCCCAAAATCTAATCAGATCGTTGTCCCTTCCATGTGCATACATGAGCCAAGTTCGAAGGAATCAAAGTAAATCTGTCAAATGGTTCTTAAGTTATCGCAAGAACGAGCCATTTTTATGTGTATTATTACCTCTATGACCTTGACCTTTGACCTTGAGACTCCAAAATCTTATTAGATCATTGCTCCTCCCATATGCATACACGAGCCAAGTTTGAAGTTGATCCATCAACCGGTTCTTAAGTTATCGCGAGAACAAAAACGGGACGGACGGACGGACGGACGACCCGAAAACATAATGCCTCCAGCAACCACCTACGGTGGGCGGAGGCATAAAAACGCTGCATTGGAATATTATGCGATCCAAATTTTGAAACAAATTCATTTACGAATACATTTTACATGATTTCAATAATTATTGTACTTGCAAAAGAGGAAAATATGGGGAAGATTCATACGTGTTGAATTGTCATCGTTCTTACGGGCCTGTGAATCCAACTGCTCCATTTTCTATGGGAGACTGATGGGAGGATAATCAATATTAATCTTAATTACGCGTTTGAGGGTTAAACGTCGCTAAACATAAAGATTATTTCATTTATATTTTTAATATCAACATTAGTAATAACTGTTTAGGGAATGAGAGTCTAGAACTCAAGAACTATTTGTATTCAAGAAATTAACATTCCTTATTTTACGCTGCCTGCGAGCTGCCCATATCCGACAAAAAGGTGACTTGTGATGGCTTGCTAAAAAGATATGACACATTCGGAGGAGCGACAAGTCATTTGTCAGGGAAGTTGTCGCTGGTCTTGGCAAAGATGGCTTTGTGAAACACTTTAGTGGACAAGATGACCGACAACGCAGAGATGTCGCTGATCTTGTAGTTATGACGGTTTCATGAAACGCGACCTAGATTTCCACTTCTACATTGATGTGGAAGGAAGAAATGGGTCAATTTATGTGTCATAAACTCACCCCCTAAAAAGGGTGGTTTTGTTACATTTTGTGCATTCAAACTAAAGTATTTCTAGATTTCTATCAGAACCACAGAGGCTACATGTACCATACCAAGTTTGGTAATTGTATTAAAGTTTTATTGATAAACCAATATCCTGCAAAGTTTCATATGTATAGGTAACAAATCACTAGAGTTACAATGTTTTGAATTTAGAAGGACAGGGGTGGTGACGGAAGCGGTGCCGGCGGAAGCGGCGCCACGTGTACAAAATGAATGGGGGAATTCAGTTTTAAGTGCATTTTTTAAAATAATGGTAGCATCTATGTCAAAAATTGGCATATGACTTCATATTTTATACCAAATCGAAGTTAATACACTCAACTTTCAAGTTTTATGATTGAAAAGTGACTTTGCCTGAGCAATGGTTTTGTAAAGAACTGATATTCTTGAAATTTTAGGTCAAAATTGGCATTGCCTCTACAAAATCAATACAGAACTTATATTTTCAAAATAGTTGGGGAAAATGTCAATAGTTTGGTCAAAACTTGCAACATGTCTACATTTTTGTTCCAAATTATAGCTATCATACTCTGATTTACTATCTTATGACTCAAGAATAAGCGTGGCTGTCATGGAAATATCATAAAAATTATATACAGCAGCTCATAAAAAATATCTAATATTTTTTGGACCAAAAAGAAATGTGATTTTTGTTGTAAAGGTCTGCATGTCTCCTACAAGAATATCACATTAGAATAGCCCTAGGAATGACACAGAAAAAATTATGGTGAAAACAATGAGAAAATAAGAATTATTACAATTTTTGTATTTATGGTCACACAGTTTTTTTTGTCTTACAAATTGAGACATTTTATAGACTCTAGTGCATATTTAGATTCGTTTTATAACTTCCTTTCATAAAATGTGTACTTTTGCTACCATAGGTTTATTTAATACTTCAGGAGATGGCAGTGTATACAGCCACACGCGTGTGTCTTTACCTTACGGCCGCATGTGTGTGGTTGTATCCACAGCATCGACAAGAGGATACAGCCACACTCGTCTGAATTCCCACTTATACTCTGCGCCGCGACAACCATCGCTAGTGTGTATGTATGCACTGCACAAGCAATGTGTAAATTCATGCGACGGTGTGTTGCCAAACCCCAAAACTTGGATCGTCACGAAGGTTTTATCTCTTGAAATTCACGGAAATACAAACAATATTGTTACTATATTATCACCTGCTCGCTGACCAGTTGAGAATGAAGTGAAAATATTGTTTGTATAATAAGTGAAGAGATAAATATAATAAGTGAAGAGATAAAACCTTCGTGCCGATCCAAGTTTTGCAAGTCACAACAGTCATACCATCGCTTGCACTCAGGGAGCCATTGGTATGGTGAGCTGTGCAAATTTATGTGAAATGCTGCCCTCTATAGTTGGAGATAGAAATCACTAAAATAATCAACAAATTCTTGGAAAATGTTTGCTTTTTTACACCCAGTATGATAACATATCCTATTTTCATTCCATTCCTTCAATTGGATCTAAATTATCTTCATCAAATGAATTTTGAGAAATCTTTTTCTGATCACTGCTCTTGTTCCTCTGTCCCAGAAATGTGACAGAGAACACTACTTTCCTATTGTCAGCAATTTCCACTGTACAGGCCTAATTCAGTGCAAGGTTATCTGATGATAACCTGGCATTCGTGCAAGTGCATCGCTTGAATACACATCGCTTGTTGTGCAGTGCACAAGTACATGCACACTATAGCGATAGCTATCGCGGCACAGACTTCAAGTGGGAATTCAGACGAGTGTGGCTGTATCCTCATGTCGATGCTGTGGATACAACCACACGCGTGTGGCTGTAAGGTAAAGACACACGCGTGTGGCTGTAGATACATGTATACACTGCCTTAGGAGATAGCCATTTTCAAAGTTAGAAGTACACTACCAAAGGTAGAATCACCATGTAACGCAAAAGGAGGCGGCCTCATAACGTAATGCGCATGACCAACAATGACCATCTGACCATGCCAAGCTCTGTGCCTGTGGCTGTGGAGAGTAGCATTAGCATTTTTTTTTTTACTCTCCATGGAACTGAGCCTTTCCAGGCTATTTCAACTTACCTTTGAGTTAGACTCTTGAGTCTAGTAATACTCTCAGTTTCAAGTTACATGGTCGATCTAACTAACTGTAGATCTAAGTGTAACAGTGTTAACTCTGCATTGTTCTTGTAAATGTTAATGTTAAACTTAAGTTATTAAACAGAGACCAGTCCAAGTCTGAGAGAGCTTTCTTTTCAAGCTTTTCCTTTTGGCTTCTAGAAGATTTAACTAATTTAAGGTTATTGCTAGTAGATCTATTTACCTTGAAGTAGTCATTCCGACTAATCTTGTAATGATCCACTGTTACACAACCTGAATTGCCAAACAAACGATCCAAAAAGCAGTGCATGAACGTTGAAGCTGCTGTGCCGGTGTACAACACCGGTAGACCTATACACACGCGAACGAATGGCCTTGGCAGTCTTCGCGGAGTTTGTCACTGAACTCTTTCTCCGACAGCTACATTATCCAGTCACTTCACGATGAAGATCTTTTCATTATATCCACAAAGTTACACTGACATCATAGGTATATAATGAGCATGAATTTGAAAGGGTACACTTTAAAATATATGAATAGCAAACGATTTAAATTCATGAAAACCACCAGCCGCGGGTCCCTTCGGGCAGGGACAATGGAAATTTATGTCATAGAGAACCGAACTGAAATTATCGAATAATCATAATGCGTTTCAGAGTATAAGGTAACCCCGAGAAAAAAAAAATACACTCAATCCTCAGTGATAACTTGGCTTGTACTCTCATACACTCATATACTTTATTATCGTTTGTTTTTATGTCATTATCTATGCACAATGTACATGAATTGTATTCACAAGTCTGTTATACATTGTTATTTATACTTTATGTTTGTTTGTACTCTCATACCCCGAGAGGTGGTCGAAAGAGTCAATGAATTAAATTCTAAATTATAAATTCTAAATCTTAATTCAACATTTGACTGCAAAATTCCTAGTACATTAAGGCCTACATGTTATTTGGTAAACCCTTGTCTGCAGAGAGAAAGAGGGGTTATCCGGTTCAACTTGCTGATGGTTTAACATGTATGTATTGTTTTACATCAATAATATTCTGTCCCGGGATTCTGTCCCATGTACAATATACCGAGTTGCAATTTGTTTGAATTGTAATTACATTGTACATTGTAAGAATAGCCTGTTAGAACCGGAAAATTTTGAATTTCGTAATAAATTATTCGGCGAATTTTAAATAATGGTTTTAAAGGTCTCTTGATTGACTGTAACAACCTGACAGTACTATTATCATGCACAAAATATGCATCTAAATGAAACGAATTAAAAATATATTAAACGGAGAAGGTCTGAGTAAAATGAAAACGCACACACACACAAAGTACTGTATTACAAAGGTACCATACAACAAGCACTGTATTAGCCTATTATTTCAACCGGGTGAATTTCGAGGAAAAAAGAGTAGCGCCATCCACGACAATTCGTCATCGTTTTCCTGGAAGACAGTCACTGTCCCAAAAACTAACTGACTGGAAAGCTGGAAAATGATAAAGCTTTATGTCGGGAAGCTGGCCATAATACCAGTCTAGTGATAATTCATTTATTTTGCACAAAAAAAAAAAAAAAAAATGATGTTTAGTTAGAAATATAAATTGTTATGAATTATAAAACTTGATACAAGAGATTGGCTAGCAGAGACGTAGATAGCGGGGGATGGGGGTATGCATCCCCCATGTAAAGATATGTGTATATAAATATCCATGTGAGAATCATCCCCCTCCCCATCCCCCCCCCCCCCCCCCCCCCCTCAGTAACGAGGGCCTGTCTACGCCGATGTTAGCTAGTCAGTGTCTGCGTAATTAAGGTTGAAAGAGATTTTCCAGGTACCAAATATGAAGAGATGAAATTCATTCCTCGTAATTTCAGTTCGATTTAACATAATTTTCCCAATCACAACCAATATATAACAATCTTTGCAAGCTGGCTACAGTAGCAAAATTAAAAAAATAAAAATAAAAAAAAGAAAAGAAAAGAAAAGAAAATGTTGTCATGCCCAGCTATTCCTCTAAGAACATTTAGGAGGACCATGTGACAAGTACCAAAGCTATTGACAGGACAAATGGCTGTATATACATAGCATTAATTTCCAAAATCAATTAAGGAATACAATAATTTCCTTCTATGCTCTTGATATAATCATGTAGAGCAGTAAATAAATTTTTGTCTCATGATTTTCTTATTCACAGTTAAATAAAATATTGTACATTGTCAAAAGGGGGTGGTAAAGTACAATTTATGGGGGAGGCTGTGGTGCTTGCCCCGTTAATGAACTTCCACTTCAAAAAAAAAAAAAGCACAGTATTCATACATGCAGTACATGACTGTAAAAGGCCTAGTATCATCTATGAATCATGTATTAGGCCTATTATCTATCTACTGTGGCTAAATATTCCTTTGTTTTAACAGCAGGCCTAAGTTTGAAATACGGGACAAAACGGTATCCCGTGGAGGATCGACGCGGGTCAAAAGGTTCAAATGGTCCTGTAAAATACGAACGTCTGGTCACCCTGAGAGAGATATATAGTTATAAACTAACAAACAAATTAATTGATCATCTGCATTATGCTTACAGTGAAATTTATTTACATGTAGGCCTATATAATAGGTCTATATTCACGACTCTGTAAACGTGTTTTATATTTTCTCCTCCTTCCACAAAATAAAATTTTCAGGTGTTTGTTTGTTTGCTCATGAACAGGGGCCGCGGGAGCCGGGGGGGGGGGGCAGTCCCCCTCCCAACAACACACACACACAATTGCGGCTAATAATAAAAAGATGATAAAGAGTGAAAATTAACTCGAAAAAAAAACTATAAAAAGCAAAAACTTAATATTTAAATATCACAAAGGCTCGCAAAATCATGAAAACAGGAGGGCTTCAGCGGGCTTCGCCCCCTGTACCCCGCCCGTTTGTGTGTAGCCCCCCCCCCCAAAAAAAAAACATTCCGCAGCCCCTGATTAATACGGGTCAACTTTAAAATTAACGTCTTATACGTCATATTTCATGATATTTGTTATAACACGCTTAAAAGCGAGCGTGTTGGGGAGTATTTACATGCTCATTACACAATTTCTTTTCTTTTACTTTCTTTTGGCTTGTTTTGTTTTCATATATTTATTCTGTTTTTGTTTGTTTTTATAATTGCAGAAATAACATGTCACGTATAGGTCATCCTCAAGTAGGTTACTGTACATGTAATGTCGGGCAGTTTCCTTGTCTCATAAAACTATCCACATATACTATCTAGCCTTCTCATTGATTTGATGCATGATCTGTAACGACGGTACGCTACACGCAACAAAAGGATTGAAACTATATGAATTAAAACCTCAAAATATCCTAACCTCTGACCCAAACCACGTATACGGGCCTAGATTCACGGTGGAATGATCTTTATGAATATTGGGAGTAGGCATAGTGAAATCCATTTTCATCTGTTCAAAAGAAGAATTATAGAATGAATCGTCGTCCGGACATGCAATCTTTTCATGAAAATCAGTGAATCTCGACTGGACAGTTTTCACAACTTGCGTTTTATGTAGACCTATTCATTTTTAAAGTTTTATTTCAGCAGGACCCTTTCCTTGGTTTAAATTTTACGACAGGCCTACACTGAAGTTTTGCCTTTGTACATACGGTGATTTGATTTTATACGATTCATTGATATATATTTTACGATACAAAATTATGCCTGCATAATAAGGCGATTTGATTTTTCCTTTTTCTTGTCATGTTGTGTCGCCGATATTATTTTTTTCGATGACTGTTTGATGTAAGTATAATGACAAAAGGAGCGGGAGGGGGAGGGGAGGGCGGTCGAGAGGAAGGAAAGATGCTTCATTGTACATTATGGCTACTTTTATCTTTCTTTTGACGAATGAAGAATAAGTTTATGTTTGAGAAAGATATGGAATAATGAAATCTGAGTTGGGTGGAACAAAATGATGACAATCCGGCCGACCTCATTAAATGATCTTAAATTATGTGAATAGATTGAAAGAGACTATTAAACCCATGGCAACTTGCATGTACACTGTATTTGGCGTTTCGAATGAAATCAATTATGTTGTTATAAGGCATGCACAGGCATGGAGAAATAGAAGACCTTAATTATTTTCAACAATATTGTGTTTGTTATTTCAACGTGATGTGTGTATTCAAATAAAGAAGACTGAACGTGATTTGTGAATGAATATTTTCAGTTCATAAACTTTTATACATAATGTTATATTTTCAAGCCCCCCCCCCCCCATCTATTTGATTTCGAATTGAAAAGGTGATGACTTGTAATTTTCAAACAATGAATTTTGAGAAGCTGTCGCGTCGGTGAATTGCCAAAATAGTCTACTCTCACTTTGTCTAATGCCCGTTTGGTCTCATCCCACATTATCTAATCCCATTTCGTCTATAACCAGTTTGTGTAATAACCATTGGTCTAATTGCCACTTAGTCCACTTACCATTTCGTCTAATTTCCAGTTAGGCTATGCCCATTTCGTCCATTACCCACTTGGTCTAACACCACTTGGACGAACTTGTAATAGACCAAATAGTCATTAGACCAAATGAGGAAAACTAAGTAGACGAAGTGGCAATTATACCATTTGATTATTAGACAAAATGACAATTAGCCCAAGTGATGATTGGACCAAACGGCAATTAGACCAAATTGATAGTAGACCAAATGGGTGTGGTTTTTAGACGATTTGGGCATTAGATGAACTGGTATTAGACTAAGTGGCTATAAACCGTTCTTTTCAAGACAATTAAAAAAAAACCAGACAAAATGAAGTTGGTCTCCCAGCTTTTGAAATGGAAATAATACTTTATGTTTTAAGACTTCCATAATTCGAATAAACGATCACGCTACTTTAATACATCAATACTCCACGGAGGTCCCGTGGTCCAGTGGTTTAAGGCGCTTGACTGGAGACGCGAGGGTTGGGGGCAGGGGGGCAGAGTGCCCTCCTGAAGGATTTCAGCGGGAAAATCCACCAAACCACCGGGAAAAAATGAAAAGGAGAAAAAGGAAGAAAAAGGAAGGGAGAAAGGGAAAGGAAGTAGAAGAAAGGAAAAGAAAGAAGAGGAAAAGAAAAGAAAGAAGGAGAAAGGGAAAGAAAGGAGGAGAAGGGGAAAGGAAGAAGGAGAACGGGAAAGAAAAAAGGAGAAAGGGGAAAAAGAAGAAGAGAGAGAGGGAAAAGAGGGAAAGGGGGAAAAAAGAAGAAAGCAAAGGGAAACAAAAGAAAGAAGGGAAAATTTAGTACCAAAACCCCGGAGTTTCCGGGTGCTCCACTCCCTGGACCCCCGCAGTGGCTTTCCCTGTAGACCCCCATCAGGGGGCCCTAAGCCAGAACCCTGGGCCCCACCCGCTAAAGGCTTCGCAACAAGCAACTCGCGCTGCGGGCTCACCTCCGCATATTCTATTTCTAGACTTAGTTACCGGGAAATTTTCGGCTCTGCACCCCCCCCCCCCCCGATAACAGGCAGAGAATGTAAGAGACCGGGAACAGACAACGAACAAATCAAAGAAACGTCAGAACTTCCGCGCTTCGCGCGGGAGGGGGAAACCACCATCCCTGCACCCTCCCCATAGCATGCCTAGGGAGCGCGCTTTGCACTATCGTCCTCCTAAAAGGAAATCCTAGCTATACCACTGATTCTAATTACCGGAAATTTTTGGCCATGCGTATGCTCCCTTCCCCCCCCCCCCGATAACAGGCAGAGAGCGTAAGAAGAGCGGGAACTGACAGCCAAAAAACGTCGCGGGAGGGGGGAAACTCCCCCTCCCTGCACCCTCCCCCCTAGAGAGCACTACCGTCCTCCTAAAATGAAATCCTAGTTACGCCGCAGAAGATAGACTTAATTACCGACAACAATTCAAAGAGACGTCGGAGCATCCGTGCTTCGCGAGGGAGGGGGGAAACTTCCCCTTTCCTGCACCCTCCCCTCTAGCACTACATTGGCGTAAATTCCGGGGGGTGGGGGATCTATCACCCCCACTTGGGGGAGAGGGGGGGGGCATGTACGAATTTCCCCCATGCAGACACACTTTTTAAGGAAGAAAATTTAACTTACTAATCAGTTAGTAAAAATTCTGAATATCTATCATAAACAACCATCATATTTTAGAATTTCTATTTAAAAATGCTATTGAAAACAAAAAGTCGTTATTTTTGGCTCGCTCGCTTCGCTCGCTCGTCAAAATCTTAGGATTTCCATCCAAAAATGCGATTAAAATTGAGAGAAGTGGTTATTTTTGGCTCGCTCGCATCGCTCTTTCGTCATATTTTAGATTTTTATTCGAAAATGCGATTCAGAAGCGGAAAAGTGGTTATTTTCTGCTCGCTCGCTTCCCTCACTCGCAAAATAGATATCAAAATGTGTGTGAGAGGGGAAAAAAATCGTTTAAAAATTTTTTCATCCCCCACTCCTCAAATTACATTTACGCCGGTGGAGCACTACCGTCCTCCTAAAATGCAGTCCTAGCTACGCCACAGATTCTAGACATACACTAGTTACCGGGAAATTTTGGGCTCTGCCCCCCTCCCTGATAACAGGTACCTGTTACGCCCCTGAGCACGGCACTTATGCCGTTGAGCAAGGCATTTTATCTACATTGCTCTTTTATCGTGCATCAAATAATGAAGTGCTATAGGCATATATGGATACCAATGTGTACATGTGTGTGTGCGTGTGTGTGTGTTACAAAAAATGGTTATTTAACTTTGAAAACCAGGAAAGATATACTGGAGCATGTGGATTCTTGACATCCGATCACCTGACTTTACCCCACTGTGAAGAAGAAACGAACGAATATTCAGATTCAGATTCAGATTCAACAATTATTTTCTTCTCGAAATCAAATCCAAATGAAAAATTTATATCGTCATGAAAAAAAAATATATTGTCCCCCCCCCCCCGAAAAAAAACCCGATAAAAGCGGGACGAGAAACTCTAGTATTATAGAGACTGTACCCTCCATAATTATGGTTACATGCAGTTCTTTCTTGTAACAACAGGCGATAAACAATTTGTATTTGACTCATGCTGTATTTAGCAAGCCAAGCATTTTTCAGCTATCACCGACTATGCTGACATCACATCAGTCCTTACAGCAGTTTGATACAGTTTAAATCTCTGAATAATGCGGGGGACCTTGGCTGTTACGAATAGGCTTTTAGAATTTTTTTTTTTCGGGGGGGGGGGGGGGTTGTTACAGTTTTTGTTCAACAGTACAAGATTATCCCGGAAGACCTCGAATTAGGTGCCAAATTCTAGGTTTGATAGCTTGAGTAGTGATTTAGATAAACTCTTCAATATAACAATTGTGTAAGACTTCAGTCGACAGATTTTTGTTAGGCTGTTGCCCTTGTGTCTTGGATGAATGCATCCAGATTATGAAGAAGATAGCACGGATTTTAAACTTTTCTGAGTAGATATTATTTTTTTCCATGCAGCAAACTAAAAGTGACAATTCCTAGAAAGCTTTTAACCCTTTCCATCAAGGGCTGCGAAACGGTTTTTTTTGGGGGGGGGGGGGGGGCTGACACCCAAACCGGCCGGATCCAGGAGTCGGAGCCTTCCTGAAGCACTTGGGTTTTTTATGGTTTTGCGAACCTATGAGCAATTTAAATGTTAAGTTTGTAAAATGCATATTTTTTTCTTTATTCATTATTTTTCCAGTTCTTTTGTAATTATTTTAGCCGAAATTGTGCGTATGTGTGTGTGTGTTTGTGTGTGTGTGAGGGGGGGGGGGGTACAGCTCCCAGCCGCGGCCCCTGTCCATACTGAAGGTGGTGATTCTCCGCCCTATAATTTGAGAGTTGAACTTTCTTTGGACTCAAGATGTTCCCATTTTGTCCAGAAAGAAAGGGAACAGAGTACATTGTAAACTTTATTACCATACAAAACTTTTAGTGATGTTTGACAAAAGTCCACATTCATCTCTTGATATTTTGAAAGGGGCCAACAAACGGGATTTATGATATTGAATGTATTCTCCATTTTTATGAAAATGACATTGGGAGAAAAAAAAAATACATTTGCGTCGTATCCATCGCCTTGGAATAAATAGGGGAAAATTAAAACCGGGCCTCGAAAAAACTTGCTGATTATTCATGGTTTGGAACACAGAAGGATATCTTTCTTACAGAATTGCGAAGGAGGCTCAGAAAGGTACATGGCCGTGAAATGACTGACTCAGATCATTTTCTTGAATGGTAGCAGTACTGGAGAAAATGAATGAGTTCATGCAACGATGTAATTCTGTAAATTAGCATGCAGACATCCTTCTATTATAAATAGAAAATGCAGAGGTACGGGCATTTTGACAATTTTTCGCTCTTCACTGATCACTGGATAATATCTTCATAGAAATTCGAGGGTTCCTCTTGGATTCTGCCGAAAGGACGATTATTTGCTATCAGTAGACACGGTAGAGATGTCGTACACAAATAGAAACCATTGTTCATTGGGGGGCTTTTTAAAAAGAGGTCTGTGTACGCTCACACTTCAGCCCACCACCATGGGACCAGCAACTTGATCAGAGGTCGGGAAAAAGCTGCTGGTACTTGACATTATTCAACTTTGGATCGAGTATCATATTAGCGTAGAAGAGCTTTGTTTTAGGACCATGCAGTTATGATGGCACACATGACTACTGTCAGCAACATTTTCATCATGTAGTTTTGTCACGCAGTTACTGTGGATCGTTATCCAAACTCATCTTACGAAACTGCCATTAAGACATTTGAGGATCTTTGCGGGGCGAAGATTACCGTGGCTGTGGTTTGAAGTACCAGTTAAAGCACCAGCATTTATTATCATTTGAAGATTTCAATTCTTTCACACATCCGAAAAAAATGGTAAGTAACCTACACATAGATCGAATTGTCGAAGCCTTACAATATCCCATGCATGAAGCTTCGAGCCGATTCTAAGTTGGCATAATGCTCAAATTTTGCGATGATTAACCTACGCGCAAAGCTAAACCGACAATACACGAGTTCGCTTTGATTGTATGAGCATTAATAGTAAAATGGGGCAAAAAATGTGTGTATTGAATCAATCTGAACAAAAAAAATCTAGTCTCTTTACGTCTTCTTGGGGTGAATACATATATGGCAGGGCGTAGATAGCGGGGGAATGGGGTATGCATCCCCACTTTTTAAAGAGGGTGTATAATGATATACGTGTATATAGGTATATCTACGGGGGAATCATCCCCCCCCCCCCGTAATGAAGACCCGTCTACGCCACATGTGGGAACGCAAATAACAGAGAACAATTACTCATTATGTAGTTCTCTACTCTAAAAGACGCATTAAACTTACATTTCCCGTGAGGTGTGACTGAAAAATAAAATGAGAAGAACCATTGTCTCCGGAACTTTTTATACCCTTGGTTCCCATGTTGAAAAGCCATGTTGAAAAAAACCCCAAAACACGTACCTGCCATAGATACATAAAGTGAAATCATTCAACCTCACCCACACGCATGCATGTATACATGCAAGTGTCTGGAAAATATAAAGGAAGAAACTGTGAATACCTGCAATTACCACTGTGATTATAGTCATAATGGCCGTGTGCCTGAAATTCATCCTTGTTACCCCTGTAATAATAATGATTCCATATAGTTATTTGTATAGCGCTCAAATCTGCCTGAATCTTCCTTTTTACCATATTGATAGCCCATCTCTAATTCACCAGAAAAATGAACATAAAACTAGCTAATTTGCAGATAAACTGCAAACTGCTAACATGCTAACATAATTTATATAAGGAAGCAGAAAAAAGGAATTTGGGAGGTGTAGGGCTCATAACGTTGTCTAAAATGTTACCATGTGAATATGTGCCGGATATCCATTCAGTTGATTGTTTTCATAAGAAGTAATAACTATATTTGCTTTATGGAGTCAAATTGCGACTGCTGGGGAAAACAATTTTAACCTGATATTTGAAAGATTTCTTGAAAATTGCCAGGATTATGTCTGCATGGCGGAATAGTAATATTGAAAGATCTTTCTTTGTTGATTTCTTGAATATCTTCGATTTCTTGAAATATTATAAATGGATTCGAATGTTAAGCCATACGTAATGTGCCTCAATAGTAATCGACTTTAAATATGAAATATGAGCTCTGCTTCAAATAAGAAAGCCATTTTGAGATATAAAGAACGTATAGATGTCATGCAATAAAATATCTGGGAAATTTTTTTTCTTCATACCATAATTGCATATTTCAGATTTCACAGCACATACATAACAGTACAAATATTCATTTATTTATTGTTTATTTTGTCTTGTTTATTTTATACTGCAGGGTTGTCCTGTTCAGTTATACAAAACTGCTTTCCAAAGGTGCCCTGCAGTTCAACAAATCACTTTATATGAAAATACAAAATACGTCACAATTAGGTAATATGGTAAAATACAAAAATTGAGAGGGAATCGAATAGATATCAGGACAGAATCTGTATAATACTTTTAATGTAAGTTTCCAGTCAATTTTCGCACTTTTTCATTCAATCTCTTTTTTTTCCCCATTCTGTTTCGGTTTGAAAGTTCGTTATTTTGCCCTTCTGTAATGATAATAATAATAATAATAATGATAGTAATAATAATGATAATGATAATAATAATGATGATAAATTACATTTCTATAGCGCTTAATTCAAATGTTTCAAGCGCTTTACATAAAAAAGAGTGAAAAAGTAATGAAAAGTAACTGACTCCAAATGAATACAGTACTGAAAAAGAACACTTAGAAAAAAATTGTTGTACAAGGTAGGAAAAAAATGATTTAAGGGGAAAACAAGCAAATACTTTAAGATAAACGAATAAATTACATACGAAGTTATACAGAAAATCAACATGAATTAATGAAAATTCTCAAAAATAATAACATAATTATATGTTATATATTTAATTCAGTCCTTATAAACACATGTATATGATAGTGAAGCGTACAAATTTACAAAACCAATTACATAAACATCTTACAGTTTAAGGGGTCAGTGTCGTTTTGTCATTCATTTTCGAACTTTCTCCACTGAATGTCATCATTTTGCAACGCATTTCGTCAAATTCAAATTAAGTTTGTCATCCCTGGCTGCCAAGGCACGATGGCATGAGTCAGTTTCGTCATCTTGTAGTCCATTTCGTCAAAGCAGTATTTGGTCACTCTATACTGCCCTAATTTGGCAAAAGGAAGCAAGTGACAAAAGTGATTTAATTGTATCTGTCATTTACATTGATGTCAGTGCAATACCATGATGTCTCACCTAACATATCACTCAGCAGGATGAAATGTTCATGCATAAAATTTGGCCCGGAAGAAGAGCACACTAGGTAAAACATGAAAATATCAATATTCGAATTTGGTTGATATGTCACTTGCTTCCTTTTGCCAAAGTAGGGCAGTATAGTTTGCTATAGTTGGGACCCTTTGTCTCTTCATTTCTATCAGATTTTCAGATTTTCCCTCTGCAAATCTGACATTGTTTAAACGCTTTTATTATAGACATTCAAATTATAGGTTCGTGTTTACTTTCTGATATATCTCATTCAATAAATATGAAAAAAAGTTTTTGTCCTTTGAATGATTCAAGTTCAATTGTCTTGAAATGAACTTTATCAAATAGACCCAAAGGGAAATTAATTTTTTTTTTGTATATCTTGCTGAATAAATGAGAATGCACTGGACATGCATAACATATAAAAGAGAAAATGTATTTAGGCTGTCATTTTGTATTTTTAGGAGATCATGTGAATATAAACTATCCGACAACTTTGAAAACTTTTGAAAGTGATCGCACATAGACGAATTCGATCGTCACATTATGCAAGGGATCGTTAGGTTTAACGAATTTTAATAAAATGTGACGACAATGAAAAAGACATCGTTGAATATGAATATTATTGAGCATAACTGACCAACTGAATGACAAGTGACGAAATTGACTTTGAGATTTGCACATTCCAGGATTCTTAATACGTATATGAAATGAACTTCGATGAAAATGAATTTTAAACAAATATTAAAATGGATGTGAAATTTGAAAACAGAAAGCTGGTCCAAAGAGCACCTGTTTCGTTTATCATGCAGTCAGTTCACAACATACTATTATTTCCTATCAACTTATGAAAACTACTAATTCATTTAATAGTTTATATTTTCATTTCATCTTTCAATCTTTATTTCGAAGAAAAAAAAGTTGTGCACATCGATTCTTATCAGGTGCATAATCTCTTACCGGATTCATGGCAGGTCAAGATACAGGCATGACATACAAAAAATAGCAAAGACAAACATTGTTATGCAATAAAAATTAAAAATTCCCGGTGAAATGCAATGACGTTTTGTCCTGCAAAACTTATGCAAACATTTATGATAATTATATCTTAGTAGTGAATCATGTTACGTAATAATGAAAAAGCTACCTGTAGTTAGATATTGAATATCTACTGAAGTTCAACATGTGAAGGTTCGTACAGTTCCAGCGGAAGCACAGGAATAACAGCAGGCTTTTTGCATGTTAAGGGATTCATGAAGTGCGTCCTAGAAAAATCGAAACTCTGTGGGTTCTGGAGAGCATAATGTGTCGTCTATGACACAAATTTTCTGTTTTACACAGAGTAGAAGTAATATATTATGCTTCCAAATGATTCAGTGATGGCATTTATACATACAAGCTTTACCGAGTGGCGAGTGGCATTGTTTGAAATCCATTTGTGCTGGTATCATGAGAATTCTGTAAAAACATGAAAACATTAGTTAAACCGCATTCAGAGATGCATGGCGCAAAAGAACCGCAAGTTTAAAACAAAATGTTCAGGGAGATTCCCACCAATGATCTCTATCCTACGTAGGATAGAGCTCAATGATTCCCACCCGCCCCTAAATCAATCATTATTATACAGGGTGGCCCAAAAAGAACGGAACACCTATGATCCTTAATTTCAGCGAGATGAATAACATGATGTGATAAATGTTCATTTGGGTCAAAAGAGAATTTCTTTTCCTTGAAAATAACACCAAAACCATTGATTTTGGCTTATGCGTTCAGATGTTAGGGCTCATTTCGTGAGGCAATGTCATTTTCAAAATTTGCTACTTTTGCGACTGAGATCATGTGAGATGAAGGTAAAACCTTCCACCTGACGGCATTCCATAGAAAAGGCTCACTGCTTAAATAATCTCCTCGTTTTCAGTGGAAAGGAAAATCAACCACGCGTTTATTCAGGCAAGGAGCCATTTCTATTGAATGCCGTCGGGTGAATGATTTTCTTTCAAGTAACAGGAATTCGGTCGCGAAAGTAGCAAATTTTGAAAATGACATTGCCTCACAGAATGAGCCCTAACATCTGAACGCATAAGCCAAAATTAATGATTTTGGTGTCAATTTCAAGGAAAAGAAACTCCCTTTCGAACCAAATGAACAAATATCAAATTATGTTATGCATCTCGCTGAAATTAAGGATCGCAGGTGTTCTGTTCTTTCTGGGCCACCCTGTATATATATATATATATATATAAAGGAAGATGTCCCCTCGCAAAACGTGTGCAGTGCTTCATTTTAGTATATAGTGAAAGAAAATAAATAGAATGAAGCTGACGTAGCTCTCGATCATGTCCTTTTATTGTAATGGCAAGCTTTCGGCCAACATGGCCTTCATCAGACCTATATATATATATATATATATATATATATATACATACATAAACCCTAAGGAGATTAAGCCCTCTCTTGAGGTGAGGGATTGGCACAATCTTCACACTTTTTTATTTTGTGCCCTTTATGCCATGAGTTTCTATTTGATAACTGCATTTTTCAAAATGAAAATTACCTCTCTCTCTCTCTCGCGCTGCTTTATTCTTTAAGGAATTAGCAGTTCTTCAAATATGTAAAAAAAAAAAAAAAAAAAAAAAAAGCTTTTTATTAACGACTGAAGATATCATTTCAGTAGAACAGGTGCCCTTGGCCCCTTTCTTAACCACTTCCATCGCCGACAAAAAATCGTATCAACCTTTATTTCACGATAATGAGGGTATTATCATCAACTTATTCATTAAAGCAGAACATTAAGACAGGCTAGTCTCCATTATTTTTCATTAATTTGGGACATATTCGCATATGATTCTAATTTCAGGTTTTTACCCAAATCTGGCACCACTGAGTGTTTACATGTCATTTTCAAAACGATGTTGCTAAGCAACGCAGCCTCGAACGAATACCGTCGAGGTATTATTTGAAAGCATATTACTGCTTGCTACATTTACGGAACGTGATGATTATTGTCACAGAGTACATAGTTTAGTCACAATGGTTCGTTTTTCCTGGGAGGCGCTGTACAATAAGATTTGATTCTTTTCAGTAATCAGCCATAAATATATATCAACGACACTATTCATACATAATCAATCATAAATCGTGTAGGCCTACGACTGAATATAAAACGTCTCTTCTTTCATGCCATATCGTATTCCACCACTCGAACACCATATATCACCTAAACCTTGGTTTTTTATCATGGACCATGGTTTTATGTAGGCATGCATGTTGGTGGTGGGTGTCGAACTGATGTATATTCTTTTTGCAAACTTTTAGTCTAACCGGTCAGTTGGTTTCGTTGGACATACCTCACCGATTAAGCGTGGGAAATGTCTTAAATCAATATATTCTATGGGCAGTTTATGGACTGTTAACCATAAAGAACGATTTCAACAAGAACTTACGTGCATTTTTATTCTTTAAAGTAAACCTGTACTAGACTTATACAATAAAGCTGGCGCAATAAGCATGGCACCTTAAAGTTCTTTTCAGTAGTTATACATGTATAAGCTATCATACTGTAGTAAAGGAGCCTGCTCATTTTAATCGAAGGACCACAAGACCGAAAATGAAAAAGGTACCACGAGACTGTATGTACAAACCTAACAGAATTGATTAAAGTCCCCTCCCCCCGATATGTTTTCCTTTCTCTGCATGCCTCCATGTAATTTTGCGTCAATGTCCCAAGCACCCCTCCCCACTACTAGGAAACGTTCCGTTGCCCCTGGTACATGTATGAATATTCAAACATTCATATTTTTTGTAATGGAAACTTTTTAGATGAGCGGCCCTAAAACTCTTTCAAACATGACAAGTATATATAGCAACTCATTTTCTTCCCACATGTTCATCTCATCGCAAGTTTACATCGAAATCAACCAGAGAGCTGCAATGGGCAAAGCTTCAGCCAAAACTTCAACCCTCACACGAAAGTTAATCAGAGCGCATTATGAAAATGGTGAACATTTGCTGCCCGAAATCATCTTGTATCTAGCTTTTACCAGCGAAAGTAGCGAGCGAGTTAACGAAAAATATGTTTTTGATTTGCGTTTTTCTTTTTATCCAGGCCGTTATCTCCTGAAAGTTTATCTATTTTTAGGTCAACTGGCCGCTCGATTTCTAGGAGTGATATCTTGTTTGGTGATATTACTTCCTATGAGTAGAAGAATAGTATAACATTAATTTGAAATACAAGATGCAAACCGATTTCCTTTTCATAAGAATAGTAATTATCATCGGCGTTGATTAAGATTAAATGCGAGCGAGCGAGCGAAGCGAGCAAGCGCTTGCCAGTGTCTCATTTTCTTTTTTTTTTTCTTGTTTTACGCTTTCATTTCACTTCCTTTCTTCCCTTTCCTTTCTTTTCTCTTTCTTTTTTCTTTTTCCTTTTTTCTTTTTTTTTTTTTTTTTTTTGGGGGGGGGGGGGTTCGGAAATTATTGGGGGGGGGGGGCAAAATGATATCTTTGCCCCCGAAATTTTCTTGGGGGGGGGGCAACTGCCCCCTTTGCCCCCCCAGGATCGACGCCTCTGTGTATGAGTACTTGTATTTGTACTCAAAAACCCTGAAACCAACCATAATTTGGAATGAAAAAAATGTAAGTTAGACGCAAACGGCGATTTTATTATCCTCCGTCTCACGAGACAATCACTAAGAGGACCACTTTGCTTGAATTTGAAAATGCCGTTATGTGCCTCCCGCCGCGTGATACGCCAATACACACAGTACGGTAAGGTGAGTCATACGCGCATGCGCACTCCTTATGACTATTCTGTGCAACCGACCCTCGTATATTTTTCAAACATTGGTTCACATTTTTTATATTTAAAAATACTTCCTGTGGATATTATACTTTGAAACTTTGAAACTCAGTTTCAAGCACATCACTTGACCAATTCAGAACACAACCAGATTATTCATAATGCATGGTAATCGTGTGCATTATAAGCAAAGGCTGAGGAAACTATTAAGGTTATGGGGTACAATCAAAATAAAAGTTTCAAAATTTAAATTAATATAATTAGGACATTAGATTTTCAAAAGAGACTTTTCTCTCTTGATCGTTCTTCTTACAAAGTGTGATGAATGAAACGGCATTATTGGTCAGTAGTGACATCAACAACATAAAAAAACGAGAGAGATTTCCCTTTTTTGGGCATTTTTCATTCTTTCAGTCGTGCATTTTACTGCAATTCTATTATGCAGGGGCAACGCTAGCATGGCCAGGGTATTTTGATACGGGGGCAAGTATTTGCCTGGTTTAAACCTTGGCCCACAGGTGAGTTTATTTGCGTTTTAGATAGGGCTACTATATAGTTGCATGACCCTGCCTCCTCTTCCCGCATACACTTCTCCCCTTCTTCTTCTTCTTCTTCTTCTCCTCCTCCTCCTCCTCCTTTCTTAGCACATGAAATATCATAGGGGCGACCGCCCCCTGGCCCCCCGTAGCGCCTGGTTCTACAGTATTACTGAAAATTGTGCTAAATTAAAGGGCAAATCATTAGAGTTGGCAGTATGCTTTGGTCTCATGTTAAGATTTGAACAAACAGACTCCATGAAACTGGTAAGCTTGGGGTAAGTGAGTAAACACAAGTCAATTGTAAAATATGTCTCGAGTGTAGAAACAGTTAATATCCTTAGGCCTTATAAGTCTATTTACGATCAACATATAGGGCGCAAGCGGGGGGAGGGGGTCATGGAGCATACATGGAACGTTACCACTATTTCTAAAAAAGATTCCTCAACAGCAAAATGAACACAATTCAACAACACAATTTGATCACAATGTGTTTTGCCTATACTAGAAAGGTATTTGCTTGTAATAGTACTCAAAATAAAAAGAAAAGACAGAATCAGAAGACAAGCGACAGACAATATTATAAGAGGCTGACGAAGAAATGAAAGGCATTTTATAGTTCTCCTCATTCTGAGGTTTAAAGCTAAGTAATGCCTAGTTTACGTTTGCTTTGGTTATCGTACGATGGATTAGTCTACGATTTTCCTTACGATTTGGGGGGCATCGTAGGTGGCTATACGGGCTACGATTTTTATGTTTACATTATTTACGGTCATCGTGCGATTTCATGTATTGGGCATCGTAGAGGGGCCAAAGACAAAGCCGTACAGAGACTGTATTAAGGTCGTTGGGAGATCGTGCGATTTCTGCGCGGTTACAGTAACATATTAACGGAAATCGTACAGAGATCGTGCATTTCCCGTACAGAGGCTGTGCGAAGACCGCAAGGTGAAAGTATCTTTATTGAATTTTTGAGCTCCAAAGCCCCAAAAGGGGCTCTTTCTATATACCGCGCTTTAGCTCTTGATTTAATAACACAGACATAACGTTAAGCATAGGCCTACAAATTATAGAAATATAGAAGTTGGCCATTTCTTTTTGTATATCTGTTGGGCAAACTGTTTTATTAATTTGTTGGTCAAGTTTAGCTAAAAATTGGGCAAACTCTCGATTTTGACCAACTATTGGTCGAAATTTTGACCATCTGTTGGTGTTTTGATCAACTGTTGGTCAAAATTTGGACCAACAATTGGTAACAATTTTTGCCCAACCCTTGTTGGTCAAAATTTTTGACCTACGATGATCGTAGATCAAATGTAAACGGGGCATGTAGAAGGTGTTTACCCCTTCAAAACAAATGAAAACAAATTTTGTATCTTATTATGAAGGGATTTACAATTCATAACATTCGTGTGAAGCGCAAGTCAGTGTCTCTAAATGATTAAATCATTACACCTTTCCCCATTTCTCTGTGATTTTGCATACAGGCTGAACGTTTCACGGACGAAGAAATTGAAGGTAAGGAATGCAGTAGGAGTATAGTTACGTTTACACGACATTCCCTAAACTCAATGGCTCATATTCACAACGGTATACTTAGTTAAACCCATAGAGATATATACTAATTAGGCCTAATTAGTATATATCTCTATGGACAAACCATGCTTTAAATCTGTGGCTTAACTATGGGTAGCCAAATGTGACAACTCTGTCTGCGCTGGTATGTTCCTTATGTTTACCAGACTTCTGGTTTTATGCTTTAATGGTCAAGAAAACTGTTGAAGTTATCATTTCCTGATGTGTCCCCTTTTGAATTGGATACACACCCATTTGATTCTCATAAGTTTCCTTTTGCTTTCTAATAAGTGCCCTTTTCCCTTACGATAAGTTCCCCCTCGAATATGATAAGCATTTCTTTTCACTTATAATAATAAGTGCCCCTTTCAGTCCCCTTTTCGTTTAATGTATTGCAGTCTCCTTCCGATAATTCCCTTTCAAATCTGATACATATCCCATTTTACGTCTAATTAGCGCCCCTTTTCTTTCTTGTGCCACCACCTCTTTTAATCATCCCTTTTCATCTGGTGACTTAATTGAAAGTCTCCAAAATAGATATATATATATATATATATATATATACCTAGCTCCAAAGAATCAGAGAATTAGCTTCATATAATAACAGATTCCTTTTTATTCATTAAAGTGTGAGGCAACAGAGAAGGAGGCAAGAGCTAGGGGTACAAGGCCCAAAAACTTTTATAAGAACGAACGGTGCCTCTTATTGAAGCAATGCATTTTGAAATATTTCTTTCCAAAGCTCGCCCCCTACGCTAGCTTGCAATTACATAATTATCACACATGTCAAGAGGCTTATCAAGTGTGTTGTAACAATAAAGTCTATCTATTCTCCTATTCATGTCAAGAGTGTGCTTCAATTTAAATCACCTTTTCAGTTTGACCTTTTTTTTATCTAATAAAATATCGGTTGAGATAGGACCCCATAAAATGCACTGACAGTTATAGCTTGGTCAATAAGGAAAACGGCGGAATGAATGACAGGGAAAAGCCCTAAAATAAGTTTGCGACATCTTTATCATCGAATCTTCTTCTTCTTCTTCTTCTTCGCGTTAAGGATAGGCCACCGTCTGGTGTATTCTCGTACTGTTGTGTAGTGTAGGTGTATAGTGTCTCAGTTAAAAAGAGCTACAAAGAACTGCGTGCGGCTAAAATCACTGTAGATAATGCAAATATCACGGTCTTCAGCAAAAATAATTGAAAAAAAATAAATACTGAGTAATCAGGGCAGTCTTCGCAACTGCAAAGTAGTTGTTATGTAAGATTATCCCCCCCCCAAAAAAAAATAAACTCGAAAATGATCCTCAAAAGTGTGTTAAATAGAATGTAGGGGTATACCAACGCATTGCAATGCCTTAAAACGCTGTTTTTTCTTCTTGTGTTCACCCTTTGTAAGTGCCCTTTTTCGCTGCCCCCCCCCCCCCACTTTGAAAGGCGCTCCGCCGCCTAATTATACGATGGTCCGTGTGAACATAGATTTCGAAATCATCCGCCAACCGTAAAATTAATTACGCTACTACCAATATTAACTTTAGGTGGGCGAGCATTTTAAGATCGGTAGAAGCGTGAACTTTACGTTGTGCTAACCCCAGACAATAGCAGTTTTCTGTGTCCTCCAAACCCTCTACGGATGGCGACAAACGTTGTCTTTAGTGTATTCATTCATATTGTTTTATTCTCTTGGGAGAAGTGTGCTTTAGATGACGAATAAATAATGCTTGTGTTGCAGGGGCGGCGCTACGGGGGGGGGGCGGGGGAGACCGCCCCCTATGATTTTTCAAGTGACAAAAAAATGAATAAAATAGGAGATAGAGAAGAGAAAAGGGGAGAAAGAAGAAAGAAAAAGAGGAGGAAGAAGAAAGGACAGTATGGGAAAAGAGACGGTTGGATCATGTACAATACCCCTATTTTTTCATTTAAAACGTAAATAGGTCATCTTGCCCCTATCCAAATACCCTGGCCGCCCTTATTCCATTGCATTCACATTAGATTTTGATCGATCAATCTTTTCCGCTCATATACCATCTACCTCCTTTTCCTCATCACCTCATCTCATCGTTCCTCCCTCGTTGTCTTTCTTCTTTCCCTCTCTCTCTCCCTCGCTCTATCTCTCTCTCTCCCTCTCTCTCTCATTCCCAATCCCCATCTCTCTCCCTCTTCCTCTCTTTCTTTCTCTCTCTCTCCCACCCTCGTATACACCTTCTTTCTTAACCTTTGTTTTGAGCAGCTTTTAAGAGCGCCTTCCAGCTTCTTGACCGAGAGGAGAATGGTCTCATCCCTTACAAGAAGATCGGATTCCTGCTTCGTTCAGTGGGTGAGAACCCCACCGATTCTAAGCTGAACGAAATCATCAATCATCTCCACGATGCCAATTGTTTCGGTAAGGACACGTGTAAAATTCAAATTCAAATTCAAATTCAAATTCAAATTCAAATTCAAATTCAAATTCAAATTCAAATTCAAATTCAAATTAAAAATTTAAATTCAAATTCAAATTCAAATTCAAATTCAAATTTATTGACATAAAATCCTTAAGAATTATCATCAAAATCAAAACAAAACAACAATTTAACGGAAACACATTGAATAACAAAATATAACAAAACAAAGACAGATTATATCAAAACATAGTTGTACATAAACAAGACATGATTGAAGCATATTGTTCTCAATTGTAAGGGGGAACCACATTATACAAGCTTCGCTTTTTAGTGGTCCCCCTCATTTGCATATATGTGTACAAATTTTACAATCTTTACTCTATTTTGCTATAACCATTATGTTATATTGTATAGTTCAACAATCTATTGGATTTGATTTGTATTTGTTTATTTTGCAAATGAATGGAAATGGAATAAAATTCTTGAAGTCTTGAAGTCTTGAATACATGATAGAAAAATAATGACATTATCCTTGATCACATACCTGTCAACCCTGACAGGCAAGAAATAGGAAATAGGAAATAGGAAATAGAAATGTATGCAGGCAGGTCTGAAGGGGGGTGGGGGGTTAGGGTGAAAATGGACCCAACATACCCGGTAACTTTAATTTAGCTTGTATTGCTTGGCAGTATTATCGAGAAAAACTAGACCCTTCTTCTTGTAAAAATCTTGAATCTGCCCCTTTTAGGCCTGGATCATGTGAATTTTTTCTGACCAAGAATTATTGGAGAGAATAATGATACAACTTAAAATCTGCATGGAGAAACTGAATTAAGAAAACAAAAATACGAGAAGAAGCACTGTGCACTATTATTGTTATAATGATATAATACATTAAAATAGGCTTTTCCCTCTAGATTTGCTTCGTTTTGTTTTGTTTACTAACACCTAGCATCTTTTTGTCTTCCTCATTTCAGAGCGTGGAGGAATGATCGACTTCACTGATTTTCTCCTCGTCATGTCTAAGCTACGACACGAAGATGAGATGACTGACATTGAAGATGTCTTCAGGGTCTTCGATAAGGACGGCACAGGAATCATGAAGTAAGTCAAATGATCGAGGATCAAGAATTATGATATAAATGATTTGAATGATTGATTGATTTGATTTATTCATTTACCATCAACAAGTAAAACTTTTTTTTCGGACGATGACATTTACATACACTGTTAGGACAGTTGCCTAAAAATCATTAGGTTGTTTAAATTATGAACCTACCAACTATCGTTCTAAAAAATTGTGTGTAAAACATATGGGGATCTTTTTAAACAATTGTTGGTAGGTTCATATTTTAAACAACCTTATGGTTTTTAAGCAACTGTTCCAACAGAGTTTAAAAGGGGGAAAAAAGGGGGAAAAATAAAAATGATCAGATAAACGCACAAGTGCTAGGAGAGCTTGACCCCTAGCAAACCCAAGTTTTTCATTAACTTCAGCAAACAGCGACTGAATTAAAATCAATCAGTTCATTAATTATCTTCAATTAAGTACATTAATTTTGCTGCCGAAACTAGCTAACAATGAATTACAGACAATACGAAGTGATGTTGATATATATAATATACATATACAGATTATTTGCAAGAATGACTTATGATTTTTACTCGGTAAGTGTATTGTTACAGAACTACGAAAGCAATTTCTAGATCTTATCGATCTGATATTCATAGGTAATTTATTCCAAAATTCTATGCCTTCGAACGACAGTGAAATTGACCTTGCGTCGTTTTTAGTTTGGAAAGACCTAATTGTCCATCTTCCAATAATGCGCTAACTTCACACAGCTACAGTGGCGGCACCAGGATTGTTAAAGTGGGGAGGGGGGGGGGGCAAATGGAGGGCAAAAGAAAATGTTGGAGGGCAGGGGCAGTCAAATATTTTTTGCGTGTATGGAAAAATCGAGCGCGAAGTGCGAGTTTTAATGGCCCCAATAAACATTTTTCTGTTACACTTGATATAGAGAGAATTTTTTGTAAAAATCAGGTAATTCTTAATAGAGCAAAGTTATTGATCAAAACCAGATCATGAACTGAACATTTACATGTATGTAATCTTAAGGCGTAGACCTATTCTACTTTCACATTTCTCTATCACATCAGAAAAAATACATGCAGCAAACATCGCAGATTGCATATCTTTACATACTTACTGTTTCACTAAGTCAAAATAATGACGGTGACAAATTATGAACGAAGAGTTCAAGCATTCTTAATAAAGCAAATCGATGAGTTTAATCCAAACTTTACATGAGTAGGTGCATATTTATTTCAAGGGAGGGGGTAGACTTTGAGGATTTGTTCTCCACGTCCGCCCTCCCCCCACACACACACATTGCTGACGACAGAATACACACCATGTACTGTAGTTTAACAATTACATTAGCTTGTGTTACACATTGAAATGTCTGTCTTAATATAAGATATAACAAGCGATATGAACTTATTACAAACTAATAGTGTGCGAGAAAGCCAACGGCGACTGAGTGAGAAAATTTTCAAGCTTTGAAGAGCGGAAAATGGTATTTTAGAGCACTTCACAGCTTGAATATGATGCTTATGACAGCATCTACTTATTCACAAATTTATGTATAATTTTTCTTTTCAGTCCTCAAAATTTCGGGGGGGGGGGGGGAGGGCAACTGGGGGGGGGGGGCAAATGCCCCCCATGCCCCCCCCCCCCCCACCTTGGTGCCGCCACAGCACAGCTAAATGTGCTGAAAAGATATTTAAAGCTCAAATTTTGCTGTTATGCCGTTGTAGGCCTATTATGAAATGCTGAATTTGCATTACTTATTTCATAAACCCCGCTTTTTATTTAAACGTACTTATAATTTTCCAGTCTAGTCTTCAGCCAGAATTGATTTTAAAAGTTAAGAGCCGTTGAAGGATTTAAAGAACAAAACAATTTTGCTTCAATACCAATTAATATTTGCCTTAACTACGAGCATTTACTGAAGTGTTTGAATTTATGTCGTTTCCTTTCTTTTTTTCTTTTTTTTTTTGTAATCATACCCGGTCGTACTGAGTCCGTGTGGCATCAAGATTCTTCTTATCCTAATAAACCTGATTATTTTTATTGTTTAACTGATGCAATAATCTTTGTGATGCACCTTTTTAATGTTATTTTGTTATGTTTCCAGCAATTCAGTTGTTTGACTGCTACTGTGAATATTTTCTTTTTTTCAATATCTTATTGGTTTATCCAAATAAACCATTCAATTCAATACTCAACTGCTCAAGACGAGATGAAGAAAAAAAAAAAAAGGTAATGCAAATACACAATGACACACCTTAGGACGTAAAACCTATGTAGGCTCCAACAAGTGCAGTTTTAATGAGCTGAGGAGAACAAGCGGCATTCCATCTGAAATACTGAGACTATCTTGTGGCAGGTGATTCTTCCTTCGTGATCCCACCCAAAATGACCGATCCCTCATTTCCCCATTGTTTAAGGAACAACCTGTTAATTAGAATAGGATTATTACCTTTTTAATGCATATTAAGAGTGCGTGCGTGCATGGAGAAGGGGGGGGGGGGCTAGATGGAAGTGAGAAAGGAAAGGAAGGGGCATAGTAGGAGGAAGAGAGGAAAAGTGAGGATGATAACCATAGACAGCTAGAGAGGGGATGAAGAGGTAAGAGAAGGCAGTTAGAGAGGATTGAAGGGAAAGATGAAAAGAGGACAGATCGAGGGAGGGGACAGAAGAGAGAGATAATTCAAGATTCAAGATTTATTCAACCAGTCATATTTAAAAACAGAATTTAAAAAACAGACGTTATACAATATATGATATGGAAAGGACCAAAGAAAAAGCTGAATGCTTGTAAGAAATGGCCCAAACTGACAGAATGAAACGATTAAAAATGACATACATTAGATAAATAAAGTTAACCCTAGCATAACAACATTCAGACACCCACACTTAAACAACACCCACACTCAGAATAACACACAAGAATATCACACATCCATGCGAGGTGAAAGCGTATCAAACCTAAGTAACAGTAAGATAAATCGAATTGTTGGACAAATAAGCACGAAAAAGTGTTTTAAACCTAGTTGAAGTTGAACTTTAATGTTTCATCTAATTGATTCCAACGCTTAATACCGGCATAATATAACGAGTTCAAAGATGAAGTTAACTGGACTATGGGAACATGAAAATGTGATTTTTGACGAGTTTCATACGAGTGAACAGTGGAACTGAGAGTAAAAATATTACAAAAACTTTCAGAGAATAATTCAGAATTAATGGAAATGAGAAAAAGGAGAGATAAAAAAGAGTAAAACAGCAATGCATGAAAAACATTATCAAGTTTAAATGACCGATCCATGAAAAGAAAAATAAAAAGCCCAAACTTACCCAGTATGCAAACATCATAATCCCTTATAGGAAGGACGAACTGAGGGTGGTTCTCGAATTCTTGAAAGATGACGTCATCCAAGATGACATCCCAGAGATGCTTGCAGACTTTGATCTTGACGATGACGGTGATATATCATTCGATGGTAAGTTCATGAGACTGTAGATACAGATCTATACAAACTAACTATAGAAAACAACTATATGCTCTATAGTATTATTCTAAATGAGCTTCCAGGAAATGTTATTTTTGAAAATGCTAATGTTCAGAGAGTTGTTAGTACTAAATTTCTGGGGATAACTATTGACAAAAATCTTTCCTGGAAGGAACACGTAAATAATATTAATTTTGTCGAGTCATTTCAAGAAATATAGGTATTATAAACAAAGTAAAATTTTACTTCCCGACTCGTATACTATTTAATCTCTATTCAACATTGATCCTGCCACATTTAAACTATGGTATAGTAGCATACGGGAATTGTGCTGACTATCACCTGAACAGAATTTTACTACCTCACAAAAAAGTTTTGCACATCATTCATAATTTGGATTTTCGTTCGCACACTGATGTACTTCATAAAAATAAACATAATATCCTTAAGATAGGTAGTTACAATCTCGGAACGCTTATGTACAATTTAAATAGAAATGAACTGCCAAATGTTTTTTTTTTTTATACAATGTTTACAAAGAATGTCAATATTCATCATTACCCTACTAGGTCTGCCGGGCTTTTTCACCTACCAAGAGCAAAGAACACCCCTTACGAGCAAAACATGTATTCTTACTGGTTCAAAACTTTGGAACTCTCTTTCAGATTCAATTCGAAAATAAACCCACACATTTTAGTTTTAGTAGAGGGTTCCAAAATTATTATCTAAAAATATAACACTCAAACTGCCAGGATTTAGGATGACCTCCAACATTTCCCCTGTATAAACTTTCCTTTTTTTCTCTCTCTTTTCCTCTCCCTCTTTCTCTCTCCCTCTCTCTCTCTCTCCCTCTTTCTCTCTCTCCCCTTCCATCGCCTAATTGTGCAGCTTTGTCTTGTCTTGTTCATTTTTTTGTGTACTTTTGTTTTCCCGAGTTTGTGTATAAGGAGATATCATCTTTTGTTATTTTTTTTTATATATATTCATATCCTATACCTGCTTGTATAAGCATATCAGAGTTACGTGATAGTTTTGTTATTTTATGTATCCTAGTTCAATTACGATTCAAATTCCATTAATGAAAATTATTATATTGATTTTATATTTATTCGAGGGAACCCACAAAAACAAGCTGTGCTTTCCACTGGGTTCCCTTTTTCATTTCTGAATTTTGTATTTTGCTTTACATTGTAAATTTTGTTGATATGGAAATGAAAATAAATAACAATCAATCAATCAATCAAAGGTAAGCATATATGGGACTGGGGTATCACAATGGGTCCTATAAAGAAAGAAAGCAGTTCGAAGTATTGAGATAATTTTGGAGTGATCCGACATTCTCTTCTGACAAAATGGCACCGGAGTTCAATTTGATCGATATACAGGGTAATGGATTGGGAATTTAGTTTAGGGTTAAAGTTAGGAAAGAGAACAACGTTTAATTCAAGTTTGTTGTTGAGAGTTAGGTAAGTGTAGGAAATCGACAACAGATCAAAATGTCTCGGGATTATAACCGAAATCAAGTAGGAGTAGAAAAGCAAATAAGTAATGAAAATTGAAAGCAGGTGTGCGGAATCTCAGAAGACATTAAAAAATTCGCGAGTTGACAAAGTTACATTTTATATTCGTTTGCAGGAAGTAATCGGAAAAATGTCAAATTGCGGGTTTTAGGATTGTAAAATTTTACGATTTTTCAAAACTTAAAATTGCTATCATGCGACATACGCAAAATTCTGGACACAATTAGGCTTTTGTATTCATATTTTATCATCTGTTCAATCTTCTCTCTGTTAATTAAATAAAAAGTGAAATATTAACTATATTTTGTTTTTGATGAAAATCACTACTCAAGCTTTTCCATGATGTTGGCGGCATCGAACCTCGAACCTCAAAGGCAACAGCACACCTGTAGATTCTATTATGCAACCTTAGAAAGGGACAGCTGCTTGAAATAATTTGTTGCCAGTTGGGACTCCAGCTCTTAAAACTCCTTTGTCTTACAACTTAACCGACATGGAATACAAGGTTTTTTTTTTTGATACATAAAAATTGACAGGAGTGTAGTTGTCTTCATAATATGATGAAAAAGAAAACATTTATATCACAGCTCTATAAAATTTCAATGGAGAGGTAAAAGAGAGAAAGGGGAGCGAGAAAGAGGAAGAGGGAGCAAAAACCAGGGGAGCGTTTCATGAAGAGTCTTGTCGGTGATTTTCACTAATTTGCTCTCAGCCAATCAGATGCGAGGATTTTCAGTTGTTTATAACAGTTGTCAGTGAAAATCACAGACAAAATTCTTCATGAAACGCTCCCCAGGAAAACGGTAGAGTAATGGGGTGTTGCAAGAAAGTTGCAATCGATTGCAAGTTGCAACTGATTGTCACTGGCCAATCAAAATCATTGTTGCATGCATGTCCTTCTTAAAAGGGCAGACCCTGAGCCAATCAGAATGGTTGTTTCAAAATTAGCAATTATTTGCAATCGATTGCAACTTTCTTGCAACACCTAAGATAGAGAAGACAAAATTTGGAAGGGGATGAAAGAGAAGAAGTGGAGGAGAAAGATTTTGTGATAAGCCTTATACCTTGGGAGCGTTTCATGAAGAGTCTTGTCGGTGATTTTCACTAACTAATTTGCTCTCAGCCAATCAGATGCGAGGATTTTCAGTAGCTTATACATCATGAAACGCTCCCCTAAAGATTTTTTAAAACTCTTGAATTGAAAACTCTTCATGAATTTTGTGAACATACCTCTTTTCAGAATTCGCCGCTGTAATGGCATTCAACAAGAAATCGACGAGTACACAGGATTCCAGCAGCGAGAGGGGATCATCCAGTAATGTGGCAGGAACGAGCAAAGATGACTAAAACTATACCATCATCATATAGGCCTACTTCATCTCATGAAGAGAGGTGGAAGAAGAAGTGACATTCTGTTTAAAGCTCATCTGGGAAGCCAAAATCAGAGTTTCCAAGCGCAGTTTTGAAACGTTATTTTGATGACAACCTGCATGTTTGTAGCTCACTTCTCTCGGCAAATTCGGGCTCTTTTCGGGATTCGCACATTATGTACCGCATCTTTTTGTGAGCTTTGTAACTGTGTTCTTTTTTTAAAACCGTGTTTCTAGGATAAAAACTGCATACACGTCCTTGTTTGAAGTAAATGCGTCATCAAAACGACGATTCTAACCTGAAATGTGGAGCTACACACTTAGAATTAAGGGTTCAATTTTGCACCCTAAATGCAACACTGGCAGCACCTTTTTGGGTGCAATCTTGCACCCTACATAAAAAAGGTGCAAAGATGCACCCTTTTGTACTTGTTTGCACCCAAAAATGCAAGTCTGGACTCTTAAAGATGCAGACATTTTTGCATTCAAAAGGGTGCAAATTTGCACCTTTCCTAAGGGGTACAACTCTGCACCTTTGAGGGTGCAAAATGTAGCTCATTGCACCCTTAAAGGTGCAAAATGGTTCTTAGGGTGCAAATTTGCACCCATAAAGGAGTTCCTAATGTTGCATTTGAAGGGTGCAAAATTGAACCTTTTCTTCTTAGTGTGTATGAACGCACCCAAGTTACCTCTTGGACCTCTGGATCTCTAGGAAGAACAAAGCCATTTGAATAATGGCTCTGAATAGAGCTTCCAGCCATTTTGATATATTGATTTGCATGTATTTTTGTTTGTATTGCTTTTTATATGGAAAATAAAACCAACCAATCAACCAACCAACCAACCTGTAGACAATATTTTAGGTTTGTCACATCATATTTTCAGCAACAAGACCAGTGAAAGCGTATAATCTGAGTCGCATGAAAATCGCATGAAAATTATCACAACCAAGATCTTCGTCGAAAGGAGACAAGGGTCTTGTTTGATAGAAAGTTGCAGTTGATCCGAATTGATAACAAGTCCACTATGATTGCAGTTGATCCGAATTGATAACAAGTCCACTATGATTTGAAATAATGTCGAAGTTATAAACTCATCCAGAAGTTGCAATTTATATCAAATTGCTTGGACCCGTTTTCAGTACCAAGTAGTCAAGTGCGTGGCATATTATGATTGATGTTTAATTCCACCACGATAATCTGCGAAAGCTGTCGAAAGTCAGAAAAGCGTTAAACTCTTAACACACTGTATTTTGGAAACACTGTGGTAACTTTCTGAAGCATCTTAACTCTACATGTATTGTGAGGGGCTTGGATCCTTACTTGGACTTACATCATTCTAATTCAATCTGTTTACCACATTTTTTTTTTTTTTACTATTTCTTTCTTTCTTTCTTTCTTTTTTCTTTTTACTTTATTTATTCACTCCTTGCTATCTTTTTACCGAAATGTATTACATGAGTACCTGGTAATGCTGTGGTAATGATTATTGCATGCAGGGCCCTTAGGAAAAGCATTAAAACATTGATGGCGGATACCGGGTAAATGGGAGCGTATTATGCTATATCGTATCAATATCTTTAGAAACTTCTACAAGTCATGTGCTTTATATCCAACTCTGTGTCTTCGAAATTAAGCCTTGTGTTGCCAACTGAATATGCAAATTGTAGTATATAGAAAAGAGGATTCAAAAGCAATACTTCCATAATGCATGAAAACGTAATTTTGTACATAATCGTATATTTTTACTCTATTATATTACGATGCCGAATAAACCAGCTTCCAAATATGTTTGAAAGAAAACGTTACTGAACAGATTACATGTTCATAGAAGAATTATTGTTATTAAAAAATATATGAAATTTATTCATAATACAATAATACGCAGATCTTTCGGAGTTGTATTATTTCATCACTGTGAGAACGAAGACATCTTTCAGGTATTGTATATAGCAGATCATCAATCAAATAACAGTGGAAAATTCTTAATTTTTGTCTTATTATGAGATCTGTGTCCTAATGGATTCACATAATGTGCATGTTTAACTCTGCAGAATGTTGGAGAATAGCGGTGAACACACATGCACTAGAGCTTTTCGACATGCACACATCAGAGTATGCAACATGAATGAACAGGAAGAAGAAAATACGTAATACGATTAAAAAAAAACTACTTTCGAAAAATCAAGTCAAGTGCACTTTCGAATGCCTATTGTACTGCCTATACTAATCATGTTCGGATTACGTAAAAAGCCTTTGTAAAGTCCGCACATTTCTAAAGGTGTTATAGACAGAGCTAACTGAAGTTGCCCTTTTTCGAAAGTTCGCAGTTTATTTTTCGAAATTAAGTTTCCATCGTGTTGCATGTCGTGATGAGTGATAAGTACATGTCCAAGAACTTTAGTATATGTGTATGTCCAATTCCGATACTGCAGTACCAAACATCGTTTTATTTATATACAGACTGTCACAAACTAGTTTTGTAATATTCCACTTTGTCATCAAAACGAATTTCAATTTCTAGAAAATCTACTCTTAACCAGAAAAGGACTATGGATGCTGCATTGTTGGGGCAATTTTGGCCGGCTTTGAAAAAAAAAAAAAAAAGGTGCAAGGTATAGAGGGTACTGGTAGTATAATGTGCACCAGAGATATGGTTTCAGTGGGGAAAAATAGTATGCAATAGTCCGCAAACTGAAATGTCTAAATAGTGATACATCTGGAAGCACAGTGGCAATCCTTTCATGTGTATACATGTATATTTGTATTACTTCCATAATCTTAGTTCATGTATATGACCTAAGAGTATAAGTATCAGTTGTTTATATTGCTAATATTTTCTTTAAGATTAATCCGGCCATATATGAAATTTCCTTGCTGGTTTAACGACATTTTAAAAAAATAAATATTTTTCATCGAACCGTTCTTTCAAATGAATAGTTTACCCCCTCCGCCTATATCCCTCGCGTGTACTCTTATTTATGTGCATTTATGCATAGTGTCAAATTTTAAAATGCATGTGTACGTGTAAATGTGTATATATAATTGAAATTGACAATATTTCTTTATGGAACAATGACAATCAAAGAGAAGAAGGCGAACACCCCAAACATGCCAAAAGCGGAGCTTGTGTTTAGGACGCCGAACACAATCATGATGGCAATTAAAACAAAAGCATGTTAATGATAAGAACATCGTCATAGTCATTATTTAGCATTGTCCGATGGAGAAAATTGGAGAAAGAGTGAGGACGAGACAGGGGCGGTGCTTCCATGGGGGAGGGGGGGGGGTAAAGTTCCCCAACACCACTATTTAAAACAAGAAACCCTAAACAGCCGTTTTTACCCATGAAAATGATCCTTTTCAATTCTGTTCAGTGCACCCTCTTTCTTCTAGGAGGGGCCCATTTTTGTTTATGATAAGTGCCCTCTTGCCTTCTAATTAGTGCCCTTTTCACTTCATATACGTTACCCTTCTTAAAACCTTTAGTGACATCCCCCTTGCGCCAAATTAGTTCCATTTTCCCTTTTTAATAGTGATCTTTTCCTTTTAATGAAATTCTCGTTTGAAATATGATGAATGCCTCTTTTGACTGCCCCTTTTCGTTTCTCAAAGTGCAATTTCTCTTCTGCATAGTGCCCCTATTAAAATGTGTTACATTCACATTTCGGTTCTAATAAGTATTTAAATTTTCCTTCCTAATTAGCCGGTAAGTGCAATTTCTCCTATTGATAAATGCTCCCTTCATAACTGATAAGTGTCCCTTTTTAGTGCCCCTTTCGTTTCAAATAGTGCGATTCTCCTTCTGATAAATGCCCTTTTAAATCTGATCCACACCCCCTTTCAAGTCTGGTTAGCGCCCCTTTTCTTTCTTGGGCCAGTCCCCATCTTTTTAAACATCCTTTTTACCTCCCTCTGGTAATGCACTTAAGTCCCAAAAGAATCATTTACCTACTCAGGTAGGATTCATAATTAATTACAGATTCCCTTGTTTGATGCATTAATGGTATGAGGGAGTGGCCAAGAGGCAGGAAGGCCACAACGCCTCCCCAAACTTTAAAAGGGTGCCCCTAGATTGAAGCAATGACGATATTCTTTCTGCTTTTTCTGTCCAAATCTCGCGTGATTGCTATGCTCTCTCGCGCTTTCTTGATAAATCTCAAGTGTGTTTAAACCAAACCGACTTATCTACATGATGAAATCGTGCTTAAAATCTGCTCAATTCGAATGCTTTTCTAAATGAAATAATAAAACATAGGTTGCCATGAGACCTAACAAATTCACTGAAAAATTATAGCTTGTTTAGCTATAAAGAAAATGACAGGGGTTAATGAATGAAAATAGCAATTGTATGGAAGAGCCTTAAAATGAATGTGTGGTTGCTTTTTTATAATTCATTATAATTCATTTATATGTACATTGCATACTTGTATATACTTATCAAGAAAAAAGATGAATGCGTGCATATATTTTTCTGTTATAATATTGTAATGCTATTGTTTTTTCTTTCTGTTGGAAATGAAATAAATACGAATTGAATTGAAATGAATTGAATCATCGAATCAATATAGATTATGCTAATCCCCGGCCTTCATAAAAAATATTGACCATTTTTGTTCGCTTCGCTTGCTCGCAAATTATTAATCAGAGCAGCACAATTATACAACTGCAAGGTAGTTATCAAAAAGAGAAACGAATCAGTATGCTCCTCAAAAGTGTATTGGAAAGAATCCAGGGATATCCTAACGTCTCAAAATGGTATTTTTCCTCCTTGTTTTCACCCCCTGTAAGCATGGTAAGTGTCCCCCCCCCCCCCCTCCCCCCAAAGAATTGTCCTTTTTTCGCTGGTGCTCCTCCAAACTTTGAAAGACGCCACCACACCTCTTCTGGAATGAGATATATTACGAAGGAAGAAATGTGTTTGGCATTTGCATTGTTGAATGTTACCAAGTTTATAAAATAATACATATATCATAATTATACATGAGTAACAGAGTTATAGCAGGATACTAAATTGATTGCACTTAAAGGCGGCGTCCATCTTAATTTCTGTCCCGTTATATTAAGAGAAATTAAATGTAAATTTGCTGGCAGTCAGCTAAGGTGTTCAAGCATGAAAAATTCGATGAGGAGACCGAACATGTGAATGACATCTATTTTATCTTTATTATTGTTTTTTTGGAGGGGGGGGGGGGTAAAGAAAAACAATTCTAGACTCAAAGCTATTGTTGATTGTGTTAGTGTGATGTCAGACCAAGTGGGTTGATCAGTCACAGTGACATTAACAAACACGCTCTTTTATATTATGTCGTTTTCCGTGGGAATGATCGGTACTGGGGAAAAAGTACAATACTGTATGAACATAGTCCATTAATTGTGTTCATCAGACCATATAGATGCTAGGTGTTGTGATAAAGGTGGTATTAAGATCCCGCGCTCTTAATCAAAGGGTCGTGAGCTCAATTCCCACGAATTTCTGACTCTTTATGTCCTTCAGCAAGACACGTACTCTCCCCAGGGCCCCGTCTTACAAAGAGTTTGGATCGATTCGAATCAATCTCAACTTTGAGAATGATCTCAACTGTTTACTGAATAGATAGGAGTTGAGATCAATCTCGAAATTGCGACTGATCCGAAAGATCGCAACTCTTCGTAGACGGGGCCCAGGTGTATAAATGGGTACCTGATACTGCTGGGGTCATAATCTATAAGCGCCTTGCGCACCCTTCGGGTGGATGTTTTGCGCAATATAAATATCTTCAGTAATATTATCCTGAATAGATCGATTTATATATTAGTAGCATTTAAACAAATTAATGATGCAAACTCACAGCGAGAATTCACAGCGAAAATTAGAGCTGTATAATGACAATAGAAACAGACTGAGAGGGAGAGGGAAAGAGGGAGAGAGAGAGGGAGAGAGAGGGGTATGAAAGGTCAAGAGAATCATGAAGAGATGAAAGAGAGTACTCTACATCATGAATAATAAGTGAAAATACAAATTCAAACATCCTGACAATAATGAAAATGGAGTGAAATGGCTCGTTTGGGATGATTGACATCCCTTTTCTTTTTACATGTATATCTCTTTTTTTTTCTCTCTCTCTTTCTCTCTCTCTCCCTCTCTCTCTCTCCCTCTCTAACTCTCTCTCTCTCTCTCTCTTTCCCTTTTCAAAACTTTCTTAAAGATATTCATTGATTTAAAACATGTAAAAACTGACTCGATTTTCATAATTGCGTAGGTGAAGCTTAGATTGAACGAGTTTGTCAAAATACATCGCTGAGAAATATTCGAAGTATTAATTATTATCAATTAGCAGGCGCTAAAATACAGCCCCGACATAGCACCTGAAGAGCTCTCCAAACACCGCTGAGATGTGTGACGTCACGGGCGGGATGTTAATTACACAAGCAAGTCCCATAACATCTCACACATTTTCAGTGCCTCTTTTGTCGTCCTCTATTCAGTTATTTCTTTCACTTCATTACACTATGAACATGGCGGACAAAGAAAGCGGACAAAATAACAACCTTTCATTCTACCCTTCACAGGTTCTGGTAGTCAAAAGAACATCCCTTCACTGCTATTATGTTTAATCATGTAGTTCCAGGTGAATATGCATGTTACACCTGTTCCACATATTTTAGACAATAGCAGTGAAGGGATGTTCTTTTGACTACCAGACCCATTGTGAAGGGTAGAATGAGGGGTTGTTTATTTTGTCCGCTTTCTTTGTCCATCATGTTCATAGTGTTAGTGTCAATCTAAATGTTTAATCTATTCTTTTCCCTAAACCCCGTGCATGGTATCATTTAGATGGAAAATGAGGCGTTACAGTGATAAAGGAATTCACAAAATAGACGCAATCGCATTTTCAGCTGCACACATTGTGCTATGTTCGGCGTTTCAAGAGGGAGCAATCATTCGGCGGGCTTTTCAACTTGAAAGTGTGGTTTCTTTGATTGAGATTTCAGTTATTGGAATTGGTTTCATTTCCCTTTTAGAATGGTGTAAAAATGACCACGTTAAAATACACTAAATTCTTTATTATTTGAGAAATAATTGCACTGCAATTATGTTCATTCTGTATGGGAAGTCGTCTGCTTGGACAGGGTTGAACCCGTTCGTGACGTCAGTAAAACATCGTTATTTTTTATTTTTCTATTTTTATTTTTTTTTGGCGAATCGCTCCTATATCACAGATGCTGGGAGGTGGTTTTATTTGTATCATTTTTAAATTACCTGATGCGTAGTTGACGTAAAACTGATACGATTGCTATCTGTTACCTTTCCAGTTTCTAGTGATACATCATTTGCCATATCCTTTCTCACCTACTAATTCATAGATTCTTATCAATGCGATTAGTAAAGTATAAAGAACTAGCAACGTGTTTTCCATAGTTTATGTCAATCTTGCTTACGTTATAATATCACAACGTTATCATTGCCATTAATCATCAAATTGTAAATACATCGTCATTTCATCTTTTAAGAAAGTCAGTACAACATACTTTTGAAAATGCCAGTACAACATACTGTTTCACCAATTTTAACATTACACTCTCGCTTCATGGATAGTACATATATCCTTCTTTTAATGATCACTCGACAATCATGTTTTGTAAATACACTATAATCTTGTTCACATAATATTTTGTTTCTAAGTACAGCAGGATATACACAAAACAACAGTATAAATTAATTAACTAATTCGTTTAATAAAAAAATAAACCACCACAGTATACATGTTTAATGAACCAATTCGTTTAGAGGTAATTATGTACAATATTACCTTGTAACAAAACGATTGCAAAGAAAGTGAGTTTTGTATTTGGTCAGGCAAAGTATCTTTAGTTTAGACCCGGAGTACTATCGGATAGCATATTTGAATCTATACATGGATTATATTACCATTCTAGTGTCATGATTTCCGAGTTGCAATTTAAAAAAATGAGATAGATAAATTTAGCTGGAAATATATTGCTTATATACATATGAACATACTTTGTTCAGGTAAGCTTATGTCTATAAATTTCAAATCTTTGATTGTTTTAAGGCAGGACCCGTTTGGGAGTAAAAATGCATCCTAGATATGGTATAAGAAAGATTTCTTCCGCAGCGTTGTCAGTTTGTGAACGTTTGTTTTGCAAGAGTTGGCCTGCATCAGACTGCAATACGAAAAATATGGCGGAATGGGAGCACATTGTAACATACGCAGAATACAGTTTGGTAAGAGATGTTTAATTTCATAAACATTTTGTCTACCGTTGGCAAATATGACATTAATAGGGACAAATCAACCAACAAATGTGTTCGTTGGAATAACGTATGTCTAGACTTGAATCTTACCTCCACAGACAATTCCAAATTGTCCTGATCCCAAGATTTCATCTGGGAAGATCTGGTAGTGCTGACTGATGTTCCAATTAGCATTTTCCTCTACAGAAAATCATGTTGTTACATTCCTTAGCATATATACATACAATGAATTTTATTAGCTCTCAATCATTTACACACCCTCGCGCGTGCGCACACTTTCGCACAAGTTGGACGTTATAATAGTTCTTTAAACATATTTTTACAACTTACTGGAAGCATATTAACTCGCTAAGTATTGAATTCTTTTAATTCACATAGACTTTATACAAGAGCCACGTGGTTCCCGTAGGACGTGGGGAAAAAGCACGGGGTGAACTCAGAACATAATACATGAACCTGAAAAAAAGCAACCTCGTAATACCAATACTGAATACACACTGGATACAAAAAATATACCTGAAGATGTTGCGTTGCATAGAAAGAAGAAACAGATAGATTAATTATGAACAACAGATGAAATCAATTTCAAGATGAATTATGAACAACAAATAATGAAATATTTCTCAATCCTAATATTTTGCCCTGTATAAGACTGAGATGCCCACATGGTAAATCTAGATTTTGCTGAAAGCCATCACCTATACATTCCTGACTTCTTTTTCAAGTCAAAAGCTTTTCTTTATCTTAACAGTCTGTTTTTTCTAGCTCACGTACAGTTTTTGTAGCAAAAAGAAAATGTGCATGAAACTAATTAAATGCAGTCTCACATTGTCTGTCTTGCATAAAAGATACGTGTGTGTGATCGTTATATATAGCCCATTCATGATTTCCGCTGATTTTTACTGTAAATGTCTGAAATGAAGGCAATATACTACGAGCAAAACATGTATTCTTACTGGTTCAAAACTTTGGAACTCTCTTTCAGATTCAATTCGAAAATAAACCCACACATTTTAGTTTTAGTAAAGGGTTCCAAAATTATTATCTAAAAATATAACTCTCAAACTGCCAGGATTTAGGATGACCTCCAACATTTCCCCTGTATAAACTTTCCTTTTTTCTCTCTCTCTTTTCCTCTCCCTCTTTCTCTCTCCCTCTCTCTCTCTCTCCCTATTTCTCTCTCTCCCCTTCCATCGCCTAATTGTGCAGCTTTGTCTTGTCTTGTTCAATTTTTTTGGGTACTTTTGTTTACCCGAGTGTGTGTATAAGGAGATATCATCTTTTGTTATTTTTTTTATATATATATTCATATCCTATACCTGCTTGTATAAGCATATCAGAGTTTGTATACGTGATAGTTTTGTTATTTTATGTATCCTAGTTCAATTACGATTTAAATTCCATTAATGAAAATTATTATATTGATTTTATTTTTATTCCAGGGAACCCACAAAAACAAGCTGTGCTTTCCACTGGGTTCCCTTTTTCATTTCTGAATTTTGTATTTTGCTTTACATTGTAAATTTTGTTGATATGGAAATGAAAATAAATAACAATCAATCAATCAATCAAAGGTAAGCATATATGGGACTGGGGTATCACAATGGGTCCTATAAAGAAAGAAAGCAGTTCGAAGTATTGAGATAATTTTGGAGTGATCCGACATTCTCTTCTGACAAAATGGCACCGGAGTTCAATTTGATCGATATACAGGGTAATGGATTGGGAATTTAGTTTAGGGTTAAAGTTAGGAAAGAGAACAACGTTTAATTCAAGTTTGTTGTTGAGAGTTAGGTAAGTGTAGGAAATCGACAACAGATCAAAATGTCTCGGGATTATAACCGAAATCAAGTAGGAGTAGAAAAGCAAATAAGTAATAAAAATTGAAAGCAGGTGTGCGGAATCTCAGAAGACATTAAAAAATTCGCGAGTTGACAAAGTTACATTTTATATTCGTTTGCAGGAAGTAATCGGAAAAATGTCAAATTGCGGGTTTTAGGATTGTAAAATTTTACGATTTTTCAAAACTTAAAATTGCTATCATGCGACATACGCAAAATTCTGGACACAATTAGGCTTTTGTATTCATATTTTATCATCTGTTCAATCTTCTCTCTGTTAATTAAAATAAAAAGTGAAATATTAACTATATTCTGTTTGTGATGAAAATCACTACTCAGGCTTTTCCATGATGTTGGCGGCATCGAACCTCGGACCTCAAAGGCAACAGCACACCTGTAGATTCTATTATGCAACCTTAGAAAGGGACAGCTGCTTGAAATAATTTGTTGCCAGTTGGGACTCCAGCTCTTAAAACTCCTTGGTCTTACAACTTAACCGACATGGAATACAAGGGGTTTTTTTTAATACATAAAATTGACAGGAGTATAGTTGTCTTCATAATATGATGAAAAAGAAAACATTTATATCACAGTTCTATAAAATTTCAATGGAGAGGTAAAAGAGAGAAAGGGGAGCGAGAAAGAGGAAGAGGGAGCAAAAACCAGGGGAGCGTTTCATGAAGAGTCTTGTCGGTGATTTTCACTAATTTGCTCTCAGCCAATCAGATGCGAGGATTTTCAGTTGTTTATAACAGTTGTCAGTGAAAATCACAGACAAAATTCTTCATGAAACGCTCCCCAGGAAAACGGTAGAGTAATGGGGTGTTGCAAGAAAGTTGCAATCGATTGCAAGTTGCAACTGATTGTCACTGGCCAATCAAAATCATTGTTGCATGCATGTCTTCTTAAAAGGGCAGACCCTGAGCCAATCAGAATGGTTGTTTCAAAATTAGCAATTATTTGCAATCGATTGCAACTTTCTTGCAACACCTAAGATAGAGAAGACAAAATTTGGAAGGGGATGAAAGAGAAGAAGTGGAGGAGAAAGATTTTGTGATAAGCCTTATACCTTGGGAGCGTTTCATGAAGAGTCTTGTCGGTGATTTTCACTAACTAATTTGCTCTCAGCCAATCAGATGCGAGGATTTTCAGTAGCTTATACATCATGAAACGCTCCCCTAAAGATTTTTTTTAAAACCTTGAATTGAAAACTCTTCATGAATTTTGTGAACATACCTCTTTTCAGAATTCGCCGCTGTAATGGCATTCAACAAGAAATCGACGAGTACACAGGATTCCAGCAGCGAGAGGGGATCATCCAGTAATGTGGCAGGAACGAGCAAAGATGACTAAAACTATACCATCATCATATAGGCCTACTTCATCTCATGAAGAGAGGTGGAAGAAGAAGTGACATTCTGTTTAAAGCTCATCTGGGAAGCCAAAATCAGAGTTTCCAAGCGCAGTTTTGAAACGTTATTTTGATGACAACCTGCATGTTTGTAGCTCACTTCTCTCGGCAAATTCGGGCTCTTTTCGGGATTCGCACATTATGTACCGCATCTTTTTGTGAGCTTTGTAACTGTGTTCTTTTTTAGAAAGAAAGAAAAAAAACCGTGTTTCTAGGATAAAAACTGCATACACGTCCTTGTTTGAAGTAAATGCGTCATCAAAACGACGATTCTAACCTGAAATGTGGAGCTACACACTTAGAATTAAGGGTTCAATTTTGCACCCTAAATGCAACACTGGCAGCACCTTTTTGGGTGCAATCTTGCACCCTACATAAAAAAGGTGCAAAGATGCACCCTTTTTGTACTTGTTTGCACCCAAAAATGCAAGTCTGGACTCTTAAAGATGCAGACATTTTTGCATTCAAAAGGGTGCAAATTTTGCACCTTTCCTAAGGGGTACAACTCTGCACCTTTGAGGGTGCAAAATGTAGCTCATTGCACCCTTAAAGGTGCAAAATGGTTCTTAGGGTGCAAATTTGCACCCATAAAGGAGTTCCTAATGTTGCATTTGAAGGGTGCAGAATTGAACCTTTTCTTCTTAGTGTGTATGAACGCATCCAAGTTACCACTTGGACCTCTGGACCTCTAGGAAGAACAGAGCTGGTTTGAATAATGGCTCTGAATAGAGCTTCCAGCCATTTTGATATACTGATTTGCATGTATTTTGTTTGTATGGCTTTTTATATGGAAAATAAAACCAAACAACCAACCAACCAACCAACCTGTAGACAATATTTTAGGTTTGTCACATCATATTGTCAGCAACAAGACCAATGAAGGCGTATAATCTGAGTCGCATGAAAATCGCATGAGAATTATCACAACCAAGATCTTCGTCGAAAGGAGACAAGGGTCTTGTTTAATAAAAAGTTGCAGTTGATCCGAATTGATTACAAGTCCTCTATGAAATAATCTCGAAGTTATAAACTCATCCAGAAGGTGCAATTTATATCAAATCGCTTGGACCCGTTTTCAGTACCAAGTAGTCAAGAGCGTGGCTTATTATGATTGATGTTTAATTCCACCACGATAATCTGCGAAAACTGTCGAAAGTCAGAAAAGCATTAAACTCTTAACACACTGTATTTTGGAAACACTGTGGTAACTTTCTGAAGCATCTTAACTCTACATGTATTGTGAGGGGCTTGGATCCTTACTTGGACTTACATCATTCTAATTCAATCTGTTTACCACATTTTTTTTTACTATTTCTTTCTTTCTTTCTTTCTTTATTTTTTCTTTTTACTTTATTTATTTACTCCTTGCTATCTTTTTACCGAAATGTATTACATGAGTACCTGGTAATGCTGTGGTAATGATTATTGCATGCAGGGCCCTTAGGAAAAGCATTAAAACATTGATGGCGGATACCGGGTAAATGGGAGCGTATTATGCTATATCGTATCAATATCTTTAGAAACTTCTACAAGTCATGTGCTTTATATCCAACTCTGTGTCTTCGAAATTAAGCCTTGTGTTGCCAACTGAATATGCAAATTGTGTATATAGAAAAGAGGATTCAAAAGCAATACTTCCATAATGCATGAAAACGTAATTTTGTACATAATCGTATATTTTTACTCTATTATATTACGATGCCGAATAAACCAGCTTCCAAATATGTTTGAAAGAAAACGTTACTGAACAGATTACATGTTCATAGAAGAATTATTGTTATTAAAAAATATATGAAATTTATTCATAATACAATAATACGCAGATCTTTCGGAGTTGTATTATTTCATCACTGTGAGAACGAAGACATCTTTCAGGTATTGTATATAGCAGATCATCAATCAAATAACAGTGGAAAATTCTTAATTTTTGTCTTATTATGAGATCTGTGTCCTAATGGATTCACATAATGTGCATGTTTAACTCTGCAGAATGTTGGAGAATAGCGGTGAACACACATGCACTAGAGCTTTTCGACATGCACACATCAGAGTATGCAACATGAATGAACAGGAAGAAGAAAATACGTAATACGATTAAAAAAAAACTACTTTCGAAAATCAAGTCAAGTGCACTTTCGAATGCCTATTGTACTGCCTATACTAATCATGTTCGGATTACGTAAAAAGCCTTTGTAAAGTCCGCACATTTCTAAAGGTGTTATAGACAGAGCTAACTGAAGTTGCCCTTTTTCGAAAGTTCGCAGTTTATTTTTCGAAATTAAGTTTCCATCGTGTTGCATGTCGTGATGAGTGATAAGTACATGTCCAAGAACTTTAGTATATGTGTATGTCCAATTCCGATACTGCAGTACCAAACATCGTTTTATTTATATACAGACTGTCACAAACTAGTTTTGTAATATTCCACTTTGTCATCAAAACGAATTTCAATTTCTAGAAAATCTACTCTTAACCAGAAAAGGACTATGGATGCTGCATTGTTGGGGCAATTTTGGCCGGTTTTGAAAAAAAAAAAAAGGTGCAAGGTATAGAGGGTACTGGTAGTATAATGTGCACCAGAGATATGGTTTCGGTGTGGAAAAATAGTATGCAATAGTCCGCAAACTGAAATGTCTAAATAGTGATACATCTGGAAGCACAGTGGCAATCCTTTCATGTGTATACATGTATATTTGTATTACTTCCATAATCTTAGTTCATGTATATGACCTAAGAGTATAAGTATCAGTTGTTTATATTGCTAATATTTTCTTTAAGATTAATCCGGCCATATATGAAATTTCCTTGCTGGTTTAACGACATTTTAAAAAAATAAATATTTTTCATCGAACCGTTCTTTCAAATGAATAGTTTACCCCCTCCGCCTATATCCCTCGCGTGTACTCTTATTTATGTGCATTTATGCATAGTGTCAAATTTTTAAAATGCATGTGTACGTGTAAATGTGTATATATAATTGAAATTGACAATATTTCTTTATGGAACAATGACAATCAAAGAGAAGAAGGCGAACACCCCAAACATGCCAAAAGCGGAGCTTGTGTTTAGGACGCCGAACACAATCATGATGGCAATTAAAACAAAAGCATGTTAATGATAAGAACATCGTCATAGTCATTATTTAGCATTGTCCGATGGAGAAAATTGGAGAAAGAGTGAGGACGAGACAGGGGCGGTGCTTCCATGGGGGAGGGGGGGGGGGGTAAAGTTCCCCAACACCACTATTTAAAACAAGAAACCCTAAACAGCCGTTTTTACCCATGAAAATGATCCTTTTCAATTCTGTTCAGTGCACCCTCTTTCTTCTAGGAGGGGCCCATTTTTGTTTATGATAAGTGCCCTCTTGCCTTCTAATTAGTGCCCTTTTCACTTCATATACGTTACCCTTCTTAAAACCTTTAGTGACATCCCCCTTGCGCCAAATTAGTTCCATTTTCCCTTTTTAATAGTGATCTTTTCCTTTTAATGAAATTCTCGTTTGAAATATGATGAATGCCTCTTTTGACTGCCCCTTTTCGTTTCTCAAAGTGCAATTTCTCTTCTGCATAGTGCCCCTATTAAAATGTGTTACATTCACATTTCGGTTCTAATAAGTATTTAAATTTTCCTTTCTAATTAGCCGGTAAGTGCAATTTCTCCTATTGATAAATGCCCCCTTCGTAAATGATAAGTGTCCCTTTTTAGTGCCCCTTTCGTTTCAAATAGTGCGATTCTCCTTCTGATAAATGCCCTTTTAAATCTGATCCACACCCGCTTTCAAGTCTGGTTAGCGCCCCTTTTCTTTCTTGGGCCAGTCCCCATCTTTTTAAACATCCTTTTTTACCTCCCCTCTGGTAATGCACTTAAGTCCCAAAAGAATCATTTACCTACTCAGGTAGGATTCATAATTACAGATTCCCTTGTTTGATGCATTAATGGTATGAGGGAGTGGCCAAGAGGCAGGAAGGCCACAACGCCTCCCCAAACTTTAAAAGGGTGCCCCTAGATTGAAGCAATGACGATATTCTTTCCGCTTTTTCTGTCCAAATCTCGCGTGATTGCTATGCTCTCTCGCGCTTTCTTGATAAATCTCAAGTGTGTTTAAACCAAACCGACTTATCTACATGATGAAATCGTGCTTAAAATCTGCTCAATTCGAATGCTTTTCTAAATGAAATAATAAAACATAGGTTGCCATGAGACCTAACAAATTCACTGAAAAATTATAGCTTGTTTAGCTATAAAGAAAATGACAGGGGTTAATGAATGAAAATAGCAATTGTATGGAAGAGCCTTAAAATGAATGTGTGGTTGCTTTTTTATAATTCATTATAATTCATTTATATGTACATTGCATACTTGTATATACTTATCAAGAAAAAAGATGAATGCGTGCATATATTTTTCTGTTATAATATTGTAATGCTATTGTTTTTTCTTTCTGTTGGAAATGAAATAAATACGAATTGAATTGAAATGAATTGAATCATCGAATCAATATAGATTATGCTAATCCCCGGCCTTCATAAAAAATATTGACCATTTTTGTTCGCTTCGCTTGCTCGCAAATTATTAATCAGAGCAGCACAATTATACAACTGCAAGGTAGTTATCAAAAAGAGAAACGAATCAGTATGCTCCTCAAAAGTGTATTGGAAAGAATCCAGGGATATCCTAACGTCTCAAAATGGTATTTTTCCTCCTTGTTTTCACCCCCTGTAAGCATGGTAAGTGTCCCCCCCCCCCTCCCCCAAAGAATTGTCCTTTTTTCGCTGGTGCTCCTCCAAACTTTGAAAGACGCCACCACACCTCTTCTGGAATGAGATATATTACGAAGGAAGAAATGTGTTTGGCATTTGCATTGTTGAATGTTACCAAGTTTATAAAATAATACATATATCATAATTATACATGAGTAACAGAGTTATAGCAGGATACTAAATTGATTGCACTTAAAGGGGGTACCCAATGCTGAAACAATGTTAGCTCATTTGAAAGAGCATGATTTTGTTAGCAGAAAATCATCTGCCTAAAGTTTTTTTTTAATGTCGTGTTGCCAAGGAAACCCCCAAATGTGGTAAGATTTCAGGATATTTTTGACCTCTCGGCTGTGACCCAGTTTCAACTGGGTACCCACTTTTACGTCAAAATGACGTCAAAGTGGGTACCTTGTCGCGCACTTATAGCAAAGTGCGCGCAAGGTCTAATACATATTGTACAGTCTAGCGCGCAGCACAACTGCAATGCGCGAAGCTGGGTACCCACTTTTACGTCATACCTCATCCTCAAATTTTTGGGTCAGCTCTTGACTTTTTAGGATAAAATTAGCCAAAATGCATTGCTTTCGATTGAAAATCATCTTATTTTTAATGTAATGTTTCTTAGAATTCTATTCTTGATCATATATCAAAATATTTTTTACCATTGTGTAATCACTTTAAAGGCGGCGTCCATCTTAATTTCTGTCCCGTTATATTAAGAGAAATTAAATGTAAATTTGCTGGCAGTCAGCTAAGGTGTTCAAGCATGAAAAATTCGATGAGGAGACCGAACATGTGAATGACATCTATTTTATCTTTATTATCATTTTTTTTTTTGGGGGGGGGGGTAAAGAAAACAAGCCTAGACTCAAAGCTATTGTTGATTGTGTTAGTGTGATGTCAGATCAAGTGGGTTGATCAGTCACAGTGACATTAACAAACATGCTCTTTTATATTATGTCGTTTTCCGTGGGAATGATCGGTACTGGGGAAAAAGTACAATACTGTATGAACATGGTCCATTAATTGTGTTCATCAGACCATATAGATGCTAGGTGTTGTGATAAAGGTGGTATTAAGAGCCCGCGCTTTTAATCAAAGGGTCGTGAGCTCAATTCCCACGAATTTCTGACTCCTTATGTCCTTCAGCAAGACACGTACTCTCCCCAGGGCGGGGGTATGAACGGTCAAGAGAATCATGAAGAGGAGAAAGAGAATACTTTACATCATGAATGATAAGTGAAAATACACATTCAAACATCCTGACAATAATGAAAATGGAGTGAAATGACTCGTCTAGGATGATTGACATCCTTTTCTTTTTACATGTACATCTCTCTTTTTTTCTCCCTCTCTTTCTTTCTCTCTCTCTCTCTCCCTCTCTCCATGCCTCCCCCTCGCTCTCTCCCTCTCTAACTCTCTCTCTCTCTTTCCCTTTTCAAAACTTTCTTAAAGATATTCATTGATTTAAAAACTGACTCAATTTTCGTAATTGCGTAGGTGAAGCTTAGATTGAACGAGTTTGTCAAAATACATCGCTTAGAAATATTCGAAGTATTAATTATTATCAATCAACAGGCTCTAAAACACAGCCTCGACATAGCACCTGAAGAGCTCTCCAAACACCGCTGAGATGTGTGACGTCACGGGCGGGATGTTAATTACACAAGCAGACGATGTTCCATAACATCTCACACATTTTCAGTGCCTCTTTTGTCGTCCTCTATTCAGTTATTTCTTTCATTTCATTAGCGTCAGTCCTAATGTTTATTCTATTCTTTTCCCTTAACCCCGTGCATGGTATGATTTAGATGGAAAATGAGGCGTTACAGTGATAAAGGAATTCACAAAATAGACGCAATTGCATTTTCAGCTGCACACACTGCGCTATGTTCGGCGTTTCAGGAGGGAGCAATCATTCGGCGGGCTTTTCAACTTGAAAGTGTGGTTTCTTGTTCATTAACTTTTATCCTGTATATTTAAAAAAATGAGATTTCAGTTATTAGAATTGGTTTCATTTCCCTTTTAGAATGGTGTAAAAATGAGCACGTTAAAATACACTAAATTCTTTATTGTTTGAGAAATAATTGCACTGCAATTATGTTCATCCTGTATGGGAATTCGTCTGCTTGGACAGGGTTGAACCCTTTCGTAACGTCAGTAAAACATCGGTTTTTTTGTTTTTGTTTTTGTGTTTTTTTTTTTTCTGGCGAATCGCTCCTATATCACAGATGCTGGGAGATGGTTTTATTTGTATCATTTTTAAATTACCTGATACGTAGTTGACGTAAAACTGATACGATTGATATCTATTAGCTTTCCAGTTTCTAGTGATACATCATTTGTCATATTTGTAATTTTCTTTGAATGTGTACTTTAAGAATTTACCACAGCACCCTTTCTCAGCTACTAATTCATAGATTCTTATAAATGCTATTAGTAAAGTATAAAGAACTAGCAGAGTGTTTTCCATAGTTTATGTCAGTCTTGCTTACGTTATAATATAACAACATTATCATTGCCATTAATCATCAAAGTGTAAATAAATCGTCATTTCATCTTTTAAGAAAGTCAGTACAACATGCTTTTGAAAATGCCAGAACAACATACTGTTTCACCAATTAACATTACACTCTCGCTTCATGGATAGTACATATATCCTTCTTTTAATGATCACTCGACAATCATGTTTTGTAAATACACTATAATCTTGTTCACATAATATTTTGTTTCTAAGTACAGTAGGATACACAAAAAAACGACAGTATACATTAATTAACTAATTCGTTTAGAGGTAACAAAAAATAATAAAAAAATAAACCACGACAGTATACATGTTTAATGAACAAATTCCTTTAGAGGTAATTATGTACAATATTACCTTATGACAAAACGACTGCAAAGAAAGTGGGTTTTGTATTTGGTCAGGCAAAGTATCTTTAGTTTAGACCCGGAGTACTATCGGATAGCATATTTGAATCTATACATGGATTATATTACCATTCTAGTGTCATGATTTCCGAGTTGCAATTTAAAAAAATGAGATAAATTAAGCTGGAAAGAGATTGCTTATATACATATGAAAATACTTTGTTCAGGTAAGCTTGTGTCTATAAATTTCAAATCTTTGATTGTTTTAAGGCAGGACCCGTTTGGGAGTAAAAATGCATCCTAGATATGGTTTAAGAAATATTTCTTCCGCAGCGTTGTCAGTTTGTGAACGTTTGTTTTGCAAGAGTTGGCCTGCATCAGACTGCAATACGAAAAATATGGCGGAATGGGAGCACATTGTAACATACGCAGAATACAGTTTGGTAAGAGATGTTTAATTTCATAAACATTTTGTCTACCGTTGGCAAATATGACATTAATAGGGACAAATCAACCAACAAATGTGTTCGTTGGAATAACGTATGTATAGACTTGAATCTTACCTCCACAGACAATTCCAAATTGTCCTGATCCCAAGATTTCATCTGGGAAGATCTGGTAGTGCTGACTGATGTTCCAATTAGCATTTTCCTCTACAGAAAATCATGTTGTTACATTCCTTAGCATATATACATACAATGAATTTTATTAGCTCTCAATCATTTACACACCCTCGCGCGTGCGCACACTTTTGCACAAGTTGGACGTTATAATAGTTCTTTAAACATATTTTTACAACTTACTGGAAGCATATTAACTCGCTAAGTATTGAATTCTTTTAATTCACATAGACTTTATACAAGAGCCACGTGGTTCCCGTAGGACGTGGGGAAAAAGCACGGGGTGAACTCAGAACATAATACATGAACCTGAACAAAAGCAACCTCGTAATACCAATACTGAATACACACTGGATACAAAAAATATACCTGAAGATGTTGCGTTGCATAGAAAGAAGAAACAGACAGATTAATTATGAACAACAGATGAAATCAATTTCAAGATGAATTATGAACAACAAAATAATGAAATATTTTTCAATCCTAATATTTTGCCCTGTATAAGACTGAGATGCCCACATGGTAAATCTAGATTTTGCTGAAAGCCATCACCTATACATTCCTGACTTCTTTTTCAAGTCAAAAGCTTTTCTTTATCTTAACAGTCTGTTTTTCTAGCTCACGTACAGTTTTTGTAGCAAAAAGAAAATGTGCATGAAACCAATTAAATGCAGTCTCACATTGTCTGTCTTGCATAAAAGATACGTGTGTGTGATCGTTATATATAGCCCATTCATGATTTCCGCTGATTTTTACTGTAAATGTCTGAAATGAACGCAATATACTAGTAACGGTTACACTCTACCCTATGTTAGAACCTCTGCACGCCGACCACTTCCCGCACAACGATCATCGCGCTTCGTTATGCTTATCGCACAAATCGCACTCTCTCTGGTTTTACATGTGGGCAGGCAGTGTGTGATGCAGGGCGACGTTGTTGACTTTCGATAGTCTGGCCCAGCGATCAAAAGTATTTTTTCGCCGCTCATTTGCTTGATATTCAACATCCGGAGGAAGAAAAACTTCACAGCATCTTAAAAGTTTTGCGTTACCTTGCTACCATTAAAAGCAAAATAATTCTGACCAACCGTTTTTGATGACCTACCAAATCTGTACATGATAAGCGCTAAAATGGCACGAAATTCTTCCCGAGTTCTGTGCGTAACACTTGGAGTACACTGGGGGTTTTACCCAGCATGATTTCAACAATTTCCAGGCTTTTCTCGACATGAGACATGAGCTACATATTTGTATCTAAAAACTTGAATGCTGGACCCGTTTAAACCATTTCCTATGTTACATGCGCCCAGATCTTTAAGGATCGTCACGGGCATGAAGAAAGCCTTCTGAATCTTGATAATAACTGCTCTTCAATTCGTATGCGTCCTGTTCGTCCGCATGCATACAGCTTCTTCCTATTCTTTTTCGGCCACAGCGTCTAACAATGACTGTGGAACAAGACGAAGCGTTAGGAAACCTCTAGAGAACTCCTCCTTCATCAACTCTGAAATCTGTTTACATAGAAAAGGGAAAGAAGGGGAGCTATTATGAACGGGAAATGGACGAAATATTTCTCATCAGCAAAACAAGTCCTTATGATTTATTGTCAGATTAGTCGACGAGGTTAAAAATGACAGGAATGAGGGCCTCCTTTCATAGATCTCTGGAATCTTTCGATCAAGATGCATGTCAGCCAGAAAAAGAGGAACTGATAGAACAAAGAGAGTGTGGAGGAATTCTTCCGACATTTTTCACATGCTAAAAAATCCCCTTTCATTGTCAAATCAGTTGACTGGTTTTTCAAACATCTTTTAAAATCAATGTTCTGCAACATTTTGTCTTAGAGAAAATTTCACACTACTGAACATTTATTTAAAAGAAAACCATTGAACTACTTATGGAGAATTCTTAAAACATGACTCAAGGCAATTTGCTTAAAATAGAGTTTTGAATGGGGATTTGTTTCTATTTAATTACAAAGAAAATATGTACTGTTTAATCGCATTTGTTTGCTGAGAGACTTCAAATTCAGTGAAGGATGAATTACACTTGTTCACTTCCCTTAAAATTCTTTAGTCAAAATGCTATTTTTTGATGCCTCGTTTGACAGTTCCTCGTCTATAATAGTTTTGTTCAAACTGAAAGTATTTTCCAAAATGTTACAATAGGGTGGAATGTAAAACAGTTAGATATCGAAACAAAATTTATTTCGCACCACCCACCCCTTTGTGCAAACCATTATCACGAAAAGTTGTTATGTAAAAAAAAATAATTTTCTATTTTCTGTGAGATTTATTCCGCTTGTGCCTTGCAAGGAGTTTTGGGGAAAAGATTTTAAAATGATCTTCATAAGTTCACTGGAATGCTGGTATCTTATCTCACAGTAATGGACATGTTTTGTGGATTGAACTCTATCAAAATGCTTTTAAATAATTCTCCATCAGTTTTTCATGGATATACGAGAGGTTCAGGGTCTAGAAAGACATCTAGAAAAGTGTTTTTTTCAACAGCTACCGTACAATATTATTGTTCCCCAGTGATTTTCTTTGTTTATCTTCCTTCCACAACCATTTTACTGAGCACTGCACTACTCAATGCAGACTCCTAGGCAAATATGCATGTCTTTACATGATTTTTATCATATCATCAAATACAACTACAAAATTTCACTGAAATTCTTCTCTCATGAGACTATTCAAATTTCCAAAAGCATACGTTCACTTTTAACAAAAAGTCGATGGAAATGAATAGAGTAGGGGAAAACAAGAAAAGGAAGTAGACACACGAAATACTTTGAATGCATTTATACTACAACATTGCCAAATGCACAAAAATGAAAAATATAATCGCACTCGTCATACTTATCCTATAACTTCATTGTCCTCCGTTATGTTTTTGTTGTTGCTGTTGATATATAATCAATTGTCAGCACAGAATATCTTTTTAGAATATTGACCCACCTGATCTGGCTGTGAATGGATATCTAGCGGACTGTTGTTAATCTCTGTAATGGCAAGGTTGGAGTTCTCAGACACAGCCGCATCATGGAGAGTACAGAGCGATGTGCATGCCTTCATGGTCGCGTCTACTGAGTCTGGTGTAACCGTCTGAATACAGAGGAGGAAGCAGAAACTTGAAGGAGAAGTAACCCTTAGGAAATATCCATTTTAATGAGAAGAGAGGAATGAGAGAAGCAATTTTTAAAAAGTTCCATTAAAATCGGTTAAGACATGAGAAAGTTATGAAAGTTTGAAAAGTCTCAAGTTACTTTCTCTGGCGGTCCTCAAATTGGCAATGTTGCGTCAAAAGGCAGGTTTTTGTGGACAACTCTACATATGTTTTGTACACTAAATTTCATATTTTCTCCATTATCTCTAAAGATGGTGCATGTCTCTTTGTGAACTCGACAACTATGTTGTGTAAAATATATTTTCACATGATATATCTTGAGCTAAGGAAACAAGCAGCATCTTTAGAGATAATGGTGAAAATATGAAATTTTGTGTACAAAACATATTGAGAGTAATTGTCCTTCTAAACCTGCCATTTTGAAGCAACAGTGCCAATCTGAGGATCGCCATAGAAAGTTAATTGAGACTTTTTAAAATTTCATAACTTTCTCATTTCGTAACCGATTTTGATGGAACTTTTTTAAAATATTGCTTCTCTCTATCCTCTCTTTTTATTGATATATATATTTCCCAAGGGTTTCATTCTACTTTAATCATTATGATCATGATCAATCAAAACCTAAGTTTTATTAAGTCACTGAGCCTGAATACTGATTTGTATATATCAGACATAAAAGCCAAGAACAAATTTAATAAATTTCACAAATTTCTTATGATTTATGATTTGAAATGCTCTGTTTTACTTGTCTTTAAATATATATTGATCAACTTCAGCGAACCAATTTGATGGCCTATGAGACCCCTCCTTGCAAGGGCTGCTGATGTATGAAGTGAACAACCTTTGAATGACGACAGTCTCATTACGACTCCATATTGCAAGCAAAGTTATTCAAGAATATATTCGACAGTTTTAGTTCCATTTTTTGTGCTTTACAACTTGCTAAGATGACTGAAAGATATAGATTGAAAGCCTTACAAAAAAGTATAAATTGGAAATGGAAATTGATGGTAAACTTGTTATGGAGTACCTCAAAAATTTTGAATAGCACAGGCCTTCTTCATGATTATGACCATAAAAGACATGCAACGCACTAAAATCCTGTTTAACAGAACTTACCTCGGATCCTTTGATGTTAATCACGAGATCTTGTTCTTCCTTTCGTACAAAACACACAGGGCTTCGTTTTACAGTCAGTTTCATCTAGACATTTAGAAATAAGCCAATAGTATCAATAATTTGGATACCCCATCAACGAAGAAGCAAAAGGTAAATGGTATAACTGTATTAACAGATTTTTTTTTTATATGCCTTTTTGGGCTTTATTCAGTTTATACAGGACAAATTTTACAAGACATAATGGCTGACAGCAAGTAAATTTTCGTTTCTATCAGATACAAAATTTGACTCAACTTGACCCTTATGTCCTTGCATTTGCACATAACACATTAAGATTTAACACATCACAATGAAATTCGGATTTTGCCATAGTTTCGAGACGGCGAAGTATACCTATTCAAAATGGAGATTCGTACACTTATGAAAGGAACCCGAGACAATAATAATAAACCCCCACACCTTCGGTGATTTTAAATTCAATCTATGAGGCAAGTTAATGAATTATGTTTTACGAACCGAGTGTTCTGTCGTTGTTTGGATATGCTCGGCCAGCTCTTCGGCGTTCATCGGGTGACCATTGGTATTTTTCACCTCAATGCTGTCGCCAAGATGAAGCTTGCAACAAGTTAAAGGTTCCTTTACACTACAAAATTACACACAAAAAAAACTTGTTTTACGGCACGCTTGGTTTGTATTTGTTTGTTTTCGTATTTTTGTCTTGTTTTGTTTGTTTTTCCGTTGTTGTTGTTGTTGTTGTTATTGAACAATAATGCAATGATCAGTTTATAAATCTGGTGTTTGTATCATACCTCTAAAATTCAGTAACCTAAAATTAAAAAGGAATGGCTTCATTCATTCATGTCCTTTCTTATAAAAAACAAAAACAAAACAACAATGCCAAGATCATAACTTATACTTGGTGGGAATGTGTTTTTTATCTTCCAGTCAGTAAACATGGTAAAACACATAAGAGTACCCCAACTGAAAAAGAGGAAATGCTGAGCATTACAGTGCAACAATGCAAAGAGGAAGAGAAGAGTATAAAAATCGCCCCCACAAAAATAAAACAATGCAGAAGGAAGAGAAGAATACAAAAACACAAAGGTTTATCAATCCACAGGGACGAATGAGTTTCCCCCCTCTGGTACCCGCTTTTTAAACGATTTCAATGTTAGAGGAACAACTAAGCTTAAATTGAACGGGGAATACTGAATATATAATTGCACTTTGAAAGAAATTGTTGAAAACTTATTATTCATCATTTATTTTCTAGTACACAAGTGTGGTTAACCATTTTTTATTTTTCTAGTACACAAGTACCGTATTTCAGTATATAAAATATAAAGTGCAAAAACGTGACACATCTTTATGAAAACATACATAATTCACTCAGTAAATGTGCACAGTATATAGGAAGAAATGTTCGGCATTATATCATTATTCAATCTTAAAGGGATTGGTTAACATTGTTATGATTTTAAAAAATCTTGTTTTGTTACTTGAAAATTGGATAAACATAAGGGTTATAGTGTAAAAATACCAGTCTGAAAGTTTCAAAGTATGACATCCACAGGAAGTATTTTTAAATATCAAAAATGTGAACCAATGTTTGAAAAATATACGAGGGTCGGTTGCACAGAATAGACATAAGGAGTGCGCATGCGCGTATGACTCACCTTACCGTGCTGTGTGTATTGGCGTATCACGCGGCGGGAGGCACATAACGGCATTTTCAAATTCAAGCAAAGTGGTCCTCTTAGTGATTGTCTCGTGAGACGAAGGATAATAAAATTGCCGTTTGCGTCTAACTTACACTTTTTCATTCCAAATTATGGTTGGTTTCAGGGTTTTTGAGTACAAATACAAGTACTCATACACATGTTTCATCTTAGTTTGAGAATTTTTTAAATCAGCTACTCACAAAGTTAGCCAATGCCTTTAAGTTTTGCACTGCCTTGAGTGAGGCAGGAGAGTATTTCAAGAACTTTTTTTTTTTAAAGAAACGACACTCCTATGTTGAAGAATAGTAAAATAATTATAATGTTCTTCAACACAGGAATGAGAGAGAACACAAAGAAGAAGTAACACAAAGAATTTGAATAAGAAGAAAAATGAAAGGAATAAGAAAAAAAAGGAAAAGAAATAGAGAAAGAAAAAACAGAATAAGAAGAATGAGCAGAAGAAAATGAAAAAAGAAGAAGGAAAAGAAGAAGAAGTAGAAGGAAAAGAAGAAGAAGAAGAAGGAAAAGAAGAAAAAGAAGAAGAAGAAAAAGAAGAAGGAAAAGAAGAAGAAGAAGAAGAAGAAAAAGAAGAAGGAAAAGAAGAAGAAGAAGTAGAAGAAGAAGAAAAGGGAGGAAGAGGAGGAGAAGAACATGACATATTCACGAAGTATTCATATTTCGGTGACCTGCATATAGGTCTTTCATTGTTCTAGTACAAAATAAAAGGAGCTTACTTACATGACACTGCCTATGTAGTCCATGATTTGAAGTTGTTGAAGATCTTCAATGGAGCACTCTTGCTCCTCCGAGTTCTTAGCCAGGTGTTCAAGTGTTGGACTGATAAAGAGATAAGAGACAGCTACGAATTACAGATGATGAGAACCTTCTTTTAAATGCATTCTCTCTTTAAAAAAGAAAAGGTGTGGTGTCAACATAAAAATTTAGAGAAGAGTCCGTTTAAAAATCATTCTCTTCAAAACGTTATTTGTCTATTCTAATTTTGTTCTTACTGACAAACAAAGGGCTGTTCTTTTAAGAATACATTAAAATATGATTAAGCTGTATGGATATAGAGCTTTGGACATTAAATAGTAATGAAACTCGGTAGATTACCATTATGCTACAATGAGTCTGCGTTTATTTGTTATCCAAAACATTACTAAAAAAATATGTCTCTGATGGTAAGATGTCTGCTTTTAAAAAGATAAAATGACTATGCTGGAAATGTTTTGAGTAGGATAATTTTCATCCTCATGTTTATACTTATATTATTTATGACCAATTATGAACTCTGAATATTAGGTATAAATAAGAAACAAGAACCTTATATCGGCATCACGTGATCGCAAACTAAGAGGGCCGTTATTATTTTCTTCACTGTCATCACCGGTCTCGCTGACATTGTAACTCGGAACACACTCCCTATAAGAGTTAGGACACGCCGGCGGAGATGGAGGAGCCTCGTTGGGAGCTTTAGGGGGAGCCTCGGGGCGAGCTTCAGCGGGAGCCTCAGCGGAAGCTTCGGGGGGACCTTCGGGGGGAGCTTCGGGGGGAGCTTCGGGGGGAGCTTCGGGGGGAGCTTCGGGGGGAACTTCGGTAAGAGCCTCAGTGGGAGCTTCGCCGGGCGCTTCAAGGGGAACTTCGGGGGGAACTTCGGTGAGAGCCTCAGCGGGAGCTTCGTCGGGAGCTTCAAGGGGAGCTTCGGGGGGAACTTCGGTGAGAGTCTCAGCGGGAGCTTCGTCTGGAGCTTCGGGGGGAGCTTCGGGGGGAACTTCGGTGGGAGCCTCAGCGGGAGCTTCGTCAGGAGCTTCGTCGGGAGCTTCAAGGGGAATTTCGGGGATAACTTCGGTGAGAGCCTCAGCGGGAGCTTCGTCGGGAGCTTCGGGGAGAGCTTCCACTGTTACCTCGGGTTCTTGTTCAGGATCCGAGTCCGTCTGTTTGGAAGAGAACACATGTTTCAAGGATGTTTCAGCTACTCTTACCTGCTTACGCGCAGGAAATGGTAAGGCAGATTAAAAGAAACTGAAGATTCGATTCTGAATTGTTAATCGTGAATTAGATATGTTGTGTGGATAGGGAAATTGTATAAGGAAACTGGCAATAATTGCTGGGAACATAGGGCCCATTCCCTACAAAATGAACCTCCTCATAAACCACATGTTATGCGATGGATAGCTGAACTTTCATCTTTCTATAATGATGCTCGGTTATCATACACGTCCTACAAACATCTTTTGCCAGATATTACATTTTGAAGCCTTGCTCATTCATGGTAAGATTACATAGGCAAAACCAGAATGTGAGAATTTATTTCATGCCATATCGTTAATCTTAAGATGACTGTAAAAACATGCAGGACGCAATCCTGAGACTATATAAGTTCACAAAATATGAAGTACGATTCTGACACAAATTTTAAAGGTACACGAATTTCGGTCTAGTTGTGATTCACTTTACATGAACTGGTATTTGCAGCACTTTGTCTTTTCAATGCACTTGCGGAGGCACAAGTACAAAAGGACTGGGTCCTCTTAAAAATCCATACTATCATTCAGAACTAAACCTGTTCTTAAAATGCGGCCCGCGAGCCGATTTGATGCAACCTGCCAAAACAATTTAAGAACCCAGGCATTACACCATTAACCCAGCCCATTTGCAGCAGTGTCTTCTTTTAGTGATACTTATACCGCATGCTTGCAATGACCACCATTAAAAGAAAATTTCACCGAAACTTTGAATCCATTTCCATTGCAGTATATAGCGCTGTTTTGAAATGAGACCAATCTAATTCTAACTCGCCATTCCATTTTCAGGCAATATTCATGTTTTAAAATTCTTTTATGCTTCTTATTCTTTCTCCCCCTCTTGTCGTTTCCTCATATTCTCAATGGGACTTAAACATATAGATAACCTTTTTTTTATTGTGCATATTGAAAAAACAATGCCATTCTTTCTATCCATTTTTCTGTTCTCTGCATGCCATCTCTTTCATGTGTTTCTATTAATTCCTCTCCTTCTCTCTCTGTCATGTCTATCATAATTCCTACCTATATCTATCTCTCCCCTCACACTCTTCTCATTCTTGCCTACTCACACTCTTTATCTCCCCCTCCCCCTCCTCCTCTCTCTCCCATATCTGCCTTCTTCTTCTTCCAGCTCACTCTTTCTTTCCCTCCTGATTCAGTTCTTCAAAACGATTTCAAAATGTACATACCCGGTATTAATTGTTATCTTCTTCTTCTTCTTCTTCTTTTTTGTAAATAATCATTATTAAATGTCTAAAATACATATCTATAATTGGATTTTACTTTGTAATGTAATGCTTTAATATGTATATTCCATGCAATTCAGCTTTCGAGCTGCAATATGGTTTTTCAATAAATACCTTTTCAATCATTCAATCAATCAATCAAATAATCTTAAACTCTCTCAATAACTGACAACGCATTGTAAAATATATAATCTCCTCTCTCTCTCTCTTTTTTTTTTTTTTTTTTTTTTTTACAAATTAACAATTTTCGGATAAAATTTTCAATTCATTCACATTGGTTCATGACGTATAAACCTTTATTTTTAACCATGTTGGAGCGGCAAATAGAAAATAAGTGTTGCCAATTTGGTAAATTCGATTAAATTGTGCTCCATTTGCCCCTCCCCCAGTAATCCTGAATTCATCCATGTCTCTACTCACCTGTTCGTCGTCAGCGATGTCGGGAAGGGCTGATTGAATTCTCTTCCTCATCTCTATGACTTTCTTCTTCATCTCCTCGTCAAGATCAGATTTCCATCTCCGTATGCCAGGGTTGGGATCGTAACTTTGACCGGTAAATGAACATAATGCTTCTTGCCATTCGTCCGTTAAACTCCTAGTACAATGCCATGAGAATGTCATTGAATATTTACCAAACATAAAAAACAAACATATAAATAATACATAAAATGATAAGATAATAATACTGGAAGGATCGCCCTGCTCAGCTGTGTCATTGCAGCATAGCTGTTCTTCCGAGGAGTCCAGTTGACAAGATAAAACAAAGGAAAGAAAATGATATATCATAAATTAAACGTAAATGGTATAACATAAAAAAAAAAAACCACAGTCATTAACACGGTAACATGCCCCCACCCATCTCGAGAGAAAACCCAAGGACCCCACCCACCCTATTATAGTTGCAATGTTAAATTCTTCAAGTTTTCAAAGGGAGATACTTTTCAACGTGAGTTCATTTAATGTCCTCATGAATTGGTTATAATTTGAAGATTTCAGTGCAGTAGGTAATACATTAATAATTCCCTTGCGTTATTTTTTTCAGTATTCAGAATAATTTCAAACTAGTCAGTGGGATAAACAACTTTTTTGTACTGCATGTGCAAGCATGAACATCGAAAGAAAATTTTATGAAATGCTTTCGGACAGAATAAAATCAAAATTCAAATTCACGAGTCCGTGATGTGTAGATGTTTTTTGTAAAAAACGGATCCCTTATTAGTTTGTTGTTTTGACTATTTGTAGGTTGACGGGGAATACAATAATTATACCCCCCTTGATCTCATGTTTTTTGGCATTTGAGGTGGGGAAGGGAGAGGGGGGAAGGGGAGGGGTAGGCTAAGGTTATCTCCCCTTCTCCCCCCTCCCCATGATTTTGCTCTTTTCGTTTCAATATCCGTTACTGTGTAAATATTTAGGGGTGTCCAACAAAAGTTCTTTCCAATATTTTACGCCTTCTTCGAGGAGTTGTAACCAGGGGTGGCGCTACAGGGGGGCAGGGGGCGGCCGCCCCTATGATTTTGCAAGGGATAAAAAAGGAGGAGGATGAGAAGAAGAAGAAGAAGAAGAAGAAGAAGAAGAAGAAGAAGAAAAAGAAGAAGAAGAAGTAGAAGAAGAAGAAGAAGAAGAAGAAGAAGAAGAAAAAGAAAAAGAAAGAGAAGAAGAAAAGGAGTATGCGGAAAGAGAGGGCAGGGTCATGCAACTATAATGATAGCCCTATTTCTTCATTAAAACGTACATAAACTCACCTGTTGGCCAAGGTTAAAAACCACACCAAAAAAAATCCTTCCACCTATCAAAATACCCTGGTTGTCACACCTCCATGATCTGGCATTGCACTCATATCAAACTTTACGGATTACTTGAATACTTTAACAAAATGTAAACAAAAGTGTTGGATGAAAACAAAAAGTAGTTTGAAATTCATACTTGGAGGCAAATTCCAAGAAGAGGATCATTCTACCACCGGGCCCACATCTCAAGATGAGCATGTTGGTTCCTCTCCGTTTCTCGACCCCAACTACAGTGGTTGTTGTGCTGTTTTCGGGTTTATCTCTCTCGTAACATTTTAGTTGGCGTCTATGTAACTCCCAGCATTCTTCATGTTTATATTTCTATAAAACAATTTTTTCGAAATCATATGAATATCAAGATTAGGGCTCGTTCAGATATGAGGAGGGAAACGGTGGGGGGGGGGGGGGGGGGTAAGCGCATTTATTGCGTACAAAGTGAATGGCAATGACGCAGTGAAGGACATTCACAAGTTTGCGTGCTATAAAATGCGCTTTTAAAAAAAAACCCTCATCATATCTGAACGCGCCTTTATTTAGAAAGCGGAAGGCAACCAAACCCTGTTACATCTTTTATTGACATTTTATGATAAGAACCAAAATTTCAGATTTTAAGCTTTCGCTCTTTATTATATTCAAACAAAAGTCCATTTTCATGTAAAATTGTTTGCCCCCGTTGTAGTAACTTTTATACGCTAACGAGTTATTTCTAATGTAATATCCAGGGGAGCGTTTCATCAACATTTGCTGTCTGACAAGTTGTCAGATCTGACATCTTTCCTTGATTTTGATTGGCTGAGAAGTATCGTTACTATGACAACTGTCGGATAAAACAGACTTTGTCGGATAAAAATCCGACAAGTCCTTTCATGAAACGCTCCCCAGTAATGATAATGAGTCGGCTATTCGTTACAGACGGAACGATAACCACAAGCGCAAACATTCCTGCATTATGTATTAAATCCCCAATTAGAATGCCGCAGTAACCTAAAAATTTAATACTGGTTAATTCCATCGGAAATAAACACAACAAAAAAAGTAACTCCCCCCCTAATTAAAAATAGCATAACTTTTTAACGAAGACGTTTTTAGGAAAATAATTTGGCAGGAGTGTTCCTACACTTATTGACTAACTTCTGTTTGAAAATGAGATTGATCTGTCAAGTCATGCATGAGTGAGCAGACATTAAAGGCAAAAGTGTTACTTTTCAAAAGTCACAAGATTCATTTAGGGGGATTTGTGAAACAAGATTTTTCTGGCGTTTTTTAAGTGTTCAGTGTTGATGTGCCATGGTTGAGTGACAAAATTGCGAACGATGAAGCAATAAATACTGAAAACTTACTGTTTAATGCCGGAAAAAAACGAATACCTGGTATTTTCACATAATGCGCTGACTCACGTTGGTTGATGCCAGTTTTTTCCACAAACTGAATGGATTTTGCAGATTTAGGAGGGCTGAACATCATTTTTCTCAAAAAACTGTGTTCACCCAAACTGTGATAAACATGACAAGTGTCAGGGATAGGCATGACTGGATCAAACAATGGAAGAATTCAAATTCGCCACAGGTTTGTTTCACAGAGCCCCAAAATGACTCTTGTGACTTTTGAAAAGTGACATTTTTGCCTTTAATGTTTGCTCGCTCATGCATGAGTTGACGGATCAATCTCATTTTCACACAAAAGTAAGTCAATAAGTGAAGAAACAATCCTGCCAAATTTGAATTAGGGGGGGGGGGAGTTACTTTTTTGTTGTGTTTAGATCAGCAAAATAAACAATTACATGCAGCTATAATTTTATGTCATTTACAGATTTTCCTATTTTAGTCAGAAAGCGGAAGCTAACTCAACGAAAACTTTTTAATGATATTTTGTGCATGAGAAGAACTACATGTTTTAGTATGCTACAAAAAATATGACTTTATGTTGCCAATTGCTTCGAAATTATGTAATTTATGTCTATTTCAGGTTTTTTTTAAAAGTTACGTTATGTAGTAATGATATTCACGAAATAATTGAAACAGAAATGAACAACAAATTGCTTGTACAATATGAATGAAAGAAAATAGTTCTTACTTCGAAATAGTCTTTGGAGTAAGCCATGTGGTCATCCTTATGAGACTGAAAGCTCTTTATAATGGCTCGTTTTATTTCAGCTCGTTGTGCCTCGATATCCATCATTCTAGATTGGAGAGGAAGTTCAAATTGTACGTTATCTCTTAATACTCTATATTTCGTTTAAGAAAGGGAATAAAAGGATTTTTTAAAAATCGGTTAAGTTCATGGCTCGAACTGGTCTTAAAATCTTGTAGATTAAAGACACAATGTAACTTAAAGTTGTAGACCTCTTTGACCTCTGATTTTTGACCTAACAGTCCAAGATTTTAAATTGTTTATCTCCTCATCATGCTCATAGTCAAATATAAAATAGTTGAAGAACTGTGATGACAAAGCTAACAAATTTTAAATCCAAGCACAATGACCTCAATGACATTTGACCTATGAACCACCAAACTCAAAATCTAATCACTTCGCCTCTATACGGTGATGAATACTATAGTACCAAGTTTGAAGTTCATACCTTAAATGGTTCTTTAAATTTAGCGTTAAAAGGGTTAACACCCAGATTTTGGAATTGATTTCTGTGACCTTGACCTACATACACTAAAAATCAATGAACAACAACAACAACAATGATAATAATAATAATAATAATAATAATAATAATAATAATAATAATAATAATGATAGTGAAAACTTTTAGAGCGCACACATCGTCCAAGGACGCTCATGGCTCTAGCCCAGCAACGGTTCTCTTAAATGTAAACTTGTATACTACAAATTTATATTCATATGAATAAATAAATTTATAGAGTTATTACTCTTTTGCTCTCTTGCTACTCCGTTCACTGACAAGCCAAGTCAGTACATAAATCACAGGAGCTCTAGCATTTGAGCCTATAGGCCCCGTACGGGTAGCTTGTAAAGGGTGATTATACAAATTAAGTCAAAATGTATATACACATAAGATTTTAATTTGGATTTAGTAAAATTAAACCATGCCATAAAGGAAATGCAGGGTTACAGGTGAATTAGTCTCAAGACATTCCTAAGAGGTGGAATACGTTGTGATACAGCTTAGCTTATTCCATAATTTGGCTGCTGCACGCGAAAAAGCATTGTCCCCCGTGATTGGTGTGTTCGGGAAAATATACAGCAAAATAAGTGAATGCAAATCTTAATTTTAAAACTAATGGGTGCGTATTTCGTCCCGATTTGCTCTCCAGTGTTAACACCCCAAGAAATACAGGAAATACTGATTCATTTTGGCTAACCTTGATGATATCCTCGTTGTCCAGTCAGAACGGCAATTTGGTGCATTGATGAAGACATCGCATTTCGCGTATTTACTGTTTACAGAATGCGTAGCTTTACCCCCGCCGTTATACTCACAAGCAGTTACAAACAGTTTTGTAAGTGAGGAACATTTTGTTTTACCTGATCAAGTTGTTTCACACCGTTGATATAGAGGCTTCTTGCAGCAAAATGCGAAAATCAGGAGCAAGTATTGATCAATTAGGCTCCGAAATCACACTTCCCGTTTTATCCCAGACGCAACATGCAAGAAGGCAATACGATTCGGAGTTGGTGGTATATCATCTCATCCAGTGTATGAACTCTTGCGTTCTGAGTACTTCCCCCAAACTTTTTCACAACTCTGTGTTGGGTAACATATAGCAGGGGGTGTTTCATAAAGCTGTTCGTAAGTTACGAACGACTTTACGAACGACTGGAACATGTTCTTGGGTGCTAATCAGATTCTCATTCATTTACATGTAGCATAAGAAGGTATCACCAATCGTGCGTAAAGTCGTTCGTAACTTACGAACAGCTTTATGAAACACCCCCAGGTATAAGAGGAAGTAAAACAGTGTAATGTGGTTAAAGGACAATTACTGTCAGATTCAACTGTGGCAATGACAATTACGTGCCCGCTTTATTGGTTTGCCGCATCTGTTATGATTGATTTTATTTGATATTTCCGTGTCAATATAAACATTTTCAGGCATATTTTTGGGTACAAGTACCAGGTAAATTAGTCTGAGAAATAAAAATCTTATATACATTTATACGCATATGTATATATCTGGAAAAAATGTGGCACTTTTGATTGATTTGATCATAAATGTTTTAACTGGTGTTAAACCGAACTTATAATAATTATATAAATCAAACTGCTTGATTGTTATTGGTGTTATTATTATCATCATCATTATTATTATTATTATTATTATTATTATTATTACAATTTTTGGCGTCACTTGTGTCTGGGAGGGGGAAAGTAAACTGTAACCCTCGGGTCTCTCCTCCCGATATAACTGATTGGGGGTGTGCAAGTGGACCACTACACCGGGGTTTCCCCGAGCCCTACTCTTATACGACTTATACGAATAGTGCAGTGGGCTCTTAACGTGCAGAGGTGGCATTGGCGTAAATCCGGGGGGGGGGGGGGGTGATATATCCCCCCACTTTTTCGAGGGGGGATGGTATGTACAAACATCCCCTTCATTTAAAGGAAAAAATGACATTGTAATTAATCAGTTGGCGAATTTTTAAAAATAAAAATAATAAGTGGCGGTCATATCGTGGAATTTTTATTTGAAACGCTCTTAAAAACCATAAAAGTAGTTATCGTTCGCTCACAAAATAATATGTGTGGAGGTCTGCGCGGGTGAATGAGGGTGTGTGTGTGTGTGTGTGTGTACTGAAGTGTGAGTTCACGGAAATAATCGGCAAAAAGGTGATCATCCCCCCCCCCCCCCACTCCTCAAAACGGATTTACGCCGGTGAAAGGTGGTGACTCTCCTCTACACGGGGCCTCCATTTTAAAGTCGTATCCGAAGGACGTAGTGTTTTCCACTGTATCATAGCCTGCGTCTATGAAACAGGGGAGGGGCACGTTAACACACAACGCAGGCTTCAGTCATCCGCCTGGAGTGGAACTCACGATCTTTGGTTCGACAGGCAGACGCTTTACCGACCAAGCCAACTCGCTCCCTCGAGGTTTCATTTTGATATAATCCTGATACAGTCTGTTTTATATTCTAACACTTTGTTCAGTTGTTGATAGACAAAATTGCACATATCTATATATATATATATATATTCACTCAACCAAAAAACTAAGTATCCCCTTAGCGATTTTTTTAAATATCTTAAAAAATATTTTACCAATTTTGGTCATTCAAACTGTAATGGATGGGGAATTTTCTTACTCATAAAAAGAATGGTCCTTAAAAGTTCAGAAACATGCGTGATTCTCTACTCATTCATTAGAAGCTTACACAAATCACTTAAGTGCAACTTTTTATTCCACACCTTTTGCCATAAAATGCATAATTGCACACCAACAATGCCATCACATGGCAGACACATAACATTCATTACGGTATATGTGTAATGCATAAGAAAATTCCCTATCCATCACCGTGGTGTATGAATGATCAAAATCGGTACGATAATTTTTGAGATATAACAAAAATGATAAGGGGGAGGGGGGCTTACTTTTTTGGTTGAGTGTATATATATATATATATATATATATATATATATATATATATACATATATACATATATAAATGTGAGATCACTTTTTCCACGAGAGTTTCCAAAGCTCTTGTATATGTTATTTGATCACAAATATATATAATAACACGTGTACATAAAGTAAAAACAAGGAGTTCACAACACCATATAAGATACACGCAAAACGAGCAGGATTTTTACTTCACAGGCGCTTTCGTTTTATTCTCTTCAGGTGAAGTGAGCTAGCCTTTGACATTTTAACATGACTATATATACAAGTACATGTATTACAATACAGTAACATACAAACTGAAAGAGATAAGATTAATTAGACTTTCTTGTGTTTTACGACAGGATTAGTCCCTAGCTTAAGTAGGAAGTCTTTTATGTTTAGTCCCTTGAGATTGTTAATCCGTAGAACCCTAACACAACACGATGAGGTATTATAAAATGTCAAATAACAATGTTGGTTCTTGTCATCGTGGGAATGGTAGACAAGGTTGATATTTTGTATAGGAAAATTATTTATAACAGAAAATGCTACAACATGACGTTTTGTAGGATTGAGATAAAGAATGTAGTACCTTGAAAGAAGAAATGGAATGGATAAGGGGAAGGAGAGAAAGAGAAATAATGGATGAGTGAGGGGAAGATGTGTGAGAGAGAGAAGAAAAAGGGGAGCAGAGAGAGAGAGAGAGAGGGGGGGGGGAGAGAGAAGCTGCATAGGGTACAGATCATAGAATTAAAATGCGTTTTAATTTCAATCGATAGTACTCAATTCCCCCGTTTGGAAAATGAGTGAGAGAATATTATGTGAGCACAACAAATTGTTTAAGTACAAAAATAACATTTCAACAAATTTTGAATCAATATAACGTGACAGATTATGCATTAGATTTCAAATATTAAGGTATCAAAGAACATTAACCAGGCGTACTTTCATAACCTAATGAGTTTAAAGTGTACTCAGAGAAGATTTACATGGTATTGTGTTGCAATTAGAACGTCACCATCATTTTAGTTAATTTAATTATGGGAGATAAGAAGAAAGAAAATAGTTAAAGAGGTACAAAGTAGTAATGCTATAACATTCTATCAAATTTTCAATGAGACATCGATTTATGATATAGTCGAACATTGCATGTCTAAAACGCAACTTTTGATCAGACATAATGAAAGTATATTTCAAAAGGAAGAAGAAGGAGAATATGTGAGAGGATAAGATGAGGCGAAACACGGACGTAGCTGAACTTCAAAACTTTAATAACAAGCTTTCGGCCTACCCGGCCTTCTTCAGGTTTCTGAAGATACAAACATGATATATATGCCTTATTACAGTCATTGTGAGCGTGCCGTAGGCAACTTACAGTAAAACGCACATCATATAACAGTGCTATATCACCAGCATACATATTCATGTCTACGCTTGCTACTGGTAACTTATTAAAATGAAATAATGAACGAATGTATAAAAGTTAAGTTATCTTCTCTTTTATATATATATATATATATATATATATATATATATATATATATATATAAAATGAAAAATGCAAGACAGCGAAGGACGTAGCTGTACGCTCCACTTTTAATGTCCCGAGCTTTCGGCTTCAAAGGCCTTTATCAAGGATTCTACAACAAAAAAGCAGACGGAAACAAACGGAATGACAAGCATAAATAAACGGTAAAGAACTTAGGAAAAATAATAAAAAGAATATCAAAACTAATATAATCAAAATGAAATAAAATAAACGCTGTTAATTATTACCTGGTGGAGTTGTGTTTATTTATGCTTGTCATTCCGTTTGTTTCCGTCTGTTTTTTTTGTTTTTGTTGTAGAACCCTAGATAAATGCCTTTGAAGCCGAAAGCTCGGACCATAAAAGTGGAACATACAGCTACGTCCTTCGCTGTCTTGCATTTTTCCTTTTATATGCCATTAAACAAGACAGGGCCCATCATGTTAATGGGTTGTGCACACATTGCATTTATATATATATATATATATATATATAGGAATCAGAGTTGGTAGTAGAATGCCATAAAAAATAAAATCATAGATTTTAAAAGAAAACGGAGCATAGCTCTCAAAAATGAAAGGCGAAGTCACACTCTTCGTCAGTGCCCACGGTGTGACAAAAAGATGTAAATCAAAATCCGTTTCTGAAACAGACGAAAAAAACACGTCTGTTCATGGGCAGACGGATTGTGAAACTCACCTTTCAAAAGAAATCAACGCGCTGAAGATGGAGATGGCGCGAAGTAAATAACGCATCCCAAGACGCGTTGTCATGACTGCAAGATGACAATGGCGAATCTCCGGCTCCAAACAGGAAAATCTGAAAAGGGCCTCACCGCCAACAGTCATAGGGTAGCAGTAAACAGGTAAAAAATACCTATATAAAAGTGAAAATTAGTCTGCGTGGCATCTGGAAAATACAGGAATCAGAGTTGGTAGTAGAATGCCATAAAAAATAAAATCATAGATTTTAAAAGAAAACGGAGCATAGCTCTCAAAAATGAAAGGCGAAGTCACACTCTTCGTCAGTGCCCACGGTGTGACAAAAAGATGTAAATCAAAATCCGTTTCTGAAACAGACGAAAAAAACACGTCTGTTCATGGGCAGACGGATTGTGAAACTCACCTTTCAAAAGAAATCAACGCGCTGAAGATGGAGATGGCGCGAAGTAAATAACGCATCCCAAGACGCGTTGTCATGACTGCAAGATGACAATGGCGAATCTCCGGCTCCAAAACAGGAAAATCTGAAAAGGGCCTCACCGCCAACAGTCATAGGGTAGCAGTAAACAGGTAAAAAATACCTATATAAAAGTGAAAATTAGTCTGCGTGGCATCTGGAAAATACAGGAATCAGAGTTGGTAGTAGAATGCCATAAAAAATAAAATCATAGATTTTAAAAGAAAACGGAGCATAGCTCTCAAAAATGAAAGGCGAAGTCACACTCTTCGTCAGTGCCCACGGTGTGACAAAAGATGTAAATCAAAATCCGTTTCTGAAACAGACGAAAAAAACACGTCTGTTCATGGGCAGACGGATTGTGAAACTCACCTTTCAAAAGAAATCAACGCGCTGAAGATGGAGATGGCGCGAAGTAAATAACGCATCCCAAGACGCGTTGTCATGACTGCAAGATGACAATGGCGAATCTCCGGCTCCAAAACAGGAAAATCTGAAAAGGGCCTCACCGCCAACAGTCATAGGGTAGCAGTAAACAGGTAAAAAATACCTATATAAAAGTGAAAATTAGTCTGCGTGGCATCTGGAAAATACAGGAATCAGAGTTGGTAGTAGAATGCCATAAAAAATAAAATCATAGATTTTAAAAGAAAACGGAGCATAGCTCTCAAAAATGAAAGGCGAAGTCACACTCTTCGTCAGTGCCCACGGTGTGACAAAAAGATGTAAATCAAAATCCGTTTCTGAAACAGACGAAAAAAACACGTCTGTTCATGGGCAGACGGATTGTGAAACTCACCTTTCAAAAGAAATCAACGCGCTGAAGATGGAGATGGCGCGAAGTAAATAACGCATCCCAAGACGCGTTGTCATGACTGCAAGATGACAATGGCGAATCTCCGGCTCCAAAACAGGAAAATCTGAAAAGGGCCTCACCGCCAACAGTCATAGGGTAGCAGTAAACAGGTAAAAAATACCTATATAAAAGTGAAAATTAGTCTGCGTGGCATCTGGAAAATACAGGAATCAGAGTTGGTAGTAGAATGCCATAAAAAATAAAATCATAGATTTTAAAAGAAAACGGAGCATAGCTCTCAAAAATGAAAGGCGAAGTCACACTCTTCGTCAGTGCCCACGGTGTGACAAAAAGATGTAAATCAAAATCCGTTTCTGAAACAGACGAAA
>CM057152.1:19586773-19673932 GCA_029962745.1 Echinometra lucunter
ATAATAATGATAAAAAATAGATGTTGTAATCAAATAATGAGTACGGGGTAAGATTAAAAGTGTATTGTTACAGTTTACATAATCTTGAGATGAAGTACTTTTCTTTCAGACCTCTTTTAATTTTAATTTAAAAATCACACTGAATTTATTCCAGTGTCTTTGAACGTGTTGGAGAAACACTTTATTTCAGTAGCTAAGAGAAGATTTTTTCCTGAATTGGGCCAGATTTCTTTTCTTATGTCAATTTGATATATCCTTCTCGAATACTTTTCACTGTAAAACAGAGTAGTTCCTTGATTTTCATGGAATTGCCCATTGGCTTTCCTGATCCTCGTTGTTTTGTCTATGGAGAAACGGGAGGATCGGAGGGGGAAAGACGCTGAGCGGGAAAGATGCTAAAAGCTCCGTTCCGAATTGGCCCTGACTTTTGATAAGGTGCCTAAGAGTGAAGCAGTATCTTAACAACCCAATCTACATTCTTGGAAAATGGGATGGTCCTCTCATCAGAATTTATGGAGATGCTCCACAAATGAGCTACACATGAATATGTACACTTTCAATATGCAATGCCAAATCTGCAGGAGCATGAAAATTCTTTTATTACGTGCTCACTTTCTCAATATGCATTGCCAGTGTCCCACTTCACATGACAGACATGGCAACCAAGAGGAGGCAGGAATCTCAAGGGTAAGGGGAAGCTCGCCCTCCTCCGTTTTGGAAGGAGCAGGCTGCAGAGTACATAAAAAGGAGCCGACACAAGCGCCTGGCAGACTCCCTGATGCAAAATTCCAGTTTCCGCCAACAAATCTTTGCCTATGGCTAAAACATTATCAAGGAGGAGGTGAAGAGGTACGCTGAAAGCACAATGCTGACCAAGCCCTTCGCTGTGACCCTGGAAAACATTTCAGGAGTGACCCCACAGAGCATTGTCAATGAGGCAACTGAGGCTATGCCCATACTGTCGTCAATCCTGAATGCAGCAATGCCATCAAATACAGGGTAAATATCTCCTATCTGCATATATTTATTCTGCAACAACTCTGTAAGTTTTCCTGTAATTTTCGCTACTTCATAAACTTAAAAAAGATTTTCCCACTTTTTAAATAAATTTCTATACTCCAAAATTCATGTTTTATTGCACATCAATATAACAACTGCCCATCTCTGGAAAAAAATAAACAAGCCAAAAATCAGGCACAATGAAATATCTGTGATATCAAATACTAGTAATTCCGAAAGGTGTTTGATGAAAGTCAAACAGTGACTACTGAAATGGTGAAAATAATCAGAGAAACATGAATAAACCTAATGTGAAGTTTTGGTCATTCAAAGAGTACTGTTCAACCAACAATTTTATATTGGGTTAAAGTTTCCCCCAAAATTGAAAGAGATTATAGGTGAATATGGGCCAAATATTTATACATTAACTCATTAACTTTCAAAAAACTCAAGGTTTCCATGGGGTGGGGGGGGGGGGGGGAAGGAAAACATGATGCGGCGATGGCTTCCACTGAAAATGAAAACCATGCATGACACCACAAACCCTTGCTGTGTGTCACTTAGCAGGTGAGACAAGGACACCCATTCAGTGTCACAGCAACATATTCAAGTATCTGCATCATTTACATTTCAGCCTCATGCCTTCAAATCACACATTTTCTCACCTTAACACATGGAGCTCATTGTTATCACACATTTTTTCACTCCATTTCCATCCCACATGATTCCATTGTTCAGTTCTAATTGATATTCAGGGGCGCGTTTCATGAAGAGTGCTGTCAGTGATTTTCACTGACAACTGTTAAAAGCTACTGAAAATCCTCGCATCTGATTGGCTGAGAGCAAATTAGTCGGTGAAAATCACCGACAAGACTCTCCATGAAACGCTACCCAGGACAAGTCATGAACACCCTTCTATGCAGTCTACTGGTTCTCTCTTCCTCTTCTTCCTGGGTTCTTCCATTATGTTGGACTATCCATTTTAATTGCATTACTGATTCATAATGCCATTCCCGTTCTCATGCATTTACAACTGAGCTTCCTTTTTGGTGAAATGAGTGCAATAGATAATGTGATAAAGACAATCTATAATCTTGTTTCCTCTAATATTACTTAAGAAAATGTAAGACCTAAAACAAAACTTAGAAATAAGGTTAATGAATTGGAGGGGGGATCCTATTGTTACCTAAGTTTTCCCTTTTCCTCGTTTTCAGAAGTACCATACCTGGTACTATACGTCCTTGGCTAATTTGCCTGCTTTCTTTTTAATTGGGAAATTTAGTTTCAATCTTAAGTTATTAAAGCGGAGGATCAGTAGTGGGAAAGGTGGCGCTTTGGATATTTTACTACTTTGGCATTTGGAATGAAAATGACTACATGTACTGATGAAGGAGGATTAATTTCGAACAAGGTGCCGTTTGAGAAATACTGGTTCAGATATGACTAAAATATCAACGGAATATACATCAAGTTTCGTACGCAAGCCCACGTACAAAGTTCATGCACGTGTACCTAAAGAATTTCGTTAAGACAAGTCATGGTTACACATGTATGACAAAAAGTAATGTATGTTCTATTCTATATTCTGTTGTGTGTAAGTATGTCACCGGCGTAAATCCACTTTGAGGAGGGGGGGGGGGGGTGGATGATCGACTTTTTTGCCGATTTTTTTTCCTGTCGAACTCACACTTAAGTATAAACACACGCCCTCACCCACCTGCACAGACCCCCCTTACGCACATTTTAATTTTTATCTTGCAAGCGAACGAAGCGAGTGAGCCAAAACTTACCACTTTTCTGGTTTTCCATCGCATTTTCAAATGAAAATTCTAAAATCTGATGAGCAAAGAAGCTAGTGAGCCAAAAATAACCATTTTTCTGGTTTTCAATCATATTTTCAAATAGAAATTCTAAAACATGATGGTTGTTTATGACAGATTATTAAAAATTTTACTGATTATTTCAAATATCATTTCTTCCTTAAAAAGCGGGGGGATATTTGTACACGCCATCCCCCCTCTCAAAAAAGTGTGTGTGTGTGGGGGGGGGGGGGGGGGGGAATATATCCCCCTCCCCCGGGATGTACGCCAATGAAGTATGTGTACGTATGAAGGCGGTTTATACCCCCCCCCCCCCCACACACACATAACCTTACCCACTTCCGACCGAAAATACAATCATGAATGCAAGCTGGCCTAGAGCTATTCGGTTAAATTTCTAAAGAATGTCAACTGGTAAAACATGCCTACCAGCAGCTGTATCGATAGAATCATATTCAGCTCATATCCAGTAGATCACAAGATTCACTGCCAATGCAATGACAAACTTTTTCTTTATACAACTGTGGAGGGGGGGGGGGGGGGCTTCAAGTATGCCTAGCAATTGGTGTATATACCGTCTTGTAATGTACATGACTCCTTGCATAACCCACTGAATCATCTATTCTCAAATTGGAAGCTTCTCAGCCATAGCCAACAAGAGTTATGGGGTGTTGCAAGAAAGTTACTATCGACTGCAAGTTGCAAATGACGGAATGAGCTCGTGACAACACGTGATTGACTATCCCACCTGTTTCTCGTGTAGTGTGAATAGGCGCTTTCTCTGCGCTACCTTTCAACCATTTCTGAAGGACTTTAACGGGACATTATGTCTAAACAGACCGGTACTTCGGGGGCGAAGAGGAGACAGCCGTCCGCCGCTGGACCCGTAAGCCCAGAGCATGGCTCGTTACAAGTCATTGCTAGTTGCTATAGAGAAGATGTTAGACGTAAAACTGGACGGATTGGAAGAAAAATTGGAACGGAATATCGAAGCTTTCGAAAAGGAACTTGAAGAACTAGCCGAGGGACTGAATAGTCATTGTAAGTTTACAGAGGAACGCATGAAAGAAATTGACGACAAAATAAAGAAAGAAGAACAAGAGAGGGAATCTGAAATAGATAGGCTAAACGCCTATTATCATAAGTGTGCTGATGGGTCTCCCAGAGACGGAGAATGAAGACACCGATTAGGCTGTCCGCGCCTTTTACAAGGATAATTTGAAGCTCGAGGATTTTATCAATAGCATTGAGCATCAGAGAGTTCACAGAGTCAGATCGACCATAAAGCCAAGACCGATAAAGCTAAGATTTCTCAGGTACCAAGATAAGCTCAAGATCCATGGAGCTGTAAAGAACCTGAAAGGAACTTCATTTTATCTAACGGATGATCTCCCTAAAAGAAGAAGAGATGAAAGGAAGAGAAAAGTAAACCAGCTTAAAGAAGCGAGAGAGGAAGGAAAGATTGCTTCTTTAGCAGATCTGAGCCTTGGAAACTGGTAATTCAGGAAAGACGAGTACCTATACATGGCACTGTTGCATCAACAGCATCAACAGGAGCTGTAAGAATACCAGAAACTGCTGGATTGCATGGAGTTACAGAAGTAGCACATGAGGTAGGAACACCTCAAGGAGCAGGAGTAAAAACAGCCTTACCTATTATTGCAGAAGGCGAAGGAGCCACGGCAATGGTCTAGTACATGTAGCAATGCTCGCTCTAGGAGATGCAAACGACACCAGCATTAGCAAGGCTGACAGAAGTTGAAGCGATGTAAGGAGTTGTGTCTACATGTACTTGCTATCTTCAAGTCAACAATGGTTTATTCTTCGAAAGTTAAATCCTAATTCTCAAGAAGGAGGAAGTGCTCTGAGTTAAATGCCTTAAAAAGCTGATTTCAAGGAAGCCTTATCTTCTGTACAAAAATGGAAGCTTTTGTTTCAAGTTTTACGTGATACTCAGCCCAATTTTTGATGTTCAGAAGTACACCTATTATGAAATGGAATCAGAAGAAACCTAAATAGAAAGGGAAAAAAATACATTGGAGATGGAGAAAACCTTTGTTTTATAAACACCTGAAGGAGGATCTTTTCATGGAAATGATAAATATATGATGTCAATATCAAATCAAATTTTGTTTTTCAGATGCAAAAATGGTTCCCCTTCTAATTATGCTTATTGGTTAGTTTCTAGAATGCATGATTGAAATATGCAAGGGTTCACTGCCTGATTGATCAATTATATTTAAAATTGTTTGAATATACCCATGTCCCTGTTGTTGTATGTAAGCAGGGTAGATTAGCTTCAGTAACACATGTAGTTATGAGGAAGAATAAGTCATTTATTTCTTTAAAAGAATAAGTGGGCAGGTGTTATTATCATAACATATACATAATAAGAGGAATGTTCTTTGGGCTGCAACAACATACCAGAGTTTTTCTCTGTGTTGTTTGTTTGTTTGTTTAGAACACGCATAGGGACTGTGGTGAATCTAAATAGTTCAAATGACATGCAAGAGTTCATTTATTTATCTCTTTATTTTGGAAGAAATAGCTTTGGCTTTGTTAAACCATTAGAATGAAGTCTACCCATGCAAGAAGCAGAAGGTATGTCTTTTTTTCCATGTACATTGTGAATGTGCATTGTATTTTGAAATGCCACGAAATGACTTATTAAGATTCTGTTGCATATTTTTTAATATTAAGGGAAGAATGAAGGAAATAGCTGTTTTTTTCAATGAACATGCCAAGAAAAGAATATAAAATAGTTTGCTCTGTATTACCATGACTATGTACATAACACAACGGAAAGGTGTTTGTATTGCTACAACATGCAAATTTTATTTTTTCCTAAATTAACCACTGGAATGTTTTTTGGGTTAAAATGAAAAAAAAAGAGAAAGGTACGTGTAAAAGTGTAACATGGACAAGGCAATCGTTTATTTTGACAGAGTTCATTCACTTACAATGTATCTTTTCAAATTCAAGGCATGTCTTGTTTAGAGATTTAATGTACACTGATGTGCATGTGCACCTGGAAATGCAATGAAAGTACTATTGGCGATTGATACGGAAGTTTTTGTCCTTGTTTTTTGTTTTGTTTTGTTTTTTTCTTTGAGAATATAAAGCTAATACAATGGCGGAAAAGGCTTTCGAGCGACATGTTATGAAATGAATCTGTTACTGGAAAGCATCTAAGTTTTATTTGTGGGTTGGTAAGAGACACAATTGCAAGAGCCTACCCCTATCTTTCTTACTAATTTAAAGCTGATTTAAGTAGTGTAAGGAGGAAAGTTTTCCATTTAATTGTTTAGAAATGTATAGAGTGAAAGCATATCTGTTTTTTCTTCTTCTTCTTCTTCTTCTTCTTCTTCTTCTTCTTCTTCTTTATTCTTAATGTCCATGCTTACTATAATACACACTTTATAATAGGAACGGCGGGAACGGATGGGAGAGTTTCAGATACTTGTCACTCAGGTACAAGTTAGTGCGTGATGTGCGAGCTTTTCCACGGAGGGGGGAGGTCGGGAGGGTGGTCAGGGTGCCGGATCGGGGAACATGTACATTCGGGAGAGGGTAGCCTAAATTCGGTGTGTTTGCATCTGGGGGTTTGCTGTGATTTTCCAGTTGGGGTTGCCTTTCACTTCATTTATTCTTCGGGGTGGTTCCGAATTTCATTTTACAATTACCAAAATATCAGAAGTTTTATGTGTAGGTCGGAATTTATGAACTTTGTTAAACACAAATCATATAAATTGAGGTTTGAAATATCAAATTATCATCAAGATGATGGCGCGGTTTGAAAAAATGTCCTTTAAATGTAATTTTCTTTCCTTGAATGTTAAAGGATTAATGCATAAACTTAAAAGGGAGAGGATTTTTACTTGGATTAAAGATAAACGAGCTGATATAATCTTTTTACAGGAGACATATAGTACAAAAGAAATTGAAGATTGGAAACAGTTATGGGATGGAAATCTTTATTTTAGTCATGGGACTAATCATAGTAAGGGAGTTTTAGTTTTAGTGGATTTTTTTTTCAAAGCTAGATATTCAAGTTCGTAAGGTTGACACAGATAAGGAAGGACGGTGTGTGATCATGGAACGCATAATACAAGGTCAGAGGGTATTTATTTGTAACGTGTATTTCCCGGTGCGAAGTAAGGAGTCTGAGTAAATACATTTTTAAATGAGTTTAATTACTTGTTCGAACGAATGTATGTTAAAGACTATTTAACAATTATAGGAGGGAATTTTAAAATGATTATAAACGTGGATTTGGATTATATGGGGAAAAGTAGACCTTCATCCCTCTCTAGATTTGGCACACTTTTTGAACAATTTATGAACAACTTAGATTGATATTTGGCGATCAAGAAATGGAATGAAGAGGCAATTTACATACAGACAAACCCAACCCTTACTGCAAAGCCGGCTTGACTATTGGTTTATATCGGAGAAGCTAGACGAAATAGTTGTTAAATGCAATATTATCCCATCCATAGTTCCAGACCATTCAGCAATTCAATTGCAGTTTTATAATAAACTTCAAAATTTATTGAAAAGCAGAGGAAGGTATTGGAAATTTAATAACAGTTTATGTAGAGATTACGACTATGTAAATGAAATGAAAAAGGAAATCACAGAGCTGAAGGATAAATTTAAGGACCGAATCAAAGACAAGAGGTTTTTATGGGATTTTGTGAAATTGAAAATAAGTCAGGTCACAAGAAAATATTCCAAAGATAAAGCTAAACAACGAAGAGAAAAAATTGAGAAACTTGAAAGGGATATTGCGGGTATCGAAAAAGAATTAGACAATAGCATAGATAAAGAAAAGGTTAAGCTGTTAGAGAGTAAAGGAAAGAGTTAAAAACATGTTACGATTTCATTAACGAAGGCGTTAAAATTCGATCGAGAGCATCATTTTTATGAAAGTTGCGAGAATGACATGAGATATTTTAACCAATTAATAGAAGTTAACAAAAAGAAATCGGTGAGACAAAAGTTGTTAATGGAAATTGGAAGAATAACACACGATGAAATGGAAATAACAAAAGAAATACATTCATTTTATAGTACATTATACGCACATGCAGCCGTTAGTACACTCTAACACTCGGGACGAAAATTTATTTTTAAGAGGTTTACAAAAACTGTCTAACGAATCCAAAGAAATATGTGAAGTAAAAATCACTTTAGGTGAGTGCATGGCGGTATTAAAAGAAATGAAATGCAATAAGTCTCCAGGCAATGATGGACTAAGTGTGGAATTTCATGTTACGTTTTGGCCGGAGATTGGAGAATTGTTAGTGGAAGCGCTTAATACTGCTTATGAAACAGAGGAACTTTCTCCTTCACAAAAACAGGCAATAATAACCTTGATTCAAAAAGAGGGTAAAGACCCGTTGCAAATAAAAAACTATGGACCGATTTCATTGCTGTAAAATATTGACTAAAGTTCTTTCAAGGAGAATAAAAAACGTATTAAATGAAATTATCAGATCAAGTTGGTTATTTAAAAGGGAGATATATAGGTGAGGCAATTAGATTGATAGATGATATGATTTTTCATACGAATAACAATTTACAGGCATTTTTGCTGGCAATAGACTTCGAAAAGGCCTCCGACTCGGTCTCACATATTTTTTTGCAAACTATTTCAAGATCATTTGGTTTTGGTTCATCATTCTGTAAGTGGGTTAGAACCCTTTATAATAATGCGCAAAATTGTGTATTTAATGGAAATAGGTGTACAGGATATTTTAGCATTAGCAGGGGCGTAAGGCAGGGGGATCCCCTCTCCCCATATCTCTTTATATTATGTATTGAAACTCTTGCAAATTATGATGAAGAAATTCACGGAATAAATTTTGGAGATACTATGGTCAAACAAATTTTATATGCAGATGACATGACACTATTTGTTTATAAAAGATGAGAAATCGATGGAAAAACTCGATATTTTATTTAAACGGTTTTCTAGTATATCAGGACTAAAAATGAATAGAGAAAAAAACTTTCAATTTATTGCTGGGACCTCATAATAGTTCACATGTTGTAACTCCTTTTGGAAAAATAGTTCAGATGATGAAAGTTTAAGGCATATATTTTTCATTAGACACCGAAAGGCAGCAACAACTGAACTACAAAGAGATTCTAAGTAAAATTAAAAGATTACTGGGTTGATGGGAACATAGGGATTTGACGATAATGGGGAAATTCAGCTTATGAAGACATTTATGTTATCAAAGTAATTGTACGTTTCTTATGCCAGTACCGCAATGGGTTTATGAAGACATCAACAATAACATTTCTGATTTTTTATGGAATGGGAAGGATAAGGTTAAAAGAGAGACACTGCATTTGGACTATGGGGGGCTGAAACTAACGGACTTTCGATTATTCATCCGCTAACAGAGAATCACTTGGTTAAAAAGACTTATTTTGGGAGAATCAAATATGGGTTGGAAACGATACTTCAGGCATCAAACAAGGATAGTGGGCGGCCTACTTATATTTTTTTTCCAATACCGCATTGAACGTGCTTAATCTCAATATTCCAACCTTATATCAAAATATGGTGGAGTCATGGCTTTGTACTAAAGAATTTATATTGAAAAAAGAACATAACAGAAGAAATAAAATTATATTTAACAATAATTTCATTCGTGTCGATGAAAAAACGGTCTTTTTAGAAAGCATTTTTCTAAAAATATTTACTAAATACATAAAATTGTAGATACAGAAGGGAATTTGAAGTCGTTCAATGAGTATAAAAGAATGGGATTAGATAATTCAAAAAATGAATTATTAAAAAAATTGTTTCATTTTAATTCCTACGACGTGGAAACCCTTTTTAAATAAAAATGATTATCCTGATGAAGAAAAAGATTTAACTTTAGAATTTTAAGAATTTTTAGAATAGAGCATCGCCATAACAAAATTCAGTTAGATTCACCATGATATCACTCTATATCAAACTTGAAGGGAAAAAAATTGTATAAAAAACATGAGAACTACGAGATTATCCTACTCTAAGACAAACTATTCAAGGGCTGATTTAAAAAGTTGATTTCTCTCTTATTTCATCAACTATGTTCTTTCCTTTTCAGACCACGCTACGAAAGGACACTTAGCCAAACTGCTGGGATTTACTCCGTCATTGCCTATGCCAACCAGATTAGATGTAACCTTCTCCAAAATGCACCTCTTTCCAGCTGAAAAATTATGGATGCTCAAATGAGGTAATTAGGTTTGCACTGAAAAAAAATGTTCAAATTAAGGAATTAATCAATAATATTAATAATAAGAATAATAAATGTGAGTTTTAAAGCAAAAAAGCAAGCAAGAAAGATTTCATTTGGTGACCCAGCATAATTATGCCACAGCATCAATTATTCTTAGCTTTAATTTGTCAAAATGCAGTTAGGGTTGCAATATGGTTTTAGGTCAGTGTTAGTATTACTAGTATGCATAATCTTTATTCCATGGTTTCATTGAGTTTATGCCGCTATGAGTAATTGTCGCTGGAGTACATGAAACCATATACTCACAAATCACATCTTGGCAATAACGAAATATTTTCCACTCTGGGAAAATGTTAGGGCTGTAACCAATACATTGGATATTTACCATGTGTTTATCCAACTCTGCAGTTAAAATTTAGGGTCAACTCACATCTCTGTTACAAGACAAGACGACTAAACAGAAAATGCTTCTGAATTCACATACACTTTGAAAAGAAGTAACTTAGAGTAATAATAGCCAATGTCCCAAGCAAGTAAAACAACCTTCATTCCAAACAATTGTCTTGTCTGTTGAAATATCCTAAGAAATGACAAATTTTCAGTCCGTCAAAAGTCAAACTGACTACACCAAGACATAACTCTTATGCCCCTTTCAAAGTTGGAATAACTTGATACCAATACACCTCAGAATCTAAGAAACAGGCTTGTATATGTCCTGCATTTCCATTAAAGAATAAAATCCATTTCACCGATCCATGAATTAAAAACCTATGACAAATTTTCAGTCCGTCAAAAGTCAAACTGACTACACCAAGACATAACTCTTATGCCCCTTTCAAAGCTGGAATATCTCGATACCCAATACACCCCAGAATCTAAGAAACAGGCTTGTATATCTCCTGCATTTCCATTAAAGAATAAAATCCATTTCACCGATCCATGAATTAAAAACCTATGACAAATTTTCAGTCCGTCGAAAGTCAAACTGACTACACCAAGACATAACTCTTATGCCCCTTTCAAAGCTGGAATATCTCGATACCCAATACACCCCAGAACCTAAGAAACAGGCTTGTATATCTCCTGCATTTCCATTAAAGAATAAAATCCATTTCACCGATCCATGAATTAAAACCTATGACAAATTTTCAGTCCGTCGAAAGTCAAACTGACTACACCAAGACATAACTCTTATGCCCCTTTCAAAGCTGGAATAACTTGATACCAATACACCCCAGAATCTAAGAGACAGGCTTGTATATGTCCTGCATTTCCATTAAAGAATAAAATCCATTTCACTGATCCATGAATTAAAAACCTATGACATACAATACCTAACAGGTTATTCGACACTTGAATCATCTGGGGTATTGCCTTAGCCCATCAGCAATTCTTGTTGTAGTCGACAAAGTCTTCAAAGGTTCAGATGCTCTCCTGCTGACCTGGAATAGAATATAGGGGTAAGATATTAAAAAGATAACTCAGGTCCCGTTAAAAAAAAAATCAATGAAAGTTTATGTACCAAGACATAACTCTTATTCCCCTTTCAAAGTTGGAATAACTTGATACCAATACACCCCAGAATCTAAGAGACAGGCTTGTATATGTCCTGCATTTCCATTTAAGAATAAAATCCATTTCACTGATCCATGAATTAAAAACCTATGACATACAATACCTAACAGGTTATTCGACACTTGAATCATCTGGGGTATTGCCTTAGCCCATCAGCAAGTCTTGTTGTAGTCGACAAAGTCTTCAAAGGTTCAGATACTCTCCTGCTGACCTGGAATAGAATATAGAGGTAAGATATTAAAAAGATAACTCAGGCCCCGTTAAAAAAAATCAATGAAAGTTTATGTACCATCCCCATGGAAGTGATGTGAACTTGGAAAATTTCTGTAATTTAAAGATTCAAAGTCTCATGTTGGTCTCCTTATATCAAATGGGCCCAGTTTCATAAAACTTGTTGTCAATAACTGAAATCTTTGCATCTAATTGGCTGAGGGAAATTTTATCAAGAAATATAGCAGTTGTAACCAATAACTTTCATAAAACATGGCCCAGGTTTTTGCAAGAGATCATCTGGAATTGTATTTGTGATTTCCAATGATAGTGTAAACATGTATAAGGAACGCTAGATCACTGCTTTACACCAGGGCCCCGTAACACAAAGCTTAGCAATTGATCGTACGATTGATCTTTGCGATTGATTGCATTGACCACTATGTGCAATCAATCGCAAAAATTTATCGCACGATCAGTCGCTAAGCTTTGTGTTACCGGGCCAAGGACTGTTTAACATACCCAAAGCTTCCTGCACAACAACCTTGGGATTGGTGCATTGGCGTAAATCCTGGAGGGATGGGGGTGATATATCCCCCTCACTCTTTCGAGAGGGGGGGGGGGGGGAGATGGCGTGTACAAATATCCCCCTTCATTTTAAGGGAAAATGATATTGTAATTAATCAATTTGTGAATTTTTTTTTTTAAATGTCATAAACGACGGTCATATAATGGAATTTTCATTTGAAATGCTCTTAAAACCCCCCAAAACCGCTTTGGGGGGTTGAAATGCTCTTAAAACCCCCCAAAGCGGTTTTGGGGCTCGCAAAATAAAAGAATTATATGTGTGTGGGGGGGTCTGCTCGGGTGAGTAAGGGGGTGTGTGTGTGTGTATACTTAACTGTGAGTTCAAGCAAGAAATTCGGCAAAAAAGTCGATCATCCCCCCCCCCCCTCCACTCCTCAAACGGATTGGTGTGAAGATAAAATGTGTGTCCTGTGTGAAGAATCCTCATTGGTTTTGCGCATGTGTATAGTCCATGCCGGGAGTTTATTTGCCTGGTACGGTACATAAATTATTTTTTGCCTCTTATTTCTTTCATAACCCTAAAAAAGCCGGGTCTTTTGAACCCATCTCTCAGCTGAGGGGGGCAAATTCCACCCCGAAGATCTTGGCTGTCTACCGCTCGTTCTCGACGGAAAAAACAATCTGTTACCAATTTTTTTGTTAATGTATTTAACTGCTTTTTCTAATTTCTTATGTATTTCTTTGTTTTTATACTTTTTGTTTTTAGTTTTCTCAATGAAATTTGTCGGCGCCACTATCATGACCATAAACAGTATGAAATTAATTGATTTTTGTCAGTAAAAATAAAAATGATACATTTATGAAACACATTTTGTGGAAACACAGTGTGTACTGTATGAAATCACGTTTTTGAGCAATTTTTTTTCTGACTTGCAAGTATAAAATGTTGCATAACTTCGGAACCGCATGCACGGACGTTGTGAATTTGGTTCCAGAATATGCGCGAGTTTAGAAAGAAAAAGTCATACCCCAAACTACATACACAAAATGTACAAAGATCATTTCGCTACAGACGAATTACCCTAAACCATATTTCTCCAGCTTTACCTTCATTGAATAAAAGTACTAAAATGAAAGAAAAATGCTATAATTATAGTCTGTTCTTGTATAGAGTTCATATCCATCAGAATTGATGCTCCTGGCACTCCACTATAAACCTTGAAGAGAAATCTCATGGTATCCTGTAATGAAGTATCAAGCACACTATAAGTGTGCACAGTAAATATTGTTACAAACACTCAACAACAACAAAAAAAAGAAAAAAGAAAGTAAACACTTTTTTGAAGTTCCAATTTTTCATAGAAGACTTTGATAAAAAAATCAGTCGCTGGGGTGACAAAACCTTGTATCTCAAATTTTGTTGAAAATCACTTTTTGCATAAATCTCCAGATAATCAGTCAAGTGATGTCCTGTCCAAATCCTAGCTCTCTTACCCCCCAAATGAAGCCACTACACCCCGTCAAAGGAAAGGAAATAAAATAAAATAAATAAAATAAAGGCAATCCCGTCGGTTATAGTGCTTTGGCCCTTGGCCGCCACGTTTTTTTTCGCTCTCCTGAACTTTTGACATTTTTGAGATATAAGGTTTTGTCGTCCCAGTAGGGATATATCATATATCAACTTAAAGAAAATGTAATGGTCTTTTGATCTGGGAGGTGAACATAAAGAGAAACTGTACACATGAGTGAACACACCTGTTTTTATCTTCCAAGGTACAAAAGTAAAAATTGCCAAAAAATGGACAGTTTACCATTCATGTGTTAATGCCCTTCCACATATCAATGGCAGCAAAATTTTAAACTTACAAAATTTAACGGCATAGTAATGAGCCTTCGCTCTCTATAAATCTGTTTCTCAAAAAAGGGGGAAATAAAGAAAAAAAAGAGAAGCTTCTGTTAAGTTCAGAATTTAAATGACATCTGGAGAAGACGCAAGGGTGAATAAATCCTCTAAATTTGATTTTTAATCATGTTTGCAATTAGGAAACTTAATTGTCTTTCAGCCTAGTAGGTAAAAATAAAATGCGCTTTATGCATGAGTGAACACATTCATTCAACCGTTCTAAATCACCAAAGTAAACTTTTAAAAAATCCTACCATTTGGGGTTTTCGTAAGTCAGCAACTTAAAATTCACTGGCATCGGTCATATTGCAATGGAAATTGCAAACAAAGCATGATTAAAGTTTGCGTGTTTAGTTGCACTTATAAAGAAAATCAATTTTCAAATCTAAAAAATAGATCATCACCTCTATTTCATTCTTTGGGTGTTTTAGATGTTTTCAAGCTGTACAAACATTTGGTTGCGACTTTTATTTTTAGATTGATAAGCAGGCAATTACCACACTCAGTATATAAATATTTTGAGTACTTCGAAAATTGGTATGATACGAGACAAAAAAGAAGCAAGTTTCTTATTCCAAAAGTGAAGACAGAACATGGTAAAAGCTCAATTGCATTCACGGGGTCAAAAATCTGGAATGCATTACCACTGGATTTGAAAAACCTCAATACTATAAAACATTTTAGCTACAGGCTTAGGAAATACATATTATGTGATTATGTTTAGATTTAGTTGTTTACTATACTTATGCCAACTATACTCTAGCATTGTACAGTTGTAAATGCAGGTAGTCTGTAGTTTTCACTCTGTTAGCTTTTGATGAATCCTGTACTTGATTATGTCTTGCCATATTTTATTTCATTCACACTTTCATGTATATATACATGTACAAATTATTACACTTTTTGTGTAAAAGAGGTCCTATGCCTCACTAGCTATTTTGCTATTTCTGTAGGGTCCTTTAACCAACTTCTATACATTTATGTTTTTATTGTTAGTCATGTTGTCCTGTTACCTTTTTATTGTTGGTAATAAAGTTATTCAATTCAATTCAATGTCAACAAAGAATGGTCAAACTGGCATAGAATGCAGGGGAGATTCAGGACAATGCTTTGGGGGCACGCTATTGCAAAACAACATTAGTGTTGCCTGGAATTGCAGTGCACTTAATTCCACATTTTACATCACTGAAATCATAAGTTCGTATATTCATAAAATCATGAAGTCATGAAATAAAAAGTAATATCTCATTTGGAGCTTTTAATCACCCATGTGGCTACTCCTAATGTTATTTAAATTTGGACCTAACAAAAGTTTCTTTTCTTTCATTTCTTCTTTTTTAGGGGGAGAGGGGGGTGGGGTGGGGAGAGACCCACCCCCTGTACCTTGGAAGAGAAAAATAAATGTGTTCACTCACGCATAAAATCTTTTCGCTCATTAACCAGATCAAAAGACGACTGAATTTCTTTTCATGTGATATAAAATTTTGATCACAGTCTTCTATGAAAAATCTGATTCGAGTGTATTTTATTCCTCTTGCAGTACCGCACTACAAAAAATAGGTTAAAGCATTATTACTCCAACAAGCATTATTGTAAACATTACAATAAGCAATAAACTGAAGTAACTGTATTCTTAAAAATATTATTAAAAACTAGATTTTGCTTCTTAATCTATCTTCCAATATCGTGGAGCCTTTGATTTCTCAAAACCCTCTGTAAACTATATGAAACGCACAATTTGCTATCTTTCTTGAAATCTGGGATGGTACTTTTGCGATCCATAACCACTTCATTATTAGCTGAATGGTTTGTTCACATTTGAGATTGCAATCAGCTGCTGTCATTATTTTTTTTTACCTAGAACTTCATGAAACAAGAATCTCGGGAATGTGAAGAGCATGAGAATACTCCAAGACAAGCACCACCAAGTAGGTCCTACATGTACGGTTGAATCATAGCACTGCATCATGCCCAGAATGTTTCGCAGGAGATAGCTACCTAGAACTGAGAGATAAATGTGCATGTGGAAAATCACTTTGAACTCCTGCAAAAGCTGAATGATCAGACGAGGATGAGCTCACTTTCATCTTTGTGTAACTAAAAGTGAGAACTGAAACAAACTTGTGATATAATTTTTCATTTGGTTTTAAAAGCACAAATCTGACATTATCGCTTCTCAAGGGGGGGGGGGTTGAGGTGGTTTCAAAATTTAAGGAAAAAAGGCATTTATTTGCCTATACTATTATTGCGAAATTCACTGTATATAGGCTAGGGAGAGATTTATTGGCAGACTTCCAATCTTTTCTCTATACAAGTTTGGTTAGCTATCCTGAAACTGTGTACATAAAATTACAGTTAATAAATGTTTATCATACATGACTGTAATTGTTGGCTGTACCTACCATTTTTACAGCACTCAGAGTATCATGGGACAATACTCAAAAGAATGTGACACCTCGCCATGTAGCACCTTCAACTGGAAAGCAAAACATCCATATCTGGGCAAACTGCTATGCGGCAGAAGACCCCCTGCCCTCCAAGTAAATGCAACACTTCCACAGGCAACACCAGGCCAGCTCGTAGCATTCCTTTGGAGCAAATCCTCCAAATCCCCCTATACCTTGCAAATCTCCACAAAGCAATGCTGAAGGAGTTCTGCCTAATCCTCGAGAGGACTTTTCCTCAGATTTTTAAGGCTCCTCCAAGAGAAAGGCACCAATACACGACAGTCTGCATAGAAAACAAAAATGGTAAGTAGACTTAATATGTCAGTATAATATAACGTAATATAATGTAATTTATTATGTAGACATGTTATTTTATAGCAGAGCTGCAGAAAGCAGTGCGAGTTAATGCAGTCAGTGCAATACTCTGGTGGCGAATCTATATAGACTATAATAATATAACAGATATTTCCTGGTCTTTCTCTTTAATAAATAACATTTCATCTCCCCTCCGAAGCTATATTTTTCCCTCGGGACAATATTTTCCGTCAGCGCTGTCATTTACTGTCGTCGGTCATATTGCAATGGAAATTGCAAACAAAGCATGATTAAAGTTTGCATGTTTAGTTTCACTTATAAAGAAAATCAATTTTCAAATCTAAAAATAGAACAAAGAATGGTCAAACTGGCATAGAATGCAGGGGAGATTAAGGACAATGCTTTGGGGATACGCTATTGCAAAACAGCATTAGTGTTGCCTGGAATTGCAGTGCACTTAATTCCACATTTTACATCACTGAACTCACACGTTCATATGTTCATAAAATCATGAAGTCATGAAATAAAAAGTAAGATCACATTTGGGGCTTTTAATCACCCATGTGGCTACTCCTAATGTTATTTAAATTTGGACCTAAGAAAAGTTTGTTTCTTTTCATTTCTTCTTTTTTGGGGGGAGGGGGGTGGGGGTGGGGGTGGGGAGCCGGTAGAGGGGGTGGGGAGAGACCCACCCCCTGTACCTTGGAAGAGAAAAATAAATGTGTTCACTCACGCATAAAATCTCTTTTTGCTCATTAACCAGATCAAAAGACGACTGAATTTCTTTTCATGTGATATAAAATTTTGATCACATCTTCTATAAAAAAATCTGAATCGAGTGTATTTTATTCCTCTTTCAGTACCGCACTACAAAAAAATATATTACAGCATTATTACACTAACAAGCATTATTGTAAATATTACCATAAGCCATAAACTAAAGAAACTGTATTCTTTAAAATATTATTAAAAACTAGATTTTCCTTCTTAATCTATCTTCCAGTATGTGGAGCCTTTGATTTCTCAAAAACCCTCTGTAAACTATATGAAATACACAATTTGCTATCTTTCTTGAAATTTGGGATGGTACTTTTGCGATGCATAACCACTTCATTATTAGCTGAATGGTTTGTTCACATTTGAGATTGTAATCAGCTGCTGTCATTATTTTTTTTTTTACCTAGAACTTCATGAAACAAGAAGCTCGGGAATGTGAAGAGCATGAGAATACTCCAAGACAAGCACCACCAAGTAGGTCCTACATGTACGGTTGAATCATAGCACTGCATCATGCCCAGAATGTTTCGCAGGAGATAGCTACCTAGAACTGAGAGATAAATGTGCATGGGGAAAATCACTTTGAACTCCTGCAAAAACTGAATGATCAGACAAGGATGAGCTCAATTTCATCTTTGTGTAACTAAAAGTGAGAACTGAAACAAACTTGTGATGTAATTTTTCATTTGGTTTTAAAAGCACAAATCTGACATTATCATTTCTCGGGGGTGGGGGTTGAGGTGGATTAAAAATTTAAGGAAAAAGGGCATATATTTGCCTATACTAAATTTATTATTGGGAAATTCACTGTATATAGGCTAGGGAGAGATTTGGCAGACTTCCAATCTTATTTCTATACAAGTTTGGTTAGCTTTTCCTGAAACTGTGTGCATAAAATTACAGTTACTAAATGTTTATCATACATGACTGTAATTGTTGGCTGTACCTACCATTTTTACAGCACTCAGAGTATCATGGGATAATACTCAAAAGAATGTGACACCTCGCCATGTAGCACCTTCAACTGGAAAGCAAAACATCCATATCTGGGCAAACTGCTATGCGGCAGAAGACCCCCTGCCCTCCAAGTAAATGCAACACTTCCACAGGCAACACCAAGCCAGCTCGTAGCATTACTTTGGAGCAAATCCTCCAACTCCCCTAGACCTAGCAAATCTCCACAAGCAATGCTGAAGGAGTTTTATCTAATCCTCGAGAGGGCTTTTCCTCAGATTTTTAAGGCTCCTCCAAGAGAAAGGCACCAATACATGACAGTCTGCATAGAAAACAAAATTGGTAAGTAGACTTAATATGTCAGTATAATATAACATAATATAATGTAATTTATTATGTAGACATGTTATTTTATAGCAGAGCTGCAGAAAGCAGTGCGAGTTAATGCAGTCAGTGCAATACTCTGGTGGCGAATCTATATAGACTATAATAATATAACAGATATTTCCTGGTCTTTCTCTTTAATAAATAACATTTCATCTCCCCTCCGAAGCTATATTTTTCCCTCGGGACAATATTTTCCGTCAGCGCTGTCATTTACTGTCGTCGGTCATATTGCAATGGAAATTGCAAACAAAGCATGATTAAAGTTTGCATGTTTAGTTGCACTTATAAAGAAAATCAATTTTCAAATCTAAAAATAGAACAAAGAATGGTCAAACTGGCATAGAATGCAGGGGAGATTAAGGACAATGCTTTGGGGATACGCTATTGCAAAACAGCAATAGTGTTGCCTGGAATTGCAGTGCACTTAATTCCACATTTTACATCACTGAACTCATACGTTCATATGTTCATAAAATCATGAAGTCATGAAATAAAAAGTAAGATCACATTTGGGGCTTTTAATCACCCATGTGGCTACTCCTAATGTTATTTAAATTTGGACCTAACAAAAGTTTGTTTCTTTTCATTTCTTCTTTTTTGGGGGGAGGGGGGTGGGAGTGGGGATGGGGAGCCAGTAGAGGGGGTGGGGAGAGACCCACCCCCTGTACATTGGAAGAGAAAAATAAATGTGTTCACTCACGCATAAAATCTCTTTTTGCTCATTAACCAGATCAAAAGACGTCTGAATTTCTTTTCATGTGATATAAAATTTTGATCACAGTCTTCTATAAAAAAATCTGAATCGAATGTATTTTATTCCTCTTTCAGTACCGCACTACAAAAAAATAGGTTAAAGCATTATTACACTAACAAGCATTATTGTAAATATTACCATAAGCCATAAACTAAAGAAACTGTATTCTTTAAAATATTATTAAAAACTAGATTTTCCTTCTTAATCTATCTTCCAATATCGTGGAGCCTTTGATTTCTCAAAAACCCTCTGTAAACTATATGAAATACACAATTTGCTATCTTTCTTGAAATTTGGGATGGTACTTTTGCGATGCATAACCACTTCATTATTAGCTGAATGGTTTGTTCACATTTGAGACTGTAATCAGCTGCTGTCATTATTTTTTTTTTACCTAGAACTTCATGAAACAAGAAGCTCGGGAATGTGAAGAGCATGAGAATACTCCAAGACAAGCACCACCAAGTAGGTCCTACATGTACGGTTGAATCATAGCACTGCATCATGCCCAGAATGTTTCGCAGGAGATAGCTACCTAGAACTGAGAGATAAGTGTGCATGGGGAAAATCACTTTGAACTCCTGCAAAAACTGAATGATCAGACAAGGATGAGCTCAATTTCATCTTTGTGTAACTAAAAAGTGAGAACTGAAACAAACTTGTGATGTAATTTTTCATTTGGTTTTAAAAGCACAAATCTGACATTATCATTTCTCGGGGGGGGGGGGTTGAGGTGGATTAAAAATTTAAGGAAAAAGGGCATATATTTGCCTATACTAAATTTATTATTGGGAAATTCACTGTATATAGGCTAGGGAGAGATTTGGCAGACTTCCAATCTTATTTCTATACAAGTTTGGTTAGCTTTTCCTGAAACTGTGTGCATAAAATTACAGTTACTAAATGTTTATCATACATGACTGTAATTGTTGGCTGTACCTACCATTTTTACAGCACTCAGAGTATCATGGGATAATACTCAAAAGAATGTGACACCTCGCCATGTAGCATCTTCAACTGGAAAGCAAAACATCCATATCTGGGCAAACTGCTATGCGGCAGAAGACCCCCTGCCCTCCAAGTAAATGCAACACTTCCACAGGCAACACCAAGCCAGCTCGTAGCATTACTTTGGAGCAAATCCTCCAACTCCCCTAGACCTAGCAAATCTCCACAAGCAATGCTGAAGGAGTTTTGTCTAATCCTCGAGAGGGCTTTTCCTCAGATTTTTAAGGCTCCTCCAAGAGAAAGGCACCAATACATGACAGTCTGCATAGAAAACAAAAATGGTAAGTAGACTTGATATGTCAATATAATATAACATAATATAATGTAATTTATTATGTAGACATGTTATTTTATAGCAGAGCTGCAGAAAGCAGTGCGAGTTGATGCAGTCAGTGCAATACTCTGGTGGTGAATCTATATAGACTATAATAATAATAATAATAATACAATCCTGGTCTATCTCTTTAATAAATAACATTTCATCTCCCCTCCGAAGCTATATTTTTGCCTCGGGACAATATTTTCCCTTAGCGCTGCGCGCTTCGGAGAAAATATAATCCTTTAGGTAAAATATAACTCCGTCGGGGAAATGTTATGCTAAATTAAACCTGTAGGCAGGCAATATCTGTACAGTATTGCCCGCTCGAAAAATTCAATGGCAAAATGCGCGTTAAACAGCGGGCAAAAACACAGACCGAACATCCGGGTATTTCTTGAGGCAGCAAGTGAAGTCGCGTACTGCATTTCACAAGATACCATTAACTGTTGGGGGGGGGGGGGCGTGGTCCACAAAGCTGTGTGTAAAGTTAGGCATGATTTTTTACTTGAATATGAAAAGCTAGACAGGATTCTCAATCATCATTAATCAAATATGCTAAAATTTTAATACTTATGTAGTTGAAAAAAATCATACCACCCTCCAACCTAATTTTTGACTAGCACTTATTTGAATGATGTAATTGCAGTAGATTGAATGATTAAGCTTGATTTTACCAAATTCCCTACCTTGTTTTCCATCTAGGTGAACATTGGTACCATTGATGAAAATCCATCTACAGCTGCAGGAATAGGCATTCTGAGATCCCTACACAAGTATGTCCCAACTGTGAATCAAGCAATTCAGTATCCTATCATAATGCACTGCGATGGAGGGGCTATAGGGTTAGCGACATGTTTTTTTAAAATCATCATCTGAGGCTGCTACCTTGGAAAACCTAAGAACAGAGTTCAACTTCTGGCACACAAAAAAGGAAAGTCATCAAAGAGTCTCAACCAAACCGAGGAGTTTGTCCACTTTTCAGTCGAGAGCTACGTTATTCTTCTTGTGATGAAGCTGCTGAATATGAAGACGGTAATGAATTTGATCCGGTATTAAGTCCCAGGACCTGAACCCTAACCAAGTCAACTTTTTATTCCTTACACGTATTATACACCACACTGTTAATATAAAAATGTTGAAAACACCATCAATATCGCATTCTTACAAATTGTCATTACTTTCAGTATTTCTGGATAATCTACCAAAATTTGCCCATGTCACACCACTTATAAGGGAATTACACTTGGTGCTTACATGCCTATTAACTGATCTAGTCATTAACCCTTACTGTACTGGACCATTTTGAGTACCTCTCTGACGGGAGGGGGGGGGGGCTTGGAGGACCCCCCCCCCCCCATGATCTCGGCCATCAACAACGCGATCGCGACAAAAATTGGCTTACATGTCGACTGCGACATACTCTACCACATTTTATTGTTGATTTTTGAATTTAAGTTATTCAGTTATGCTAATTTATGCGTGATTTATGCGTCAAATCAAAGTTTTTGCTGCAAACCATTACATAAAGCTCCAAATATAATTTTTGGTGTAGATACTCTTTGTAGTGTTCTTAGCAAATGTACTTTTAAAAAAATTCCGATACTAAAATCAATTCTGTATGTATTTTATTGTTTTATTTCTTTTGTATTTCGTTTTTAGACCTTTTTGTTTTTATTGTTTTTTTTCGATGAAATTTGTCGACGACACTTCTGTGATTAAAAAATAGCATAAGATAAACTGATACTAATATGTAAAAGCAAAAGTAATCATACATTTATAGATTTTAACTTGAAACACAATTTGTATTGGATCTGTACATGAAATCACGTTTTTGAGTAATATTTGGTCCAACGTGCATGTATAAAATTATGCGTTACTTTGGAAAAGCATGCCTAGGTTTCACAACTTTGGTCTCAAAAGACGCGCGAGACTTGAAAGTAAAAATTAATGAAACGTCGCAGCGATAGCTTTTCGCGAAGCAGACGTATACCACAAAACCTCAAAGCCTCCCCCCTCCCCCAAGTGCAATAAGGGTTAAAGCCATAAATGGTCAGCCTCCTAGTTATTATATTACTGAATTACTGAACTTTAAACTTAAGCCCCAAATTCATGATCTCTGTAGTACAGATGATACATAGATATTGCAAATCCCCAGAATTAAAACTAAAATAATCCCAGGTGATCAAACCAATACCGGCAGTTAAAGTGTAATTTATTTGGGGACCCACTGTCCCCAGTCATTTTCATAGCATGTTTTAATCCATTACTGGAGTACTTATGTCAAATCAAGGAACAATCAGGTTATGATTAGAACGTATCCAAGGTGATTACACATACGCTGACGACTTTAACCTGATCACGAACAATAAATGTCAACATCAAAAGATCACTGACCGCCTATGTAAATACAGTGCGTCGATGGGACTTTACCTAAAACCGGAAAAGTGTTGTAGCTTATCAGTCTGTGGAGGCACTCCTGAAGAAGTGCTCTTCGCTCTGGAAAACGAAACCATCAGATCCATCAAAGACAAACCTCATAGTTTCCTTGGTTCTCATATATGTTACAGAGGTAAAACATCAGAAGTATACGATTTTGTCAAGGATGAGATAGAACTGAAACTGAACAGAATTGATCAAACTTTGATTAGACCCGAATAAAAAGTTGCAGGATACAGTCGATACCTTCAGCCCTCAATGCGTTTCATGCTAACAGTGCACACTCTTCATAAAACCTACCTAGAAAATCTCGACCTACTCACCAGTAAGTTCCTGAAGAAATGGCTCAGAATCCCACCTCGAGGAGCAATCTTGCTACTGTTCATTTACCCCATCCCTCGCCTATCAGATATTTACTGGCAGTGTCATAGCCTCGCTTACAGTAGATCAAGAATGGAAAGCAACGCCATTGTAAGCCATGCTTTAGACTCTACCCTTGAAAGGGAGTCACAGTGGACCCGAGGGATCCCGATCTGCAACCAACCACATAAGTTCAATTTTTTTCTTTTCTTAAAATGACGTATCAAACTTTTGTCGATTTTGATTACAATAATCCAAATTCCAGAAACGAATATGCTAAAATTTCCTGGCATATTTCACGAGACCGTATGATACAAGTGTCCGATTATCGTTCCATTTATGTTAAATAGAATTATGTGTCTTACACATATTCCTATATTTCGTTCAGATTAAAAAGAAAATTCCTTTCTTCAAACATTCCCCCTCATGAATCTTATATACCATGCTTTTGTATCATTATGCTTTCAAAATGATCACATTCATGTACGTTTTATTTTGTTTTGTTTTGTTTTATGTTTGATTTCCTTCTGTATAATTTGTTTTACTACGACCAGCCATTTATCTGGAATGGGAGATTGGACCTGGTCATTTTTCTCGAGTTATCTACTTTTACCTTGATCTTGAATAAAGACGTGATTTAACAACAAAATGCAGACTGATGATGTACCAGCAGGCTTTCCGGAACACGGTAACATGAACCACAAGAAAGATTACTTGAAACAAGTTGCCAGACAGGTTATTACACATGTGTGGGCACCAGTGACCGACATCACATCTGCTCCAGACAAATTCAAGAGCGGAGTGAGCAGAGAAGTGCTAGACCTTCCTTACACCTACTGCCCCTTGAAACATGTTGCCAGAGAGGTTATTTCACATGTGTGGGCACCAGTGAATTAACAGGACATCAACGACATCACATCTGCCCCAGACAAATTCAAGAGCGGAGTGAGCAGAGAAGTGCTAAACCTTCCTTACACCTACTGCCCCTTGAAACAAGTTGGCATACAGGTTATTTCACATGTGTGGGCACCAGTGAATTAACAGGACATCAACAACATCACATCTGCTCCAGACAAATTCAAGAGCGGAGTGAGCAGAGAAGTGCTAGACCTTCCTTACAGCTACTGCCCCTTGAAACAAGTTGCCAGACAGGTTATTTCACATGTGTGGGCACCAGTGAATCAACAGGACATCGACGACACCACATCTGCTCCAGATAAATTCAAGAGCGGAGTGAGCACAGAAATGCTGGACCTTCCTTGCACCTACTGCCCTTGCAAAGAAGGTAGAACAGTTTGAACATAACCATTTAATAATAAGACATACACCTGTATATCTTAAAAGCAAGAGTATAGATCCAGCTTAACATTTCGATGTGAAAAACACTCACACTTGTAGTTACATATTGTAATAAAAAAGAAATGGAATCGTTCAGCCAATTATATTTTACCTTTACTTATAACTCTACTTGAAATGCAGCTACCACCAAAAGAGGTATCAGGTTTTAAAATTGTCATATTTTTCGGGGGTTTACTCGAGACCACTCTTAGCCTGTTGTTGTGTGTTGTATGAATTTAATGTTAGTATAACACACAATTTTCAAAAAGTATTAGCCCAGGTTATGTTGGGTTTAGTTTTCAATGCATTAAATAAAAAAGAAAATCTGTTGGGACGTGAATAAAAAATGATTACAGATCAAAGCATTATGAAATTTGACAACTTTCACAAAATACCTCAGTGATTCACTCAATACTGATTGAATTCTCACCAACCCGGATTAAACACAAAATAAGCATTCAGTATGCAGTATGACTACAGCTGTATACGAAGACAGAAGACATATCATCCATTTATCACAGCCTCAGAGTATTATATGCAAAGTATTTAATATATCTTATTATAGATACATGAGAGGAAATGACTGAGTGCAGCAACACACTATGCACCAACGGATTGTTCTTCCATCTCCCCCATGTTGATTTGACACCCTCAACTCTGCTAAACACCAGAACGGATTAGTACTGTAGCGATGTGTGTCGAGCTACAAGAAGATCTCCCTTCTGTATATGCTCAACAAACTTTGAAGGGAGGGCAAGTGTCCAATGTGAGAATGCACGATGTATATATGGAAAAATTTTCCACCTAAGCTGCATTGGGCTAGACAAAATGCCAGAAAAACAACAACTTACAGTATATTCATGCACCGTCACCTTTAACATCCTATCATTTGTGTCTTTTGAGCAAAGTCAATATTTCAATGTGGAATCATAAAAGATACAGTTTGTCCATTTCTTTTTCAAGGTTGGACTGATAATGACACCCAGCTTGTTACCGAGAAAATTCAAAAAGCCATACATATACAACGGCCCAGAAGAAGAGAAGTCTGTCTACCAGACGCAAGCTGTTAGAACGATGACTGCGGAGGCTGAGGTGATGGCACTCAGATCAAGAAAACATTTCGATGAATTACACGCTATCGACAAGGATATGGAGGAAAGACTTAAGACAATAAGGTACAGTGATATTAAAAACATGCTTTTGTATCATTATGCTTTCAAAATGATCGTATTCATGTTCGTCTTATTTTGTTTTGTTCTGTTTTAGGTTTGATTTCCTTCTGAATAATTTGTTTTACTACGACCTGCCATTTATCCCGAATGGGAGATTGGACCTGGTCATTTTTCTCGAGTTATCTACTTTTACCTTGATCTTGAATAAAGACATGATTTAACAACAAAATGCAGACTGATGATGTACCAGCAGGCTTTCCGGAACACGGTAACATGAACCACAAGAAAGATTACTTGAAACAAGTTGCCAGACAGGTTATTTCACATGTGTGGGCACCAGTCAATCGACAGGACATGAACGACATCACATCTGCTCCAGACAAATTCAAGAGCGGAGTGAGCACAGAAATGCTGGACCTTCCTTACACCTACTGCCCCTGCAAAGGAGGAGGAACAGTTCGAACATAACCATTTAATAAGACATACACCTGTATATCTTAAAAGCAAGAGTATAGATCCAGCTTAACATTACGATGTGAAAAACACTCACACTTGTAGTTACATATTGTAATAAAAAAGAAATGGAATCGTTCAGCCAATTATATTTTACCTTTACTTATAACTCTACTTGAAATGCAGCTACCACCAAAAGAGGTATCAGGTTTTGAAATTGTCATATTTTTTCGGGGGTTTACTCGAGACCACTCTTAGCCTGTTGTTGTGTGTTGTATGAATTTCATCTAAGTCTAACACACAATTTTCAAAAAGTATTAGCTCAGGTTATGTTGGGTTTAGTTTTCAATGCATTAAATAAAAAAGAAAACCTATTGGGACGTGAATAAAAAAATGATTACAGATCAAAGCATAATAAAATTTGACAACTTTCACAAAATATCAGTGATTCAATCAATACTGATTGAATTCTCACCAACCCGGATTAAACACAAAATAAGCATACAGTATGCGGTATGACTACAGCTGTATACGAAGACAGAAGACATATCATCCATTTATCAAAGCATCACAGTATTATATGCAAAGTATTTAATATATCTTATTATAGATACAGGAGAGGAAATGACTGAGTGCAGCAACACACTATGCACCAACGGATTGTTCTTCCATCTCTCCCATGTTGACTTGACACCCTCAACTCTGCCAAACACCAGAACGGATTAGTACTGTAGCGATGTGTGTCGAGCTACAAGAAGATCTCCCTTCTGTATATGCTCAACAAACTTTGAAGGGAGGGCAAGTGTCCAATGTGAGAATGCACGATGTACATATGGAAAAATTTTCCACCTAAGCTGCACTGGGCTAGACAAAATGCCAGAAAAAGAACAACATACAGTATATTCATGCACCGTCACCTTTAACATCCTATCATTTGTGTCTTTTGAGCAAAAGTCAATATTTCAATGTGGAATCATAAAAGATACAGTTTGTCCATTTCTTTTTCAAGGTTGGACTGATAATGACACCCAGCCTGTTACCGAGAAAATTCAAAAAGCCATACATATACAACGGCCCAGAAGAAGGGAAGTCTGTCTACCAGACGTAAGCTGTTAGAACCATGATTGCGGAGGCTGAGGTTATGGCACTCAGATCAAGAAAACATTCCGATGAATTACACGCTATCGACAAGGATATGGAGGAAAGACTTAAGACAATAAGGTAAAGTGATATTAAAGACATGCTTTTGTATCATTATGCTTTCAAAATGATCACATTCATGTTCATTTTATTTTGTTTTGTTCTGTTTTATGTTTGATTTCCTTCTGTATAATTTGTTTTACTACGACCTGCCATTTATCCCGAATGGGAGATTGGACCTGGTCATTTTTCTCGAGTTATCTACTTTTACCTTGATCTTGAATAAAGACATGATTTAACAACAAAATGCAGACTGATGATGTACCAGCAGGCTTTCCGGAACACGGTAACATGAACCACAAGAAAGATTACTTGAAACAAGTTGCCAGACAGGTTATTTCACATGTGTGGGCACCAGTCAATCGACAGGACATGAACGACATCACATCTGCTCCAGACAAATTCAAGAGCGGAGTGAGCAGAGAAGTGCTAGACCTTCCTTACACCTACTGCCCCCAAGTTGCCAGACAGGTTATTTTACATGTGTGGGCACCAGTGAATTAACAGGACATCAACGACATCACATCTGCTCAAGACAAAATTCAAGAGCGGAGTGAGCACAGAAATGCTGGACCTTCCTTACACCTACTGCCCCTGCAAAGAAGGAGGAACAGTTCGAACATAACCATTTAATAAGACATACACCTGTATATCTTAAAAGCAAGAGTATAGATCCAGCTTAACATTACGATGTGAAAAACACTCACACTTGTAGTTACATATCGTATTAAAAAGAAATGGAATCGTTCAGTCAATTATGTTTTACCTTTACTTATAACTCTACTTGAAATGCAGCTACCACCAAAAGAGGTATCAGGTTTTGAAATTGTCATATTTTTTCGGGGGTTTACTCGAGACCACTCTTAGCCTGTTGTTGTGTGTTGTATGAATTTCATCTAAGTCTAACACACAATTTTCAAAAAGTATTAGCCCAGGTTATGTTGGGTTTAGTTTTCAATGCATTAAATAAAAAAGAAAACCTATTGGGACGTGAATAAAAAAATGATTACAGATCAAAGCATAATAAAATTTGACAACTTTCACAAAATATCAGTGATTCAATCAATACTGATTGAATTCTCACCAACCCGGATTAAACACAAAATAAGCATACAGTATGCGGTATGACTACAGCTGTATACGAAGACAGAAGACATATCATCCATTTATCAAAGCATCACAGTATTATATGCAAAGTATTTAATATATCTTATTATAGATACAGGAGAGGAAATGACTGAGTGCAGCAACACACTATGCACCAACGGATTGTTCTTCCATCTCTCCCATGTTGACTTGACACCCTCAACTCTGCCAAACACCAGAACGGATTAGTACTGTAGCGATGTGTGTCGAGCTACAAGAAGATCTCCCTTCTGTATATGCTCAACAAACTTTGAAGGGAGGGCAAGTGTCCAATGTGAGAATGCACGATGTACATATGGAAAAATTTTCCACCTAAGCTGCACTGGGCTAGACAAAATGCCAGAAAAAGAACAACATACAGTATATTCATGCACCGTCACCTTTAACATCCTATCATTTGTGTCTTTTGAGCAAAAGTCAGTATTTCAATGTGGAATCATAAAAGATACAGTTTGTCCATTTCTTTTTCAAGGTTGGACTGATAATGACACCCAGCTTGTTACCGAGAAAATTCAAAAAGCCATACATATACAACGGCCCAGAGGAAGGGAAGTCTGTCTACCAGACGTAAGCTGTTAGAACCATGATTGCGGAGGCTGAGGTTATGGCACTCAGATCAAGAAAACATTCCGATGAATTACACGCTATCGACAAGGATATGGAGGAAAGACTTAAGACAATAAGGTACAGTGATATTAAAGACATGCTTTTGTATCATTATGCTTTCAAAATGATCACATTCATGTTCATTTTATTTTGTTTTGTTCTGTTTTATGTTTGATTTCCTTCTGTATAATTTGTTTTACTACGACCTGCCATTTATCCCGAATGGGAGATTGGACCTGGTCATTTTTCTCGAGTTATCTACTTTTACCTTGATCTTGAATAAAGACATGATTTAACAACAAAATGCAGACTGATGATGTACCAGCAGGCTTTCCGGAACACGATAACATGAACCACAAGAAAGATTACTTGAAACAAGTTGCCAGACAGGTTATTTCACATGTGTGGGCACCAGTGAATTAACAGGACATCAACAACATCACATCTGCTCCAGACAAATTCAAGAGCGGAGTGAGCACAGAAATGCTGGACCTTCCTTACACCTACTGCCCCTGCAAAGAAGGTAGAACAGTTTGAACATAACCATTTAATAATAAGACATACACCTGTATATCTTAAAAGCAAGAGTATAGATCCGGCTTAACATTTCGATGTGAAAAACACTCACACTTGTAGTTACATATTGTAATAAAAAAGAAATGGAATCGTTCAGCCAATTATATTTTACCTTTACTTATAACTCTACTTGAAATGCAGCTACCACCAAAAGAGATATCAGGTTTTGAAATTGTCATATTTTTCGGGGGGTTACTCGAGACCACTCTTAGCCTCTTGCTGTGTGTTGTATGAATTTCATCTAAGTATATCACACAATTATCAAAAAGTATTGGCCCAGGTTATGTTGGGTTTAGTTTTCAATGCATTAAATAAAAAAGAAACTCTGTTGGGACGTGAATAAAAAAGTGATTACAGATCAAAGCATAATAAAACTTGACAACTTTCACAAAATATCTCAGTAATTCAATCAATACTGATTGAATTCTCACCAAACCGGATTAAACACAAAATAAGCATTTAGTATGCAATATGACTACAGCTGTATACGAAGACAGAAGACATATCCATTTATCACAGCCTCAGAGTATTATATGCAAAGTATTTAATATATCTTATTATAGATACAGGAGAGAAAATGACTGAGTGCAGAAATACACTATGCACCAACGGATTGTTCTTCCATCTCCCCCATGTTGACTTGACACCCTCAACTCTGCTAAACACCAGAACGGATTAGTACTGTAGCGATGTGTGTCGAGCTACAAGAAGATCTCCCTTCTGTATATGCTCAACAAACTTTGAAGGGAGGGCGAGTGTCCAATGTGAGAATGCACGATGTATATATGGAAAAATTTTCCACCTAAGCTGCATTGGGCTAGACAAAATGCCAGAAAAACAACAACTTACAGTATATTCATGCACCGTCACCTTTAACATCCTATCATTTGTGTCTTTTGAGCAAAGTCAATATTTCAATGTGGAATCATAAAAGATACAGTTTTTCCATTTCTTTTTCAAGGTTGGACTGATAATGACACCCAGCTTGTTACCGAGAAAATTCAAAAAGCCATACATATACAACGGCCCAGAAGTAGAGAAGTCTGTCTACCAGACGCAAGCTGTTAGAACGATGACTGCGGAGGCTGAGGTGATGGCACTCAGATCAAGAAAACATTTCGATGAATTACACGCTATCGACAAGGATATGGAGGAAAGACTTAAGACAATAAGGTACAGTGATATTAAAAACAGGCTTTTGTATCATTATGCTTTCAAAATGATCACATTCATGTTCATTTTATTTTGTTTTGTTCTGTTTTATGTTTGATTTTCATTTGTATAATTTGTTTTACTACGACCTGCCATTTATCCGGAATGGGAGATTGGACCTGGTCATTTTTCTCGAGTTATCTACTTTTACCTTGATCTTGAATAAAGACATGATTTAACAACAGAATGCAGACTGATGATGTAACAGCAGGCTTTCCGGAACACGGTAACATGAACCACAAGAAAGATTACTTGAAACGAGTTGCCAGACAGGTTATTTCACATGTGTGGGCACCAGTGAACGACATCACATCTGCCCCAGACAAATTCAAGAGCGGAGTCAACAGAGAAATGCTAGACCTTCCTTACACCTACTGCCCCTCGAAACAAGTTGCCAGACGGGTTATTTCACATGTGTGGGCACCAGTGAGTTAACAGGACATCAACGACATCACATCTGCCCCAGACAAATTCAAGAGCAGAGTGAGCAGAGAAATGCTGGACCTTCCTTACACCTACTGCCCCTTGAAACAAGTTACTAGACAGGTTATTTCACATGTGTGGGCACCAATTAATCAACAGGACATCGACGACATCACATCTGCTCCAGACAAATTCAAGAGCGGAGTGAGCAGAGAAATGCTGGACCTTCCTTACACCTACTGCCCCTGCAAAGAAGGTAGAACAATTTGAAATGCAGCTACCACCAAAAGAGGTATCAGGTTTTGAAATTGTCATATTTTTCGGGGGGTTACTCGAGAGCACTCTTAGCCTGTTGTTGTGTGTTGTATGAATTTAATGTTAGTATAACACACAATTAAAAGTATTAGCCCAGGTTATGTTAGGTTTAGTTTTCAATGAATTAAATAAAAAAGAAAACCTGTTGGGACATGAATAAAAAATGATTACAGATCAAAGCATAATAAAATTTGACAACTTTCACAAAATATCTCAGTGATTCAATCAATACTGATTGAATTCTCACCAACCCGGATTAAACACAAAATAAGCATTCAGTATGCAGTATGACTGCAGCTGTATACGAAGACAGAAGACATATCATCCATTTATCAAAGCATCACAGTATTATATGCAAAGTATTTAATATATCTGATTATAGATACAGGAGAGGAAATGACTGAGTGCAGCAACACACTATGCACCAACGGATTGTTCTTCCATCTCTCCCATTTTGACCCGACACCCTCAACTCTGCCAAACACCAGAACGGATTAGTACTGTAGCGATGTGTGTCGAGCTACAAAAAGATCTCCCTTGTGTATATGCTCAACAAACTTTGAAGGGAGGGCGAGCGTCCAATGTGAAAATGCACGATGCCCATATGGAAAATTTTTCCACCTAAGCTGCATTGGGCTAGACAAAATGCCAGAAAAACAACAACTTACAGTATATTCATGCACTGTCACCTTCAACATCCTATCATTTGTGTCTTTTGAGCAAAAGTCAATATTTCAATGTGGAAACATCAAAGATACAGTTTGTCCATTTCTTTTTCAAGGTTGGACTGATAATGACACCCAGCTTGTTACCGGGAAAATTCAAAAGCCATACATATACAACGGCCTAGAAGAAGAAGAGAAGTCTGTCTACCAGACGCAAGCTGTTAGAACGATGACTGCGGAGGCTGAGGTGATGGCACTCAGATCAAGAAAACATTTCGATGAATTACACGCTATCGACAAGGATATGGAGGAAAGACTTAAGACAATAAGGTACAGTGATATTAAAAACATGCTTTTGTATCATTATGCTTTCAAAATGATCGTATTCATGTTCGTCTTATTTTGTTTTGTTCTGTTTTAGGTTTGATTTCCTTCTGAATAATTTGTTTTACTACGACCTGCCATTTATCCCGAATGGGAGATTGGACCTGGTCATTTTTCTCGAGTTATCTACTTTTACCTTGATCTTGAATAAAGTCATGATTTAACAACAAAATGCAGACTGATGATGTACCAGCAGGCTTTCCGGAACACGGTAACATGAACCACAAGAAAGATTACTTGAAACAAGTTGCCAGACAGGTTATTTCACATGTGTGGGCACCAGTCAATCGACAGGACATGAACGACATCACATCTGCTCCAGACAAATTCAAGAGCGGAGTGAGCACAGAAATGCTGGACCTTCCTTACACCTACTGCCCCTGCAAAGGAGGAGGAACAGTTCGAACATAACCATTTAATAAGACATACACCTGTATATCTTAAAAGCAAGAGTATAGATCCAGCTTAACATTACGATGTGAAAAACACTCACACTTGTAGTTACATATTGTAATAAAAAAGAAATGGAATCGTTCAGCCAATTATATTTTACCTTTACTTATAACTCTACTTGAAATGCAGCTACCACCAAAAGAGGTATCAGGTTTTGAAATTGTCATATTTTTTCGGGGGTTTACTCGAGACCACTCTTAGCCTGTTGTTGTGTGTTGTATGAATTTCATCTAAGTCTAACACACAATTTTCAAAAGTATTAGCCCAGGTTATGTTGGGTTTAGTTTTCAATGCATTAAATAAAAAAGAAAACCTATTGGGACGTGAATAAAAAAATGATTACAGATCAAAGCATAATAAAATTTGACAACTTTCACAAAATATCAGTGATTCAATCAATACTGATTGAATTCTCACCAACCCGGATTAAACACAAAATAAGCATACAGTATGCGGTATGACTACAGCTGTATACGAAGACAGAAGACATATCATCCATTTATCAAAGCATCACAGTATTATATGCAAAGTATTTAATATATCTTATTATAGATACAGGAGAGGAAATGACTGAGTGCAGCAACACACTATGCACCAACGGATTGTTCTTCCATCTCTCCCATGTTGACTTGACACCCTCAACTCTGCCAAACACCAGAACGGATTAGTACTGTAGCGATGTGTGTCGAGCTACAAGAAGATCTCCCTTCTGTATATGCTCAACAAACTTTGAAGGGAGGGCAAGTGTCCAATGTGAGAATGCACGATGTACATATGGAAAAATTTTCCACCTAAGCTGCATTGGGCTAGACAAAATGCCAGAAAAAGAACAACATACAGTATATTCATGCACCGTCACCTTTAACATCCTATCATTTATGTCTTTTGAGCAAAAGTCAGTATTTCAATGTGGAATCATAAAAGATACAGTTTGTCCATTTCTTTTTCAAGGTTGGACTGATAATGACACCCAGCTTGTTACCGAGAAAATTCAAAAAGCCATACATATACAACGGCCCAGAGGAAGGGAAGTCTGTCTACCAGACGTAAGCTGTTAGAACCATGATTGCGGAGGCTGAGGTTATGGCACTCAGATCAAGAAAACATTCCGATGAATTACACGCTATCGACAAGGATATGGAGGAAAGACTTAAGACAATAAGGTACAGTGATATTAAAGACATGCTTTTGTATCATTATGCTTTCAAAATGATCACATTCATGTTCATTTTATTTGTTTTGTTCTGTTTTATGTTTGATTTCCTTCTGTATAATTTGTTTTACTACGACCTGCCATTTATCCCGAATGGGAGATTGGACCTGGTCATTTTTCTCGAGTTATCTACTTTTACCTTGATCTTGAATAAAGACATGATTTAACAACAAAATGCAGACTGATGATGTACCAGCAGGCTTTCCGGAACACGATAACATGAACCACAAGAAAGATTACTTGAAACAAGTTGCCAGACAGGTTATTTCACATGTGTGGGCACCAGTGAATTAACAGGACATCAACAACATCACATCTGCTCCAGACAAATTCAAGAGCGGAGTGAGCACAGAAATGCTGGACCTTCCTTACACCTACTGCCCCTGCAAAGAAGGTAGAACAGTTTGAACATAACCATTTAATAATAAGACATACACCTGTATATCTTAAAAGCAAGAGTATAGATCCAGCTTAACATTTCGATGTGAAAAACACTCACACTTGTAGTTACATATTGTAATAAAAAAGAAATGGAATCGTTCAGCCAATTATATTTTACCTTTACTTATAACTCTACTTGAAATGCAGCTACCACCAAAAGAGATATCAGGTTTTGAAATTGTCATATTTTTCGGGGGGTTACTCGAGACCACTCTTAGCCTCTTGCTGTGTGTTGTATGAATTTCATCTAAGTATATCACACAATTATCAAAAAGTATTGGCCCAGGTTATGTTGGGTTTAGTTTTCAATGCATTAAATAAAAAAGAAACTCTGTTGGGACGTGAATAAAAAAGTGATTACAGATCAAAGCATAATAAAACTTGACAACTTTCACAAAATATCTCAGTAATTCAATCAATACTGATTGAATTCTCACCAAACCGGATTAAACACAAAATAAGCATTTAGTATGCAATATGACTACAGCTGTATACGAAGACAGAAGACATATCCATTTATCACAGCCTCAGAGTATTATATGCAAAGTATTTAATATATCTTATTATAGATACAGGAGAGAAAATGACTGAGTGCAGAAATACACTATGCACCAACGGATTGTTCTTCCATCTCCCCCATGTTGACTTGACACCCTCAACTCTGCTAAACACCAGAACGGATTAGTACTGTAGCGATGTGTGTCGAGCTACAAGAAGATCTCCCTTCTGTATATGCTCAACAAACTTTGAAGGGAGGGCGAGTGTCCAATGTGAGAATGCACGATGTATATATGGAAAAATTTTCCACCTAAGCTGCATTGGGCTAGACAAAATGCCAGAAAAAGAACAACTTACAGTATATTCATGCACCGTCACCTTTAACATCCTATCATTTGTGTCTTTTGAGCAAAGTCAATATTTCAATGTGGAATCATAAAAGATACAGTTTTTCCATTTCTTTTTCAAGGTTGGACTGATAATGACACCCAGCTTGTTACCGAGAAAATTCAAAAAGCCATACATATACAACGGCCCAGAAGAAGAGAAGTCTGTCTACCAGACGCAAGCTGTTAGAACGATGACTGCGGAGGCTGAGGTGATGGCACTCAGATCAAGAAAACATTTCGATGAATTACACGCTATCGACAAGGATATGGAGGAAAGACTTAAGACAATAAGGTACAGTGATATTAAAAACAGGCTTTTGTATCATTATGCTTTCAAAATGATCACATTCATGTTCATTTTATTTTGTTTTGTTCTGTTTTATGTTTGATTTTCATTTGTATAATTTGTTTTACTACGACCTGCCATTTATCCGGAATGGGAGATTGGACCTGGTCATTTTTCTCGAGTTATCTACTTTTACCTTGATCTTGAATAAAGACATGATTTAACAACAGAATGCAGACTGATGATGTAACAGCAGGCTTTCCGGAACACGGTAACATGAACCACAAGAAAGATTACTTGAAACGAGTTGCCAAGACAGGTTATTTCACATGTGTGGGCACCAGTGAACGACATCACATCTGCCCCAGACAAATTCAAGAGCGGAGTCAACAGAGAAATGCTAGACCTTCCTTACACCTACTGCCCCTCGAAACAAGTTGCCAGACGGGTTATTTCACATGTGTGGGCACCAGTGAGTTAACAGGACATCAACGACATCACATCTGCCCCAGACAAATTCAAGAGCAGAGTGAGCAGAGAAATGCTGGACCTTCCTTACACCTACTGCCCCTTGAAACAAGTTACTAGACAGGTTATTTCACATGTGTGGGCACCAATTAATCAACAGGACATCGACGACATCACATCTGCTCCAGACAAATTCAAGAGCGGAGTGAGCAGAGAAATGCTGGACCTTCCTTACACCTACTGCCCCTGCAAAGAAGGTAGAACAGTTTGAAATGCAGCTACCACCAAAAGAGGTATCAGGTTTTGAAATTGTCATATTTTTCGGGGGGTTACTCGAGAGCACTCTTAGCCTGTTGTTGTGTGTTGTATGAATTTAATGTTAGTATAACACACAATTAAAAGTATTAGCCCAGGTTATGTTAGGTTTAGTTTTCAATGAATTAAATAAAAAAGAAAACCTGTTGGGACATGAATAAAAAATGATTACAGATCAAAGCATAATAAAATTTGACAACTTTCACAAAATATCTCAGTGATTCAATCAATACTGATTGAATTCTCACCAACCCGGATTAAACACAAAATAAGCATTCAGTATGCAGTATGACTGCAGCTGTATACGAAGACAGAAGACATATCATCCATTTATCAAGCATCACAGTATTATATGCAAAGTATTTAATATATCTGATTATAGATACAGGAGAGGAAATGACTGAGTGCAGCAACACACTATGCACCAACGGATTGTTCTTCCATCTCTCCCATTTGACCCGACACCCTCAACTCTGCCAAACACCAGAACGGATTAGTACTGTAGCGATGTGTGTCGAGCTACAAAAAGATCTCCCTTGTGTATATGCTCAACAAACTTTGAAGGGAGGGCGAGCGTCCAATGTGAAAATGCACGATGTCCATATGGAAAATTTTTCCACCTAAGCTGCATTGGGCTAGACAAAATGCCAGAAAAACAACAACTTACAGTATATTCATGCACTGTCACCTTCAACATCCTATCATTTGTGTCTTTTGAGCAAAAGTCAATATTTCAATGTGGAAACATCAAAGATACAGTTTGTCCATTTCTTTTTCAAGGTTGGACTGATAATGACACCCAGCTTGTTACCGGGAAAATTCAAAAAGCCATACATATACAACGGCCTAGAAGAAGAAGAGAAGTCTGTCTACCAGACGCAAGCTGTTAGAACTATGATTGCGGAGGCTGAGGTTATGGCACTCAGATCAAGAAAACATTCCGATGAATTACACGCTATCGACAAGGATATGGAGACAAGGATATGGACGAAAGAATAAGGTACAGTGATATTAAAGACATGCTGACTGAAATGTGGCATGAAGAGACTAACCTAGAACAATCTCTTGCGAAATTGAACGAAAAACGAGAATAGTGGACCAAATTAGTTCGCCCTGTGTCCGACCCGGAAAACAAGTAGAGCAAAAAAATCTAGAAGCCATCGATCTATGACCAGGGACAGTGAAAATCATGGTTCTAGACCAAACAGCAATTACTACAACCACCCGAGATCAGACTATTACCGGATGACAAACGATCGAAATCCCGATGGCGATACACGTAGACCAAAAAGACATCGTCAACAGACCGACAGAGCCCACTACGACAGAGCCCACTACAGACATGACGGATGGAACACAGCCAACACCTACACCCGCCATAGCAACCCATCGGAGCCTTGGCATTAAGATCAAGCAGGTACCTACACTTCATGGGGGTCCTACGCCGACGCAGTAAAACGTCAAAAATCTCCCTCACCTGGAGGATGGCAACAGAGGCCGAACAGACGAGGAGGACGTCGCCATTTTTCAAGGAGGCAGAAACCCATACCAACTCCGGTAAATCCTTTTAACATACATCTTAGCAACTGTTTTGATATTTTGGACACTGAGCATGTTCATAACACTAGAGACCAAAAACTAAAGAAAAGAAATTGAAACAACCCAAAACGGAACCTTGTACATCTGAGGATATTTCTAAGAAAGAACAAGATTTAAAAGTGGAACAAAAGTGATCAATATATCCAATGTTAATTCAAGTAATGAAGAAATAGGACTTTTGATGAAAGGACCCAAATTTGCTCCTACGCCAACCATTATATTGATAATTTAAAACAAGATATGCATACTTTCTCTCGGAAACTTAGACTAAAGAAATATTTCCATGACTACATTAAGGAAAACAATGATAATGTAAATGAAAAATGATAATGACGATGAGAGTGTTGTTGCTTCAAGTGAAGATGGGAGTATAGCAAAAAGAAAAAGTAAATTTGTTTCCCCACCAAATAAAAATCGTACCTTGGATAATTATATCGATTTTTTGAAGAAAATACTAGATGTTCAGAGCAATTCAGAATTCAGACAAAGATGCAATATTTCTATTTTTAAAAAAAGAAAAAAAGAGAGGATCAGCATCCAAACTGTGAGAGATAAGCCATTATCATTATATATATATATATATATATATATATATATATATATGTATATATATATATTTACATTTCATAAATATATGTGTATATTGGATAATTTATATATATGCGTATATTTAATAATATACACATATTTATATTATCAATATATATATATATATACATATATATATATATATATTATCATTATTATAATAACATACACATATATTTATATTTTTGTCTTCTTCCTTCGGAAATATACTTTCATTATGTCTGATCAAAAGTTGAGTTTTATACATGCAATGTTCGACTATACCATAAATTGATGTCTCATTGAAAATTTGATAGAATGTTATTTATTACAACTTCGTTCTTCTTTAACTTTTTCTTTCTTCTTACCTCCCAAATTTAAATGAACTAAAATGATGGTGACATTTGAATTGCATAACACCATGTAAATCTTCTCTGAGTACACTTTAAACTCATTGGTTATGAAACTTCGCCTGGTTAAAGATCTTTCATACCTTAACTACAATATTTGAAATCTAATGCATACCTGTCACTTTATATTTATTCAAAATTTGTTGAAATGTTATCTTTGTACTGTAAACAATTTGTGCTCACATACTCTTTTAATCATTTTCCAAACAGGGGAATTGAGTGTCGCGGAAACTTAGGCCATAAATATAATTGTACGAGACATAAACTAATCTGTTCAGTCAAATGTTTTGTTATAATAAAAGAAATTCAAGTATGTGTTACTTTTTAAACTCTTGTCAAATGATATAAAAAATCATATACATATATATTCAATTTGTTTTGAGTTCACAGAAAGGAATTACAATATTACTTTACATCTGAAATATACCAGTTGGTAACGTAGCTCAATTAATTAATTAATAAGTGTTAGATTAAACTTCCCTAATTATTCGCTCGCGAGAGTTCTCAGAGATGTCCCTCTACAGTCCTTGCGTGGGATAGCGACTTGTGACATCGAAGTTCATACATCGAGCGTTGGTTGCCTAGGAACGTCGATCCTCTTTCTCTCGCAGACGACGTCCACAGCCAGGGCACTCATTAGAGCTCCTGTCTCGTACGGGGGCGTACATCAGCATACAGGGTATACACAGGAAGGGGGGGGGGGGCTGTATAGAAAAAAAAACCCCATCCTTTTCATGAATTATATTGTTCTAATAATTTCTGCAGGTCAATTCCATAATTAAGAGGACATCGCCCCAAATTTTATTTATGCTCTTTCTCAAATTCAGGTCAATTTTGGGGGTTTAAATTCATATAGAAAATTTATATGTAAAGGGGTTTCATACTCACCAAAAAAAAAAAAAAAATGTTCCAAACGTCTCCTTATTGCAGAATCCGAAACATACAAAAACATAGATATATGGGACTACCCACAGTTTTTTAGACTTAGACAAAGAACTATCGTTTCTTCTGTAAATTTTTCAATTTGATAATCTAAAGGACATTGTGTCACACCAAACTGAAAGAAAATATTCCAAAATAAGTTGCTGAATAGGTACAAAAATCTTAAATATGTAATTCTGGACAAAATGTAACATGGCTAACTGTAACGTGACTAAGAAAGATTTTGGGGTCTACTTAAGAAAAAAAGAAAGGAAAACTTTTAAATTCTTGTGGATAAACATTTGTCATCATATCATAAGCAAAACTGATATGGCTCTATGTCTGAGGTACAACACAGTAAGGAGGGATTTTTTTCCAAAACATTGATTATTTTCTTGTGTCCTTTTTTGTAACGTGACTAACCATGGTCATTAGTTCTCATTACAGCTCGGGCATTATCCAGTTGCTTTTTTTTTTTTTTTTGGAATGTATTGTAGACCTAGGGTGGGAGAATGTGTTGTTTCAAGATTAGGACTGAAATGAAATGGATATTTATTGTGCTATATCAAAAGGTATGAAAATCTGCTTAAATGTAACGTTACTAATGATGGAATTGCCCTGCAACAGATTATGAATTTCAATACATTGCGTCACTTTAACTACAATAATTTCATGATTCATGTAAAAGAACCTTTTTGTAAATTTTTTCCATTCATATCCTGCATAAATTTTGACTGAACAAATTGAATATCCTCTCTACTTCTCAATCAGAACATAATATGCAAAATAAACTGGCAAACTAGCCACCATATTCTTTCACATAAAATATGCATTTTCCCGGTATCTTAGTTAGCAGACAAGTAAACTATTCAACTCGAAATAACAACTACTACACACGCTTCTTGTCAATATAATTTAAAATGGAAAGAGTTCCATATGCACCCCCCCCCCCCCCTGCTTTAAAAAAAAAATCTTTGAAGCTCAGAGACACCGTAATTTCCACTTTTTTCTTAATTCTTTGTTGCTTTTTTTTAAAACTGACCATGCCTGACGACGTGACTCGAACCCCGGATATCTACCTCTCAAGACCGACGCGCTACCTATTGCGCTAGCGAGAGAGAGAGCTGGAAGTAAAGGGCCTCATAATGATTATAAGCCGGAAGTCGGGGTTAGTCTAACTCCCAGGATGCATTGCTCTTATTTTTCTGACTTAATATATCGACATCAATGTGAAATGCACGGTTTACGGGTAAGCTTTTAATTCTGACGGAATAAACCAATATTTTGATATTGATCACATTTTCCCATCTTCAGTATTTGATATTATGATTAGACCTATCATTCCAAGTCATATCCTTATATTTTTTCAATTTTAGCGGTGGTACATATAGAACTCTTGCCTTTAAAATGATAAAATTATCAATTTATCAACTTTACAGTTTCGATGTCTTTCTTTCGTGACAATTAAGAAATGCACATAATTCTATATGATATGCATTTTAGCTTGTTTATTATCTATAAAATACAATAATGAATTAACACTTACGCTATCTCGAACACTTAGACGCCTAACTGAATGCAGGGCAACTGAAGCAACCACGGAGAGATGGAGGCATGGAGACTGGAAAAATTGCCTTGTTTCGCAATTCTTGAAGAAACTGTGCCATTAAAAGCAGCAAACTTGGTTCCACTTTCTCGCCTTTCCTCATCTTCCCTCACATAAAAGTTGCAAAGATAACGCCTGCCATTATGAGCTGACTGCGTAACCCATAAACACGTCTGTCGTGTAGCAAAATTAATGGAGCAGTGACGGTATACCTTAGGCAGGCCAGGGCGCGGTTCTCGGCTATATGCAAATTAACAATGATCACTGCCAAACCAGTGAACCAATGCAATGCTTCAAAACTAAATCATGCGATAGAAAACAAAAACATCACGCGTCGGCCAGAGATTGATGGCAAATTGCGCAAACTCACAGACTTGATGGGGATAATGTAGCGGGTACCAAATTTGCGATTTGTTTTGATAAGTAGTTCGTTTGCCTTCTTGCACTATTCACATTCTATGGTAAGTTTATTTCAGTTGTCAGTTTTCTGGGTCAGGCTGGTGTTCTGGAATGCGAATAGGTAATAATGCAAGTGCTTGTAAATTTCTCAAAGATATTTGGTCGAGTTTTTATAAATAATTACAAGGTGGAGTTGTTACTAGGTGGAACTGTTGTTACAGGGTGGCTTGGGGCTGTCTTGGGTTTATTAATATTAATGTACTGGGTATTGGACGTTGCTTGGTTGTCGGAAATGAATATTTGTACTGCATCAGAAATTGCAGACAGTCCAGCTGAGATGAATTATTTATCTTTCTGATTTATTCCAGGCCTTTTGTTTTCCGGCTTGTTTGCGTTCTTTGGAGTTTGAAAAGAACGGGTAAAAGGGAGACAGGTGAGAGAGATTCCGAGAGATTCAGAGAAGAAGAAGAAGAAGAAGAAGAGAGAGAGTTTGTGTGTGTATGAGAGGTATGAGAATTGCGGAAGAAGGGGAACAGTGAGAAAGAACAGGTGAGAAAGATTAGTGAGTCGCGAGAGTGGTTTAAGGTGTGAGAATCGCAGAAGAAGAGGTATGATGGGAGAGAGAGCAGATGAGAGAGTTGCGCAAGTGTGAGGAAAAATGGCAAGCGGGAGAACTCAAGTTGGGAGATCGAATTCGCTAATTAATTAAGTCCTATTTTAACATGTATGGTGAGGGACTAATATGATGCATTGCGTCGCGGTGATACGCCCTTTTGGAGGGTCCTCCACGTGGCGTTTCTTGGGAGGTAAGGGATTATTGGCAAGGTGTTAGTTAATTTTGAAGTTAATTTAAGAATTAATTTGGGGAGTTAATTTTCGAATTAATTTCGATAGTCAGGTGTGATCAGTTCGTTGAATTTGTCGTCGTGTGTCGTTAGTTGATCCGAGGCCCGAGTCGCTGATAAACTGACGTCTTTAAGACGTCATAAACTGGTCGTCAACCACACGTCCATACGTCATACCTCGTACATGCGACTATTTTACGACGTCATTATGACGTCTTTAAATGACCAAAATTTTCTCAACTTTTGTTGGAACATATGTCGTATATTTTACGTCAATTATTTACCACTTTTTAACGTCCCTTTTTAAGACCAGAACAAGACGTGTTTTTACGTCAATCATTTCCCACTTTTTAGCAGCCTTTTCAAGACCACAACATGACATGTTTTTCCGTCAATTTCACGTCGTGATCCGATGTAATAATCGATCGTGATTCATGAATATTCATGAATGACCAGAAACGACTAAACTTTGTGGAAATAGAAATATGACATTTGATTTTTAATATTTTATGCAATGATTGCACTATTGATCTAATGTAAAATGTACTTCCAGCAATTATTATGTGGTACACAAATCAGTCAATGTCATGAACAGGTTACTTCAGAAATACATCATAAAACTGTAATTTCTAATTTCGTACTACACTACAGTCCATATATAAATATATATATATGTATATATATATACACCACGGGACCATAAGGTCCCGTGGTTCGAATCCCTTCCGCGACACTAATGTCCTTTGGCAAGATCTACATTTGCCACGTCTTCTTCTCTCTCTTGCCTTCGACCACCAATTGCCTTTGGCAAGACATGAATCTACATTTGCCTTGTCTTTCGGATGGTGATTGATACACGTCTGTCAAAACCCAATTCGAGAGAGAGAGAGAGAGAGAGAGTGGACAGAACATTAACAAAGAGAAAAAACGTAATGTTAGAATGTTTTTAAAAGAGCTTTAACGTCTTTAAAAGCTTCCTTTTAACACGTCTTTTTTGACCAATAGGACGTAGAATTGACGTCTTGTGCTGTTGCAGAATGACGTCTTAAAGACGTAAATATAAGACGTAAATAAGACGTCTGATACGACTTAGAAAGACGTATATGACGTAATTTTTACCAGTCTCTGCTATCAGGGGTTGAGGTCAGCCGTGTATACTTTCCAACGTCTCCGTCTTCTTCTTTACAACGCGTACAGGCGATGGTGGGCGGCCACCGGCCACCTCGCCGAACTGTGCCGTTACAATAAATATTCATTATTTTATTTACGAATGCAAGAAAACAATAACGAGCTTTAAAGTATTGGCACTGTCTTGTGATGCATAGTTTTGTTTTATTGGATTTTGCTTTGTTCTCATGATTTTCACTGCATTTTTTGTAATTCGAATTTTTTGGGCCTGAAAAACGTGAAATTCCGTGAATTCCGTGTTCTTCCCGAATTCGTTTTTTTTTTTTTTTTTTTTTCGTTTTCCTTATCGCGGAAAACTGGGGATTTACCTTAAAGCCATTCCGCATCAGCTTTATACAGCCTGAACTCTAATAATGAGGGGCGCCATCTTGCACGAAAATAATCTATAACACTGCAAGTCGGCCTCCGAAAGAAACATAATTATGCTGTAGGCTTTAGATATATATCTGGAAGTGAATAAACTTACTATTTTGAAAATGGAGAGAGAGAACAAAATGACAGAGATAATGGGCCTTCGTAAGCGTTTCTTTATCGTGGAGATTGTTTTTCGTTTTTCCAATACTGCAGAACAGAGAAAACGATGGTCGTTTCCAACCGGATTATGTGTGTGTATATATATATATATATATATATAAATATATGTACATGCACGGGTGCGCGTGTGAGTGTGTGTGTGTTTGCAGTAAAGGATTCTTTTAAGCCTTTCCATTAATGCGAGACAAAATACCTTTTTGATATACATGTACATGTAATTATGTTGCACTGTCAACATATACCGTGACCACACTAATTATCACAGACATTGCACACCACAGTGTAAAACAGTGTGACCACCATCTGAAATTTAAACAAGTTAACTCAGCAAAGCCATGTCTTCACTCTTTGGAAAGATTTACTGAAGATGTTCTGGAGTTATTTTGTGAAAGTTTCTTCAAAACATACACATTCACGTTATGTAACTATCGAATTATCAAATTTCATATTTGAATAGGTTTTTTTTGTAATAGCCTCTATTCATTTTTTAAATTTTTCTTCATTTTTCACACTACATATATGATCATTAAATGTATTTGAATTATTATATAGATTTCATCATTATACATACATGTAAATATTTGAATCATTATACATATTCATTTATATTGGGTCATATTATATATATTCTAATGTTGTTTGACTGTATTTGATAATTTGAGGGGACGCCTTCAACAAGCACTTCACAGAGATTACGACGCGACGTTCCATCCAAGTATGTATCATTTGAATGGTGATATAACAATGAAACTGATGATTTTTATGTGATGATGATGTATAAGTTTATGAATAGATAAACCAAATCAAATATATCACATCATACATTTAATGTGAAAAATGCAGAACGAGGGGCTATTCAAAAAGGAAGAGAAGAAGATCACAAAGGCCATTTGTGACGAAAATTCACTTTCTTTGATAAGAAACTTGACTGTGGGGGTATGAAGGAATAATCAAGGAGGATGGTGTGATCTTAAAAGGTGTGCGTTGGATGTATGGGTGTGTCTGTGTGGGTGTGTCTGTGTGGGTGAGGGTGGGTGGGTTTGTGTGCGTGTGGGTGTGTGCGAATGTGTGGGTGCTTTATCGTGTTGATGACAAGCGTTTCATCTAGAGGGAGAGAGAGAAAATTGTAATGTCTGGGGGGTGTAACATAAAAAATACAATCAATCTTACGATTGATATCAATCGTAAGTCTATGGCAAACCATGTACTGAAGAGTTACAATTGATCGTAAGATCGATTGTATCTCTTTATGTTACACCCCCAGGAGTTGTGAAAGGGTATATGCATACGATTTACATGATTTACAAGAGTGGATGTGTGGGGGTGCGTGTCGGAAGAGGAGATGTTCTTTTAAGGGACAAAACATAAACATAATATTCTTTAACAATTTGGAACCATATTACAAACCATAACCTACAATTTTCTAAACATTACAGTAACATAAGAAAGCGGAATGTATTGTCGGTCATTCTGTTCCTTTAAGAAAAGCAAGCACAATATACATTCAAAAGACACCATTATCTGTTTTAGCATACCTAATGTTAAAGGTAGTATCCCACATTTGCGAGTGGCACCCAATTTGCACAAAAGTGTTACTTTATATAGCATTAAGCCACAGAAAAACACTCATAAAGTTTTAGATCCCAGTACATTCCCGTTTACGATTGAGAAGGAAATATTCAACACAAATTTTCTTTTATTTTCTTTGTTTTGTAAAGGCGTCTTCCTGACCCTTTAAGAGTAAAACCATTCATTTTTCACTTATTTGGAATATTATTGTAAATTTGATAACATGCATGATACTTTACATAAATATAATAATAATAATAATATATGCAATTTGTTAGGCGCCATATCCATCTCGTAAGAGATGCTCAAGGCGCACAAGTGAAGGGGGGGGGGCAAACAAAATTACAAGTAACAGAAAATCATTGATAAAATAAGTTAAAGAGGTACGTTTTTAGTTTAATCTTAAATGTTTCCATATTCCATATCTGTCATTTAAAACTGAAATTGCCTTATTTCTCTTCAAATTCTTAAACAAGGTTGTGCAAATGTGGGCTACTACCTTCAATCTTAAACTTGAAACTTATGAAACTTCAAAATTTCAAAATTGATGCACATGGCAATGACTTTGATCGTTGGTTTAAAATGTAAAAAGCATCGCTGGTACAAGAAATTTATATTAGGCGTGCCCTAAAATCCTTTAACCAAAAACTAACATTCTACACGCCCTAACCCCACCAGTTTTTCCTTGAGCAATTTCCCCTTATTTTCCTGAGCTTTTCGTAGCCCCATAGTCGTGCATCATACTCCCCTAACCAACTTCGCCCTGCAAGTACATGTTATCGGAAATTCCTAGCATGCCAGTGGCAGAGACTAATTAGCATTTGCATGCGATGTATAATTGGTCCGCCTATCTATAAAACACATGTGTATATTATTGCTCTGCTATGCTTTGTTTGCAACGGGCTTACACAGAACTTGTGACCAATACCTTTTCGAGTAAATCCCTGTTAACAGCACCAGTTACAGAAGTTCGAAGAAGTTTGAAATTCATAAAAGTAAGACGGACTTCTACCAAAGAAATCATTTGTATCATTGTAGAAGTCTTTTCGTATCGGTTAGTAGTAGTAGACTTTACTGAATAATTTTGCGGAACAAGGTCCAGAACTCAAATTTATACCATACATTCACACATATTACAGTCATAAAAATAGAGGATTTACAGCACGAAAATACATGCACAGTGGGATAATTCTACATTTTCAATTATTACCAAATACTATATAAGAAAATACAAACAAGGAAAAGAAAGAAAAAGCTAATGTTATAATCAGACTTCTAAACATTTGTATAATTCTTATAACAGAAAATTAGTTCTTATCCTTTTAGTGTTCTTATTTTGTTTTAGAGTTTGTCTTTTTTCCCAGTATGCCAAAATTCTTATCAAGGAAATGTACAGAAAGAAGCACAAAGATAAGCTAAATACGGCAACTCCAAAACATATAGCATTTTATGCGTAGTAAAGGATATGCACATGTCACTAAAGCTGATGTGATGTTCAGCTCCAGTCCCTTAATTAAATTTGTGTATATATATAGCAACTTTCTTATCTCATCAAGTTAAGGGAAGTGTGAATGACAAATAACGAAGTGGACTTTGATTGTCTTCTGTACGTCGACATTGGCAGAGTGCACAGAATTTAGGTCATCCATTACCAAAATCAGATGCAGGAAGAGAATGAACATCTCTTCTATGTATACGTACATACTTAAATCAGTCAGATTTAATAAACAGAGACATAAATTCAGCTAGATATATAAACGTTTATCTATATACATAAACCCACGTAATGAAAATGAAAGATAGTGTGAAGTGTTCAAAGTCGGGAAGGTTAATTAATACCTTTGTAGACTTTGCTATCTCTCGGGTATAACTTTCAGGCAAGATAATTATTTTCCGGGAAAATTATTTTCATTTTACACATTTGATTCCCTCATTGTATATTTACAGAATGGATATGGTGATATCGTTATCATGATAAAACTGTTAGATCGCAAAAGTAATTCTTTTAAAATTCATTGAATTTCCAATGTTGTTTTAGACTGTCCTTATTGACAGAGAATAAATTGATGTAATATGGTCAAATAAGTGAATACTTTTAACAGAAATATGAGTAATCAAACTTTCACCTTAGTTTGAGAAGTGTGTTTGGTATCCTCTCTGCTCAATACATGAAAGAAATCCTTGACAATTCATTTAAAAAATGAAATATCAGTTTGGAAGAAGGTGCGGATGAAAAGCAGTAAAAAAACAAACAAACAAACAAACAAACAAACACTTTGATAGAGTGTGTTTATCCAGGGTTTACTTTTTTGGTACATTCCAAACTGTAATTTATGAGATATTTTTATTTTGATGAATAATGACAATATATAAATATTGCAAGCTTCAAAGTGTTTGTTCTTGGGGATACAGGTAAGCAATGAGTAAAAATCATTCACATTCACTGAATGCTTCGTCTACCTCAAAGATAATTTCCGACTGAATTATATTGCCTGTAATCATTGCCTGTTGCTTTCATGGACGTAAAGAGAAAATTCGATCAGAAAAATCTCTTCTTCCATTACAGATTTCTGTTTCTTTAATCGCCATTCCTTCCTTCAATATCGTCACTGTTGACGTCATTCTCAGGAATTTTTCCACAATGAACTCCTCTTAGAAATCAGTTTCTCATTTGATCATTCATCATTTTATATGAAACCTTAGTTTTTTTATATGAGAAGTACATCATTTCTATAGGACTGACTTTCCAGATTGTAAATTTTTATAATCACTGTAATTTAATAGTATGGACCGGCCTTATATTGATTGATAATGACAAGAGAATGGTGGGGGTGGGGACCTTTTACACGCTCTTACCTCGCATTTGAACTTTATGTTAACCCTCCATTAGCAAATATTTGGTATAGCTGAGATATGCAGACGAAATAAATTTGTCTATCGGTTTTCAACAAATCTTAATTTAGAATTTTTTGGCGACCGATTCACTCAGTGATGAAAGGTCCATGCAAAATATGCTTCAAATTTCGACTTTTCACTTCTGTTTTGGCACCGTGACCAGAAAATTGATAAAAGCAAACATTTGATTACAAAGTCAATTAGCAACTTTTCAGTCCGTTTGCATAGCTCTCCTTTTTGCGATTAATATTGTAGGTTGCCTTCGGCCTTTTTATTTGAAAGAAGGTAGAAACATTTGAATTTGATTAGTATGAGCTCAGATTTTTTTTTCTTTCGTAACATATGTATTTCCGATAATATTGTAATTGATACTTTAGACCACATTCTAACGATATATTCTGACTTATTGGTGTATCAATAATACTGCTCAAAGTTCAAGTACATTTAGATTACCGAGCATCAAAGTCGTTTAGATCATGTAAAACCGCAGGGTTTTCCTTTACATCAAGAGTTTCATTTAAATACTACTCCTAATTTCAAGGTGAAATCTTTTTAATCCAATCAAGATCGAAATTTATGAATTGTTTTATCAATTTTGTTCTTAGCGTTCCGAACACAAGCTTTGGGGATTTGAACAAACTGTAACGTTTACCAAAATAACGTGGGAATAATTTTTTTTTTTTCAAATCAAATAAGTATTTTTCAAGATGCGTTTACTTTCAACTCTTACCGAACAGTCGCCTAGCAGACCTTTATTCCTATAATTATAACGTATGCAAAATGTGTTTTACTTAAGTGAAACAGAAGATGAACTTCTTTTTTCCATTTATTGGTGTATGACAATACCGGGTGTGCCATATATTTTTAAAATATGACTCAATCGAAACTTTTATCATGTATCTATAAAATACTGGCTATTTTCCTTACATTATACTCCAAAATAAATGATGAATGTGCCGAAAAGCTTTTTAAAATTTTACAATCAGTGTCAATAGCAATGCAATTACGTGTATCCTAAACTCTCAAGAATTTTGACATACAGTATATTATTTTGCACAAATGCATGACACTGAGACGAAGTGACATCAGAAGGACTTTATATGAAAGTATCGTATTTTGTATTTTTGGGAGATTTTCCTCCTTATTTTTTATTTTTTAATTTTTTTAATTTTTATTTTTTTTGCGGGGGAGGGGGTCTTTTGTTAGGGAGCTTCTATTATGCATCAATCATCTAACATCTTTTTTTGCATATTCTGCTTAGGGCGTTGATTAGAGAAAAGTTGGCAAAACGTCTTTAGTTCGAAAATTGTCGAATGGAAGTACTTATTAAATATGACTTTCTCTAATCGACTGAGATTTCTCTTGATTATGAAATCGCTGGTTCTAAAGATAATTTAAGCAAATATTGGCACTCAGTCAACAAAGCGGTACGGATGGTTTGTAGCTTGTGTAGCACATACTCGACGACCTAATTGCATATGGACATGAGGGATAGTATTCATGAATACTAATAGGCATTCAATCTTTGCCTTTATTCTTCTTTAACTCGGTATATCTTTCTCCTTCTTTCTTCCTCCTCTTTCTCTCTCCACTAATTTTTCTTCGAAGGTTCCTGGCCCGCTCTCTATTTTGCTTTCTCTCGATCTCAATGAGCAAAACGCGATCTCCGAAATTGCACTGGCAAACAGACTCCCTTCCCCATCTGTGATTTTGCAACCGTCGTCCTCGTTTAACATCTAATGCCACAAATGTCACTCTTGCTTTTTCTTCTCGCCACTCAACTTGCGTCCACCCTGGAGATGGCGTCGCTCTCCATGTGCGATATGCATCCACGCATCCGTCTCTACCTGACTTTTTCCTGGATTACGACAGTCGAGTAGACACATTGCTTTTCTCTCTTTGCATGGGTTTTATGCGCATTGCGGCAAAACGAAGGGCTACGTCAGCGAGTGCATTGTGGGATAGGATTGCGGTGCGGTAATGTCGCATTGCAGTTGATCTCTGGACCAATCAGAGATGCATATCTGTTGCCTTTCCCGCCTCAAATGCCGCCAGCGAGGATTCATCTTTTCCAAACCAAAAAGGAAAATTGCATTTGAGCCATAAAAGTAGAAAATATATCTTGTAACTGGTAAAGCGACAAATAAAATGATGAATATGCCCAAATCAATAGTGCATATCTATGATAAGAAATGACAGTGCAATATGTAACGCTTATAATAAAAATTTTTCTTTGATGTCTGAAACTGTTTTAGAAATGAAATTTTGTTTTTGTTCTTCGAATTTAAATGAAATTAGAGCATGAAAGCTTTGCTTTTTTGTAAAAAAAGATTAATCAAAAAGTTTTTACTTCTCAGAAATGCATTATTCACGTATTTTTCAATAAAAAGTCATACAGCGCAATTTAAAGAAAAAGCCTACATAACACGGCTATGCAAGTTTGGATAGTGTTCTTTCAATACATGTCATTCAAAGATGTATTCCAAAAGGATGCATACATATTTCAGTTAAACTCAATTAAACGTTCAGACACATTGGGATCACAATATACTTTTCATGATGATAGTAATGTTTTCAGAAAATAGCATTGAACACGGACATGTCCGTGTTCAATGCTATTTTCCGATTTTGCAGTACCAAAACAGCTTTTCAGTAATGTTTTCGTTAGTTAACAAGTAGTTAAACATGGAAACAGGTAACATTTCTAAGTGATGATGATCATCATCATCATCATAGATAGATTTTATACAAGGATGTATTGATTCACTTCTTTTTATTTCATAATTATCTTGTGAACATTCATACATATCAGGAAACCAAGGAGGAACTCCCACAAAAGCTGTTTAAACTCTACATTATGCCTACTTTAGCACTAATTAAGTGCCTGATGAACAAAGCATGTCTGCATAGTCCCTCCCACCATATATGGTTATGTGTATTTCATAGAAAAACTAAAGTACTGAAAGAAGGAAAATGCATAGATATATACACATTCATATTCATTTTTTATGATTTAATAATGAATGAAGCAAATAATAATCTTTTTCTTGTACTTGAAATATCGAATAGGTATTTTGCTGTTCCTTGTCTCCTAGCTTGTATGCACCAGGGGCAAATCGGAGATGATCATGTAATTTAATTCGTTCGATAGTAATGTCTTATCAGATTATGACAAACACGCTCACATTCTTTCCCCGCACAAAGCTCGCACACGCACGTTTTCTCGCAGCATGACCATATAGAAATCATGATCACGGCGAGATTAGATGGTGAATTATTTATGAGGCCATTTGCATACGATAACTGAATATATAAGAAGGCAAGCACTGCTTATGGGTATCTTCTGGGTATCTTTCGCCGCGTGCGCTATACTGGAAATACTACGGTGTCGCTGTTCACTTGCGTGGAGTCATTACGAGTGGGTTATTCTTCGTTTTCTCTCCTCTCTCCTCCCTTGCTTTGCAACTATTACCGGCGACCCTTTCTGTTTCCTAGGAAGCAACCGTCTACATAAAGTGACAAAATGGTAAGTCATTTTTTATGATTTTCTTTTACCAAAATACTACCTCTTTACTTAACGATTTTTTTAAAAAAATGAAAGATATTCGTAATGTAGTTAAAGGAAATTTAGCCTCAGTAGTGAATGGGCATCAAAATCCTGCATGATAAATAAGATGGAAAAGACAGCATAATATCCTTTGCTATTTATTATCATTTTTAAAACAAAATAATGGGAAAATCGAAATTATAATGTAGACATTTGGTTTCAGCCTGAAGCTCGGTGGGTGTGTCTTTTGGAGGAGGGATGCGTGCAACCACTAAATCGATAATCGGTGTCAACCTCGCGGCGCCTTCTTACACACTTTGACTCCTTAGGTGTCACAGGCGATGGTTAATGTGAAATGGATGGGGGAGAAACCCTCTTACAGGGTGCGAAAAATCTCTGCAGTGTGTTACAATGTGTTTGGATAAAGCACATGTGTTTGTGATACTGATGAAATAATCATTATAGGCTGTATAGTATATTTTGTTGTAAAACAACATGGGATAGTATCGGAACTAAAAGAACATTAAAATGATTTTGTATACATAACATCAGCATACTACGATGGGGCAGTGACTGAGTAAAAGGACTATCTGAAACTTGATAAATTTAAGGGTCCCGATGATGATGTTGCGGTCAGATAATAATGTATCTTCTGTATTTAAAGAACTGAGTTATTTCATTTTAATAGTTTTAATCGTTGGGAATTTCACTAACTGTAGTGGTAAACGTTACAAAGACGCCATATTCTTACTCTTATCACTTTGTACTGAGACCTTGAACTACCCATATTATAAATACATTTTCAAAATAGCTCAAATCGCCTTCATTTTAACAGAAATTCTCGAGTTGTATGAACCATAAAGAAAGTTGGATATTCAAAACAGTAGAGAAAGAGAAAATGAAACATGCCTATAGCTCATGCATAGATCTTCAAAAGATATGGAAAGGAACTTATAGAAATATTGTCGCGACCTGTGATAAGTGTATTTACTTAAATTGGTTAGTAACGTTTGCTTTTCATGAAGTTTGTCGCCTTCTTAGCAAATATGTAGATAAGGAGATCAATGTTAAGTTTACAAAGTGGTGCAAACAAAATGACTTAGCTTCTTAGGATGTACAGTCAGAACTATACTCAGAACTTGGAAAATGAAGGAGTATCATTCTACATGGTTCTCTTAACATTTATACATAAAATCGAATTAACAGCATTCTAATTTTGATAACGTGATTTAGGAACCTTTTTAAGAAGATTGGATTTTTTTAGATATACCTAACATTTCCTATTATCAATTCATTCGTTGAAATGAAAATAACAGAGACAAACATTCGATATGTAAGATCAAAACAGCATATAACTATTGCCCCTCCCTATAAAACCACAGCTCAGAGAGCGGGAAAGAGAGCAAGGAAATGATAATCAATAGGGTATACTCAGCTGTGCACTAATGTAATATTAATCGAGCTCAATTGCTTTGATTCGCGTTTACTCATTGTCTCAAATGTGTACGAAAGGTTTTTTTTATCCGCGTTCTGATTGTGTGTTTCCTTCCGTAATAACCACTATAGAACAATATCCTCTACGATGACTCATCTCCTGGATGGGGTAAATATTAAGTACCTGGATGATATAGAGAATCATGTAAAGAGAATTTCACAGCTGTAACAATAAAGTTGTTCATGTTTCATCGCATTTTTATGTGTTTTGTTGCAACTGTGATTATTGAGCTTTCCTGGTAATAGCTTCGTTATGACAAATCCGCTTTAATTATGAATGATTTAGGAATTGGTATAATCATTTCGAATATACAAAATTTACTGCATTATTGTGACTGAGGAAATAAAAATCCAAACCTAAAAAAGCGAAATCTAATACTGGCATATGCACGTCTTGGAAGAAAGAGTACTGAAAGCCTATTTTGTCGAATTTACTAATGCCTGGTTTACGAATATCTATTGTGGTTGTTCTAATATGAATGATATGAATCATGTCAATTATTACCAATTACCCAACTGCACCTGCTAAACTCATTCAATATCACGGAGCACTCTAGAGTACCAAGGCTGATAATTATCCTAAAACATTGATGGCACAACCAGTTGCCCTAATAAGGGCAGCTCTCTGTGGTCTTCCCATAATGTTGGATGTACTATAGGATATTTCTTCAGGCTATCCAGGAAAGAAGAAAAATGAATTTTAGGTAGTTGTACTTTTAATGACCCTCGATTTTTCTATGATGAAGATTTAAACCGATTTTAGAATAGGACACTTTGAGGAGAGGTCGACTATTTCTGTCATGGGGTAAAGAGGAGGGGGGTGATAGATACTACCAAAAGTTTAATAGCCATGTGTGCGAAATCGTTTACATCAGTTTCGTTCAAGATGTATTTTATATAAAACAGGCTCAAAATAATGTAAAACTTTTTGTATATGGATAGAAACACCCATCAGCTACTCTGCTGTCTTATAACTTTAAAAAAAATTGCATCATGAAAATTTCATATATATATATATATATATTCATTATATCCCGGGTCAACATCTTTAACAGCGTTATGGTAGTTTTCGCTTGTAGCGCTTAGAAATATATATTATTTGTAACAGTATGATAATTATTTCTTAGATATACGTCTTGTCTTAAAGACACGCGGATTGATAAGTGTGTTTGGCTCGTTGGGTAGAAAAGTAATTAAATTTTGCAAAAGAGATCATGGCTGAGAGTATTCGAAATCTCTACATTTCACCGTTGATGACAAGGCTGCTCTGTCCTATATTCCATTTACGGTAATGGTTTTGAATCAGAATATAATTATGACAGAGAGAAGGAAGAGAGAGGAAAAATACACCCACGCCGAATCATTCTATCAAGAATTTAAGACAAAATAGCAAGGAAAACTCGTTCTTGATATCTCAATCTGTCTGTTTGACATTTACAACAAAAGTTCACTATTTATCCTCAAACCAAGAGCGAAATGTCACAAGCTGTATACCGATATGATTACGTATGCATGCTTTTTGAAATGCGTAGGTTTGTCTTTCTTTCACGTTTAGTGTTTATGATATGCAATAATGGTTACGAATAAACCATAAACATAAATAGATAGGTTTCGTGGTTAGATTGTGATGCTATCATGCCAAATACGGTAGAAATTATGATAAACGGTTGCTTTTATTATCATATTCAGTTGTGTTTTAATGGAGAAAATAATAGGTACCTAAAACATTTAATTCGGATAGGACGAATAATCATTGTTCTTTCTGTATCGTCAAGGCAATAGAAACGTTGTCCCTGTTGCATCTACAACTACGGAATAATTATTTCCCTCAATTTCAGCTATCTTTATCAAAAATACAATACCAAACAGTGACCTAAAACTTTTAGTCTCGGTTTTTCTGTGACCATAGCTATCCCCTACAATTAATGCATAACTTTTAAAGCCCCTAATTTTACAGTAGTCGATACGGTAGAAACAGAGATGCATATTGTATCTTGAGACTAGCAAGAAAGAATTCTATAGAAGATGGTATAAAATCCAGAAGACAGAACATGTAAAGAATGGATCATGCTAAGGCCATTGTTTTATGGATCCAGAAAAAACAAACCGTGCTACTGCATCTGCGTTCTACAAGCTTTAAGTTACCTCAAGCCATTCCACTGTCCTCAAAGAGACGATTGAAATAAAGAGATTTTAAAATCTGCTACCCCATCGCTTTCAGAGTGCTTAAAAGCTCAGTCCTGCTGGGACGTGTTTGAACAGATAACAAGCTTATGATGACACAGGAGTGGTGCCACGATGTTTAAATTATCAGCTTAAGATAAAAGGCTGACTGAAAACGAGTTACACAACTTTACTCTTTCAATGAGCCTGCATGCAACATGCAAACAATGAATGGTTAAAGTATAGTTTCCAGACATTATCACTGTTATTCAGCCTTCCAAGAAAATTGCTGTGGTTACATTTTATTTTCGATCTGAGAAATATTCTTGCATTCACTTGATATTTCTCATTAACAAATGCATGTAGATTTTCGCCCCCTTACCGTGGAAACAGTTCATACTCTCGGATTAAAAAAAAAAATTTTTTACTGTGTTATATCGTGGTGTGAGGAATCTATTTGGTGTCGAAGAAGTGGAAATTTTTCACCATAGAGACAAAAACATACCATATTTCATGACACATTTTATCGTTAATCCACCTGTGGCGGTTTCATAAGGTGTAGACTTTGTGGAAATGAACACTGAAAGCACTCTTTTTCTTTTGCTTCGTCTGTGTTTAATGAGAATTTTCGACACTTTCTACAATTATTTCTCACATTTGAAACAGTCTGCTTACAAAGTAGTTGGTTAGGAGCTATATTACCGTTCATAATTCTATATCATTTCTCATTAAAAAAAAAAAAAGCAATTACAGAATAACTATCTAAAATAAACCTTTCATGAGTAATGGGAAGAGTTCCATAGTAAAATTTCCGGCATTATTCGAGAACTTACGAGGTTTGCCTATCCATTATGAGTACTCAATAGGACGTAGAACTGGCAAATTGAGGGGACTTTTAAGACCTAAGTGAATAATTATGGTGTATAAAAATATCATATTGCTTCTCAACTAAAGAGCTTGTATAATGCCATCTATAGGTCGTTGACCACTATCTTACATCATTATTGAAATACTTATTGAGCTCCATTTTACAACTTCTTGCAGTCAGTTTTGTAGAATGACTGTTCAAGAACCCGGTGGAAGAAACAGTGGCTTCCTTCTCGCGCTATTATCCATTAGCATGAACTAACAGGACCATTATTTGAAAGATAAAATCCTGATATATTGATTTTTGTATACTTTATAATAGTTAGAGTACATGCATTAGTCCGCACACGCACTGATAAGGTTGTCTTTATTTTGTAAAGTGTATTCAAATTAAACCTTTAATGTAACGACTGTAAAACGAATGAAGAAGTCAGTGCTGGAAGTTTGAACAATAAAATTTAAATACAGAGATTTTTTCCTTTATTTTTTGTTGGAGAATATATGCAGACTGTGTTAATGATAATCCACAAAAGACTATTTACATAGTAACAAAAAGATCATTTCTTAACAACAAAGAGAGAGAGAGAGAGAGAGAGAGAGAGAGAAAGAAAGAAGCTGAGCCTTAATATCGGGAAACAGAGTGATTTCATTCCCCCAAAATGTGCATGGTCATGTCTCGGTTCATTTTTTTTTTCATATCCATTAATCCAAAGAAATAATTTCTTTTTATTCCCATTACAGGCAGATCAACTTACAGAAGAACAGATTGCTGGTAAGTATTGCCTTCCTTCGAAAAGCATCTGCTATAGGATTCAATAGAGGTATGGGTCCAGATAAAATAAAACTTGAATGAAGGAAAGGGGACTTTCTGCTGTAACTAGTCTTGCAGTCGTTTCTGGAGCACCAAAGCCCAAGGGCGATTGAGATAGCAATGACATAGTTTCTTCTGGGAAAGTGTTAATGGAATAAGAAGTGTCCTTATGTTGCAGTGTGTGCTTAGAAAGTTCCTTGACTTTCAACATTCAGCTGTCATAATTATTGAGTCTCTTATGATACATCTGGAATATCTGAAGATGGCCATGTGTAGACGAGAGAGCACCTTACAGCACACAAATTATTTCAAAGCAGGAAAAGAATGAAATAATCTTATATGAAACAAACATGAAGGTGAAAGCAATGGTTCTATGATTAAGTGCAGAATGCAGTGATCGAGAAGCAATGACCTCTGTAAATGATTTCAAGTGTTCAGAATTATCTAACACTTAAAACAAAGCATGTATTTCCATTCCCCTTGGCCAATCATGGTTGTATAATGAGGAAACTAATGGATTCGCCGAGTTGATCAAAGCGAAGAAAATTTGACTCGAGGCTCTTTGCACTTATGCCTATGCTTTTCAGCGTCGTGGAGGTGGTGAATTAATATGTTTTGACAGCCCATGTGAGGGAAGCACTTCACTTACATTGCACGAGATGATAACTTGAATACATTATAATGTTATGGGAGGTTCTGAAATTTAAAAAGATGTTAGGAAGAAGTACTTTTTTCTCTGCCACTAGATGGTTTTGTCAGTGGTTTGTAAGGGTAAATGGGAAAATCAAATTTTAGGGACCGGGGAAGATTGATGGGCGTTTTTGTTTTTAATCAGTAAGCAAGACTAGCGAAATGAGCACGGAAGATTTTATTGAACAAATAGGCCATGATAGAGATGACCGAATTCAGAAAAATCTCCCGGTAAGTCATTTCTTTTCGAAGGACGTTTCACTCTTGGACATTTCATACAGAACTAAACTAAAGGCAGAATAACATCTAACAGCTTATAACATATTTAAAAAAAGGGGGGAGGGAGGATACCGTCTACATGTTTGAAGAGGTTTGAGAATTCAAAGAATAGCATGTAAGTATCTGCCAGACAAGCACAAACTATTTTAATATCTATAGCTAAAAATAAAGGCACACAATATGTTATTACTCTGACTTATTCCTCAAAGAAAATATTGTAAGATATTCCAAATGTTTCGTCATTATTAGTGAGTTCAAGTTCGTGGAATATGCTGTAGTCTTGCATGGGAATGACGGGAATGACAGACAACATTCACCTTGTCACCAACCACAAAACGCCGACTCAATTTATCATAAATCACAAGGGTCATTTAAAGGACTGCTGCACTTTGATGGCGCCCCCAACATACAAATTGAATGAGATGGAAAATGGGGCACTTTATCTCTTCACCATCGAGACTCCGACTCATGTTTGATATGACAGTTCTGCTTGCTTGTAAATCACAGCTCCAGACTGATATGACAGTTCTGCTTGCTTGTAAACCACGGCTCCAGAAACAAGTTGACAACTAGCTCAAACTTATCGAGATAATTCTTTAGAAACATGACGTACGAAATCATTCAAAATATGGACGGATTTCAAGTCAGCAAAGAAAGAAAAGGATTAAACGACTTGTAAGAGATGTATATTTAGATATAAAAACATAAATACATGGAGGGATAAAAAGAGAAAGAAGAAAAACGAAATGATGAACGCTAAAAATACTGTTAAATTGTTAAGTGGCTGTTATAAGTTACTCGTGTAAATCAAAGGGACGAGAATAGGGAGACAAGATAGAACAGAGACAGAAGGAGTACTGGAGAAGATTTGCATGTAAGTATATTGAGCTACGAAAGTGAGAAGCGGCTATATAGAAAGACTCGAGAAATATCAGGGGTGATCCATTATGACGTCACATCCAAACTCCTTGATTCCCCGGTTAATTCGTAACGCATTACCAGCTTTGAAGATGGGTATCAGCGCTGATTGCGAGAGGTATAAATAAACAGAATTAACTGGCACCGCACACTCCCTGAGATAACTGTCAATCAGGGCAGAGTTAAGGCTTAATAAACCTCACGGGCCGGTCGCAAATACAGTCTATCCCCAATTAGGTACATACCTGTGACCGATATATTCAATATGGATTTTCCAGTTATCATTGCACGATAGTTGGTTAGCGACATGTTTCATCGTGATATACTTTCTCTTTCTTTGTGCAGAACTTTAGTACCTCATCAACTCAGTAAAACTAAAACATTCTACTTAATTTTCCTGCAGTTATTTTTCTTCACTTCCAGTGCTTTCTCCCAGGTATGGGATGCTGTGCATGCTAATAGTAATGTATTTGAAATATTTGATATTTAAATTTTATTAACGTATAATATCTGAAGAATAAAAACGTGCATCTTTTTCTTGCCGGTACTATCATGGAGTAACACATTTACCGTCTCCTTCTAAATTATGTGACGAACAACTAATTGTGCAAGTATACGACGAAGATGCTGATTCAGATTTTATATTTCGATATTACTTTGCAAACACCATGTTCGCTTCAAAAGTCAATATAATAGAGCTATCTTTTACGTACAGTAATTTCGTAATGATTGCTGGATAATGACTTAGTATGGAATTTTTTTTTAGAGTGGGAAAGGCAAAAAGGAAATATTACTATTTAAAGACAGATAGAGAAAGAAAGAAAGAGAGAAAAGTAAAATGAGTTATTGCATTGCGTGCACACAAATCACATCTAACATCACAAAATACTAAAAGCATAATACCTAGATTAGACTAGGTTGACATCTTCCTTAGATTTGGAATGAATGATGAATGGCGGAACCTGTCCCTAAGAAACTCCACATAGACACGTTCACTTAACTTTATGGTTTAGCCACTCGAGTATATTCTGTTCTGTATTATGAAAAAAAAAATGAACCCACAGAATCAAATCATGATGAGACAATCGGCATTATTCCCAAATTTTCTTAATATATGTATTGTTTCCACTGACATTATTTTCATAAATTTGTTTGATATTTCATCAGAATCAAATTAACCTACTTATTTCCATTTTCGAAGATTTTCATGTTCTAAACGTGGAACCCTTTCGAAGAATTCTCTTAATGTTATTTTCGTACATGATTTCAGGAACAAGGTAGACAGTTATCATTACTGTTATTGCTGTCGTTCAGTTATCTTTTCCCTGTTCTCGAGATTGATCAGCGGGGTTTTTTTATGCTTCCCTTCACTTTGTTAACGATAACCAAGGCAAAATCCCAGAAACATGTCTATTTATATCCCCTATTTACAAAGTACTGTCATTATCTGTGTGTCTGGGCGAAATGAACATAACCTGGCTCACGATGATTATTACCACATAGCGAAGATGACATTTAAACGACAAAATTGAGCAGAATTCTGAAGCCAGATTCGGCTCCTGAGAATTTTAGCAAAACATGAGCTTCCAATGGCTTATAAAAAAATCAGCAGACTTGTTTGTCGTGTTCAGTTTTTCTTTTCCCGACAAAAATAGCATTTATCCTAAGGCAATCCACCGAAAATGGGTAGGTTCTGTAATACAATTTCCCCTTCAAATGACGTAAATGATGGATTCACTGTTATTTTCCTACAGGTAAGTTAGGGGGAAATGGCGTCTTCTAGAAGTGATGATGTGATCAGGTGGGAATCTTACCTTTCTGCGACCCTGCTACATGTCTTGTTAATCAATATCAAAATTACGTGCACTACATTCGTTTGATGTGATCTCTTAAACTGATTAGTAGGTAAAGTCCTCAGGTGATGCAACGGGTTCCGAAGTTTAGTGTTCTAAATATAATTTCAGTGTAATTCAGTAATTTCAGTAAATTGGATCTACAAGCAACCAATAAAGTGTTTACCCCTATCCCATTCTAAAACATTGTAAAATTTATGCTTCAGTCAGTCCTAATGATTACAGCGCGGCTATTTTGATCGCATTTTAAGCCTCTCGGAAAAAAAAAATTGATGTAAAGCACACCCCTAGAGGAAAGTAGCGATAAAAGGAAATGAGATGCAGTAGAAATAATAGCTGGGAGACGTCTATCGGTGAACATGAGAAAAAGGGCCAGAAATGAGTGGGTTAGATCATGGACATAGTGGAATAAATGATCGTCTCTTGAGTATGATAACACTGAAGTAGCCAGAAGCTCACTCATCTGAGATAAATTCAGTGACGACAAAATTATAGCGATATTGGGTTTTCAGGAGAGTCCCCATGAAAATATTTGTTCACATTTTTCAGATTATAGGATATAATCACCTGTCGGTTTGACAATGTCTGATTATGTAATTATTATCATTATTTTCTTTATTGTAGAGGTGAAAATGCATGGCCTTCGTGTCAAGCTGTAAACCTATTTTCAATTGAAAGGATTAGAAGAGGTCTGGAAGAAATCCCTTCAAGGATCGTTGCAGAAATTTAATGTGCCCTGGAAGTCAAATTCCACTTTATTCATAACATTATAGACAAAAAAAACCTTCTTCTAAACCCCTAGTGAAGAAGAAATGGCTTTAAATGGGACTAAGTAAGGCAAAGATCAAGAAGTGCTTCAAGGTTACTCAAGGGATCCGTTCCATTTCATCGCTTCATTATTTCAGTCGTCCGGGTTTGGACCAGATGTCACATTCGGTGTCATAATTGAAGTACATCTATCATCAGTAACGAATACCGTCTAGTCATTTGGAGGATAAAGGTGGTACTCACATGCACATTATCTTTAGATCAGCACAGTGTACTTATACTTCGCAAAAGAGTGCTCAATCCACTATGCATTATACTTGAACGAATTAAAAACCCATCGTGTGTCGGCAAAACATAATCTGTTTTAAACGGCGTTTAGAAATGCATCCCTGCCCATTAATGATTCATCTACATAATGCGGGTTTGGCAGTTAATTGAAGCCTGGCTCCACTGTAGGTGATCATCTTCCACGAAACGATTGACTCCTGCTATAGCAGAAGTGCTCAAGTTGGTTAGGAGCAGCTGATGCCATCCAAATTGTCACACCACAGTGTTAACCTTCACATCCAGACTCGGAAATTGAAAGAGGAGTCGTCAAAGGAACCGTCTCGGAGCCGGCCTATTTTTCATTATTCTGTCTCGGCGAGTAACAGGGGTGATTTGTCAAGATAACGCATGGGACCTTCGGATCTTCAGAACATCCTTTAACTCTTCTTGTCTCAACCCATCTCCGCTAAGATAGATCATCACTTCCCTCCACCACCATTACGCCCGTCCCCTCTGCCGAGAAAGATGGAGAGGGTTTGGCGGTGTAGCAGGTGACGCTTGTCTTCTATACTGGATAATGAGCGAGATAGTGGAATATAGTGTTAGACATAAGTGCACACTACACGTAATTTATGAATACACTTCCGACTTTTGCAAAAACTCATTTTTTAGACAGCAGACACTCAAACTTGTTTTATCGGAAATACCTACAATGAGCAAGTACTCTCCCGAATTGCATGATTGACTTCACTGTCTTATGCCTTCCTGTTTAGTTTGTCTATTAACTAAAATCATGTTCACGTCAAAACGAAGTGTGCTCGTATCTGGTGAAAAATGAAAAAGAAAAAAATAATAACTGCAGGATATAGGGACATACATGGAGATCGTTGCATATGTTAGTGTCATTCAGTAAGAAAGATATGAATGTAATGACACACCTTGTCCGACCCTTGATGAATACAGGTAAATACAGATAGCACGCTTTGCTTTGCAAACACTAGATCAAAATACATGTTACGTGCAACAAACAATAGTCGGACAATGTAAATTCGTAACCGAAAACGACAGAAAGACAAAGGTGGGAAAGAGGGGGGGGGGGGGAGGGGGAGGGGGGGGGTATGCAAGCGTTTGAAGGTTAGGACAGTATAGAAAAGACAAGGTTGGAAATGTATGTGATTTGAAAACTTAAAAGAATTGGAGAGGGGAGAAATAAACAGCAAGAGAAATGATAAGGGAACGTGAGGGAAAAGAGAAGCGGGGGGGGGGGGGAGAGAAATGGTTATAGGGAGAGCAAGAGAGGTGAAGTCACTTGATTACCAATGAGATGAGATGGAGGACATTTATTACTCGAGGCTCTTGACCAGGCCAGAAGTGGAAGCATGCTTGGTGAGGAGTGAGCAAACATGAAATGTCTTTTACAAGTACTCACCCTCTCCTCGGCGACTGCGGGGAATAGATCACCGTCTCTGAGGGGCTGTTCACATAGCCAAAGGCACAAACACGAGATGAATAAAAGGATAGTTCCTTTGCGATGAAGAGTGTAATTGTAAAGTTCCCTTGCACTCTGTGACAGAAGACAAAGGCATGCAGTAGAATAAACATGAATTTCACTGCTATTAAAGACTTTTACAACTCTGTCCCTTTACAGCTTTATCCCAAGGAGTCATTTGGTTACAAAATGTATTTTTTCTTTATTCTCTCTAATTTCATGTCATCCTAGTTTGCATCCCTGTCTCCAACAATACAGAAGTAAATGAGTTCTGCTTAAAAGAAACTTGATTTGAATTTTCGCCACTGTGGGAGCTTTCAACATTTCCACTTCTTTCAATCTTTCAGAGTTCAAGGAAGCTTTCTCCCTTTTTGACAAGGACGGAGATGGCACCATCACTACCAAGGAGTTGGGAACCGTGATGAGATCACTTGGTCAGAACCCTACCGAGGCTGAACTACAGGACATGATCAATGAGGTCGATGCTGATGGTAAGAAGTTGAAGAATTTAACACAAAGTTATGAAATCATTCTATTTCACTTCCATAAAGTGTTCAGAATGCATGATGCTGGCAAGACATATACAAAATATATACAAACGCACGCACACACACAAAAGCACGCACACACACAAACCCACGCCCACACGTGCGTGCGCACACGAACCTTTATTAACTACACCCTCAGCTACACCCTTATTGAATTTCATTCTCATTGTAATGTGTGCGAGAATCTGTATATATCATTATTGTAAATATGTAAATATTCACATGAATGTATCAAATATCATTGTAAATTCAGATTTTCTCCTATACCCATTTGAAATAAAAATGACATTGTCACATTTTCATTGTCATTGTCAGCACACTCACACACACTACCATGAACGCACCCTCTTTTCTCAACTAACCCACAGTACACTCGTTTGCATGCAACCACATTTATCAAGCGCCTATTGTTGATATTCCTAATGGACACTGGTACAACTATATAGGCTAGATTACATGCATTAGGAGGCTATTCTTAAGGCGCATTTACATCAATGTATTAATGAACCTGTATTCCCTTTTTCCTTGGAATCTTCATACCGCATCTCATATTGATATATCACCCTATATATTATTGAGTATAAATACAGGACGTCACTCTTACAATAAAGCACAATACATGGAGATTTATGTTTTATAAAATCCCCCGTACCAGTAAGAAATGCAAATACTCCTTATGTAATACTGGCTTGCACCATTATAGCTTCATTTACATTTACTATATTATCCTAACAAAACATCTTTCTTTGCAAAGTTCAACACAACCAATATTGCAGATTAGCTTTGACATGTAAATCGAAGTCGAATATACACATGCACACATTTGTGTTTGCGTGTGAGGGTGTGTGTATGTTAGTTTGTGCCGATTGCGCAATTTGAGCTTTAATGAAATCAATACATTCCGTCAATAAATATCTGTAAAAATCGCTTTCTTGGCCTCTGTTCTATCCATACGATTATGCTTTGGATGGCTTTATGGCAATTCGATATGTAAAAGTCCTGGGTTTGCCCAGGGCACCATCAAACCAAGCGTTGTAATTTGTTTCCTCAAGTTGACCAGTCATCCATGAGAAAAACTCAATCAGTCATACCTGCGTGAGGATGTCTGACTATGCACTTTCTATATACTCACCCTGTAAATACCTGCTCAAATGCCAATTTCTTGTTGAAAATCAGGGATCAATAATCCTTTTATTCGTGAAATTCTAAAACGTTTGTTCAAAAATCGAGAAAAATTCATAATGATGAATCATAACACCAACTATTATGGAAATAAAGAACAGGCAAGAAATCAGTAGTTCTATACTTGGTAAAAGGAGTTTCATTTTGAAATCTATTCCCTTTACCTTGTACAGGTATATAAGCAGTTGTTCTAGTTGTGCTTTTATAACGGAAAGGAAATGAAGAATGGTTTTATTCTGCCTATTCCTGTTTCCAAAATTTCAACCCCTTTCCTTTCGCATTGGAAACATCCAGAATCCATGTTGAAAGTCCTGAACGAAACCATGTATCAATCTGTTTAGAGGGTAAGAGAAAGTCGGTATATGCTCCGGGCACATATTATTTTTGTTCCTTTTCCAGTGCAGTCATTAGTTAGCAAATTTCAAATATGCATATGCAAGAAAGATTTACATCTTACTCTTTATAATCGATTTATCATCTTTTCTTTCACTCTCTCTGCCTCCTCCTCTGTCCCCTCTCTTTCTCTCTCTTTCTTTCTCTATCTGTATCTATCCAGGAAATGGAACAATCGATTTCCCAGAATTCCTGACGATGATGGCGAGGAAGATGAAGGAGACGGATAGCGAAGAGGAGATCAGGGAAGCTTTCAGGGTTTTCGATAAGGATGGAAACGGCTATATCAGGTGTACCATCACAACCCTCACCACTATCTTCTTCAGGGACAATAAGAATGTATAAACTATATAAACTCTCCAAAGATAAACATGAGTATAAACTCTTGTTTGAATAATCAATCAAAAATGTGAATAAATACATAATAGGGTATTCACTGCACTATAATTTAAAGATCAGAATTGGAACGGCTTTCCAAAGAATACTCCTTTTGTGGAGTTGTGCAGTGATGCAGCTCACAGCGTGTGACTTAATGTCAAAATGTTTTTAAATTTATCTTTTTTTGTCACATGTTAAACAGTCACTTTGATTTTTAAAATTTACACGCACTTTTATGATACGTGGGTGGAAAATTCAGAATACGATCCCTCTTTGCTCAGAAGACTTACGCTCGTCATTCAGAAATCATAAAACGTCAGACAGATGAAGCATATCCTACGGTCAATACTTTCTTCTCTTCCTCTTTCTGTCCCCTTTTATGATCGATAATCATCCAGTATATAGTATATTTTTCTGAAGGCATCTTGTCAGTGATATCTTCTTCGTGATGAATTGTCTAGTTTATATTGCTATTTATCGTCATGAAAATGGGTTCTTCAAATTAATCTCCTTTCCAAATATAACTTTTATTTCTAAGGATCCAGGCAAGGCAGTAAAGTAATCGCAATTCTTTTATCCGGATTTCGTAATGCCTGAGGATTGGATTTACTCATAAAGAATATTTGATTTCTCCCGAGAATACTCATGAAATCTGCTTCTGTATATAGAGACTTAAGGTCGATACAAGACAAAATGCTTCTTAAATTAAGAACTTTTTTGGAAGAAAATCCTAAAATAAACCATCAGAAATGAGAACTAAGGGTAGATTACAGGAAAGTCTTATAGGCATTAAATTTTAGGATTCAATTACATTTATCACAGATCTTTATCCAAATTGGCACAAGCAGATTTAAGAGAAACACAAGAGATTCTTCGTCTTGACAGCGCATAGATATTTGAAAAAAAAATCCCTCTTTTATGTTGATAATCATTTTAATCAAATATTCCTCACTTTTACTTGTCAGTGCTGCAGAATTGCGTCACGTGATGACGAACCTTGGTGAGAAGTTGACAGACGAGGAGGTGGATGAGATGATCAGGGAAGCCGACATCGATGGTGACGGACAAGTCAATTATGAAGGTGAACACGAAGACTAAACTACTTTGTTTTGTTTTTGTTTTGTTCTGTTTGTTTGGTTTAAAGAGAAAATGTATCAGATGGGGATGAAAACAAATCGAGGTGTTGAGGTAATTCCTGTGTCAATGAATCTAATATTATTTGCGATGAATACTTAACTATCCGTGTTTAGTTATCCTTAATATGGGAATTGGGCAGAAATTTTTGTCCATTCACATAAGAAAAGTAAAAGTAAATTTATAACTCAAACGTGAGGCACGAAGTTAAAAGAACATATGAATTTCATTACAAAAATTCCGAAATTTTGGAACTTGGGGCTGGAGAAAGTGTAGAAGTATAGTTTTCACCCTACCTTTCTTAGAACCTCTCATAAACAACGCAACACGCAGGTTTAATTATTTATTACACGCACTTTTAATTATTTATCATACAGTCACTTCTCATGTCCAAACATTGAGAGATTGCAGCCGACATTGTTCCTTTTCTTGACTAAAATTTATTTTCATGTTTTCAGAAAAAGTAATTCAGGGAACCCATTAATCAAGATAAAAATGGAAAGTTAAAGTAGTCTTAAATTAATCGAACACACATTTTTCAAAGACATGACTGATTTATGTTTTTCCTGTTTATCTGTGTTTCTCCTTCTCCCTCCCTGTTTCCAATACTGTATGCTCCCATGAATTATGTTGTACATATCTATTTAGATGCAATAGTACTTCATAGATTTTGATAAGAATATATTTTGTTTAGAAAGTCATTATCATTTGTTTTGTTTGTCTACTTTGAAGAATTTGTAACCATGATGACATCAAAGTGAGGTTGGTCAGAAATGACGTCACTTCCGGCCGTTTGTCAACCAGCACCAACTGTGACATCGGTGTTGCCATTTTGCGGAGGGCTTTCATCATTGACTGACAAACTGTATCACGAAATATTGAAACTTTTATCCAATTTTATCGCACTTTCATCATCGGAAGACACCACAAATTTTCGAGAAACCTGTCACAATCTTCATGGTCTACACGGGTTTTTTCGTGAGATTTCTATCTACCAAATCACGGAGCTGGATCTTGAGTGTGAACAGCGCCGAGTGCACCAACATTTGCCCAAAGCAGAATTTGTACATAGACAATCGACCGCGTTCACATCCTGGTGATTGAATAAAGTGGCAAAGATGTATTATACATTGAGGACTTGTGTAAATTACTGTATCACAAATGTGCGTTTACGTTGTTGTTTTAAAGGAACATTTTATTGATAATATACTCAGCTGACAAACACTGATTTGATACAGTTGAAAACTATATAATATAGGCTTTGTTTGAACACACAAGCTACATTTCAAATAGTCATCTGCTAAATTTTTTTTAAAGATGTTCATTCTTCATAACCCAGTCGGCCCATGATGATTTTATGAGCAACTGAACAAGTGCTGCCGACATTATTTCTTTGGAAACAGACATGGCCTTACCGCAAATACTGACACCAACAGGGGCTTGCGCTGATTTTGATTTGGATGTTATAGCAGGAACGAAAATATATCGTAGACTAATGTGCACCTTATACTCATGACAATTACTCATTCCATGTTGTTAGTGAAAAGAAAATCGTCAGTTTTGGAATAAAAAGGAATGTTTGAAATTTACGTGTCTAAAGTTTTCTCTTTTGTTGTTAGTCTTCTTGTGTCTTCTACGTTCTTAGGATATCATTAACGTAATTCAAAGTAAAATAAGAACCGTATTCAAAAACGATTGTTTTCTTTTCATTCATCAAAATGATCAGGATATTTTCCTCTTATTGTCGAAAGCATTTGTTCAAATCAAGAGCAGTAGGCCCTAACAGAAATCGTGAGCAAGGTTTACTCTTTGTTTACATAAATGTACAAAAGGTCCCCGTTATGTGATCGATAAATAGGGCCTAATATAACGTCACAACGAATGTGAATGATTTACCCACGATTTACTGTTGGGAGAGTGTGAGCAATGGAGAGAGGAGAAAAAAAGGAAAGAGAGAGAGAGAGAAGGGGAAGAAGAGAGGAAAGGAGAGGGGAGGAAATGAGAGAGAGGGAGAGGGGGGAGGGCTAGGGGGAGGGAATACGCGTGTGGCTTCTGTCGTAGTGGTGTTAGTGTATCTTTTAATAGGAAATCGATAACTTATTTCACTTTGAGTTAAATATATCATAACATATACGTGTACCTGTCATTCTGAAGCATTTTGTTAAAATTATGGAGGAGAGCGTAATGTGAAAAAGATCTTGAACAATAGACTTGAACAAATTCTCTGCAAATAAGAATATTAACCACAGATTTGAATTTCATTTAAGAATTAAACATAACTTTATAGAAATAACAAAAAATGAAATTTTTAAACTGAACTATTACTTCAAATGAACTGGTACTTTAAAAAGCCCCCCCCCCCGGGATTTCTTGATTTTCCTAGTTATTAAAAGAAATTAAAATCTTTTGGAAAAGAGGTGATCATGTTTGTCATTTTCATTTCAGTTGCAGTACACATTTGACGACAAGTACAAGTAATCTTTCTTTAGACTTTAAAGAAATTGCTTTAACATATTTATTTACATACAAAACAATACTTTGTACCCGCCGCAAGCTGTTAAGGGAAATTTCTAAGCTAGACCGACATTAAAAAGGTAAAGATAGACAGCCTCAGTTTTCAGCTTTAATAATGATTGCTGAAATATTTCTCGATCAATGAAATCGGCTCGCTAGGAGGTATTAGACTTTGCTCAGCAGTGGAGGGTAATGTCAACTATAGCTCCGAAACTCTTTTTTGATTCTAATCAAACATTTTGGTAAAATGTGATGTGTGAGTCATCCTGTAAGTGACTAGATTAAAGGTATGATGCATTAAAGTATACCAATCACCTTAAAGGGATCCGGTGATTTTGTGGAGGCTTGACTGAGTAAATCGTTGAATTTTAGTGTCTGTGTTGTATGCAGTGGCGGTGATTTCATGTAACGAGTGGGGGGGGGGGACAGAAACACCTAAGGGCACCGCCGAAAATCTGTTTCGAGAGGTGGAAGGGGGATGATTGTTATTATGCGAGCGAGCGAAGCGAGCGAGCTAAAAATAACCGCAATAAAAAAAAGAAAGAAGCTCCTTTTGCCATCAAAATACACTCTAGGCCTATAAAATATTTAAGTGGTTGGCCTTAAATATGGTCACCTGGCTCAAAATAGAAAAATCGAGGGGAACGATCCCCCCAGAAAACAATCGAGGGGGGGGGGGGGACATGTCCCCGTCCCTATGGGATCGCCGCCAATGGTTGTATGAAGATGTTCAGAAGGATAAATAAACAACCAGGAATAATAAGGTTTTAAAATATATAAGATGTTATCATAAAGATCTATCACTGAATTCCGTCATTTGCAAAACCAACCTGGGTATGCTTTTGTCTAACACTGCAGTATATGAGGTAAAACAGGTCTGGCATTTCCGGTCACTCGCACATTTTCACTTTTTGTGAAGCACATGGTGATGGTTTCGAAGTACATTTTTCAGGGCTTCATAATTATTTACATGATATTACTTAATCTGATAAGGCCATGCAACTCAGATTTTTAAAAGTTACTCAGTGGCTTTCATAAGAGAAATGTGTACAGTAAAATACTTTACCCGGCATTCTAGAGCTTAAAACTTAAAGTGATTACACAATGGTTTAAAAAAAAAAAAATGATCGAGAATAGAGTTCTAAGAACAATAATATTAAAAATTTGATGATTTTCAATCGAAATCAATGCATTTTGGCAAATTATTTCAATTTCATGTATTTTGTTTTTTCGTTTTTTTAATTATTTATTGTACTGTGCATGATGATCTACATGTAAACTGTACCATCATTGTAGATATGACAAATTGAAAGTGGAAAAATAAATGAACTGAATTGAATTGAATTGAATCAGTCAAGGGTTGACCCCGGTTGACCTAAAAATTTGAGTATGAGGCATGACGCAGACGTCGTGTAACTTTTTATAAGTCGACTAGGCAAGATACTTTATGTCGCCATGACGACATATAACTTTTATAAGTCGACTTGACGAGATAACGTAACTCGCAATGTCGACATAATAAGGCTATTAAGTCGACATGGCAAGATAAAATATCTCGCCATCTCGTCAAGTAGATGACACTTTAAAGTTTCCATAGGATAGAGAGACGATTTTTTAAAAAAGTTCCATCAAAGTCGATTACGAAATGAGAAAGTTATGAAAGTCTGTAAGGTCTCGATTTACTTTCTATGGCGATCCTCAAATTGGCAATGTTGTTTCAAAATGGCAGGTTTTTGTGAACAACTCTTTAATATATTTTGTACACACTATTTCACATTTTCTCCATTATATCTAATGATGCTGCTTGTCTCTGTGAACTTAAATTTATGTTGTGTCAAATATATTTTCCCATGATATATCTTGAGCTGAGAAGGAGACAGGCTGCACCTTGAGAGATACGGGAGAAAATATGAAATTTTGTGTACAAAACATGAGAGTTGTCCATAAAAACCTGCCATTTTGAAGCAACATTGCCATGGAAAGTAAATCGAGACTCTTCAAACTTTCATAACTTTCCCATTTTGTAATTGATGTTGATGGAAATTTTTAAAAACTTACTTCTCTCTATCCTCTCTTTTCATTGAAATTGATTTTTCCCCAGGGTTTCGGTTCCCTTTAATTTCCGTGGTGTTGCTAGATGGATGGTCAATGGTCGGTCAATTTGTTGGACATGATGAGGGGAAAAAAGTTCAGTGATCGCGTTCAGTTAACTACATATCATAATAAGCTCCTTATTGAAAAATTCACTGTGTATTTTTCAACTTGAAAAATCTGAAAGAAAAAGAATAAGAATAATAATCAGTATTTATGCTCTGGGATCTAGATCTGTCTTCTCCTACATCTCTGTGACATCACTCCATAAAGGAAAAAACCCCGCAGGGACTTAGAAATGATGAAAAGTTTTTGGCTATTTATCAGCTACAAAAAAGGGAGTTGACAGATTGTTTTTAGGAACTTACCAGGATATTATAGTTTGTGAAATGGATGAATGATTAATTAGAGAAGAAAGGTTTTGATTGTAGGAAGTCTGTGGATGCCAATGATTATGGTAATGACAATGGAAATGAATTGTTAAAAGCAAGCTTGCCGTTAGCCTGCAAAAAGGGTTTCCAATAGCAAATTGATTATATCCAGATAGTGAATTATTGCATTTACAATAAAAATGGAAACTTATTAGAGGAATGAATGTTTGATTCTAACTTTAGAAAGCTACTCTCAGAATTACTTCATTAGGTAATCTATTTGCGCCCTTAACTAACTAACTACATGCCATTGAATATAAAATCCTATTTAGTCATCGGTCTCAAAAAGCCCAATTTAAAAGGCCCATGACGCCTTTAAGTTGCTCCCTCATTAGATGAGCTATGAGGGGATAAGGAAGTAGTTGTATGGCACGCATAATGTCGCTACGCAAACAATCGAATTGTGTGCATAGTGTGTCACGGTGGATGAGAGCAGTAAAAAGTGATGGTGATGATGATGGACTAACCGCATGGTTACGTAATGAGTTTACCACCAGGCCTTGCTGATGATGAAGCTGAGTTGATGGAGGAGAGGGTGAGAAAATGGAATGTTGGTGATACACCAGAGGGGGGGGGGGGAGGAGGTTACTATGATGATGAAAATGTGATGTGCGTGTAAGGGAGAGTTTGATGTTTAGAGCTGGATAAGGTATTGGTTAGGCGTGCTGAACACTGAAATGCAATAGGAAATAGGTTTCAGCTCCGGAGATATCAATGAAAATCATCTGAAGATATCCTTCAGTTTTTAAAAATCGATCGACCCGAAGTTTTTTTTTTCAATCTTCATACAATAATACATCTGTGATCTTTTCGTTGCCAACTTGATTATCCTTTAATTACTCTAAAGAATTATAACATTTTTAATACATAAAAGAACGTACAACTATTGTAAAAATCAGACAGATTTGGTGATATGGTAGATGAAAGTGATGAAAAGCTCAAAATATTTTCGTCAAAGAAAATAAATGATAAGAACTAAATCATCCGATATGGAGAGTGTAATAGACTAGAATTAGAGTGAAGAGGAACAAATGAATGTAAAAAGCTGGGAAAGGCATATGAATCGTCTATATTTTCTTCATGAATCTATGATAAGTATCTTATGAGGTTGAGTTCTTTCATATCTAAGTTAGATTGCATTGCACGTTCTTATTCTTTCTTCAGCATAAATATAACAATAATATACCTGAAGAATGAACACTATCAGAATTCATCTGTGCATTAGGTCATAATTTTTTTTTCACATATCGACTTGATAAAAACTCAGCAACCTCGAAATCTGATAAAATTCAGGAAAATTATGATGGATGCTCCGAACACATGGTTTTTCTTTCGGTGACTTGTGTTAGGCTCTCATAGGCGTCTGATATACCGAAAGACCTTTTTTTAAACTTTCTGCACCAACCTTTTTAAAAACATTATGCCTTTATAGGATCATCATCATGTTTTTGTGGATGTGTGCATGCCGTTGTTGAAGGATGTTTGATCATTAGTTTATGGCGGATTCTTTGCCCCAGAGATACTCTGTTTTCTTTTCTTTCTTTCCTTTTTTTTTTATTTGATTCAATCGACTGTGAGCCAGTGACAGGTGTTTGGAGCAGATGAAATCGATCAAAAAAACCCTGAACGAGTGTGGAAAAGATTCAAAAATACACAAAAGGATGAAATACATAATGGTTTGAATCATAGATGTGTGGCGTACCTGACAATATCCTTCGTTAGGTGCCAGGATGTCTAGAATATTCCTTTTGCAGTGAATGTGATCTACCGGGCATCTGGTAAGTGGGTGAAGGGTCGTTTTTGATTATGACCTTACAAAAAAAAAAAAAAATCGGCTTAAAATTCAGATATCCCATAAAGCATCAAGAAGACTTATAACAAGTAAATATCAATATAACAAAAATATGTGCTTTCCCTTTTCTTTTCATTTCATGAATTATTTCTTAGCTTCTTAAAAAGCACATATAAAATTACAAAAATATATATATATAAATAACCAACGCTGAGAAAAGATCTTCAACATAAACTTCAAACAAAAAAGATTATCAAATTTATTTATTTATTCATTCACATCATTTATCAAACAGAGGCGTCGATCCATTTTTCGGATTGGGGGGGGGGGGGGGCAAGACGACCAAGCGGAGTTGAACCCACGGCTACTATTTGTACACGGACACACCCTCACATATGTACATAAACACACACACACACACGCACATATATATATATATATATATATATATATATATATATATAACATAGGCCTATATCAACGTGAAGCATGTTCAAATTGGAGAAATTAGGCAACTTGCTATGTGAACCATCCTGCTTCTTTTTTTTTTTCAATTTTGCTAGCGAGCGAATCGAGCGAGCAAAAAATAACAAATTTCTTGATATGAGAGAAGGGTTTAGTTATCATATTGGCATAAATGATATCTAATATATATGTATATGGTTACCTCGCTGCCAGATATGAACTCTACTTTGTCACATCGTTGGTCCATTGTTGCTGCCCACCAAACCACTCTGTTTTTTTATATTACGAGCGAGCGAAGCGAGCGAGGAAGCACACACTGTTTTTCATGGTAGATGTAGTAAACCCTTCGGCAAATTACGCTGTGAGCCAATGAAACATCTACATTATCTATTCGGTCTCATCTCACCGAATTCGTTTGCATTTCAAAACCATATGAAACGAGCGAGCGCAGCGAGCGAGGAAAAATATACCCTTTTCCATATGATAGAAGTGTTATTTCGTCATCATAATAATGTGATAAAAATGTGATATAAGAACGGAATATTATTATCATCATTATCATCGGAATACACTATAAACCTGTCATGCCTGTATGATATCTGAATAATACATCCGATCACCTGTGTGCCGAATATGACACTGTTTTATCTACCTCGCTTGCAGTCCGAATCCATTCTGTTTCTACCAAAGCGAGCAAAGTCAACGACCGATCCCGGCAAAATTATATGGATTCGTCCCAAAATCTTTGTCAGCCACCTTGCTGCCCAAATATGATGATATTTTGGAATCTCGCTGCTATAATAAGCTACTTGCTGCCCGAAATCATCTTGTATCTAGCTTTTACCAGCGAGAGTACAGTGGAGTAGCGAGCGAGTTAACGAAAAATATGTTTTTGTTTTGCGTTCTTTTTTTTTTTTTTAATCCAGGCCGTTGTCTCCTGAAAGTTTATCTATTTTTAGGTCAACTCGATTTCTAGGAGTGATATCTTGTTTGGTTAATTTACTTCCTATGAGTAAAAGAATAGTATAAAATTAGATGGAAACACAAGATGCAAACCGATTTCCTTTCATAAGAATAGTAATTATCATCGGCATTGGTTAAGATACTTAAATGCGAGCGAGCGAAGCGAGCGAGCGCTTCCCAGTTTCCCATTTTCTTTCTTTTCTCTTGTTTTACGCTTTCATTTCACTTCCTTCCTTCCTTTTCCTTTCTTTTCTCTTTCTTTTTTCCTTTTCCTTTTTTTTTTTTGGTTGGGAAATTATTGGGGGGGGGGGGCAAAATGATATCTTTGCCCCCCCGAAATTTTCTTGGGGGGAGTTGCCCCCCCCCCCCGCCCCCCCCCCCCCCCAGGATCGACGCCTCTGTTATCAAACATATGTAATGATCCTCTTAGAATGAAATAATACTATCATATCATTTAGGTGGTTTAGTTTTGATGTGAAGAAATGCAAAAGCTTTTTTTAAGAAGTAGGCTTAATAATCAGTACTGGTAATTTCTCACGGCGGCTTTTTCATGACCATATAATGGAATCACAAAAAAGACAACAGGCTATGGTACAGGTATGGATGCAAATGATACCGACAATAGCATTCTAGCGATTATACTGATGATGATGATGATGATGGTGGTGAGATGATGATGATGATGATAACGATTATGAAGATGATGATGATGATCAATGCATCTCTCTCTCTCTCTCTCCCTCTCGCTCTCCAGCTCTCTCCCTCTCCCTCTCGCTCTCTAGCTCTCCCTCTCTCTCTCACTCTCTCTCTCTCTCTCGTTCTCTCTCTCTCTCTCTCTCTCATTACCAAAATTATGGGAAATCAAAGCATACGCATGACCCTCTTCTTTTACTAAGTCTTGTCTCCCTTGTGCTGGCTGAACACATCGCTTGATTGAATTGAGGTAAATTACATATGACGCAGAAGTTTAAAAGAAGGAACGTCTGCTTTTACACGATGTGGATCAAGAGAAATATCTCTTGATAGAAGCAGTAGAGGCTAATACGATGTGACAGACAACTGCAATAATTATACAAAATGGTGTGCCATGTGCCATTGCTTCTTGGATATAAGTTTAAAAAGCTGCGTGGTTTGATTTCGGCTCCATTTGCAAGTGTAAAGATACAAATCACAGAAAATGTAAAACTTTACTCGTCTTACCTACAAAGGAATGATCTGGAAATTTTGATTATTGAGATCATTTCTTATTAGATTCTCCTCCTTTAAGAAATAAGGTTTCTTTTCCGATCACTTGTGATGAAAAACAGAGGAAGTAAAATAAGACCATTAAAAAGAAGAAAGGAATCTCTTTCGAGGAAATCTGATACTAATTTTAGTCTTTTCCTTACATGAATGGGTCTATATCGAAATGGTTTACTATAGCAATAATTTTGCCCTGATAGATGATATTAAACTACGAATGACTTTATTTTGCCCAACCAGTCAGAAATATTACTGCTCAAAAAGCATAAGCCTTAACTTTCCATAAGAAATTTAACATTGCAACGTGTTATTTCGTATTACTTTACCCATCGGTAGCTCTGCATCAAGCCAAGTAATTGAAAGGGATTATTGTTATTCCTAAGATGCGATTACGTTCAATTAAGCTTAACACCTTTACTTCCCGGACTTGCAAATCAATAATGAACACGGCGCAGTTTGAGCTCAATAAGTTGTTCATCCCATTTTTTTTTCTAAGATATCTACATTTCCAACTTTTCATTTTCATCTCTTTTGAATTGTTCATTTGAAGAATCCACTTTAATTTATATGCAGGCAGGGCAATTCCTTGATTATATACTTTCCAAATGAAAACTCTTTAAATTTTACCAGGAATTTTTACTGAACATTACATAAAAAACAACATTTAAAGCAATTTACATCGTTCATGATTCTAAACTTTTTAACATTCTGGCTTTAAAAAAAAACGAGGGTAGGATAAAAAAAAAAGTTGTCTGATAGTACATACTAAATTTACACATGTAAATAGCCCTTCTGACGTTCAAAGAGTTCACTGTAATATCTCTAAGTTTCATTTGGATGGAAAGAGAAGGACAAAGAAAAGGGGAGAGAGGGATAGAGAGAAGGAGAAAAGGAAAGAAAGAAGGCTGAACGAAGAGTGACTGAATGAGGGAAACATAGGAAAAAGAAAGGGTTAGGGTTGGAGGGACAGTGATTGAGTGAGCGACAGACGGAGGGGGGGGGGGGGGCAAGGACAGAGAGAGAGAGAGTGGGAGGGAAGAGATGGAATCATATTCTACAGAAGGCAGTACATTAACATGAAAATGTAGGGCAACTGCCAACAGTTGACAGACGACGGTAACTCTATCACTCAAATGGTCATGTGACATTACAATCTTCGAGATGTTCGCATCATCTTTTGCCGAACGGGAAGGGAAGCCGAAGAAGAGATTTATCATCTGATGTAACAAGCGGTAGTTTACTCGTGTATGCATGGGACTGCAGATACGTTGAGGGCAATTTCTTCACTATTTTAAGGTTAATAACGAGGTATTTCATAAGTTCGAAAGACAAACATTTCTAAAGGTCGTTAAACGTATCAACCAAATGTGTAAAATGCATACATTTTTAACTACATGTCAGTAAATGCATTTTATCCCTTGCATTTCGAATAAGCACTGAAGTAATGGATTTTTTCTTAGAAAATGTACATCTTAAAGAAATCCTTTCAATGAATATGATCAAAGGTGTTTGGATAGGGATCAATAAAGAATAGCGTTCCACTGCAGAAAATGAAGATTATGCTTATACGTATATTTCTCTTACTTAAAAATTTCACATGGGAGAGGTAGATATCTAGCTACAGGAGAGGTAGTAATGTTAATCAAAGTTTAGTGTGTCCTTAATAAAGGGGATTTTGCAATCCAGTTTTATTATTTTGTTTTTGTTTTTTATCTTTGCAACTAAATTTTCAAGTTAAATTGGTTTGAATGGTTGGTTAAGTTACCTGACTGCTAAGAAAGCATGTGTATGCTTGTTAGCAAGTGAACAAGGGAACCGACGGCTTTAACTCCCCTCAGAAGGACTTGGTAATGAGGATTAATACCTTACCAAAGGGCATTATCGTATCCACTTGGTTTCGAACCCGGGTACTCCCACTGCTCTATCCACACAGCCACAGCGCCTCCAAGTGAAATTTCATCTAAAAGTCTGAGTTCTACACTTTAAGTTGGCTGAATTTAAATAAACCTAAAGAGTACGTTCTAAATGTATATCACAGGCAACTTAATCTTGCTGGTAATCCACGGCTAAACTTTACCAGTAACATCACCGACAGTGCATACAATGCTGCTCAAACGACGGAAAACAGAGCATAATGAGTCTATCCGTCGCATTACTTTTTGATGCAGCATTTGTTGGTAAAGGCATCAAAAATTAACACCTTATCAATGTTTTATGACATCGAAAAGGTCTCCTGCTCCCAAGCCTTATGCACTTTGCATGATCTCTAAATACTTAATGACTTAATTGGTGATAACAAGCACACACACCATGAAACATAAAGCTTAAGACAAAGGGAGGAAAGAAGTCGGCGACAGAGAGGAGAAAGTAGGTTAGAGAGGATAAAGAACGATAAAGATCAAAGATAAAGAAATGGAGAAAAACAGTATGGAATAAAAAAAAAAAACCAGAAAGGATAAAGAGGTTTGAGCGGGCAGAGGAAGGGGATGATGATGATGATGACGACGACGACGATGATGATGAAATGCATCACAGAACACAGTACAAAATGACCCTATACCGCAGATGAAGGAAAGAAGTTGGTGTCAGAGAGGAAAAGGGTGATGTTAAAGGCAGAGGAGAAAAGGGCAGACATCGAGCGGAAAAAAAGAAAAGAAGGAGATTGAAATTGAAAAAGCAAAGAATTAGGGAGAACGAAAATGACAGAAAATCAGGTAGATTTTAAGATTTACAAGCAAAAATACTTGAAAGTGTTAAAAGCAGTCAAAAGGAATGAAGTGTTACAGGTTATGGACATCGTGATACAAAGAAAGAAGAAAATAAAAAATTAGCGTAAGAAAGAAGAAGAGAAATAAACAAGGGGAGACGCAAGAGACAAAAAAATATATATATACGAGATGATCTTGGAACTCATTGAATTGAAGAAAATGCCCCAGGAATGACAAGAAAGGCTAAAAAGAACCATTGGGAAAGGGGACGAATCGAATAAATATAGCAAGTCTTTGTACAAAAATAGGGCAAGCGAGCAAGAAACATAATGACCTATTAGAAAGCCCTTGAGAAGGAAAATGCTCTATAGTAGGAGAAAAGGGGGGAAATGCGATGTTTGCCCATGGAAGATTCGTCACTTTTACGGCAGAAGAAAGTCGATCTTTAAGACATGACAGCGCATGCAGGAGGCGAAAGAGTAATTGAAGCGGACGTAATTTGTTGCTTTCGATTGGAAGGGAGAAAAGGGCCCATTCTATCGCAATCCACCATTCACATATACACTCTCCCTTCAGGAGCGCAGTTATTATACTTGTCAGGGTTTATTCTTCATATCAGCTTGCCTTCACGGTAATTCAATACAGAGATATGGTGAGTCTACTCTTTTCATTTTTCTGTCTTTTACTTGTGGATATCATTCATTTCTAACAGGGGAGAACTAAATTGCGAGTTCTTTTCTTCTTGTTCATGTGGTAAAGAACACGCATATTAGGTTTCTTATTTTCGATTCGATGTCACAGCAGCTTTTTTTTCTTTGGTAAACTTCGTTGAATGGCCTTGTAAGAAAACCCCCTCGGATCAATTTCAAGCAAGATTTGTTTTCTTCCTCAGTGAAGATATTATATCGTCTAGGAGACCCATACAGCTTTCCTTGCTTCATTTCTAAGGGATTTGTACTTTTTGATTGTATAATTTAATGCAAGACTATTTGGGCATTTTATCACGCGTGTTGCCTACATGCATCGCTGGAATTCATTTCAATGCTTTTAATTAAGAAATGAGTCGAATATTTACTAACTGATCATTTAAAAGGATAACTTGAAACCTTAGTAATGTAATAAAAAAAATACCCAAGAAATTTAAAAAAAATTATCGTCATCATTATATCATACTTACTTACCCCGGAGTTTATAATACATTTCACATTTTTACATAATTTGAGTTATTATCACTACCACAAGTTCACAATTGTTTCCGCATGCTCACAGTTGATAAAAAAGTGAATTTCTGATAACATCTCAAATAAGTCAAGTGATACATCAGGCCCTATTGAATGTAACGAGAAAAAAAAAACGTGAACTGAAATATATGCGTATCGAGAGAAGCAATACGTATATGCACCCGGGATAAAAGTAGAGAATAAAGGCAATCTCTTACTTTACAATCTCTAGAAAGTCATTTACCGATTAATGTCTTGAGTTGATTTTCAGTCCCCAGAACAAATTCCTCAATTTAGGTTGGAAACGATTTATTATTATGAAAACATGGAAATTGCTACATGAAAACGGCATAAACAGGAGGAAAAACTGGGAACTGTACGACCGGACAGAAATAACGTCATGTTATGTTACTCTATATAACATTTTTCAAACAACTGAACAAATGTCTTTTTTCTTCATTTGGTTAAGATCCATCAAGTAATCACATTTTCAAGGAAGTCATGATCTTTACCACCATTGTTTATTACATTTGATATCTCGAAAAGTGTGATTTCTCGCTATACAGTGCAAAAATAGTATGCGATTGAGATGCGAGGGTGTATATAGAAAGCAAAGAATTTATTTGCACTTTTCCTCCCCAAACAGTCGTTCGTAACATGAGCTCCATGTTTACTGTCTATTGCAACTAATCAATATTCTACGAAACAGCTGGGGAAGAGTTCGCATACATTATGCCAGATAGCACTAGAACAAAGAAAGTATATTATTCATGCTCTAGTTTTAGTTCTGAGCTGTGTGTTTATCGCATTATCAGTTAGGTTGTAGTAAATGTCCTGTCTCTGAAAAAGAGAAGGCGAGGCACAGCCTTAAGCTCTCACCACAGACCAATACATTATGCTATTCGTTTTGGTCGAATCCACAATTGTATCAAACAGTAAAAATGTAGCGTTTTAATGTGATACGTGTATACTTCGAGATTAGAAGTATGCCAAATGGAAATATATATCATTCCACTTTCTTTTCCTTCTTTTTCACCGTAAAACACAAATTATTCTAATTCTATTATTATAGTCGGGGCTTAAGAACCGTTTTTATGGTGTTCTAGTTTCCCAGTGCTTGTTTATTCGATTTACATTGATATCACATCTTAACATTTCATTTGGGCTATACGTAACGAATAAGGAATTAAGGATTTTTTTTTTTACCTATGGTATTTTTCTATATATAGATTGACGACTGAAGATGAGAGAGTCACGTTTTAAAGCAGTTGTCATAATCAGACCCTAGGGACGCTTTAGAGCGAATGAAAACTTTAGTTTTGAAAGCTGTGCATGCCGTGCTTTCAGTTTGCTGATAAACGACATTAATGAAGTTTAGACTCTCTGTCGTCATCTCATACATCAACTGATAATCGTTTTCATTTTGGTGAGGGGTTTAATTTGATCTAGTTATCTCTTCGTACTTTCTTCTTTTTTTTTTCTTTGCCTTCCTTTTCTTTTCCTCCTCATCCTCGTCCTCGTCGTCATCCTCCTCCCCTTCTTCTTTCTGTTTTTTTTCTTTTCTCCATCTTATCATGTCCCTTCTGATCTTTTTGAATCGTTTTTTCCCCTCTCTTCCTTCTTCACTTCCGCTATCTATGTATTCTTCTTTCCCTTCTTCTTTTTCCTTTTTCTTCATCTAATATTTTCATCTCATTTGAAGGTGTTTCAGCCAAAGCATATTGTGCCTCTCGTGTCATCTTCTTCACAAATTTCTTCGCTTTGGGCTTTTACATTATCTTTAGACCCTTCAGATATACATATATAGAGCTATATAGTTTTTTTTTTTAATCTTTTACATTATCTTTAGATAACATATATAGAGCTATATAATTCTTTTTTATCTTCATATTTTGATATATATTTTTTTGATTAACCCATTGACTACTGAATTCTGTCATTCCCGTAAGCTTAATACAGGAGCCATCCTGTTCCGGTAGCCAATGGCTTAAGTATATAATTTAATAAAGGACACAGTTTTCTGAAAATGCCTCGCGCCCCTCTCTTAGCCCTACTCTATTTCCAATCTTCACGTCATCAAGCCGAGCGTTCATACGCACAAGATCCCTGATACAAGTTCAAGATGACAAAGCGTGTGCCCAAAATCTAATTATGAACTCGAGCTTCCCTCCCTCTTTCAATCAAAAATTTGATAATGAGATTCATTAACTCCTCTAATGAGGGTCCGACCAACAAAACCTACACTACACCGATCTAATCCGTCGAAAGTTGATTGTAATTCAAGTTATTACGTCGTGCTCGACTTCAAGATATAGGGTAGCATGTATTGACCTGACTCTTAAATCGATTTGATATCAAGTTATGGGTTGAATCAGAATGATAATAATCGGATGGTTTACACATTGACGCATTTAGGTTTGCTTAAAGGTTATCTCAAACCTACGTACGCTAAATCTTTTTTTTTATTTATTTTAAGAATGCAGTTAAATTTTCCTATAAGTAATTGATATTTTCATTGTTTTATTGGAGACTCAGTGATGAAATATTACATTGAAAATCTCAAAATTTTTAATATACATGTATTTATGTAGGTCTAACAATCACATAAATCTGTTTCAGATAGCAAAGCATTACCAATGTTCACTCCATACTGTCTTGAGTGGACCTTGTACACAGGAAAATCATTAGCTTCATCGTTCGCGATAATTTCGCGGAACACAGCTATACCGAATAACTGATGTTCTGATCATTTCTTTATGTCTATATTGTATTTGATTCGGTTACGTTAATATTACGAAATTGATGAGGAAATTAGTAATATTTGAAATATATTATCACCTACGTTATATTGAGTTTTTCTCATAAAAATGGAGTTATTTTTTTTCATCTTTTAGGCTATTTCCGCTTCCCTCATCAACCTGAACATTATGAGGATCATATAATAAAACACAAAAATGTATGAATGAGAAAAATATAAGTAAACAACTAAATATACGTTTCTGTGGTTGTTGAAATCATATTATACTCAATGCATGTACTATGCTGAATTGAATGACAAATGCGTTTGGAGTCCAAGGTGTACTTTCGATTATGAGAAACTGGCGATTGAATCTAATTCGGGTTATTGGTGCAAGATGCTTGGGGTAGCATGGGGATAACCGAGTCCCCCCTTAATTTCATCTTCAGTTTGAGAAACAGAATTAAGGTTCTAGTAATAGATTGAGATACCTGTATAGGCAGTGGGAAGATGGGGGGGGGGGGTTCCAATGGACGATGGAATAAATAGGATGCGTGTTGTGAAATCAGGAGTGTTGGTTATGTGTTGAGTAGAGAATCTTTTGCCGCCTTTAAATCAACACCCCTTTTCTATTTTCACCATTCCTGGCCTGCTGAGACGAAGCTTAGCCCGAATAAAAAAATCAAAGATTGTATTTCCAGTTGTCCTTGAGGACGAATGGTATGGGAAAGAAGACAGAAACAGAGGTATAATCAAAAGGTTTCACCCTCACAGAAGACCTTCTCCCCCACTTGGCATCGATCAATATTTATTATGAAATTGCTTTTGCCTATATTCTACCGAGATCCGGTTTAATGCACCGTATGTTCTGGGTTAGCTTAAAGGCCAACTGCACTGTAGGATGAAAAATGGTGGGATTATGAGTATTTTGGATATCACATATTCCGGTAACGCGTACACTATTATTGTGTATCACTGCGTAAAGAACAATTTTAGAGAATAAAAAAAAAAAAACCCTCAAAATGAAATAAGCTCATTTTGGTCTGGACTTTATTGCTTGCCCCACATTCTCTTGTAACATCACTTTATGAACATTTTGTTAGTAAGCACCTAGATTGTCACTATTTTTTCAAAATAATGAAATAAAATGGATGTATTGAGACGGAACGTTTTAGGGACTTAACCAAATTGTAGGCTTTCATAATGGCATGACATTGTCTTTCTCTTTACATCGTTATTCGTATTAGATCCAGTCTAAATTTGACATCACACGATTGCAAACAAAAAAGGGAATATCTTCATTGAAGTGTAGGACTTGAATCATCTTAAGAAGCATGCAGCAGTCCATCTAATTTCCAGATCTGGGGGTGTTTCATAAAGCTGTTCGTAAGTTACGCACGACTTTACGCACGACTGGAACATGTTCTTGGGTGCTAATCAGATTCTCAGTCATTTACATGTAGCATAAGAACATATCACCAGTCGTGCGTAAAGTCGTGCGTAACTTAGGAACAGCTTTGTGAAACACCCCCTGGTATTGATTTCTGTGGAAAGTATTGTAATGTCTAAAAATTGTTTATTTTTCTTCCTTTTGTTTTTCTGCAGGCGGATCAACTTACCGAGGAGCAGATTGCAGGTATACGAAGAAATGTCACTAGCTTAAAATCTAAGGAAACCTCGACTCCTTGAGATTGTCTTGTCAATAAATTTCACACGCAATACCACAGATCTGTATAAGCTTTATAAGTAGCTCTGCATAGAGTGGTGCAAAATAATGTAGCACTCTTGAATATCTTGTGGCATCGCCCACATTTCACATTCAGTTGTATATGCAAATTGCTCTTATTGCGGAAGTGGAAGTGACCAGAAGTAATATTCAGCAAATATGGCTACTTCCGTCATTTTAATGGAAGGATTCCCACATTTTTCGATTACAACGCAAAATAATTTCTCTACCGTTCAAACTGGGTTATTTTCCCCAGGTGTTTGCATTCATTGAACTCGAATTCCGACCTACTTTTGCTCCCGCCAGATCGCGAGAGGAAGCTGAAAGCTGTGTGCATGCAATGTTGCGGTCAATTCACTTAGCCTTT
>CM057152.1:19674432-19752446 GCA_029962745.1 Echinometra lucunter
CCATTCTATCGCAATCCACCATTCACATATACACTCTCCCTTCAGGAGCGCAGTTATTATAACTTGTCAGGGTTTATTCTTCATATCAGCTTGCCTTCACGGTATTCATACAGAGATATGGTGAGTCTACTCTTTTCATTTTTCTGTCTTTACTTGTGGATATCATTCATTTCTAACAGGGGAGAACTAAATTGCGAGTTCTTTTCTTCTTGTTCATGTGGTAAAGAACACGCATATTAGGTTTCTTATTTTCGATTCGATGTCACAGCAGCTTTTTTTTCTTTGGTAAACTTCGTTGAATGGCCTTGTAAGAAAACCCCCTCGGATCAATTTCAAGCAAGATTTGTTTTCTTCCTCAGTGAAGATATTATATCGTCTAGGAGACCCATACAGCTTTCCTTGCTTCATTTCTAAGGGATTTGTACTTTTTGATTGTATAATTTAATGCAAGACTATTTGGGCATTTTATCACGCGTGTTGCCTACATGCATCGCTGGAATTCATTTCAATGCTTTTAATTAAGAAATGAGTCGAATATTTACTAACTGATCATTTAAAAGGATAACTTGAAACCTTAGTAATGTAATTAAAAAAATACCCAAGAAATTTTAAAAAAATTATCGTCATCATTATATCATACTTACTTACCCCGGAGTTTATAATACATTTCACATTTTTACATAATTTGAGTTATTATCACTACCACAAGTTCACAATTGTTTCCGCATGCTCACAGTTGATAAAAAAAGTGAATTTCTGATAACATCTCAAATAAGTCAAGTGATACATCAGGCCCTATTGAATGTAACGAGAAAAAAAACCGTGAACTGAAATATATGCGTATCGAGGGAAGTAATACGTATATGCACCCGGGATAAAAGTAGAGAATAAAGGCAATCTCTTACTTACAATCTCTAGAAAGTCATTTACCGATTATGTCTTGAGTTGATTTTCAGTCCCCAGAACAAATTCCTCAATTTAGGTTGAAACGATTATTATTATGAAACAAGGGAATTGCTAACATGAAAACGGCATAAACAGGAGGAAAACTGGGAACTGTACAACCGGACAGAAATAACTCGATGTTATGTTACTCTATATACATTTTTCAAACAACTGAACAAATGTCTTTTTTTTCATTTGGTTAAGATCCATCAAGTAATCACATTTCAAGGAAGTCATGATCTTTACCACCATTGTTTATTTACATTTGATATCTCGAAAAGTGTGATTTCTCGCTATACAGGCAAAAAATAGTATGCGATTGAGATGCGAGGGTGTATAGAAAGCAAAGAATTTATTGCACTTTTCCTCCCCCAAACAGTCCGTTCGTAACATGAGCTCCATGTTTACTGTCTATTGCAACTAATCAATATTCTAACGAACAGCTGGGGAAGAGTTCGCATACATTATGCCGGATAGCACTAGAACAAAGAAAGTATATTATTCATGCTCTAGTTGTAGTTCTGAGCTGTGTGTTTTATCGCATTATCAATTAGGTTATAGTAATGTCCTGTCTCTGAAAAGAGAAGGCGAGGCACAGCCTTAAGCTCTCACCACAGACCAATACATTATGCTATTCGTTTGGTCGAATCCACAATTGTATCAAACAGTAAAAATGTAGCGTTTTAATGTGAGACTGTATACTTCGAGATTAGAAAGTATGCCAAATGGAAATATATATCAATTCCACTTCTTTCCTTCTTTTTCAACCGGAAAAACAACAAATTATTCTAATTCTATTAATTATAGTCTAGGCTTAAGAACCGTTTTTATGGTGTTCTAGTTTCCCAGTGCTTGTTTATATTCGATTTACATTGATATCACATCTTACATTTCATTTGGGCTATAGGTAACGAATAAGGAATTAAGGATTTTTTTTACTCAATGGTATTTTTCTATATATAGATTGACGACTAAAGATGAGAGAGTCACGTTTTAAAGCAATTGTCATAATCAGACCCTAGGACGCTTTAGAGCAATGAAAACTTTAGTTTTGAAAGCTGTGCATGCCGTGCTTTCAGTTTGCTGATAAACGACATTAATGAAGTTTAGACTCTCTGTCGTCATCTCATACATCAACTGATAATCGTTTCATTTTGGTGAGGGTTTAATTGATCTAGTTATCTCTTCGTATTTTCTTTTTTTTTCCTTTGCATTCCTTTTCTTTTCCTCCCATATCCTCCTCATCATCCGTCTCATCGTCATCCTCCTCCCCTTCTTCTTTCTGTTTTTTTTCTTTTCTCCATCTTATCATGTCCCTTCTGATCTTTTTGAATCGGTTTTCCCCTCTCTTCCTTCTTCACTTTCCGCTATCTATGATATGCTTCTTTCCCTTCTTCTTTTTCCCTTTTTCTTCATCTATATTTCATCTCATTTGAAGGTTTTTCAGCCAAAGCATATTGTGCCTCTAGTGTCATCTTCTTCACAAATTTCTTCGCTTGGGCTTTTACATTATCTTTAGACCCTTCAGATATACATATATAGAGCTATATATAGTTATTTTTAAATCTTTTACATTATCTTTAGATAACATATATAGAGCTATATAATTCTTTTTTACCTTCATATTTTGATATATATTTTTTAATTAAACCCATTGACTACTGAATTCTGTCATTCCCGTAAGCTTAATACAGGAAGCCATCCTGTTCCGGTAGCCAATGGCTTCAGTATATAATTTAATAAAGGACACAGTTTTCTGAAAATGCCTCGCGCCCCTCTCTTAGCCCTGCTCTGTTTCCAATCTTCACGTCATCAAGCCGAGCGTTCATACGCACAAGATCCCTGATACAAGTTCAAGATGACAAAGCGTGTGCCCAAAATCTAATTATGAACTCGAGCTTCCCTCCCTCTTTCAATCAAAAATTTGATAATGAGATTCATTAACTCCTCTAATGAGGGTCCGACCAACAAAACCTACACTACACCGATCTAATCCGTCGAAGTTGATTGTAATTCAAGTTATTACGTCGTGCTCGACTTCAGGATATAGGGTAGCATGTATTGACCTGACTCTTAAATCGATTTGATATCAAGTTATGGTTGAATCAGAATGATATAATCGGATGGTTTACACATTGACGCATTTAGGTTTGCTTAAAGGTTATCTCAAACCTACGTACGCTAAATCTTTTTTTTTTTTAATGCAGTTAAATTTTCCTATAAGTAATTGATATTTTTATTGTTTTATTTGAGACTCAGTGATGAAATATTACATTGAAAATCTCAACATTTTAATATACATGTATTTATGTAGGTCTAACAGATCACATAAATCTGTTTCAGAGAGCAAAGCATTACCAATGTTCACTCCATACTGTCTTGAGTGGACCTTGTACACAGGAAAATCATTAGCTTCATCGTTCGCGATAATTTCGCGGAACACAGCTATACCGAATAACTGATGTTCTGATCATTTCTTTATGTCTATATTGTATTTGATTCGGTTACGTTATTATTACGAAATTGATGAGGAAATGAGTAATATTTGAAATATATCATCACCTACGTTATATTGAGCTTTTCTCATAAACATGGAGTTATGTTTTTTTATCTTTTAGGCTATTTCCGCTTCCCTCATCAACCTGAACATTATGAGGATCATATAATAAAACACAAAAATGTATGAATGAGAAAAACATGAGTAAACAACTAAATATACGTTTCTGTGGTTGTTGAAATCATATTATACTCAATGCATGTACTATGCTGAATTGTATGACAAATGCGTTTGGAGTCCAAGGTGTACTTTCGATTATGAGAAACTGGCGATTGAATCTAATTCGGGTTATTGGTGCAAGATGCTTGGGGTAGCATGGGGATATACGAGTCCCCCTTAATTCATCTTCAGTTTGAGAAACAGAATTAAGGTTCTAGTAATAGATTGAGATACCTGTATAGGCAGTGGGAAGATGGGGGGGGGGGGGTTCCAATGGACGATGGAATAAATAGGATGCATGTTGTGAAATCAGGAGTGTTGGATAGGTGTTGAGTAGAGAATCTTTTACTGCCTTTAAATCAACACCCCTTTCATATTTTCCACCATTCCTGGCCTGCTGAGACGAGGCTTAGCCCGAATAAAAAAAATCAAAGATTGTATTTCCAGTTGTCCTTGAGGACGAATGGTATGGGAAAAGAAGACAGAAACAGAGGTATAATCAAAAGGTTTCACCCTCACAGAAGACCTTCTCCCCCACTTGGCATCGATCAATATTTATTATGAAATTGCTTTTGCCTATATTCCACCGAGATCCGGTTTAATGCACCGTATGTTCTGGGTTAGCTTAAAGGCCAACTGCACTGTAGGATGAAAAATAGTGGGATTATGAGTATTTTGGATATCACATATTCCGGTAACGCGTACACTATTATTGTTATCACTGCGTAAAGAACAATTTTAGAGAATTAAAAAAAAAAAACCCTCAAAATGAAATAAGCTCATTTTGGTCTGGACTTTATTGCTTGCCCCACATTCTCTTGTAACATCACTTTATGAACATTTTGTTAGTAAGCACCTAGATTTTCACTATTTTTTTAAAATAATGAAATAAAATGGATGTATTGAGACGGAACGTTTAGGGACTTAACCAAATTGTAGACTTCATAATGGCATGACATTGTCTTTCTCTTTACATCGTTATTCGTATTAGATCCAGTCTAAATTTGACATCACACGATTGCAAACAAAAAAAGGAATATCTTCATTGAAGTGTAGGACTCGAATCATCTTAAGAAGCATGCAGCAGTCCATCTAATTTCCAGATTTGGGGGTGTTTCATAAAGCTGTTCGTAAGTTACGCACGACTTTACGCACGATTGGAACATGTTCTTGGGTGCTAATCAGATTCTCAATCATTTACATGTAGCATAAGAACATATCACCAGTCGTGCGTAAAGTTGTGCGTAACTTAGGAACAGCTTTGTGAAACACTCCCTGGTATTGATTTTTGTGGAAAGTATTGAAATGTCTAAAAATTGTTTATTTTTCTTACTTTTGTTTTTCTGCAGGCGGATCAACTTACCGAGGAGCAGATTGCAGGTATGCGAAGAAATGTCACTAGCATAAAATCTAAGGAAACCTAGACTCCTTGAGATTGTCTTGTCAATAAATTTCACACGCAATACCACAAATCTGTATAAGCTGTATAAGTAGCTCTGCATAGAGTGGTGTAAAATAATGTAGCACTCTTGTATATCTTGTGGCATCGAGCACAATTCACATTCAGTTGTTTTGATATTCAAATCGCTCTTATTGCGGAAGAGGAAGTGACCAGAAGTAATATTCAGCAAATATGGCTACTTCCTTCATTTTAATGGAAAGATTTCCACACTTTTCGATTACAACGCAAAATAATTTCTCTACCGTTCAAACTTGGTTATTTTCCCCAGGTGTTTGCATTCATTGAACTCGAATTCCGACCTACTTTTGCTCCCGCCAGATCGCGAGAGGAAGCTGAAAGCTGTGTGCATGCAATGTTGCGGTCGATTCACTCAGCCTTTGAGCACTTTTTCTCATCCTCTCCCCTCCCCCTCCCCCTCTCCTCCTTCCCCTCCATTCCCCTATCCCCTCTCTCTCTCTCCTCCTCCCCTCCCTCTCCCCTCTCCTTCCCTCACTTCCCTTCCCCTCTCCCCTCCCTCCCCTCCCGTCTCCTCCCCTTCCCTTCCCCTCTCCCCCCTCCCTCCCCTCTCCTTCCCCGCTCCTTCCCTTCCCCTCTCCCCCTCCCTCCCCTCTCCTTCCCCTCACCTTCCCTTCCCCTCTCCCCCTCCCTCCCCTCTCCTTCCCTCACCTTCCCTTCCCCGCTCCCCCTTCCTCCCTCTCCCCCTTCCTCCCTCTCCTTCCCCTCACCTCCTTTCCCTCTCCCCTCCCCTCCCTCCCTCTCCTTCCCCTCACCTTCCTTTCCCCTCTCCCCCTCCCTCCCCCTCCCTCCCCTCTCCCCCTCCCTCCCCTCCCCTTCTCCTCCCCTTTCCTTTCTATCTCCTACTTTCTTTTCCCCTCCCTCCCCCATCTCTCTTCCCGTTCCCTCTTGCTTTCCTCTCTCTCTGTCTTTCTCCATATATGTTTCTTTCTTTTTCTCATTCCGTCTCCTTTTCCCTTTCTCTAGCACTATAAACCAAACCAAATACACAGTATTATGTAAATTTGAGGTCTTTTTTTTTTCTCCATATTTTACGTACGGACTTGCAATCATTTGTATTTAACTGGATCAACTCGCGCGCTCTTAATGATACTTTTTAATGGTGTATCGGCTCTGGAAATCGTTCGCTTCCAAATGATTTGGTTTTTCTTCCCGTATGATGAAACTGTATTCATTAGCTCTATGAGAAACCGTTTCACAGCGCTTGAAGCGATTAATAATTCATGAATTCATGTACTAAAGTTAGCAGATTTTCTTTTACTTATACAGAGTTAAGAAACCAATAACGTGTGGTGTAGAAATGAGGGTCTGCCGCCGGTAACCGATATGTTTTAGAATATAATCTAACCTAATCGTGACAGAGGGTCCACATTGTGTAGTTGGCACGATAAAGTTTGTTGCATAGCCCTTTAAAAATACCAAATATATGAGCATAAAAAACAAAATAATGTACATACTGTGCCCATTTTGGTTGGGTCAGTTTGATGCTGAAATTTTTCCAAAAGGAAATCAACGCTTAAATCCTTATATTGGCAACGCAATAAAAAAGTTCAAAATCACTTTATCTTTACTTCTCAACAAACTTTTCATCAATATTTGTAAGAAAATGTTAGCGTTAGAATGAAAATACTGGTGCTGCCCATTTGAAGAAAAGCTGGGTTTTGAATAATTCCTGTCATAAGCAAATCAAATAGGTAGGGGGAAAGTCGCTTGAATTCCAGAAGCAAAAGTAAGGTGCATAACTTTCAAAGATCACTGAAGGCATATCAAAGGATTTCCTATATTTAAGTTCAGTTGAAAACGAATGATACCTCCAACATTTTTCATCTGTAGGTACAATGGGTTCTGAGCAGATTAGTGCACAAGAAAAATCCCCAAACCTCTGGCTTGGTCTCTGTTTTGGCCTACTTAATAATATAGCAATTTAACCCGGCATTGTAACCCTGTGGTATTTTGAAATTATGGTTGACTAATCAGTTTGCCGTGTTAGTTTGATGACATCTTCGCATATTCCCCCTTTGCAGGAAGGAAAGATTTTTTGTCTCCTTTCGTAAAGTTCAAGGACGTGCTTCCCGCCTTCTACAAAAAAAATTCCTGCTAAAAGAAGTTTCGTCATTCAAAAGGCGAATGCCAAACTGCACGTGACCTTTTAGAAATAGAACAAGGAGACACCTTTTCATGAAGACGTGATTGAATTGCTGTCCTACTTTGGTCCAATTCATGAATCTTTGGCAAGCAAGAGATTTGAATTCTTTATTTGGCCCATGTTCTGAATCACTTCATATCTAATGTAGATTGCTTCGTCCTTGTCCTCGCACAAACTTTTGTGTAACACGTATTACAATATATTATATCACAAAAACTGAAATTTTAATAAAGATAATGATAATAATAATAATAATGGGGGATTCTTGTATAGCGCCCATGTATGGCACCGATTAGCCATTCCTGAGGCTCCATCGATATTACCCCGGCTTTTGAGCCTAACGCCGATGAGGAATGGCTTTCCACTAATGTTAAAGAAGTGAGGTGTATGTACAACGTCTTTGTTTGATTAACTGATCCCGGCCAAGAAAAAATTAGCATGATGGGTAAGACTTCATATCCCAGGTTCAGTTTCATTGAAAACAGAAAATACCCAGTGTCACCTGAAAAGAAAAGGTAGAACTCCATACCTGTAGTTGTTTATTATGCTACAAAACGGCAAGTTTTCAAAGACCCTCAAACAGTGTGTTTGCAGAATATTTTCATGTGTCATTAACCTTTAAACGGACTTTTTCCTCCCAGACGATACTACCAGTGAATACCATCTACTTAATTTGGATTTCATCACTGTTCATCGACGTATAAAAATTGCATTTAGAGGTAAAATTCTTTGTTACCGCACTGTAACCAGAAAGACATGAAAATATTCAGCAGTCACCTCCCATAACGCCGCAACGCAGAAGAAGCACTTGCATCCTCAATAAGGAGTATTAACAAGGCCAGAAATTGGTGAAAGGGTGATGTGTGTGTGTGGAGGGGGGGGGGGGGTTGGGAGGGGGGTTGGGAGGGGGGTCCTTTTACATTCTCTGCTAATGCTTTTCCCCTTTCTCCCTTTTCATGACCTCTCTCTTTCCCATCCTTCTTTTTCCATTCGGTTGGAAATGTGCTGACGCTCCTATATATAGCTATACCACTGACTTCCTTGCCTTCCTTTTTTCAGAGTTCAAGGAGGCTTTCTCCCTTTTTGACAAGGATGGAGATGGCACCATCACGACCAAGGAGTTGGGAACCGTGATGAGATCACTTGGGCAGAACCCTACCGAGGCTGAACTACAGGACATGATCAATGAGGTCGATGCTGATGGTATGTTAATGGTGACAGAGGTTGGGAAGTATAGGAAGGCGGGAAGCAGTGCATGGGAGAGTTGGGTAGTGGGGGAGGGGCATGAAGGAGGAAAAAACAAGATGTAGAATAGAGATGAGCTTTTGAAAGGAAAAAAGAGAAACATAGACACTGCATTCATAAGAAACGATAAATGGCAGAGGGGCATTTTTGAAAAAGAAACAACTAACAAGGTGCAAGGGAGGGGAGAGTATATAAGAGGGAAGTCGAACGTAATAGAGAGAGAGAGAGAGAGAGAGAGAGAGAGAGAGAGAGAGAGCGATAGAAAGAGAGATAAGTAACTGCGACCTGAAACTTGGAAGCTATAAGCAGACATCTATGTTCCCAGCCATTCCCCTCCTCACCCCCACCCCTCACCAAAATGTAGTATACGTTCTAAAGGTAAACATAATTGAATTTCAATTCGTGTGCTTTCGAATGTTTATTGAGATTCATGATACAAAATGTCTGAGAGTAAAAGAAATCATTCATGTTCTGACAAACCTGTAGACGTACCGGAAAAAAAAAAAACAAAGTATGGGGGCTTGGACCTCCTGCCCATTATCTGCATTGTTTATACTATAAAGCAGGAATGTCTGTTGGAAACCTCACTTAAGATGATGGATTATGAAAGTCATTATCGGGAAAACAACCGGGAAAGACCCAAAATAAAGTTTGAAAAATGAAGAGTATAAGGTCGGAAGGGGAAAACTGTGAATAGATTGCTCTGTCAGTTTGATGCCTCTGTAATTACTTGGTCCATCAGCCCATCGTTCTTCTTCTCCTCTCCTATTCATCGCATCTTGATTGTTTTCCTGCATTACGAGAGGTGTCTGTGAATTGATGCGAATTAATTGAGGATTGGGCGGTGCCTGTACGTACATGCATGCTTGTTATAAGGATTCAGTACGCGTCGATGCGGATGAACTACGATTTTACACTCCACTGGTGATTCTGAAGTATGCATAGACAAACTCCGAATATTGTTAAAGCTACATCCAAGGTTCATCATTTCCTAATGTTGCTTCCATATCTTCATGAAGATACATGGCTGTCGATTAAAAAAGGAAGTAACGATAAAGAAACTTCATTCTTTATACGGGATGGATCAGTATTTTTTTATGCACAATTGTGACAGGGGGAAGACTATGATAAGCAACAAAAGAACGAGTAAGGAAAAGAACAGTCATTTAGGGGTGTCTTTCAATTCCAGACTCCTCTGATAAGAAAAATAAAATATCAATTTCCAAGTACCCTATTTTGCTCTAATTTTTCTACCGCGACATAATTATTTTCGACTTTTATTTAATTGTTGTGTACGGGGTAGAGGCATGTGCCCGCCATTGAGTATAATTTTTTTAAATTCTGAGCTGCATGGCCCTAAATGCTATCAGAGTATGTAATGTTGTGTAAATATGACTCCCTGAAAGTACGATTCAAAAGCATCATGTGCTTCACAAAAAGTGAAAATATACAAGTGACCGGAAATATCAAACCCTTTTTGCCCTATAGCATTGTTAGGCAAAAGCATACGAAGGAGGGTATTGTAAATGACGGTATTCAGTGATAGATATCTTGATAAAAACATCTTATATTTTAAAATCTTTTATATTCCTGGCTATTTATTTATCCTTCTGAACATCTTTCTTTATACAATTCACAGGCATCAAAATTCAACAATAATTTATTCAATTAAGCCTCCACAAAGTTACCGGATCCCTTTAAATTTTATTCTACTCATCAAATGATTGCATGCCTTGAACGACACCACGAATACGATGCCTGGTTAAGCCTCCATCTCCTCCCTCATCCCCTGAGAGATGGAGTGAGACACCTCATTACATCCTCTAATCTTCCATGTAGCACCTCTCGACTCAAACGTGTAATTAGCGAGATTAAAGGTGTTTGAGACTTGGTAAGATATTAGACCTACATTATACAGAACTTTTGAGAGGCGTATCACAAATTGTTATTTATACCCATCGTTCGATGTCTTTCTGTTTTCGATACTTTGTCCATTCATTTTCATAGAAACACTGGGAAATGTCAAGATTTTTAGATTATTGCGAGGTAGCAGACGAGGCAATTAACTCTTTATAGGACAATGCTTTGCTTTACACCTGGGTGGAGAGTGGCAAATGTAGATTAATGTCTTATCAACGGACATTAGTGCCGCGGTGGGATTCGAGCCCCGGACCTCGTGGTTCACAGTCCGAGGACTTGTCCACTGATCCACAAAACCTCTACACCTCATGACAGAGATTTTCCTTTGGCATTAGGAATATTAAAGTGTAATTCATGATTGTAGTACAAGATGATTCTGCATAATATGCATAAAGTGCTGTCATGTATCTAATCAAGCCCTGAAATGGGTAATTTGTATTCACTCTTTCAGACCATTAAACCCTTATCTGGATTTTTTTTCCAGTTTGTGTCCATATCTGGAACATAATTAGTTAAGATTAAAACTGGAAGACTTTAATTTCATAGAGACCTCGTCCCGAAGGTTTTTAAGTAGAGGGGAAATGGATATAATGGTCGAAACAAAAATTTCAGTGCTACTGTATTTTAACTGCTCATGCCCACTGAAAAGTTAGGCATGATGACTGATATACGTTTAAGGGCTTACATTATCTACATAATTATGAATCAAACACTCAACTTAATGATATGAAGAAAAACTTTGGGATTAAACAAACATGAAAATGAGAAGATACATAGAAATAGAGTGCGCATGAGTTACAAGATATAGTTTGTTTGTTGTATTATTTTATTTTATTTATTTATTTTTTTGTTGTATATATAGTGCAAAAGTGAACAACAACCTCACCAGACATTCATAAAATCAATAAATGTGCTGGGCAGCAGACTCTCTCTGAGAGCTCCAGTGGGCCAATCAAACGGTTCACTGCTTTTTTAAATGAGTAAGTAACTCTTTTGTGAAACAAATTGACCAACTACACAAATTCTGAATAATAAGATTATGGCATGTTAGGTTGAGGGGGTATCCGTGCACTCGGGGTCCGCCCACTTGACCGAAGGCCCGCGAGACCGACTTTTTTTTTTTTTTTTTTTGTATCTTATTTTCCTTCATCAGGTGCCGCGGTCGAGTGGTTTAAGGCGCCTTGTTGCAGCGGCGTAACAGGTGCCTGCTATCAGAGGGGGAGGGGGGCAGAGCCAAATATTTCCCGGTAACTCCGTCTAGAATTAGTGGCGTAGCTAGGATTTCAGTTTAGGGGGCGGTAGTGAGCACGGAAAGCGCGCTCCCAAGGGGGGTGCAGGGAGGGGGAGTGTCCCCCGCGAGAAGCGCGGAAGCTCCGACGTTCCTTTGAATCGTTCCTTTTCTGCTCCCGCTCATCTTAATACGTCCTCTGCCTGTTATCGAGGGGGGGGGGGGGGTGGGGGCAGAGCCAAAAATGTCCCCGTAACTTAGTCCAGAATCAGTGGCTTTGCTAGGATTTCATTTTAGGGGGCGGTAGTGAGCACGCAAAACACTTACGAAACACTTAATACTGAGCGCGCGAAAGGCGCTCCCTATAAGGGGAGTTTTCTCCCTCCCCGCGAAGCACGGAAGCTCCGATGTTTTCTTCGCATAGTTCCTTGTCTGCTTCTGCTCTTCTTACGTTTTCCCCCTTTTATTTCTTTCTTTCTTTTTTTTTTTGTTGGCGTTTTTTGGGGGGCGCGATTGCCCCCGCCCCCTTTGCTACGAGGGTGTAATCAATTAATAAATATAGATGTTCATTTATTTATTCATCATTCATGCGTCCATTCATTCATTCATTCATTCAGCTATTCATTAATATTGATTCCTTTTTTAATATCAATTTTCTGAGATAAAATTTCAGCTTCTGCCGGAGTATTAACTTATTAGAATTGGAATAGTTTGCAAAAATGCTTTTTATGATACTACGAAATCGGACACCCCATCCCGTCTCTCACTTCATCGTCTAACGAAATCATGCCAAAGTCTCTGAAGAAATCTACAGAACCGTGGTGAAACCAAAAAATGTTACAACAATAATTAGAACATAATTCTTAATGAACTGATGAACCAAAATACTGTGGTGCCGCATCCGAGGGCTCAGTGTTGCAAATATCAAGCTTTTCTTCTTTTAAAGAAATATTCTAACCCTGTTTTGCATATAAACGCACACACTCATCCCACCCACTGATAGACACAGGTTCTGCCCCCCCCCCCCCCCCGATAACAGGCAGAGAACGTAAGTTGAGCAGGAGCAGACAAGGAACAATTCGAAGAAAACGTCGGAGCTTCCGTGCTTCGTGGGGGAGGGGGAAAACTCCCCTTATAGGGAGCGCCTCAGTATTAAGTGTTTCGCAAGTGTTTCGCGTGCTCACTACCGCCCCCTAAAATGAAATCCTAGCAAAGCCACTGATTCTGGACCAAGTTACCGGGACATTTTTGGCTCTGCCCCCACCCACCCCCCCCCCCCCCTCCCCCCCATAAACAGGCAGAGGACGTATTAAGATGAGCGGGAGCAGACAAGGAACGATTCAAAGGAACGTCGGAGCTTCCGCGCTTCTCGCGGGGGACACTTCCCCCTCCCTGCACCCCGCTTGGGAGCGCGCCCTCCCGTGCTCACTACCGCCCCTGAACTGAAATCCTAGCTACGCCACTAATTCTAGACGGAGTTACCGGGAAATATTTGGCTCTGCCCCCCTCCCCCTCTGATAACAGGCACCTGTTACTCCGCTGCAACAAGGCGCCTTAAACCACTCGACCGCGGCACCTGATGAAGTAAAATAGGATACAAAAAAAAAAAAAGTCGGTCTCGCGGGCCTTCGGTCTCGCGGGCCCTCGGTCTCGCGGGCCTTCGGTGTAGTGGGCTGTCACCGTGCACTCTGCATTTAAATGCCTGGAGTCCAACATTTGAGACATTCCCTACAACATGGTCAAGGAGGGAATTCCACAAGCGGACAGCGGTTGGAATGAAACTTCTGTCCAGTGTAGATGTTCTGACAGCAGGCAAGGAGAGGGCATGGAGTGGCATGGATAAGCTGGAGCGAGTGACTCTGCGCTTTCCATAAGGTGGAGGCAGCAAAAACTGTAAAGACTGTAAATCTACTGGACAGTTATATGTATAGTTATCAAATAAAATGTAACGTTTTCTTAATTTTCCTCTGTCTCCTCCCCTCTTTCTTTCTTTCTCTCTCTCCCTCTTTAGCTATTATGATTATGGACAGCGTTGTTGTTGTTGTTTTTAATTGTAATGACTATCATTCTATTTGACTATCATCACCAACGCAAAAGGATTTCATGTTTAGAATTATTATTATATATACACAAACAGATTTCAGTATAAAATCGGCTTTTCTCATTTTTTTCCCCTTATGATTTTTTATGAATTCCCTTTTTTAAAAACCGAAAACAATAGAAACAAAACATGCAAAAGAGGATATATGGTACCATGCCAACAGCAGCACACATTATTTAAAAGATTTTAGCGACTTGTATAAACATTACCTAGTTACTATTTTCAATGCAAAACCAGAGTGTCATAAAATATAGACTCTTAGAGTGAATCCATATTAAACAAGGACTTTATAATACCTGACAGCAAACGGGGATGATTGGACGTTAATATAATTATGATGATTGTATAAGAACCTTCGGAAATAAAATGAATACTATTCGCTCTTAATTTCTGGGTCATTGCTACTGGCAATCCGCATTGCGTCATCGTGACGTCATGTTCTATGCTACAGGTGAAATTATTTGGGACAAATTGATGTAATTATGAATAGATGATAACGTTCTACGTATAAACAGCATTTTCAAAATATAAGAATCAATGTTTCTAAAGCATAATATCCAATATTCATGACAGCGGGGTGCTCTTAGCGATATATATGCCCTTCTTCTTCTTCTTCTTCTTCTTCTTCTTCTTCTTCTTCTTCTTCTTCTTCTTCTTCTTCTTCTTCTTCTTCTTCTTCTTCTTCTTCTTCTTCTTCTTCTTCTTCTTCTTCTTCTTCTTCTTCTTCTTCTTCTTCTTCTTCTTCTTCTTCTTCTTCTTCCTCTTCTTCAGAATAATCTGCCTCCTTCACTGCTGAAGATCCTTGCAGATGTTCTTGTGTGTGTGGTTGGGAACAATGTAATGCCTACGTTTCTGAAACGCTGAACCATAAATGTATTTTTAAATCCTTTCTGTTCCCCTATAAAAAGATATGGAAAATAAAGTATGTTTCGTAGAGGTGTCGTGCATCTAGTGCATACGTCACTGGACTGTAGATCTCGTGGCCCAAGTTCGAATCCCGACCCGTCGTGGCGCTAATGTCCTTTGGAAAGCTATGAATCTACATTTTGCCACTCTCCACCCAGGTGTTAAGCGGATACCCGTTAGGATGCGAAAGTCATTGTGGTTAATTGTTCAGCATTGTGAGCGCCTGCAAAAAGCTAGAATGCTCCCCGTGGAGTGAAGAAGGTGCATACATTGTGTGTGGGAAAGCCTGAATCCAGTGACCGGGGTAATTATATGTAAAGCGGTTAGAGACATCAGAAATGTGGGCCTATTAGGCGCTATACAATCCAGAATATTATTATGATTATTATTCAATTTTATGATCCACGCAGAGTCGTTGAAACTGGACCTCTTTCGCCAGCTAATGATCTCGGGGGAAAAGGGGGAAATTATTGCAATTCTTTAAATAAACTGATAAATTGTTTGAGTCTCACACAGTAAAAGTATGCATCATTACAAGGTTTTAGATATCCACAGTGAGCTCAGCTGTGATACTTCTAAAGGTACCATTCAAATGTATTTTTATCATTAGAAAATAGATATTGAATCACCATAAAACAGGATGCAAATTGTCTCTGTGACCAACATTTCCAACCAACCTTAAGTACTTGGCCCCGTTTCATAAAACCTGTTATGAGTATCACGTTGCAATAACTGTTATAAGCTACTGAAATCCTTGCATATGATTGGCTGAGAGCAAATTTTTCATAGCAATGTGGAAGTTTTTGCTGATAACAAGTTTAGGAAACGGGGACCCTTGACTATATAAATCAGCATGCATGGCGTCTAGTATCGTCCAGACAAACCTTATCCATTCCAATTCCCATCTCTTCATGTCTTGCCGTTTACCATGTAATGAAAATGTATTAACGCTGTCTGGGGCGCTGAACTTTCCCCTCTCCCTCCATTATAGTTTGAAGTCGTAGTGCGACGAGGGTAGCATTTTCTATGGTGTCTCTAGTGGGAAAATAGGCTGCGGGAGATGGAAGTGTAATGGCTTGTGACAAGATAATGAAACAACAACATGGCCCATATAGCTGCAAGGAGGAAATGACTATGAGCATCGATGCACCATGTATCTACATCATTGAATAAAGTACTGAATGTAATATAATATCGCAATGCTTCGCGGTTCTCGGGTTACCATTGGCTATAGGGTAAATGCTAAAAATGAGTATTGGGGGGGGGGGGGGGGGAGGAAAATGCCAGCGACTTGTAGTTTACAAAGCCGAGGGTCTGGGATGCGAGAGGGATTTTCTGCGATGATTTTGTTTAAATGGTGAATGCCTCAGGTGATTTTGTTGAAGATGGTGATTTTCTCCTAATGTCTGCCATGTCTTATTTTTCAACCACACCCCTTCCCCTTCTTGGAAAAAAATACGGTTAGTGAGTTAGGGCCTCTTCACTACCATTGTATTGACCCATTTTGGTGCTGCTGTTTATCGGACGTATTTACATATGCTAACAAAAGCACAACTACACTGTCAACAGTAAACAAGGAAATATGAGTATTATATAACAACAATTAACCCATATTCACAGTGGTGGTTTGGAACTGCATGGAGATATCATCACAGTGTGATATGCCCTATAGAATTAGAGGCTCTAGTAATCCATGTTACTCTATAGGTATACTGTAACTTCTGTTCTCCATTTAGACCATCATAAGCTTATAAGTTGTTATTAACTTTTACCTGCCCACGGATGTAGGCCTATTGAGACTTTTTGTCGATGATAGGAGATCTATATTATTCGGCTTTCCAGATTAAACAAACAAGAAAACAAACACCCAAAAAGACACGAAAACAAAAACACAATTACAGCTGCCATGATGGCATAGCCTGTAAGTGCAAGTTCTCATGAGCTTGAGTTGTCGACGTTCTGAATGAGATGAAATGGCTTACTTCCTCCCTGGGGAATTTTGTCTTCTCTTGTTGCTAATTTCAAGGGTACGACAAAATCCAAGACCTTGAATTCGATCAAATGCGTAATTTTCGTTTCTATGGTAACGCGTTCTTGCACCGTTTGCTTTTGCGATCCATTCAACGTCAGGAGGATAAACACGATGATGTCAACCTGTTCTTCTCTTATCATTCCTTTCTAATTTCTCTATTTTCATCACATTTGGAAGGTTAGTAAAATGAAGATTTGAACTGCAAATGGTCTTTTATTTGTCTTTCTTAATTTGTTTTTATTCATCTTAATCCGCATGGCATGTCTTGCAACGGCATTCAAAAGATAGTTATATGCATATCTTTAAGTCCTTACCACCCCCGGGCAATTTATTATATCTGGGATTCCTTTCAAATGTGACTGCATATTACATACATAAGTGGGGGTGGCCCTAGAATATCCTGGAAGGGGGGGGGGGGGTAGTGTCCTATCGAATTTGCCGAAAATGAAAGAAAAGAAATAATTATGGAACAATTCAACACAAAAAATGGATAAATAAATGAATAAACAGAAGCCTGTTTCTCGAAACCGTCATAAGTCGAAAGTCGTTAGTTAACACGTGTGTCTGTTGGTTGCCCAAGAACCTGCCCTGGACTAATGACGGTTTCGAGAAACGGGCCTCAGATTTGTATAGTACTTGCAGACGAGGCTAGATAAAATCATTAAAATGAAACAGAGTCTTGTAACTACCTACGAAAATGATATTGCTGCTAAGAGGGGTGTGGCACAGTCTACTTTCCATTCTTATTTCATAATTTTATTTCCTTTTCTCTTACTGCACATTGCACATCTAAACCATTTTAGGCTAAGAAAACAAGTTGCAAGCTTAATTTGAAACGGAAAGAACATGTGCATGCCTCGTTTTTGTTTCACATTGAATGAACAATCATTGCATCATCATTGTGTTTGCTTCAATATTCTGACGAGCTAAAAAAAAAATTCCTTCGCCTGGGCTCTTCCCGCCTTTTTCTAATCGATTGCTTCTTTTCCCATACTACTCATGTTGTCTTAACCTTCTGTTGGCTCAGACAAAACTCAAACCTTTGGCAGATTTTCAGGCTGGACGTTAAGATGGTACCAAAAACTGAAGGCCGTTGTGGTATACCGTAGCCCCTGTAGTTGTGTTCGATTAATTCTTGAATGTTGTGAGCATTGTCTTTCAGGCCTCGGAGATCAAAAACCAATATGTGAAATTCGATAAAGTACAGTATTCAAGCAGATTTCAATACATTGCTTTTGTTTTCGTTTTAAACATTTGCATCATAATAATGCCCTGAAGTTTGTTCTGTTTGGTGAAGATATTTTCCTCGATTGTTATAGTGATAATACTCGCAAGACGGTTTTTTGTGTTCGAAATATTACCTTTGAATGAATATTATCTAAAGAGAATTTACACCAAAAAGGGGTACTGTGGTGTTTGGGTTGATATTCGTTTACTTGTTCAAAATTGATGGCCAGAAAAATAGAATCCAGACCTACTTACAAAGACACCTCCTAGATTGCTTTACAAGAACGATAAAAAAAAAAAAAAAAAACATTTAACCGGAATTTTTTCACTATATTCTTGAAGAGATGGGAAAACCTTTAAGTCCAATCACTGATTTAAGCAACATCATTATTTCAGATGTCCAGATCGAAAATATCTGATAATTTTAGATAATTTCATTGTTAAGCATTCCATCCTCATATTTTCAAGTTTAATGATCATTTTTTTTTCTTTTTTTTTCTTGAAACGCCAACTGTTCTATCGCCTGACAACGTCATGTTTATGCCAAGTTGTTTCCTGGATTTTAAACATTGCGAAACCACAACGCATTAGAATTATATTCAGCGTACTGCCTCCTACCTGCAACCACGATCGAAATATGTGCATAGCCAGGCTTGCAAGGACCCATGTCACAAAATTTACGTAATTATAGCGGGGGAAATTTTCATCCTCTTCCGACCACGCGAATGATTGAATGCCTCAAAGTTGAGAGAACTGATGCCTGCCCCCCCCCCCCCCTCAAAAAAGGGCATTGATATCTTTAACCCGAGCGAGGCGCGCTCTATTGCGTATTTTGAAGACAGCCTTTGGGGAGCATGAATTTTATGTCTGCTCTTACTACCATATGAGCTGAAGTAATATTTATAGCTATATAGACCAATTTCACAACGCAAGAGGGCAGCAGACTGTTCGACACAGTTCGACATACTGGGGTGGGCGCTCCAACTTTTATAGTACACAAGTCAATAGCGCGTTGTGTACATTCGTTCGATTTTTTGTCTATTTTGACCAGTATATGCAGATTTATTTTAATATTTGCAATGAGAAATTATCAGGGAAGTTCAGGTCGCAGCTGTGCGATGCTCAAATGCCACAAGGATTAGAGAAAGTTTAAAAAATGGAAGCTAACTGAGTGCGAAATTCACTCGCTTTTGACTCATGAAGCCTGTTTGCGTGAGAAGCCGTACTCCCTACACAGGTTTCCGTAAGCAATGTGAAGGAATTCGTCGCCAGTGGGTAAAAACATCAACAGAAGGGACTTTTAAGTCAAGAAACATTATCATTATGTACTTTGGCGTAAAATTTAATGAGTGAAAAACTTGACTTTGTAAACAGGGTAAGATTTAGGGCTCCCGTTTACTACGGCTTCTATGCTGCAATCGAACTTTTACTGACAAAACTAAGTTGAAAAACCATCGAAATTACAAAAATACATCATACCTTCATCCGTCAGATATGACCATTGTCTTACCTCATCTACCCATGTATCCATGCTTTATTTTATTGATCCAGAATAAAGTAAATGGAACAATATCGGGGCATATCTCATATCTTACATTCATTTTGTACACAGAGCCAATTGCGGTCAGCGCGCTTGCCCACAGCAGCAATGGCGTCGCCGATAGAGGGCCAAATACATAAACCGGCCGTGAAATTGGTCTATAGACAATTATTTTCAACATTTCTGTTTAAGCAGCAAAAATCCTAAACAAAATATTAATAAACTTTTCGTTCCCTACAAACTTCTCATGGAAAACACAAGCCATGTAGAATCTACAACGCAAGCTTTCTATATTCCGATGCCCTTTCACAGTGTGGTAATTATAATTTCATTTCCGTTGTTCAACGTAGGGTTCAGGGTTAGTCTAACGCGATCGCAAAGGATATTGAGAAATAAAGTCAAGATTTCAATTTCAGTACCCTGTTATATGTCTCCAAGAAAATAATGTTCGCATTGCGTAAAACGAGAATGTCACCTTTGCACATTCAAAAAGGTCATACAAGGCTGCTGCAGTGATTATTGCGATATTGCCAATATTCCGAAAGTTCTTACTATCGTGTTGTTATCTTTTTCAAAAAGAGGGGGGTCGCGACCGATTTTTCTTATGTGGGCCTGCATATTATGCGGCTTATGACTATACGGGCTTAAGAGCCTCATATTTACGTGTATTTCTTAATAACATAATACTTCCTCCCACGCTAACTATACATCATCCAAGGATGCCTGAATACAGGGGGAATTATAAGCGCATGGTGTCGTCATGAAAGATTTAGTCCAGAGGAGCGCGTCGGTCGAGGAGAATCGAAGGAGCTAGCGTTTCTGAAGATCTCGAAGCAATCCATTATCTCCATGGAAACGAAGGACAGTTGATGATGAGGAGGATGATTTTTCTCTGTGTTGGGCAAACCTTTCGGTCCGTCGTTTCCACTTCCTATACCGCACCTCATTTGCCCTCTTCTTTTCTGCTACTAGTCCCTTCTGTACTCTTGTTTTTCTCTGGGTTTTTTGTGTGTGTGTGTGTGTGTGTGTGTGTGTGTTCGTGTGTGTGTGTGTGTGTGTGTGTGTGTATGTAGGTGTGTGTGTGTGTGGACCTCTTTTTTCTTCTTCCTCCTCCTCTTCTAAACCTTACCTTCTTCTTCTTCTCATTATATTCCCTTAATGCTTTCTCTTCCTTCTTATCCTTTTAATTTAGGATTTCATTTATTTGTCCATTCTGCTGATTAAACATGTTTATCTATAGCATAATATTTGTTTGGGGCTGCCATATTTTCAAGCAAATTGCTTACAATGGCAGTCCTTCTTCCGAAAATGATTTTATGTTTGATAATTTGACAATCTATCATTTCGTGTTTGTTTTTGAAAATGATTGTTACATAATATGCTTGCTTATTTATGACTTATTGTCAAAAAGTACTGTTGTATTTTATTTTATCCCTCACCATGAGCACCCCTCTCCCTCTCTCTTTATTTCTCCCCGTTTCCCCCTCTTTCTTCCACAATCCCCATCATTCTCTCTCTCTCTCTCTCACTCACTCACTTTTTACCCCATCCCCTTACTCTCAACGTATGTTAGCACTTAAAATATATCACACTGGGGCATGTGCTCTTTTCAATTAAGTATACTCATCATGCTCGTATGCCGCATGTGACAAGAGCGATGTCGAGGCGAGATGAATTGTTCTCGAATGTGTAGATGAACCCTTAACTTCAACCTCCTGCTGTCCCTGGAAATATATTCATATAATGTCTCTCTGGGGAAACTAAATATCGAGCTTGAAAAATGCATAGTTTTCGTATTGTTCATCCCCTTTTCTCAAATCCATTTGCGCGATTACTTATCAACAAGCATCTCTCTCTTGTATGTTATCCCTCCGGTTATCTTTTTCTTTTTTTTTTCTTCATCATTCATTAGTCTCTCGGAATGAACGACACGCGCATTCTTTTTCTTTTTTTTTCATATATATTCTAACATATCAACATAACGTAGATTATGACCCTTTAGACTAATTGATTTTCATCATAGCAAAACTCTCCTAAACATGAGCAGATGAGGGACATGTACAGTTGGACCCAGTTGGCAGAATAGCAGTTTTTCACAACTTCACTAATTTCTGTGAACTGTTCTCCTCGTAAACATTGTAATTGACAGCATGTACATCTACAAAATCACCCCGAGACCTGAATGTATACATGAATTATAAATCATTGTTATGATATCAGCTGTGCGAAAAAAGTTTTTCTACCATAAATAAGATATGGATCCAACTGCATATACCAAGGCCTGTCATCACTTTGGGCTATAAGCTCCATATCTCGGTTCTGTTTTCTGACTGCAATTTGCATTTCTTGATTTTGAAAATGACCACAGTGTCACCTGTGTGAAGATTGTGCACCTATTTATTGCTTTAGCGATTTTTTTTCAACTACAGGAGTGCACTCTACATGCAGTGATACACGAAATATCACGAGAATATTCAGCATATGAACGAAGAGGGCGATAATCTAACGACAAAAATGACGAACGGGGTAATTGACGAGCATGACTTCAGTTCTCTCATGGAAAACGGGGTGACATCTATCAATTCCAAATCCAAATTCAAATTACAAATTCATATTCATATTTATTGATTGTAATCCAAGCATGAATGATCAATCTCAATTCAGTGAATAAAGTATGAAACAAAGTTCAAGTCACACGCAATCCAGCTCACTCAGGATCCATCGCAACAAATTCAAACAAATTCAAACATTTTGAAACACAACTATGTTCTGGACGCATCCCATTTGCTTGCCCGTTCTCTCCTCCCTCAGTGTGATGTGTTTTATTTTCAAACTTGCAGGAAATGGAACAATCGACTTCCCAGAATTCCTGACGATGATGGCGAGGAAGATGAAGGAGACGGACAGCGAAGAGGAGATCAGGGAAGCTTTCAGGGTCTTCGATAAGGATGGTAACGGGTTCATCAGGTGAGTGATTCGGAGGAGTGCATGGTGAAACACTTAAACGATGTGGATCGTAATGATGATGGTGATGATGATGATAATAATGATGATGATGATGATGATGATGATGTTGAATGAATTTACTCTGATTTCAGTTGACGACGACGATGAAGACGATTATGGCGACGACGACGATGAAGATGAAGATACTAATGATTAAGGTTTGATGGTGGTAGCAGTGTTTTAAGCTGTGGTGGTGGTGGTGGTGGTGATGATGGTGGTGGTGGTGGTGGAGGTGGTGGTGGTGATCATAAAGAGAATCATGTGGATGGATAACCGTGTCGTTAAAATTACATTGATTGATTGACTGATTGATTGATAGGAGTATGACAACAATCAGGACATACAAACATAGTATGATGAGATATTAAACTGACGCTATAATTCATGCAATAAATATAAAGTAATCATCATATTCGTGTGAAACATTCGACCAATTGTCACTGCCTGTGAAGTAAGTTATCAAATTTATGTTATGTAAACATTATATCATATTCATTTAATTCTCTTTGTAAACAAGTGCTGCAGAGTTGCGGCACGTAATGACAAATCTTGGTGAGAAGTTGACAGACGAGGAAGTGGATGAGATGATCAGGGAAGCCGACATCGACGGTGACGGACAAGTCAATTATGAAGGTAGGTTTGGAACACCAAGTTGAGATTATATTCGAATTGTATTCCATGATGACAAGACATGCCACTAAATAGCCCTGATGGTTTGAAAATGGTGCATAAGCCTTAAAAGAGGAAACAGTGCAATGCCTGTATTAATAATCATTTGAGATGAGATACCCCCTCTTCAAGTGACTTTTCCTCGCCTTTTTACAACTTGTCAAGCTCAAATTTTGCACACTTTTACAAACATTACCTTTGCTCATCAAGCGTAATATATTTTGAGATTTTAGTATTGCATTTGCTTGAAGAGACCCTGTACTATCCACAGGTATGAAAATTTCCCGAAAATGTTTTGAAATGTTCAGATGGCGAGAATTTTTCCAACTGTAAACGCATTGTAGAATGGTAAACTCTCCTTCAAAATGAAGTTATGAAATACATTACATTATCTTGATTGTCCAGAGAAACACTAGCCAAAAATGGCACGGAAAGAGAGTGGGAAGAAAGAACGATGAACGACTGGAAGAGAAATGAAGAGGCATTTTTAAAAAGGGCAGAAAAATGGATCAAGATAAAGGTACATAAACAGCACAGAAAAGGATAGCATTGGTAAGGGGAAATAACAAACTAAACTTATCGTCATTGACCTTAGCCCGTATAGTCAAATTGATATTTTGTTTATCAGAGCCTCAAACTTTACAATGTAGTCCTCTTTAATGCGAGAAATATAATTGTTTATGAGACAAAATAAAGTAACATTTCTATTTCTATTCTTGTACTGTATTAAAAGATGTTGCTTCTCATGCCACCCTCTCTCTTTCTTTCTTTCTCTCTCCCTCTTTTTCTCTTCTTTCTTCTCTCTTCCCTTCTCTTGCAGAATTCGTAACGATGATGACGTCTCGGTAAAATGCACCATCCACTTAGTAACATTTTTGTAAGAAATAACTTGTTTGTTAAATATATATGATATCACAATTAGTATAATAGTATGAAATAAAAAACCAAGATAAAGTGTAATCTAATGTACATAGCTATAGGCCCTATAGGAGTTAGCTTTAGCCTCCTCGTATTTTAGAAGTCTTGAACATGAATTACGTACATGTTAATGCTTCCCAAGTAATAAAATTATATTGCATTGAAGAAATATTGCGACAACTTTAGTTTCAAGTATTTTACAGTAAAGTGTTTCATCTCTGTATGGTCATTCTTAATCCGTATGATTTATGCGACAAGACATATAGCCGAAATCGTATTCTATTATAATTACTATTATCTTATTTGCTGGTTAACCAAAGGCTGTCATTGGCCATGTGGACATTCGTAGTCTCTTAGTGTTTTTTTTTTCTATTTTTTCTTTTAAAACAAACTAGATGTATATCTATATAGATTAAGCATATTTCTCGCAACAGTTTCGTTTTATTGGATAGTTTATCATGTAGACAGAACTTAGATCCGAGTGTCCTGCATGATTTTTTTAAAACAAAAGTAAAAAGCCCATTTTCAAAATCCAAGTATTCTCTAAATATTTTTTAGAAAGATACGATTCAAAATTCGTTAGCTCTCCGCGATGTTATCGTAGAGGGAGACAATTCTGTTGAGCATGAAGGCGGCACGAGAAAACGGATTGTTCATGCAGTTCAACCGCATCAATCATTTAATGAGGAAGATCAACTTAGGGTTAACGAAATCACCTCTCCTTCAGGATAAAGAGCTTACCATACTTAAGAATTTTGAATATACGATCAGTTATGTTCAAATTACATTATTTAGCATGCATGGGTGTCGACCCCCCCCCCCCCCCCTATCCCCCTAATATTTAGGTGGGGGGATGGCCTGTATTATCATCCCTCCATAATTCACCGTCAAAAAATGACACGATGAAATAATAATAATGAGGATGAGAATGAGGATAATGTTTACGGTGATGATTTTATGTGATTACCATCGACATCGTCATCATTTAGTTGATCACTGCAATGATGACCAAAATTAAAACTTCACAGAAAATTATGGAATTTAGCACGTTAGTAATTCCCTTAAAACCACTCTCACATGCTCTGAAACGTGATTTTTACTGAGGGTATAATTTTGAAATTCCCTGCCGTGGTATGGGGATACTCCCCTGTCACACCCTCCCCCTTCGATCCTTTGCCGAGGATATTCAGCACAAACCATCCCCCAAACCACGAATACAAATCGACACCCATGGTAACTTGTCAAAAATTTGAACAAATTTAGTGGTATAAACATCGATGTTAGAATTCCAAGCTTTCAAAATTTTGTACATAACATTCAGCACCATTATATGACAGAATGTATCTCTAATATTGTCTATTATATTTAATCAATGTGTTTATCAAGAATCTGAACTTCTTTGATAGAGAAATAGCAACTCACGTGATCCAACAAGTAGCATATATCAGCTACGATAGTATGTGAATAATTCTCCGTTATGCATAGTACAGCCCAATATGCATAAAAGAGCCTGCATGCTCAAAATATTAACAGAACTAATTTGTCTTACAGGCTGTATGCTTCAGCTGAGAAGTGAGACTCTATTTCAGAAGTAAAATTATTTCAGTAGGAAAGAAAATATCGATCGCTAATGTCGGTTTGACTGTTATATGAAAAGTGATAACACTTTCCATGTAAGTTTTAGGATGTATGAATGTTTTAGTGCGATATTTTGTTAAGAATATGTTATTATGAAAATATTAAATATTGGAACGTCATGCATTTTCCTCTCATTTACAGTTATTTTTGCCTTAATAGCATAATTATTAGTCATTTCCCTCTTTCCATTACAATGTCGGCCCGGGATCAACTTTACAAAAGAGGGGCGGGGGAGGGGCAAAGAAATGATAGTATAGAAAGAAAATAATACATCATATTAAAGAGAGAGATTGAAAGAGCAATGAGGAAAGAACATCGAATAATTGGAGAGAAAGGCAGGAGAGATAGAGTGAGAGAGAGAAAGAGAGTGGTATGGAAAGAGAAACAAAGAGCGGAGAAGATTGCAGGGATAGAGTAGCAAGAGAATGATGGAAGATGCTGAGAGCGAAAGGGGAGAGGGGAGAGAGGAGAGAGAGAGAGAAGAGAGAGGGAGAGAGGGGAAGAGAGAGAGAGAGAGAGAGAAGCGAAAGAAAAACGAGAGAGGTATGAGACAGATACAGACAATCGCAGACAAAAAGTGATAATGATGTACCCATTAAAATGATCTACAAAGAAGTATCTTTTAAATGATCCCGTTCATCTAAGTCAAGATTAGAAATCTTTATAGATTATACCCGACATGACAGTCATGCAAGAAGAAGGCTCAGAATATATATTATTTAACGGTTGTGTTATTGGAGAAATCCATTATGGCCTATTCTTATAGTGAATATTCTTCCTATTTCTATACCTGCACTGACAGAAACGTAAACAGCATCTATTTTGTAAACAAATTTCTTCAACAGTCAACACAATCAAATCCATATAGACACGAAGGTCTTTCGGATTAACAGTCATCTTCCCGAAAAGAGGATATACGGGACAATAGGCCAGGAGGCGTTTCAAGAGGGGGGCTCAGTGCGATCTCAAGAGAAATTGTCTGGAGTCATTGATCTATATCGACAATCAGTCGATTGGCATAGATAGTCTTTATGTTTAAACTTTTAAACATTTTTTTAAAGAATCACTATGATGCCCGTGGTAGAAGAGTTAGTGAGTGAAACATACAGGCCATTGAACACAATGCCCCCCTCAAAAAAAAAAAAAAAAAAAAAGAAAGAAAGAAAGAAATGGAAAATACCGAGATTTGTAAACATATAAAGCCGACAGACTCAACAAAATAAGGCTTTTTTTCTTTTTATACCTCACCATGATTAGAATATTATGTTGGGAAAATCGGGTTGTATATCGAATGTGAATATTTTCATTATTCAATTCTAATATCAAAATTATGTTCTTTCAACATGTGTTTCTAGGCTAGGTAAATACCGCCCCACATAGTTTCAATCCTTCAATTTCAATATGATCAACATATTAGACACAAGCCAAATAGAGAATGCCCCTGCGATTACAGACCAAACGATAAACACTCAACCTGAGTTGTCTCTTCACTCAATATTATTATCTCGCCGAACTAGCGGGGCGTATTGCTGCGTATTTACACGTGTATGTAGCGTTTTCGGTAACCATGGCTGCGGGGTTACGGCGAGTCCAGCCCGCGTTGCGTGGACGCACTATCGCCTGCACAGTGAATCGTGATATAAATAATACATCGTGGTAGACGGATATATCAACACTTCCGAAACATATATGTATCATGTTTCGCATGAGGAATATATAGGCGGACTTGCAGTACAGACACGGTTATAATCACAGAATTCTGATTTTTCTTTGAAATTTTGAATATTTTGTCGAAAAATCTTTGGAGTTAATTTGAAGGATTTTGTTTTAGCTATGGCTTCGGGAGGGGCCGCTGTTGTGCCGAACGGGGATAGCGAAAAATCACCGGCGGGACAGAAGAGGCTGGGACATGGACGGACGCGAAGTGCTTCGAGTGCAGACAGGCGAAGTATCTACACCCGCCCAACCCCATTCAAGGTATATATCTGTCGACCATTTTAAGCTCATTCTCCAGTAGTATGAAGGACAGAAAACAACATGTACACCATCTATTTCTAAAGCAGCATATGCTACTTATTCATGAATTATTTTACAGAAATACTTTTGTAGTCATCTCATTTTAAGCGAAAAACCTATTGATTTTCATTGTTGGTCGTAGAAAATTAAAGTGCGATTTTAATCCTTTGTAGGAAAGAAAAATGGTTTCTTGTTTTATCTATATACCCCCCCCCCCGAAAAATATTGTCAGTGATTAACCAGTATTGACAAATGTAACTGATTTTATTGTTTGAAATATGTAATGAGTCTCTTAATTGTATACATGACCAATTCAGCCATTAGGCTGCGACTCATGTTTTAATAAACCTTGCATTGAATTGAATTGAACCAAGATTTGTCTGTAGTTCATTTCGCTCCAACCAAAATCTATATCTCCCTAAACCTAAGTCAAATCACTGTAAAAGAACATTGTTCTATAGGGGGGTGACGCTATATAACAAATTACCTGCTGACATCCGGAATTCATCTTCATTAGGACCCTTCCATACCCTACTAAATGATCATTTTGTTAATACAATTTCCGATAGTTATTTACCTGCACATAAACATTTCCTTTCATGTTTTTGTGTATCTTTTTGTTATGTTCTGTTTTGTTTTTGTTTTGTTTTTGCTTTGTTGTTGTTTTATATGTTATTATGAGTTTTTAATTTAGTAATTTTATTTTGAAGGACCCCAAGGAAGAACAGTGATGTTACATAAACATCGCTGAAATTGGGCTTTCCTCAGATTTGTTATCTTTTGATTTGTATATTTTGTATTCATAATCTTTGTATATAATTTGTTCTTTGTATATGTTCTTTTTATTGATTCTGGAATAAAGACAAACAGTACATTGGTCAATAAAGAGCAAAGCCATAGGTATCCTTTATCATATTGAACTTAAAAGGGATTTGCCATCATAAAAACTGAAAGTTACAATAATGTGACAGTACAATGTTTATCGGCTGGCAAAACTTGAATAATATACTTGGAACAATCACCAATATCTTTTAAAAATCTAATTTATATAACATTGTAATTCGACGGGTAAACATAATTCATTGTCTTTCGTGGGTTTTTTCGATAACGATCCCTATGAAAACTGTTTTAATATACCCCGAGAGCAAAGGGCAGAATGAAGGTTTATAATCAGCAGCACTCTCAGGCCAAGAGATTTGTATAGGTTTATGCTGACACGTACATGACAATCGTAATCATGACAATCATATTGTCATTTGTAAGCAATTCAAACTAATACAGTACTGATTGCTGATTATTGATTCAATAGGATGGTCAGCATCCAAAATATCATAATACATATTCAGTTATTACTTCTCTAGCTGAATGTTATTAATAAGTTATGAATCCCCGTTCATTATTCCATTATTTTTGTGCTCTTAGCAGTTCTTTCTTATTTTTTAACTGTTTCTTTCAAATTCAATATGTGTGTGTGTGTGTGTGGAATAACTGCAATACCCGCTGCATTAGTATAGACAGGTCCTCATACCTGGGGGGATGATTAACCCATTCGTACATATTTTTGTACACACACATATATGAGTCCACCTCAAAATGTGGGGGATGAATCCCCCATTCCCCTCTTCCCCCGCTAAATACGCTCCTGAATATCTGAGATGGGTGGATCTGTAAGTATAGATTGCCGTGTCCCATCAAAGCATGGCGAGGCTTGCATGACCATGTTCAGTACAATAATCAAAGGTCCACATTTTTATGGATATAATATAGTTAAATTCATTTGAATGTTTTCATATTATTTTCCTTTTGCGAATAGTATCTTGATACTATAATGATTTCGGATAGAAATTAATCGTTTAAATATGGCATCGTTTATTACAAAGGGAATATTCTTTTATCTTCGTTTTGTTGTAGTAATGATATCTTCTAGCAACAATGCTGAAACAATGCCATCATGCGTCCCGCCGAAGTCGAAGCGTTGATTTAAAAGGGTGGGGGTTGGCGGTGCTTGGTGCTATCATTTTTTTCCAGGTGCTCCCCACCCCCATTGTCCCTGTTCTTCTTCTCTCTATCTCTTCTATTTTTATACTGTTTTGTCCATGGGTGTTGTGTCTTACATCATTGTTATTGATGCCTACCTAATACCAATTTTTTTTTGCAATTATTATTAAATCGATGTAGAATCGAACGGCTCTGGCAGAAAACTACGAAACAGAGAGGAGCGGTCGCGAGGGATGGTGGAGAAAAGAGATTCGGGAGACCCCTGCTCCAGGTGCTTACGAGTTCAAGCCCTTCTTGGAAGATTTCGAGATCCGCCCAGCTACATACTGCTTTAAGGGGGAAGGGAGGAAAAAAGACGCTGCTAATCAGGGCAAAGGGGCAGTGCTGTTGCCGGGGGCGTACGAGGCAAAGGACAACATGTATTTCTTAGAAAGAACGAGGCATACGTACACATTCAAGAACACATCGAGATCGAAAGATCTACCCATCATTAAAGATAAGGTAAGTACTTTTAAAGTAAATGATGATGATGATAATAATAATAATAATACTAGTAATGATAGTAATAATAATATGAATAATGTTTGTTTTTTACCCAGGGTATAGCCTCTTCAGTATTATGTACTGTTCTCACAGAGGGCCTTGCAAGCATATTATTACCCCAAAGAGGGGAGCATACTTTCTCTGCTGATTTCCCGGCGAAAAGGATCATCTTTTTTCTGATGCCAGTGATTAACATAAAACGACATTTTTCATTTCTCCCCCCCCCCTCTCTCTCTCTCTCCCCTTCTCTCTTTCTCATTCTCTCCCTCTCTCCCATTTTCTATCCACTCTTACCCTCCATAACACAGTGTGTGAATGAATCGTAGCCATTACTCGCGCAAACTTATGTTTTAAATTTCTATTCGAAAACGGAGTTGATTGTGATGGCATTTTATTTTTGCATTTGACGTCACAACCTAATTCTGTTTATAATGATAAAAGGCATAGGTGCATATACGTCAATCCATCTGGAAAAATGAACTGTGATATTAGCTGAATGAAAGGAATGGAATTCATATGCCAGAATTTAGAAATGATGGATTTATGGGATATTGAACGATATTCTTGATTGCCATTACACAAGAATCGTCCTTGCAATATTTCCGATATACTAGTATTACTAAGCCACGACAGTTGGTATGCACGAGTTTTCTCATTATATATTCCAGTACCACCTGCTCAGTGTTTATAAAGAGGTCTGTTTTCACAAAATTATTGATGCACACCCAGAAAAAGGCAGAAAAGCACACTTGTACGCACCCAGCTTGTTATTTTGTGGAAAATGTTAAATCATTGATCAAAATCCAAATTAATATTTCAATGGGAAAAGTGCCTTTAAGGATCAGGGGGAAGAAACGTCACAAAAGGGGGTATTTTTATCAATTCCAGAAATACGATAAAATACTCCTCCCTTGAAAATACATATATGAAATGGAAACTTATTACCGAATGACCAGGTCTTGCTCACTCGAGGGAGAGGGGGTGGTGATGATGAAGCCCCATTTTATTTTGTTGATTTGAACTTTCTTCCTACATTTTTGTGTTCATTAGTTTCTTGTGTGGTGCTCTCAGCCAAAACCCGATTCCACAAAATAAAAGAGGATGTCATGACGACACAGACTTCTGTCTTGTCGTCATAATTATTCACGTCCAGTGTGGTCAAAATTATTTCTTTCCCATGCAGACTAGACTCATCCATACAAATTTACTTTGGTAGGAATTGCTCCTTGAATATGTTCATAGATTTTCAGTAGCCATGCCACTACAATGTATATCGATTACTTCACCTGTTTTGTAGCTGGTACAATATAGATTGCATTTCTATGCTATGTACAAATTGACTTCTTTTCATTTCGCTGATTGTTGACAAGGAAAATGTCCTTGTGTTCTAATGAAATATTGATATACTCCGTCATTGTTTTCTTTATTCTTCCAGAATATCAACGTTTGTCCCACGGCGTACAAAATGGAAAATGTTCTGTCATGCGCGGTCGAGAAGTCACCTTCAAAGTGAGTTTTCTTCTGCAATAATTCGCGAGAGATCTTCACTCTTAGAAAAAAATGGTGCTGATTAGAGCCTTTTCTTGTCCCACATTTGGAACCTTTAAAAGCTCTTCAAGGAACCATTACTAGTCTATAAAAGTTCTCTAAAGGGTTCCAAAGGGTTATTTATAATAGAACCATTATTGATTGTACAAGAAACCTTTTGGGGTTGTTGAAAATATAAAGAACTATTTATAGAACCCCTTTTCTGTAGGGTTCTAAATACGGGATAAAAGGTGTTCTAACTGGTAAATTTTTCTAAGAGTGTTTAACTCCAACAAAAGATAAGAAATATGTTTTGCCCATTTGTTGATGATGCCAGGATGTATATGATGTAAAAATCCTGTCGCTCTTTATTGAAAATACCAGGGTTTGAAAAATAATTAATGTTAGTACACCGAAGAGATAAAGAATAAAAAAGAGGGTGGAAATGTTGAATCAAATACGTTTGAAATTGGGAGAAATTGCATGGAGTACTACGCGAAGAAATGAGACTAGGAAGAATTGGAAAATGTATAGGCAAGCAAAATCAAAGATATAAGGGCAAGGATGTCATCCTGAAAATAGACCTACATGCATGTGCATGTCGTAGTCGTTTACGATTAATAAAGATATAATTCATTTGAAATAGTTTCGTCGAAACAGAAACAAATTGGTGATCGGTTATGCATTATGGGTACATGATGCATGATTTATGAATATCACTATAGTGAATTGTGGTTTTCTCATGCACTCTTTATTCTTTCAGACACATGGTATTCAAGTCAAATTCGCAGCGATTTCCGACTATCTATTTCAAAGGGGTAAGTAAACTGCACCTACATTCTACAAAATGTTGATTTGAATAGAACAATCTATGTAGACAGTTGACTGATGTGAGTTCACATTGCCTTTGTTCTGGACCCGCTTTTAGATTGTGTAACATCTGTTATAAACTAAGAAAGAAAAAAAAATGTCTTCTAAAGATGAGTCGCATCGGATTAACAAAACAAAGTAGGCGGGAAAATTCATTTCCGCTCGTCTTACTGCGAAACCGTACACTCACTATGAACATGCCGGACAAAGAAAGCGGACAAAATAAACAACCTCTCATTCTACCCTTCACAATGGTTCTGGTAGTCAAAAGAACATCCCTTCACAGCTATTATGTTTAATCATATAGTTCCAGGTGAGTATGCATGTGACACCTGTTCCACATATTTTAGACAATAGCAGTGAAGGGATGTTCTTTTGACTACCAGGACCATTGTGAAGGGTAGAATGAGGGGTTGTTTATTTTGTCCGCTTTCTTTGTCCGTCGTGTTCATAATGACTCTTGGGTAAAAATGTGCCATGAGGGCAATTATGTGTCCTACTATGGGCATTCCTTTGGCCATTCTTTTCATCCAAATTTTGCCCATTATAGCGTAATTATTCTTCATTTGTATTCTAACTGAACAAAATGCTTCCCACATTGGGTAAAAATTTTGCCAAAAATTGGTTGGACACATAATTACCGTCGGGCAGGGTAAAATTTTACCCAATATTTTTTAGAGTGTGCCCAAGTGATTTTACTTGTAGTTTAGATTTAGGGAGATACCCATATTTAAAGACCAAATTAACTGGATTTACTCTATTTAAGCTTGCAACGTTTCACGTCCACTCCGGACGCTTGATAGGCCAACTGGTCAAATCGGCGGCAAATGGTTGTTGACTCGTGATGGGGTCAAGGGACTTTGGAAAACGTCGAGAGAAGCAAAACCACTGTATCAACCCCTTGTAATTGAGAAAAAATGCTTTGGAATGATATCAGATTTGTTAAAAGTCGTGAGTTACTTCGATAGCCTATATATTCTTCTGTACACCACTTTCCGACCCAAAATACTGACATTTATTTTTTTTTTCAGACGAAGAATCCACCTCCGTGTCATTATGAGTATAAGGAACCACCGGCACTTCATCAGATTTCATCTAGCTTCAAGTCACGCACGCCAAGATTTAGCACATCACATACGGTGGGTATTCATGACAGAAATTCATATAAATTTCAGAAAAAAAGTTACCAACACTTTTTCAGATTGCTAATCGGCAAAGCATCAAAATCAGGCTTACTCAATTTCACTGATTTCCTTTCCTCTGTTTTGTTGAATTACAACAGGATATTATCATTATTTTTTTAAAGTAAAAAAAAAACACCATTAACTTAAGTATTTGTAAGGGCTTAAGAGTTATACCATTTTGAAGAAGAAAAGACATTGTTAATCTCTTTGAATATTGTGACCACGCAAGCAGTGCACTATGCTTATTTTAGAACAATGCTTATTTTCACAAGTCGGTAACAAAACTTTGAGTTTGTTTTCTTTTGTTATTTACAGAAAGTTCCTGGTCCCGGTTCATACGAAAAGACATATCAATCACCCATGCCAGCCACTATCGCCAAGATGGGTCGAAACCATGGTCTCTTCTTCACGAGTGCTTTCAGTGTTTGATCCTACATGTATATGATGAACTCTCAGAGACTGCCTGTCGAACTCTACTTCCACATTGACACGAATAAGTGGGGGATGAGAAAATGATGGAGGGAATCAATTTGGAAGATGTTTCAGAGTTCTTGGCTGAACTGCTCAAACCATGTAAACGGTGCAGGAATGAGTCGACGGATGGCAGACATGGATATGAATGTGCATGATGAACGAATAGATTTGGGAAGGACTTGTTAAAACAAGCAAGGCGATACTGATTTACAGTAACTTACTTTTGGCGTGTGCTGTTAGAACGAAGAGTTAAATAGTTGAAACTACAAGTGATTGGCAATCAGAATACCAACAAGGGTTTGGGAACAATGCTGCTAGGGGTAAAACTGATTCCTGGGGGCGTTTCATCAGGTATCTTGTTAGTGATTTTCACCGACAAAGTCTGTTTTAACCGACAATTTCTGACTAGCCTTATATACGGTATCAGTTGTGCAGCCGCTGATAAAGATGTCAGCGCTGACAACTTCTCGGTGGACAAATGTTTTGTTTTTGTTTTTGTTTTATTTTCAAGTTGTCAGTGGACAAATATTGATGAAATGCCCCCCAGGAGGAAAAAAAAAATCCAAACCCTCCCTGTTTTGAGGCCTCTGGAAGGCCAAAGGGATTCGCAAAATCATATTCTTTGGAAAAAATGCGGGAATAAATTAAAAGACTACACTGTATCTGCTCCTATCCATGCCACCCCCCCCCCCCCCCCCCACTGGCCAACAGAATTTCTCAAATCATATTCCTGGGCAAGGAATTTCCCCCTCCCTTTGGGACAATCCTGGATCATGCCCTTTACTGCAACATATCAATTCTAAGCGATGCAGGCATCGCAAAGGACCTCATATAGAGGCTTCCTGTTCACTGTTGTAGAAAGAGTGCTGCAGTTATGTGCAAAAATATCTTCATGAATAATATTCAAATTATTTTAGGACATTGTCGCTTCCTATCTCCATCTAATTATCGTGTGAACGTTGCACTGTCAATGAAACATTCCTTCATCAGGCCTGGGAAGTGTATGAGATCCATGGTCTGACATTGTAAAAAATGATGATTCAGTATCCGCTTCTTTGCAATTGACATTGCTAATATGCTTCCCTGTACTGTATATCAGTGGCATCGTGCCTTCGAGCTTAAATTTGCAATATGCAATTAATCATTTTTAAAAGCAGTACATATTTAGATGATATCGCATGTGTAATACATGTATGTTGTAATACATGTACTGATATGGATCGGACAGTGTTCGGGAAACAAAGTATGTGTGTTGATAACGAAATGGCATTACATGTAATTTGTTGCTGAACTGTACAGTTGCAAAGCTCAGTGTCTTTCATTTGAAATTGTAATTAATGAATATTATCATGCTGGTTGTATATTAAACTGACGTGAAAGCTTGTGTATTTTGGAAAACAAAAACAAGAAAAGCATTGCTTTTTAAGTAAATAGAGAAGTGGAAAAAAGAAAATAGATAATAAATGAAATAATGATAAGCCTGACAGGCCTTGCAACATACTTTTTCAGTAACATGTTGATGTGGCATACATTTTCACAAGTCTTTCCATGTCACTCAAATAGATGGTCGGTCTCAATGATGAGCACATTATGTAGAAGGCATTAGAAAAAATGGGTTTCCACAATATCTGACTTCATGTAAGAAATCTTCATAGAAATAAGCATATTCATGAAAAAGAAAGCAACGAAAGCTTGATAATGAACATTTCAAAACATTGAATGTACAATGTTTCGAAATCTTTGATATTAATATTTTTTCTATTAATGAGCTGTTTCATATTTCCCTGTTTTATGTAACCCAGTATCCTTTACAGATTAACACTGCAATAACTGAATAAGATACACCTCTCGGAAAAAAACAAGTTATGGTAATACCTGTACTTCATATCAATATGTATTCATATACTTATTTACCAAAAAGATTACAATATAGCAAGATAAGTGTGCTGAAAAGAAGATTCCACTGTCGTAGTTTATGATATATGAATTGCATGTAAATTTTAACACAGAATTTCCTTCTTTTTTTTCATAAATTTCTAAACAAGTTCTCCACCTATGCAATTAAGCGTTTGTTGCAATATACAATGCTGAACAGTGACAAGAAGGAAGAAAGACATTGTACATTTTTATATTGAATTTTTGAATGTGTATGTTACAGATTTTATTGCTAATAAATTGAAATAATCAAATATCAATGATTACTGAATGTTATATAAAGTGGTATTCATTGTATGAATAATAGAGATTGACATAATACAGAGGGATGTAGAGAGAGGTGGAGACAGAGTGAAATAAGAGGGGAGAGAGAGAGAGAGAGAGAGAAGGGAGGGGAGGGGGGAGGGGGAGGGAGAGAGAGATGTCAATATTACAAAAAAAATACTCATACATGTACATCAGTGAATTGAACAGATCAGTTTCTGGAACAGTTTTGAATTGCCCAACTCTATCACTATGGTTAGAAAGAAACATGTCAGTTCATGAATCAATTTTGTAAAAAAAAAGTCCACAAAAATATTGCCAAAGTGACAAAGGCAACATCCAAAGGGATCATCTTAAATTTCTGAAATATATTGCACAACTTTGTGTCACATACCATGTGGATGAAATTCATTTTCATCAAATGCAAATTAAGGGACGTATAATTCTCACCTAATGCACTGCAAAATTTGACAAAAACTGAATTTTCATGAAATGTACAGGCTGACCTAATTTGAAAATGAATACATTTTTTTCCTTTAATGGGGGTGATGATCAATATTTTGCGAGATGATCTGATGAAACATTCTTCTAAAGTGTTACAACTACAAAAGAGTAAAAAAGCGAATGCCAGATGAGAATTTAGAGTAAAATAAATCCTACAGGAAGTTCTATTCAGATTTGCAGATAAATACAGAACTGACCATAAGAATAACAAACAGGAATGTTTCATAATGGAAGTTCGGTTCAATAAAACATTTTTTAGAAAATATAGGGTATTTCTCCATTCAAAATACATGTTTTGAAATCTGAATGTGATACATGTAGATTTTAGTATTCAAGAATATACCTAGCAGCATATCCAAACTTCGAGTGTTTCAAAAATGAACTTCATTTACTAGTTGCAAAATGCAAAGAACGTGCACTGAAGTACTCTAGCAAAGTATGTCTGCCTCCTGTCTAGCCAGAGACAGCACTGGACAAGGACACACACTAATCTTTGTGAACCTGTTTGGTATCCCAGAAGGTAATCGCGCTCTGTATACACAGACTTTATGTACAAGAGGTCAAACTTCAGAGTGGAGAGAAGTAAATTTCCAAGTGCACATGAAGCAATAAATCATTGTTTTTTGGTAAGTTATAAGTTGTCATTATAAACATAAGAAGTAAAATATCATCAATCATTTATTCAACTTTAAGATAATGTTACTTTTGTAGCTAAGAGAATCAAGCTTCATCACATACGCGATGTAGTCGCACTATTTGTCAAGAGGTCGCAAGAATTGCCTATGCCTGCTTGTACAGCGCTGTTGCTTCGCGACAGTGTTTGCGACAGCGCTGTGTATACTATAGCTCCCTTCTGTCTAAATCAGAATGTGTAATTTCTGAAGCCAAGAAATATTTCTGGCAGGGAAGTTCATATTCATATACCCACTCCCTATGGCAACCAGATTCACATGGTTCCTAAGCCAAGGGAATCAGACAACCACTAATTGCATCTATGTGGAGCACAAACAAGCCACTCCTAGAACAAACAAATTGAGGTATTAATATATTATTTTCAGTCTAATACTCAACATTCCAATTCCTATATGGGGTTGGTCATGATTTCAGTATCATCTGCTTCCGGAGGTCTCCTCGTCTGCCTCCTCCTCCGCCGCTTCCTGGGTCACTGCTTGTAAGACATCTCTCCTCAACAATTCTTGCAGTTCTTCAGCTGTTAAGGCTTGCTCCGGAAACATGCGTCTCTTCAAGGCTGCTACCTGGGTATCACCACCCGCATCACAGTCACTATCAAAGAAGTCATGAGCAGAGTTGGAAGAGACAAGATGTCTGGCAGAATCGTGCCTGGCCTCGTCAAGGGTTCTGAGGATATCTCTGGAAGTGATTTTCTTGCTGGCTGCCTGACCGGTGCTTGTTTTTCCTTTCAACTTTTGTAGCTTTGTCTCTGTTGAAAAAAAAAATGAATACACTATTAGACTCATCTGTTTGTAAGGTTTACTAAATGACAACCTAGACAGTGTAGACTGTATGAAGACCGGGAAGGGACATGGACATGGTAAAAAGAAAAAAAAATTAACATTCCTTTATCTGTGCAAGCTCTGTGGCCTTTTGCCATATCCCCATAATTCTGAAGGTGTTTAATTGCATGTACATAATCTGCATACTCAAAAAACCTGATCCTGGATTTGTACATCAACTTTGCTGCTGAAGCTAATCTGTGCATTCCACTGATGTTTTAATGCAAGTTCTAATTTTGGATTTTAAATATCTTTTAAATCATGCCTTGGAAATCATACCTTGGAAGTAGGCATAAAGTTATACAAAACTTAGTTGCCTCTCGGTGTCCACTGTTCAGTAATGAATATTGACTTTAGAACAGGTGCAGTGCAGTTGTGGATGTGCATGGACAATTAAATAAAAATATCATTTTGAATAATCCAACAAAACTCAAAAAGCTACAAACTTCATCATTCATGACTGGCATTTCAAAAAGAGAATCTAATATAGACATATAAATTTCTGCTTTGATGAGACAGGATAAGATAGGGTCTTACTGTCACTGTCTGCAGTTCAGTCAAAAGTTTTTATTATCGCAATTAAAAAATAAATTCTTGCCATGATTAATGTACGGTTAGACTACTGATCACTGGCTGAGAGCACCTGTAGGTCAAAACGGCGTTTGGAATAGCGAAACAAATTGCTGATGCGAACGCAAAATACGTTGACTTAGATCTTACGTTGACTTAGATCTATAAAAGAGAAGAAAAGTTTTGATTTTATATACCAGCATTAGCAATGTTCCTGAGGCTCTCAATTTTCCCCTTTCTGCTTCATATCTGATGAATGAACTGAAAATTGTGAATTTTAAGGAGAAAACTGACGCTTATCAGACTCGTAGGTCGACAGCATGTCGTCGAGTAACCAATAGAAAAGCATGCTATGTAGTTTCGGTACAGACTTGTCACATTTTCGGGACGAGGTCAATTCATTGACCGAGTACACAGGATGAGTGGCTGAGAGCGAGACTAAATTCACTAATAATAAAATCCCGATACATGAATTCATATAGGTGGGACCGTACTTAATGGATGCTCACCTAAAGACTGCAAATACCCGTCTGCTCGCCATGTTTCACTGTCTTGGTTATGGCTAGAATCACTAGTTGTCGGTGAAAAATCATCCTCGAAAGAAAGTTCGTGATTTTCTCTCCATTCTTCACTCACTTTTCCAAATGCAAGATCGTTATTACGGCTGTCGTCGTTTTCCATAATTTTCCCCAAAGCTAGTCTTAGTTGAATGCGCATTAAAATAATTTGTTCATAAAATTATAAGAGGCTGATCTGGGCTCCACCCACTCCCCTGAATTAAGCCTTTCTTCTTCTCCCCCCCCCCCCCCCCCCCCTTCCTGTTGAAATGACTGAATTCTATTTAAAAGACATTTCTTTCAGAGTTTTGCTCACATTCTTAGTTCTCTGATGTAACATGTATCTTAGCTCTGTAACGTAAAGAGATACAATCAATCTTACAATCAATTGTATCTCTTTAGTACATGGTTTGCCATAGGCTTACAATTGATATCAATCGTAAGTCTATAAGCCATGTACTAAAGAGTCTACAAACCATGTACTAAAGAGATATAATTGATTGTAAGATTGATTTTATCTCTTTATAGAATAGAATAGAATAGAATAGAATTTATTGACTCTTACGACCCCCTTCTGGGGTATGAGAGTACAACACATTTACATGACATGATAATGATACAAAAGAAAATAATGTATACAAACATATACTAATAATACAGAAGAAAAATACCGAATACAGTGTACAAAAAAAAACAACAACACTAAAATACAAATGTATAACGGTATGAAGATGTTCTAAACCTAGGCTATGCTAAACATGAATTTACAGTATCATACAGTGTGGCAAGCATGCTTCAAAAGTGGTGAAAACCACATGAAAGATTATAAATACTTACAAAAACTATATAAATAGTCTAACTATCTAACAGGTCATAACTTCTATTTTGTACATTTACATAAGAGAAATGTAATTTGGCTTGTTAAAATTCATGCAGACTAACAAAGTGTGATGTAACTCAACTGTCATATATGAAATGCTTAACATACAGCAAGACTGTACTACAAATCAAGGATTCTCGGTTGCTTAACTGACCTACCACTTCGGGTTGTAACATTCCTGTTTATGAGCGTCATTTGATTGGATTGTTCAGATTTACATTTATATAGGCCAGCAAAATATGACATTATTTTCCTTAAAAAGAGTACTAATTTCTTCAGCTGACCTAAACTAGAATATAAGAATAAATTCAACATGTGTAATGAGCAAGGTCGTTTAACTCTTGCTTTATTACCTAAATACAGCTCTCTTTCCTTTCTGAAAAAGGGACATACAAAAACATAATGAAATTCATCACCAGACTCCTGCATATCACAGCATGGACAGATAATACTGGTTTCATTAAGGGCTTCCGTGAATCTGTTATTATTAATTGGTAAACGATGTGACCTACTTCTAAAACGACTCAGTGTTATTCTATCTTTTTTACTCAGCAAAACTAAATACCTTTCAAACAGACAATCCTTTTTGAAGATCCTATAATTCAGGCATACACTGTTTGACCATATTTTTGCCATTACATCCTGTTTTGAAATATCGTTTAATCTCAACTTCAGAGTGCTCAGTATCCAACTGTTACTAAATCCTTCTCCTTGCTTCAGCCAAACAATCCCAAGACCAGCATGATTCATTTATGTTATACCCAAGTAAATTTCCCGGGGGTATATGTCTCATTGAGACCTGTACATCATCCGCGCAAATCACTTTCTGAAAATCAATTTCTGAAAAGCACCCCAAAGCACCCTAATTAAGGTAGCAGTAATTTTAATACCCTAAAGAGGGAAACATTTCTAACAGCTTCGATTTTTATGCCCTTAACAGAAATTTTATCCAAGGATTGCATCATTACATCTGATTTCCGATACCCTTAATGGGATACGAGGGGTCTCCACCTAGCGCTGAAGCCGGGCTGAAGCTGGTGCTGAAGAAAGTAAAGCCTTTCCCCCTTTTTTCATGACACCCAAGGAACGTGAGTTAAAGTAGGAGTGGTTTTGATACCCTAAACAGGGAATCGTGTCCAACATCTCCGATGTTTATACCCTTAATAGGGAATTTATTCAAGGATTGCATTATCATTCCTCTGAATTTGATACTCTTTTCCTAGATTTTTCCTGTTTTTGATACCCTTAACGGGATCTCTGGGTTCCCCACCCGGTGCTGAAAAACATTTAATCATTTGTCCCTCCCTGCAGCCCGGGCCGCCAGCATCCTTCTAGCTGTACCATGCATACCCCCCCCCCCCCCCCCCCCTTTCTCTCTCTCTCTCTCTCTCTCTCTCTCTCTCTCTCTCTCTCTCCTCCCCCTTCCTGTCTTATCCTCCTCTCTCCATCTCTCTCTCTGTTTCTTTCTTTCCTTCCCCTCCTATTAAATACCATTTCAGTCTATTACACTCTAAAGACAATGGCCAACATTCAGTAACATCACTTACACATTTATTAAAGCAATATACTATTCATAAATTACTCTGTAAATAAGAGATGTAAATAATATACACATACATAGACACATAGAATGTTCATAGTCACCACTTCTATGTTTCAGTGTTTACCCACTAAATAACTGTATGGAACAACAATAAAAGTAATAAATAAAAACAAAACAAAACAGATATTATATCATTTCATTTCTAAATTAATTTCCATTCTTTTGAGCAAAAATCTCAAACTATTTCTGAGAGGCAGGAAATGAGTCAGACTTGATCTAATTTGCATGATATTTCCAAACTTTAAATCAAATTCTGATTCTTACTTACCATCAGAGTATCATTAATATGTATCTGGCATTTGACATGATAATACATAGGACACAACTTTATACTTTCAGTTTAGCCTAGAATTTGAATAATAAACTATTTCTTTATTCACAATGTTTGTGAAGAGGTTATTACATGTATTTGAAAACGTAAGTTGTTCCGAAAATCTTATAAGCAAATAAATCTATCGGAATTTCTCTGAAACTGTTTTTTGGTTATAAATGGCAGTGGCAGATCCGAGGGGGGGGGATGCCGAGGACTTTTTACAAATTTTTAGCTTATGAGCAATTTTTTTTGGGGGGTGGGCACCTAGAAATGCAGAGGACCTTTTTTTTTTTTGCTTGCTTGCTTGTTAGTAAATTTTTGGGTAAAGCAGACACCTAAAACAGTCAGTCCCCCCCCCCCCCCTTTCAAAATTCTGGATCGGCCACTGAATAAGTGTGGCAGCAAGTTATGCTTGAAGAATATAATCAAATAATTATGATATACATGTAGCTCTGTGGTCTAGACAAATACTGGGGAAGTGAGCCTGTTTAGGGCAAATTCAACGCTGACCCATCCGATCATGATTCATCAAACTTAAAACAACATCAGAATTTGGAACTAAGTTGGTATTGATTAAAGAGGCTTAAGCCTGAATCCAGAAGGATAAATCCTAATTTAATCAAGAGAGTTCAAGGCACAAACATGTAATTCACTTTTACACAGGCATCCTCTACAAAGAGTTAGCATATATGCATGTATTTCTAAATGCTAATGACATCACACGTACCTTTCTCTGTAGGAGTGCTTTGACTGATTTAACATACATAAGGCTTTGTGATAATACAATTTTAACTAGTTTTAAGATCATTGAAATGTGAAATAAATATTCATTATATTGACATAATAAGAGCACAAATACAGATGTTTTTTAAAATATCACTTCATTTTCTAGTCATTGTGCTGTAGTTGCTTTGATACATAACATTCATATTATGTTCTAGCATTTACATCGAATTTCATATTTGCACACTATTTCTGACTGAAAAAAAAGCCATAGTAATCAATTATGATTAAAGCTCAGGGCTATTCAACAAAGAAAATGTGTATAAACAAATTTAAAAACCATAAGACAAAGATGCTTATCTTTAAGTAGAACATAACAGTTTTAAACCCAGCAATATCTAACCTAGGCATGTGGCATCATATTACACAAGTAGCCTATGAAGGCTGTGATATCTCATGCTACATTATCTAATCAAATATCAATAACATTGAATGATAATCTTGCTTCATGAGCATTGAATTTTTTTTTTCTAGTTTTAGGTTAATCTGAAAATAAAATGTTCTTAGGATCAGTTCTGTTTCAATAAACCATTTTCAATGCATGAAAACATTCATAACTCTCACTCCCTCCCTCTCTTTGTCTCTCTTTCTCTCTCCGACTGTCTTGCTCTCTAAACTGACTCAAGATTTTGCCGCATACACCCATTAGCATATAACGTCGCCTTCCCGGAAAAAGGCCACTAAAGCGCAGTTGTGCGAAATGCACGTTTTCGAGAAAAACGCGAATGAAGTTTTGACCTTATTTTGAGCTTTTAGCAGCTAGCATATTATTTTTCCGTCCTAACTCTCAAACTTTCTGACAGAGCAAGATTTTTTCTTCAGTGATATTTTGTGCTTTTATTTAAAACACTCTAAAGGCTTTCTAATCATTAGCATTTCATCCTTAACGGCTTTCTTCCCGGACCAAAAAATGCGCGAGTACGTAAATCCAGTTCCCGGAAAAAGGCCGCTAATGCGAATCGGTCTATGCGCATAAGCACGTTGAGCGAAGAATAGTGTCTTTCTTCCGGGAACAAAAAATGCGCAATAGTTCCCAGAAAAAGGAAGCTATTGCAAATCGGTCTGTGCATGTAAGCACGTTGAGTGAGGAGGAATTCACATGCTCGCGTAATTTTGTTTTCTGGCTTACCAGTCATAATGACGTTAAATTGAGGTTCGAGAATGGTACGAGAAGAAAGCTTATGACATGCTTTTTCCATTTCTGCAATGAAGAAAATAGCGGGAAAATTGAGAAAAGGTCAATAATTTCCCTTTTTCCGGGAAGCCGACGATATATACTGGTAAGTGGTAATATATTGGACAGATAGGTAATGGGACAAATAACATTTCCTACCATAATCATAGTAGCTTATAGATACAGAATATTATCCCATATTGCTTACATGAAATGAAAATCAATGCAATTAAACAAAAGTAACTTTGCATACATTATGAGGAAACCAGACAAATTACTCAAGGTGAAAAATTTCATAAAAGGATCAAGATTATTGCATTTTCAAGAGAAAGGACGGAATATTGAAGATAACATCATACGGCAAATTGGAGTATGTCTTTCAGTCTTCGTCATCTGAGAAAACATCTGTAGCTTGTGACAAGGAAGTCATCTGCCGACTTAATCCACCTGAAATTAAAAAAAAAAAAAGTTTGAGCAATGAGAGGTAGTTTCAGCCACTTGCAACCAACTTTATCATTCTAAGGTAAATGAAACTTGATCCATTATCATTGTGATGATATACATGGGTGTTTTTTTTTATATTATTATTATTTTTAATGCAGGGTCCTTAAGTTTTCTATAAAAAGTAATAATAATAATAATACTCATTTTTTATATAGCGCAAATTACAATTAAGTCTCTAAGCGCTATGGAAAAGAAGAAAAGCAAGAAGTGAGCATAGAAGAAATGAAATAGTATGTGGTACAGAACATAACAGCATGCAAAATAACAGGAAAATTACAAATACATGACATTATATAAGGCTAAGATATTATGTTGTGAAAAGATACGATTTTAACCAGGACTTAAACTGATCAAGAGACGAGCATTCTTTGACATCACTTAGGAGTTTATTCCATAGTTGAGGGACTGCATGTTGAAATGCTCTATGCCCATATGATATTGTAGATACCGTAAGGGGGACTAACAATTGTTTGGAACTGGAACGTAGTTGCCTAATTGGATGATACTCTTTGAGAAGCTGTTGTAAATAGAGAGGAGCTAATTTATGCTGACATTTGAATGCTATTACAAGGAGTTTAAACAATAATCTGTCTTTAACTGGTAGCCAGTGTAAATTACGAAGTATTGGAGATATTGATTCTCGTGACTGGGTTCGAGTAACAAGCCTGGCAGCGGAATTTTGTATTCGCTGCAGTAATGGACTACAATAACTACACTATTCTTTCATTCTTGATGTAAATATTGAAGTGATGAATATCAATGAAGTTGACGTACCTTGCATAGGTGCTGCCTTGGTAGGCGTCCCTGCAAAACCTCTGATTATGAAAAAAAAAGTAAGTGCAAAGAGGAATAGTGAGGAGAATTAAACTAAAACTGCAAGAAAGATACATGCAAAGCTAGTAGTCTTCTGGAGAGTAAATTTGAGAGAAAGAAATCAACAATAGCTTGCTACTTAGAAATAAAATTTTCTATGCAACACTGAGGATAATACATTAATCATGTCTAAACCCATGTACAGTGGGGTTATCAAATTTAGATATATCAGTTTATTCCATCTCAACATGAGAAATGAGCAAATCTCAAAAAGTGGAAAAGGATAATGCTGGAAATGTGGTTTTTGCTCTGTAGATTAACTTCGCGTTTACCTAATGTATTGAAAACTCAAGTACAATTTTTATGAATTTTACACTTCTCGTAATCATTATCACAAGATTTAAACAATGCCACTCACATATATATCTATTTATATACATTTTTTTCTGTATAACACTGCCATTACTGTACATGGACTTTAAACATGCACTAACTTTTCAACTACCAAGTTTACAAAATAATTAAGGCAAGATGTGAATTGTGAACAGGTCCTAATACACTTGACAAATAATGCTTTAAAATGTAACTTGTCTGAAAACTGAAAAAAAAAGGAACAATGAATACAAAACTAAAATTTTCAAACACAGTGCAGGCCAATAGAAATTTGGACAGCTTACTATCATTGTTTCAATTTTACAAGATGCATAGCATACTATAATAACCGTGAGTATGCATAATTTTTACAATATCAGCATTCGCTAGCTCTTTTCCAACAGAAGTAGAAAGGGATGGATTTTAACACAATCAGCAAAGAATATATTATGCTAGATAAACTGGTAATAACATTATGCAATATGCAACATATTAACAATAAGTATTATGAGGCCCAGAGAGCCTTCAAACTATAAATAGGAAAGCAAGTCCATAAAATTTTGCACAATTTCAAATGAATAAAAATTTAAAAACAATACAACAAGAAAAAATGCAGCCATTAATACGAGGATATCAAGATGGAAAAAGTATTGAAATTAATATGAAGGAGACAGAATAATTTTGAAAGCAAACAAATGGAATTGAAGGAAATATGTTAAAGGGAATAAAACAGAAATAAATTGTCATATTAGTATCTCAATGAATGATTGAGAAAATGAAAATATGATGAAAAAACATTATTAATAATGAATGAATATGTGTAATAAAGATAATGTAACTCAAAAAAATTGAAAATGGTTAATGAATGATGATCTCACATGAACTCTTCATCTATTACTACAGCAGCACATGATCTTCTCAGCATTTCTGCATGATCATTTCAAGCAAACAAAATCAAACTGGGATAATTAAGTCTGCATCAATTTCTTATAACTTTTAAGTGTAATTGTGTTTGTTTTTTTTTAAGCGTTACAGATATGTGTAAAAATATTTCCTACTAAAAAGTTATCGTGATATTTTCAATATTCTTGCTTCTTAAATTCTTACAAAACTCTCATCTGGCTTTTTGGTGGGTCTGTCATTTTGAATGTCATATCAACAAGACTCCCCACCCCCCCCCCCCCACTGCATATCTATTTCTCCCACATGAAGTAGTGAAATATAGATATTAGTCCCATCTGAAGTATTTCTCTTCTTTCCATACAGGAATTCAAAAAGATAAATAGGAGCCATCCTACGAAAAACTTCAGAATAAACTAAAATAAACTTACTCTCTCTTTGACTGATCTTCTTCCGTTTCTTCATCCTGTTCTGACCCAACAGGTGCCAGAGTCTGAGGGTTAAACTGGTTGAGAGGCTCCCCGATGATACCAATACTGTTGAAAAGATGGCAATAAAATTCTGTTTGTTTCGAGCTAGGTGAACTGAAATTAATAATAAAGCACACAAATATTCTTGCATAAAATTGGCTTTTGAATTAAACAAAAAGCAATACAAACCAAACTTGTGCAGATGAATTGATCTAAAGATTTCACATGAAGTCTAACTTTCAGACACAGTAACTATCCAATTTTATGATGTCAAATCAACCATGAATGTTTTGCATCATTAGACCCACAGCTATTCAGCTATTCATTTATAAAGATTTGATATCCCCAGATGACATTTAAATATCCATATGGAAGTTCACCCTACAATCAATCTTCTAAATAATCTCATAACTCAGAAATTTGTTTCCATTATTTACTCTGTCCTAACTTTAGATTCATGAGGTAATGTGAATTATCATTATTTTTTTAACTTCAGCGGCAACTTATATTTTAGCTGAGAATGTGGTACATTTTTGGAATAATCACTACCCACTTTTTCTTGAAAAATGTAGGTCTTCCTTTCCCTGTATGTGAACTACTAGTATCTGGTGTTTGAGATTTCCTGTAAAAAGACAAAAAGGTCATTAAGATTGAAATTACATCATCTGTTCAAATGCGTAGTAAACAAAGCAGAAATAAGTAGTACAATACAACCTACCAGAACAATATTATTTCTGTTTTTCTAATAATCTTATCTTCAGTAAGAAGTAATCATTTTGACATAAATGAAAAAAAAAAAATTGAAATAATCATTTTGATGTACCTTAAAGAAATATTGTATTGATTCCTGCATACCTGAAATGAATATTCGAACTCCTTCAGAATACAGGCAGAGAAGTGCACACCATGAAACTTTTCCTTTTTATTGTTTTATTTTCTTTCAATCTTAGCTTAGCGGAAGAAAAAGGAAAAATTTAAACTGTATTCTTCCTGTAGCATCAAGCCCTTAAAGTATTTTGTTTCCTTAAAAAAAAAAAAAATCATGTTTCTTACCCTGAAGCATCTAAGGTCATTTTGCTGAACAGGTATTCGTTGGCTTCTTTGGGAGTAGGGAGTAATGACTTGAGAACTGGTGATCTGGTCCTACATTAAAGAGAAGAATACTTAGTCAAATCATTGCTGCAAATGTTAAATGTAACACAATTCATTGTCATGTATTGTATATTCTTTTCTGAAATGGACATATACCTAATTGTCAATGATGACAAAAACCGTAAATAAAAGCAGTCCACCTTTGAAACTGAGGTAAAATTATGCGGAAATGTCTGCGGAGTACAGATCACAAAGTACAGGGTTTGAATCCCAGCCATAATCTAACATCCTTTGGCAAGGCATTAGTCCACATTTGCCACCCTCCACCCAGGTGTAAATGAATATCTGACATTCATGAAGAGCACCGGTACTTTGGTACCTCAGCTTTGACCAGGATAATATTGTTAACCCATTCGTGACAGAGGTCCACATTTTGTGGTTTGGCCTAATATCTTTTGATGCAAAGCCCTAAAAATCATACCAAATACATGAGCAGAAAGAGCAAAAAATTCTACACATACTGGGCCCATTTTGGTTGCGTCAATATTCGCTGAAAATTTTTTAAAGGAAAATAAGCATTAAAATCCTTAAATTGGCAATGTGATAGAAAGTTGAAATTAACGTTTTCCCCTGCAAATTGGCAACTTTTCGACTTCTCATCATAATTTCTGTCAATTTATATTCATTTCAGATACATGACATGAGAAAATGTAGCAATAAAAGGAAAATGTTAGTGTTGCCAATTTGAAGAATAAAAGCTGATCAAATTAGGCTTTAAATAATTCCTTCCACGAATGGGTTTAAAGCACTATAAGCATCACAGCATGACAGATACAAGCACTATACAAACAGCCATAGTCATTAAATAGAATGACAATTCAAATAAATATTGATCACATTATTCTTCATCAATCAGTGCATATCAAGGAGGTTTCACCTTTCACTTGTCACCATATCATCCAAGACAATACCGCTTAATTCTCCTGTTGACAAAAAATGTACCAACCGATTTCCTCATGCTAGAAGTTTTTTGTTTATATCAGTAATTGGTGCTACTAAAATTATGTTATCTATCACCTTTTCATACTTACTTGATAATGTTTGTGATTGAGGGCCTATCCCTGGAAAAGAGCACATGAGAAATTAAATTAATATTATTGTGAATAGAGAATGGGATCACCAATTACATAATGTGCCATAAGTTGGCAATGTGATGAAAAGTTCAAAATCACTGTTTTTCATGCAAATTGGCAACTGTTCACTTCTCAAGATATATTTTTTTTTTGTCACAATTCATTTCAGATAAATGACTTTTTAAAAAGAAAAATGTAGCCAACAAAGAAAAATACTGTCATTCCCAATTTGAAGAAGAAAAGCTGATCAATTAAAGGCTTCAAATAATTCCCGTCATAATTTTTTTAAAAGAATTAATGTAGCAATAAAAAATATACTGTCATTGCCAATTTGAAGAAGAAAAAGCTGATTAAATAAAGCTTCAAATAATTCCTGTCATGAATGGGTTAAACAGACAATTATAATGATGAGCTAAGAAATCACTTCATGTACCTATTCTGTCTTCTTCTTTCAGCTGGAGTGATGGCTGGTGTGAAAGTAAACATATCCCTCAGGGCTTCTTCATCAGTTTCAGCATCATCATCATCCGAAGAGTTCTTGACTCGCAGAGCAGGGTTGAACACATCAGATCTCAAAATTCTGAATTTAAAATAAGAACGATAAGAACAATATCTGTTTATGTACGGAAGCTTAATCGGTGCAATGAAGTGTTCTCCCCGAGGCCACTGCGCTCATATCATTGCCCTGGCTTAAGTTTTGTTTAAAGTGATTACACAATGGTATTTTTTTTTTTTTTTTGATGTATGATCGAGAATAGAATTCTAAGAAGAATAACATTAAAAGTTTGATGATTTTCAATCGAAATCAATGCATTTTGGCTCATTTTCTCATATAAAGTCAAGAGTTGACCAAAAATTTGAGTATGAGACCTGTATGACGTAAAAGTGGGTACCCAGGTTCGCGCATTGCAGTTGTGGTGCGCGCTAGACTGTACAATTTGTATTATACCTTGCGCGCATTTTGCTAGAAGTGCGCGACAAGGTACCCACTTTGACGTCATTTTGACGTCAAAGTGGGTAGCTAAGGGGTCAAAAATATCCTGAAATCTTACCACATTTGGGGGTTTCCTTGGCAACACGACTTTTAAAGAAAATTTAGGCAGATGATTTTCTGCTAATAAAATCATGCTCTTTTAAATGAACGAACATTGTTTCAGCATTGGGTACCCCCTTTAAAGCAATTAATTAGTTACTACGTTTAACACTTTTCTGGTTCCAAGTCAAAGCTCAAAACACTTTACAGTGTATCATTATCCTCATTTGATTCTGAAAGTTTTTATGGTACAATACAAACTAAAATCCTTAAATTGGCAATGTGATGAAAAGTTCAGAATCACTATTTTGCCATTCAAATTGGCAACTTTTTCACTTCTCAAGATACTTTTTGTGAATTTATATTTCAGATACATGATCTTTTATTTCAACAAAAAAGAAAAGAAAGGAAGCAATAAAAGAAAAAAGACTTGTGATGCCAATTTGAAAAAGAGAAGCTGATCACACAATGCTTCGAATAATTCCTGTCATGAATGGGTTACTATACATGTATGGTACTTTGACTTGGAACAACTACATCAATTAATAATGAATTCATAAAAGCAATAAAACAAGCACAGAGTATTAGAGAGAGAACACAAAACTCACTCACCTTCCCAATTCTTTGTTGATAAGATCGTGATCCTTTCTTCTGAATACCAGCCATACCAGGTAGACACAAAACTTATACAATGTCTATTTGAGATACATAAAAGATAAACAGCAATCAATTGGTTCAGTAGAAATATGTAAATAATGTCGAAATATAATGTAAATAGTACTCCTGATCTCTAACAAGGAATATTAATGTGTAAATCACATGAAATGTCAGTTGTTTTAACCCTTTCTAAAACACATATAAAACACATCATATCAAATACATTTCCTTATGTCTTCCTTCAATTAAAAAAAAAAAAATTTAAACCCCAAAAATTAAATAAAACATGCTCAAAGACAGTCAAAGAAATTATTCTCAAAATTTGCCAGTGTGAATAATAAAACAAAAATTTCATTTTCTCCAATGCACAAAATATTTCACAACTCAGATGAAGAAATCAAATCTCTGCAATGTTGATTCATCTATACAAGTCCATATCTTTTTAAATCTACCCAATACCTGGGCCCTCTTGCACATTACCTTCATAGGGGGGTTCTTGACAGTGCAGAGTGTAGCGAGATTATTTCATATTTATGCACTACCTAAAAAGGTGAGTGTAGCCCAGGCTTTGGTGTGTTAATGACGAATGGGGTGGGGCGGGGAAGGGGGGAGTGGATGGTTGGGGTTTAGGTGGGGATGGCGGTCAGTTAGGAGTTGTGGAATGGGGTGGGGTGGAGGGGGGGGGGGTTGGAGGGTTTGGATGAGTTATCATTGTCGGGAGCCCCTTACGTTCGCTGGGTGCACTCTGGTGTCTGGGCTGCATTCTCCTTTAATTTTACCCCATGCCTTCCTCATGTTTTGTAGGCAAAAGGGTGCATGTTTTTGTATTTGTATTTGTATTTGTATTTTTTTTTTATTGTTATTATTTCCCTTTTGTGAATCATTCTTTATGACTTTGTTGTTGATGAAGTTGTATGTTGAATTTTTTGTTGTATTTCTTTTTGTATATTTTTGTAATCTTTGGATGTGCTTTTTTTACAAGAGGCAAATAAATAATAAATGAAATGAAATAAAAAGGTGTGATTAAGTGCAGCTTGCTTTTTATGCAAGAAGGCCCTGGTATGATGTGTTAACACTTACTTCATATATTTCTCTGTCTTTGTATGTAGATGATTGTCTCTTCCTGTCAAAGGAAACAAGGAAAAGAAATGTATAAATGGCATTTGCTCGTATAAAACCTTGTCTTTTGTAATTAAATCATCAATGGAACAGGGTCAGAATAAAACCAATGGCCACTACAAAGAACAGAGAACATGTTACAGAAAGCGACCATGTTATTCATTGGAATAGAAAAAATGATGTTCAACCAGAGAGAAATGTTAAGTGAATTATGATGATAAGGGTTGAACTGAAATTTGCTCCAGATCTGGGTGCTTTTTTTGGTGGGGGGATAAAAAATGCAGGATAGGGTTAGGGCAAGGGTTGGCTTCTGGTCAGCTTTCAGGCTGGGTCAAAGCTAAGAATTCAGTCAGTGCAAGAAACTGATCATGGAGCACTGTCACAAGAACATACTTCAAAGATGGTGTTTAGTAATAGGCACAAATCTTCCCATTGAGCTAAAAATTGTTAATATTAGATGCTATCTTTAATTGAAAAGACAGTTGCTTAATCCATCCCTGACAGATATCATTTGAGAACTTTAAGATCTTCTTTATTATTTTCAATATTTTTTATCATTTATTTGACAATTCATTAAAAAAAAAGCACAGGTACAGTAGAGCAATAGCAAGAGACAAGTACATAATAAAAGTGAAAGAACATGCAAAAGTATATGGGAGTAACAAGTGGGTCAGGGTGCACAAAAGTACAACACTGTTGCCCAGAGGCACGTGCCCTCACATACATGTGTATGCTACTCTTCTTTAAACTTGCAAGACCAGTATTTTTCTTTCATTCCTACATTTTTCTTTTAAAAAGTCATGTGTCTGAATGAATATAGGTTGTCAGACAAAATGGTGTGAAGTTAAAAAACTGCCAATTTGCATATAAAACCAGTGATGTTTAGCTTTCCAGTATGTTCCCAATTTAAGGAATTTAGTGCTTACTTTCCTTAAAAAATCTTCAGCATCAAACGACACATACTGACGCTACCAAACTGGGCACAGAATGTACAGGGTTTTTTTTTTCTAAAATGAATATAAGCTTTCAGAAAATATGTTGAGAAGTTAAAAACCTGTCAATCTGCATATAAAGCTAGTGATGTTTAGCATCAAACAACAAATACTGACGCAACCAAACTGGGCACAGAATGTGTAGAATTTTTTTTTTTTCTCTCTCTCTCTTTCTGCTTATGTGTTTGGTATGTTTTGAATGGCTCTTCATCAAAAGTTATTGGGCCAAACAACATAATGTAGACCTGGGCCCCATTTCATAAAACTTGTTATCAGTAACAACTGCCACTTCTCTATGACAAATTTGCTCTCAGCCAATCAGATGCAAGGATTTCCGTAGCTTATAACAGTTATTGCAACTTGTTATTGATGACAAGTTTAATGAAATGGGCCCTGCTGTCACAAAATGGGTCAAAATGTGATCTATCACTTACATTCCACTGCCCATGTGATGATGCTCATGTAAACCAAGCCCCAGAATGAGAATACAATAGCTCTGTGCTAGATGCCTCTGAGCTACATCCATACGCTCTGTGATTTCAGCCATGGCCGCTTGCTCCGCAAAACTCGGTTCCCTGTTTAATAAAGGACAATGACAAATGAAAAAAACTAGATGAATCTTCGACCACGCGTGGTCGAACTTTATGCCTCCGCCATTACCAGATCAGAAATAAATGGCACTTCATGTTGCTTTATTTTCATTTATACAATGACATCTTTGACCTTGACCTTTGACCTTGTGACCCCCAAATCTAATGAGAGAATTGCCCTTTCCATATGCATGCATGAGCCAAGTTTGTTGAACCGTCAAATGGTTACTGAGTTATCACAAGAACGAACCATTTCTATGTACATAATGACCTCTATGACCTTTGACCTTTGACCTTGAGACTCCAAAATCTAATCAGATCATTGTCCCTTCCATATGCATACCTGTGCCAAGTTTGAGGTTGATCGGTCAAATGGTTGTTGAATTATGGTGAAAACCAACCATTTCTATGTACATAATGACCTCTATGACCTTTGACCTTTGAGCTTGTGACCCTAAAATCTAATAAGATCATCATCCCTTCCATGTGCATACATGAGGCAAGTTTGAAGCCAATCTGTCAAATGGTTCTTAAGTTATCGCGAGAACGAGCCATTTTTATGTGTATTATTACCTCTATGACCTTGACCTTTGACCTCGAGACTCCAAAATCTAATCAGATCATTGTCCCTCCCATATGCATACCTGTGCCAAAGTTTGAAGTTGATCGGTCAAATGGTTGTTGAATTATGGTGAAAACCAACCATTTCTACGTACATAATGACCTCTATGACCTTTGACCTTTGACCTTGCGACCCTAAAATCTCATCAGATCATCATCCCTTCCATATGCATACATAAGCCAAGTTTGAAGTTGATCCGTCAAACGGTTCTTAAGTTATCGCGAGAACGAAAATGGGACGGACGGACGGACGGACGGACGGATGACCCGAAAACATAATGCCTCCGGCAACCACCTACGGTGGGCGGAGGCATAAAAACACCCAAAACAAAAACAAATTTTTTGTTAGCTCGCTCGCTACTCTCGCTGGTAAAAGCTAGATACAAGATGATTTCGGGCAGCAAGTAGCTTATTATAAATTCCAAAATATCATTATATTTGGGCAGCAAGGTGGTTGACAGTTTTTTTTTTAACGAATCCATATAATTTTGCTGGGATCCGTCGCTGACTTTCCTCGCTGTGGTAGAAACAGAATGGATACGGACTGTAAACAAGGTAGCTAAAACAGTGTCATATTCGGCACACAGGTGATCGGATGTATTACTAGTATTTAGATATCATACAGGCATGACAGGTTCACAGTATATTCTGATGATGATAATAACAATAATATTCCGTTCTTGTATAGCGCACATCACATTATTATCACATTATCATATATTATGATAACGAAATAACACTTCTATCATATGAAAAGGGTATATTTTTCCTCGCTCGCTGCGCTCGCTCGTTTGATATTAATGATTTTGAAAAGCAAACAAATTCGGTAAGTGAGCTGAGACCAAATATATAATGTAGATGTTTCATGGGCTCAAAGCGTAATTTGCCGAAGGGGTTACTACTTCTACCATCAAAGACATTGTGTGCTTCCTCGCTAGCTTCGCTCGCAATATTACAAATGGAGTGGTTTTGGGGGCAGCAACAATGGACCAGCGATGTGACAAAATAGAGTTCATATTTGGCAGTGAGGTAACCATATATATATATATTGTTAGGTTCCATATATGCCTATAGTGTATTCTGATAACTTAACCCTTCTGTAATAACAAGAAATTTGTTATTTTTTGCTCGCTCGCAATGAAAAAAGCAGAATGTTCACAATCTAGCAAGATGGGTAATTTCCCAAAATTTAAAATGCTTCACATTGAAATAGGCCTATGTGTTATATATAATGTGTGTGGGTGTGTGTGCGCGCAAATAGGAATATATATACGTATATATAAGTGGCAGTGGGTTCATCTCCACCGTTGGTCGTCTTGCCCCCCCAATCTGAAAAATGGATTGACGCCTCTGCTACACATACTATTGTACAATTCTTTTCTCTGTTTTCCTCAACTGCCTTTGTCGAGTAGTCAATAATACAGATTGAAATCAATAACTTTCATTCATAAATTGCCATTTTAAAAGACACAAAGCGCACTTAACAGAAAAACAATGAAAGAGAAAGCAGTATCATATGAAAAAGTTACGAAGCAAGAAGTATGCATACCAAACAATAGAAAGAAAAATTAGAAAGGATGTACTGACACTCTTCTTAATCAACGCATCAAAAGCCCCGTTTTATCATTGGGCAACTTTGCACTTACGTAGTCATCTGCTTGGGCTTGTTCTCCAAAACAAGTCTGTCAAAGTAGCTTGAAAAGTAGTTCAGTAATCCAAGGAGAAACTCATCAAATTGGTCGAGTCTGAAATGAAGGATCAAGATATATTTGTTTATAGGGTAACATAAGCAACGATACTAAGCCTTCATGATATCATATCTAAATTAAATCAATAAAACAAAATTTACAAGAGCTTCCAAGAACGATAACTTCTTTTCTCATTAGAGGTGAAATATCAATGATTTTAAAAGTAACCCCCCCCCCCCCTCCATAAACCTTTAAATCAATTTAATCTATTATCATTATTCCAAAGCTGGGGAATGCATTTTTTATACTTTCAATGAAATGCATCCATTTTACAGGCCAAATCTGCTGTTCCTTTGAAATTATTCAAACATACATGTAATCAGGATGATTTAATCATACAAGATTGATGATGTTTGTATATGGTTTACAAATGAAAGTTTTGAAAGAAAAACAGTAGATGTGAAAAAATATTTAAAGAAATAATAACTTGCACAGTTAACACACATTTTAATATAATTTCCTCATTGTTTAAATCACTCAAAGAACTGCAAATTCTCTTTAATACAGAACTTTTGCATAACTTACTCATACAGGCACATCTCGAACGACTCGGTGGGAAAGTTCACTTCATTGAGCATGAACAAGGCAACCGCTGTGGAAAGATATAGTTCCAAAAATCGACGTTAAGTTGAGATTCAAGCTATTCTCACAACTTGAAACAGCTTCAAATTATTTAAATAGAAGAGTAAATCTACAACAGAGACACATTATCATATCATGGGATACAAGCATGAATATCATACATGAAAATATACTAAGTGAAGGGTAAGATGATTATGCTTTAAGGACACATCAAAAAGATTGATAGCTGCATCACATGAGGGACAAAAAATGGGAAAATAAGGTAGTCTTCATTCAACAAAAAAAGATAGATGGTTTCCATTCTATGGCCTGAAAAAAGTTAAATCTTTTATAGAGAAGGTCAACTAGCCACTAGTACTAAGTTTAATATTTTCTTTACAAAGGCTAAATACATTACTTTTTTTCTTCAAGAGTGTATCAAACTTCTTTTTTTTTTAATTAACCCTTTTGCACAAACTAGATCATTGTTGTTGACGTTTTAATAAGAATTGTTAATCTTTGCAAAATTGTTCTATTCCACTAACCATGTCTCTCCTCTCAGAAAAGCATATAGTTTTTCCATAAATGTATTTACAGCTTGAACAATTAGTAATATATTCTTATTTGGTATTAAAAGCATCATTTGATTCTCTTTGTCTTACATTTCACTCTCTGCAGTGTGACTGTTGTTTCTTTTTCCTGTTTGTGAGACCTTGCTGACCTAGCACCAACACCTGGATTGCCCTTTGTCCCTCCTTGACCTTTCCCATCAAATCGATTGGGCGTGGCTCTGAATAAGAAAAAAAGAGATAATAACAACTGATAATTTAAATTAGTTACTTAACTGATCTATATTCTTTTATTTTTTTGTTCTTTACTTTTATGTAATAATTGTAGGGTGGTTAATCATATTTCCTGACATAAATTGGTGATTATGCGATAAACTCATAAGAAAAAAAAGAATTGACATAAAACTCCATTTCAAAAGAGAATAAATATGAAAGAGATTCTAGATTTTAGAAAACAAGGATAGTAGCTAAATAAGGCAAGATTGAATGCCTGACGTAAGTTGAAAATAGACCATACATGCCAAATTTGGTTATTTCAACAAAACATATATAAACTGTGAAATTACTTTACTCATCTACTCATGTGAGCTTTCTTTGTTCTCATTTCAATACCAAACATATACCCTGGATATATTGCTGAATACTGAAACTGCACAAAAGGTTTCCTTTACTGTGTCAACTTATTGTGTACTGACTGATTTACTTATTAATAATATCTGAAAATCATTAATTCATGATGATTCCGATTATAATTTCATCAAACACGTTTCATAGTTTGAGATAAAAGTCAAACATAAAAAGCAAAAACTTCAATGGTAGAAAGGAATCAACCTAACATATCTTGATCTCATATACTTCTAAAAATATGTAACTTTACATTTTCCTGTACATTATGAAAAGAAGAAAGAAATACCTGTCTTTCTTGTTACCAGTCTCCCCAAATGCATGATTTTTCTTCCTCTGATTCTTCTTATCCTTCTGATCAAGTGGTTGTGTAGCACTGGGTGAGATAACATAAGAAATATCACACTGTGGTATATAAAGTGATCAGAAACTTCAAATCATGCTAACTACAAACTCAATTTATCATCACTGTTATTTATAAAATTTCACATTAAATAAACATTTGACCTCTGAACTACCTATAAATAATATCAAGTAAATATGAAATACAGGTCACAGAGGTGAAAGAATAAATTGTCAGTGTCACAAAATGGGTTTGTGGGAGTGAATCCCTATACTTTTAAGACTATATAGCCTATATATATATTTTTTTTTTTTTAATAAATGGAGGGAAATAACCTTAGAGCAAAAGATAAAGGAAAGTTATAGACAATACCAGGCAACTTATTGAATTATTTGTTTGTGTGTGTGTGTGAATAATTAATAGATTAATTTCAATATCGTAAATATCCAAAGTACAATTCCTTGACAAAAAGTTAATAAAACTTAATGGAAAACAAAAATCACATTTGTTCAAAATGAATATTCTAAATACAAAGTTTACCCAAAATAATATTCAACTGCATTTTAGTTTGCACAACAAAAGATATATTTTGCGAGGGTGCATAAAGGCAAACACAGAAACCAAACAGTAAAAAATAATCATACCTGGGCATGATGGGCAAAGGCACAAGGTCAAGGAAGTACATTTCAATGAGGGAGGGGTTATGACATCAACATAAATAAATGGTAAGAAATATAGCTTGAGTGGAGTTCCCTCCTAGCTCCTTCCAAACCCTACCAGAATAGACAATTTTCAAGAGACACTTAACGCACTGCCAGATACAAATTGACTAGATCTATATGTAGAGTACAATAGATCTAACACCTGGGGGGTGTAACATAAAACATACAATCAATCTTACGATTGATATCAATCGTAAGTCTATGGCAAACCATGTACTAAAGAGATACAATGGATTGTAAGATTGATTGTATCTCTTTATGTTACACCCCCCTGAACACATTTTTTCCGTGGTCATACTCAAAGTCACTAGTCTTAAGACTAGACTTCAGCCCAAGTTGTCCCTGGCCTGGGGCCTGACACAGATTTTAGGATTGAAATTGGTTAAATCATTTAGCTAATATCACAACAGGATCTACATGATTATACACTGAACAAATTACAAACCCTTTTCAAGTAGAAAGCCAACAGAAAGAACAACAGATGTTGTCTTCCCCTGGGTTCGAGTCGGGGACCTTCTGCGTGTAGCTTGTAAAGTTGTATTGTTACATGTTTCCTTAACTTAAGTTCTAACCCAAGGGCTAATGTTAGGGCCTCACAAAAAAGTTAGGGCCTAACGTTAGCCCTAACAGTTAGGCTGACAAAATACCAGCATTGACATTGTTGAATATCACAAACAAAAACTGATTTTACCTTGGCTGGAATTCGAGAGATTGTGTATCTTCTTTCCAAAACCATTTGCCAGATGTAGCTATGGATGTCTGCAAATAAACATAAGAAACAAACATTAATCACTCTCGATCTCCTTCACTTCGCTCGGCTCGCGTTAAACTTTTTCAGAGCACGTCCTACTACGCCATACTACCCCGGAGCTGCGGGAGAAAAGCCGGAGGGTTAAGGCCTCAGTACAAAGGTTCAGCTGCGATTATGACATTTCACTTTGACACTCTTTGGGACAGCGTAAGGTACTTGAAACTCGATGACAAAAAATAAATACTCACTTCTTCAGATAAAGATGCAGTCTTTGCCATCTTTATTTCTTAATGACAACGCACTCTTACGTTAACCATTAACTTAAAAATGTAAAGAAATGGACTCCGGAAATTTCGCAAACGTTGTCATGGGGATGTATGGTTTAAGCCGAAAGCTGGCGCTATACTCTGTTTATCCACGGTCATTGAACGACGACAGAAATTGGAAATGATAGAGGCATACAGAAGGGGGGAAAGGGTGTCGGGCATGGCCATACGCGCATAGGGACGGGGGGGGGGGGGAGTTTCCCCCTAGAAATTTTCAAAACCCAAAGTTCTTCTATTTTTTTCCTTACCTTTTTATTGAGAATTTTCCCACATTCCACCCAAATTGTGCACCAAATCGACCAATTTCAATTCTAAAATGCAAAATCTCCCACTCAGTCGCTTCCCTCTCTCGCTTTCCTGTTCCCTCAGATATTGAATATATTCTTGCCCCTTAGGAAAAAAAAAAAAATCCTGCGTACCGCCTTGGTGTCGGGGGGGAGGGGGGAAAATGTGAAGGATCGACAAAGCGAAGGAGCGTAGAGACAACTGGCATCGCCAGAACATTATACCTGCACAGACCCCCTTACAAACATTTTAATCTTTATCTTGCGAGCGAGCGAAGCAAGCGAGCCAAAAATTACTCCTTTCCTGGTTTTCAATCACATTTTCAAATAGAAATTCTATAATATGATGAGCGAACGATCCAAAAATAACCACTTTTCTGGTTTTCAATCGCAATTTCAAACAAAAATTCTAAAATATGATGAGCGAGCGAAGCGAGCAAGCCAAAAATAAGCGCTTTTCTGGTTTTAAATCGCATTTTCAAATAGAAATTTTAAAATATGATGGTTGTTTATGACAGATTATTAAAAATTTTATTAGCTGATTAATTCGAATATCATTTCTTCCTTAAAAAGTGTGGGGGGATATTTGTACACGCCATTCCCCCCCCCCTCAAAAAAGTGGGGGGAGGATATATCCCCATCCCCCCGGGATTAACGCCAATGGCCTATAGATATTTGAATGGTATATTTGGTCACCTCGCTGCCAAATACTCTATTCTGGCACCTCGTTGGTCCACTTATTTGCTGTTCAAAACCACCCTGTTTCAAGATATTACGAACGGGCGAAGCGAGCAAGGAAAAGCTCTTCTGATGTTAAAGTATTATTCCGTCAATGAAAAACACTAAATGATAAATTCCGTCACCTCGCTTGCATATCCAATTCTTTTGACTTTCCAATCCATCCTGTATTTAGAGCGAGGAAAATTATCTACTCTTTGATAAGTCTCGAAGATATGTAAATAGGATATTCGATCACCTATCTGCCGAATATGACGCTATTTTGGCTCGTTGCTTGCTGTCTAAAACCATCATCTGTTTCTACGAGCGAGCGAAGCGAGCTATCGACAAAAAATATATTTGTCACCAAAATACAATAGATAATTTTCACAGTGTACATCAATGCAAAAATAAAATGATATTAAGACAGTTCGCTGTGGGGATAAGAGTGCTTCCTGCTCGAAAACATCTTGTGTCTAGATTTTATGAGCGAGCGTAGCGACTGAGCGATAACAAATGGAACTTTTCTATACTGAGAACAGGTTTTAGTTTATTGTTACATACTCCATGTTACTCCATTTTATTGGCATTCTCATAGTGGGTATGATAGAAATGGGCTTTTGGTCACAGGCCATTATCTCCTGAAAATTCATTTAATTTAGGTCAACTTGCCGCTCGACTTCTGCAACACTTTATGAGTATAGCAGAAACAACATTAGAAAGAGAGACGAGATAGAAACCAATTTCCTTTCATAAGAATAGTAATATAATCGCGCGGGGCATTGGTTATACTGAAAGCTTGCTGAAAGTAAGAGAGCAAAGCGAGCGCGCGCTTCCAGGTTTTTCGTTTTTTCTTCTCTCTCTCCCCTTTTTTCCTTTTGCTTTCTTTCTTTATCTTTTCTTTATGGGATGAACAGGGGCATTATTTTTTTGAGGGAGCAAAATCGGGGGATGATAATACAGGACACCCCACCTAACATATTGGGGGATATATCCCCCCCCCCCTCCCCATCAACATAGGCATGCAGGATCCTTATATATTCAAGCAATGGCATTCTTTTTTTTTTCGTTTCTTTTTTTTTTCTCGCTATCTTTCTTTCTTATTTATTCATTTCTTTGTTTATTTATCTATTAAGTTACTAACAAATCTTTTCATTTCAGTGTTTTTCTCATTATCCTTAACAAGTTGTGCATGTACCCACACAAAAATATTTGGCCTTGAAACAGGATGAATGCATTATTTAAGTTCTATATACAGGGTCGTCTGTAGACAATTTTGGGCTTTTTAGAGCTCTTATGTAGGCAAAGGAGCGGTTCTACCGGGGGGGGGGGGAGAGGCTTATGCCCCCCAAAAAATTCAAGCTCCCCCCCCCCCCCATTTTGGACGATATAGATGCAATTTTCATTCCATATATAGTCTAATATTCACTACAATCCTCCAAGCCCCAGTAGCCCTCCCCCCATAAAAAGGTTTTTGCTCTAGAACCATTCCTGAAATTTATCTTCCCCTCCCCCAAAAGGATGTTATTGTTTTGCGACACCGATCGTACATTTCGCTACTCATATCTCCTTATCGGCTAAATATTGGAAAATTGGTCTTGCATCGATCCACATAGGCAAACTAACATAGTCCTGTTCTAAAAACACTCTTCCATTATTATACATGCCCATGGTCCTAATTTCGCCTCCCCTGCCTTTTTCTGTTCGTCTTTTTAAAAAAAATGTTTATAAGTTATAAAGTAAAACAGACAGCTCTTATTTATTTTTAAGGAAACCTATACAAGCTTAGTTTTTTAATAGATTCCCGCATTTTTCATCACAAATTCACTTGTCTGATTTCATCTAAAACACCATGCAGTGGTATTAATCATTTCTGTATGTTACATTGACCGTATCTTTTTTACATCTGCATGGAATGAACAATTATTGTTTATGCCTAATCATGTAATTACTGTGAAATATGAAAATAAACTGAACTGAAACTGACACTGAAACCCTGATGTAGTTTGGTGCTGAACATTATTATATATATTTTTAGCCTATGATCTCGTCCACTGGAATTTAGGTCTATTGTTGCTTATTGTTGATGATGTGATAAGAGGAAAAAGACCTGCCGGGCATGTTTTAGCATCTGGCTCTTGTAATATTGACAAACTTTATGAATGTAATGTCTGTGGCTTCCGCAATGCCAGTACAGTGCGTCCCAGAAAAAGTGTACAGTTGGAAAAATTCTTGCCATTTGAGCATTTCAAAATATTTTCAGGAAATTTTCAGCAGTGGCGTATCTAGGGGGGGGGCAAGGGGGGAAAGTGCCCCGGGCGGCACTTTGAGGGGTCACAAAAAACGCAAAAGAGAAAAAAGGAAAATAAATAAAAATAATATGTGGGAGTTTTTTTTAGGATTTTGAGCCCCCCCCCCCCATTCGCAGGGTAAATGCATGAGATATAGAATTTTTGAGGGTTTAAAGTGCAAAAATTTTCTAAAATTCGGTCGCTCTGCTCCCTCGCATGATCATTTCCTCTCAGAATCTCATAATTTTGCACCCCTATGATAGCTCTTAAACAAGCTTTTAAAAAAGAGGTTCAGAATTTTAAAAATAGTGATGCAATTGTTGTTTTGCACGCTGTCATGTAAGTTTTATCTGCCTCATGCTAAATACTGCTCCCCCGGTGTTGCCTAATACAGCATTTGCAAAGGTTAAACATTTGAAAGAAATCTAACATCTAATAAGGGCGGCACTTTTAGAGGGGGCGCAAAAGATGCAGGAGAGAAAGATAAAGGAGAAAATTAAGAAAAATCATATCGTTAAGGAATATGCGCTCCCCCCTCCATCTGCGGGGTAAATGCATCAGAAATATATTTTTGAGGGTTTAAAATGCCATAAAATGCCACATTTTCAGGTTCTCGGTCGCTTTGCTCCCTCGCATGAATACATTTCCTTTCAGAATATCACGGGCTTTTTAAAATAACCTCTTTTTAAAGGGGGTTCAGATTTTGAAAAATAATGATGCAGTTGTCGGTGCTTTGCTCGCTATCAAAAGTTTCATCTGCACGCTAAATACTGCGCCCCCAGGAAAATACAGCATTTGAAAAGGTTGAACATTTGAAAGAAATCTAAATTTTTTGTCTCCTCGCTATCAAAATCAGGCCTCGACTATTTCTCAAGGGTTTTCGTTAATTTACTCCCAATTTTAAAACTGAGAAAACAGAAAACTGTTTATTAATATCTAATTTCGATCTTCTCAACCGTTCAATTTCAGAGGTCAATTGCTAAATTTCCTGGGTAAACTGCGCAGGAAATGCGTTTTTACGGATTGAAATTTTTAAAAAGATCGCCACTTGGTCGCTTCGCTCCCTCGCTTGTACCATAATATCGATACTTGTTGGCACTCGGGAGGAGGGGGGGGGGGGCAGCTTCATTGTTTGCCCCAGGCGCCATAATGCCTAGATACGCCACTGATTGTCATACCGGTGGATAGCTCAAAGACTCTTCTATCGAATACCACCAAAAAAAAAAAAAAAAAAAAAAAAAGAATCAAAAGAATTCACGCTTGAGCGAGCAAAAGTAACTTTTGTGAAAGGGTGCAAAATCCAAACTTGACAAGAATGGGTATTATTTAGTGCTGGTTGCTGTCAGCAAAGCAAAAAGTAGTGTTAACTGTGGAGGCTGACAATTTTAATAATCTGATGGCTTTCTGGCAATTTATGAGTGGATATGCATTGTTAGGCTTATATCATGACATATCCTATTAACATGTCACGCTTGAGTATAAGCAATTGGATACTTCATTGACTGTTTTGTATTGCTAATTTTGGGGTAAGTTTTAACATTTAAGCTGGCATGATTTGGATGTCATAAATATGGTCATGCAGAAAAATAAGACAATCAATCATTCATAAATAGGTTAATCAATCTTTCCATCAATCAGAAAAGCAGTTAACCAATCATACACTCAATCGAGCCAAAAGACAAGTGAGACAACACAATTGAAAAACTGCAATCTGCAATGCATAACTTTCATAAATGTGACTACAATGTGAACATTTCTTTGCCGATGGAAAATACTTCATATTTTGTCAGTAATATTTACCTTCTTCTTTCGTTTGGCAGGGGAAGAAAGAAATAACAAAATCATGTTCCATTGTATTTTTTCAATGAAGTAAACAGGAAGTCGGGTCATGAAACCAGATTGTAGTTATTCAGTTCTGTCAACTCACTTGTCTTTGGGATTGAATGAGTGCATGATTGGTTGTTTATTTTTTCTGATTGATTGATTGATTGATTGATTGATTGATTGATTGGCTTAATGAGTGATTATCGATTTCTTTATGAATGATTAGTTGATGTTGCTTGGTTCAGCATGATTGCATGCTAATATTCTTTTTTTTATGATATCCAAAAATACATGAAATATGTCAGCTTTAATGATAAGAACTTTACCTATAAAGTTAACATTAATAAAAAAAAAAATCAATAAAGTAGGTAAATTGCTCACTCAAGCATGACATGTTAATGTGATATGTCATAAAATAAACACAACATTGGATATCCACTCATAAAACGTCAGAAAGCCCTCAGAATATCAAAATTGTAAGCCTCCACAGTTAGCACTACTTTCCGCTCTGATGATAGCAGACAACACAAATAGCCATTCTTGTCAAGTCTGGATTTTGCACCCTTTCACAAAAGTTACATTCGCTCACTCAAGTGCGAAATTTTTTTGGAGATTTTGGGGTAGGATTTGATAGAAGAATCCTTGGGCTATCCTCCGGTATGAAAATTTCCTGAAAATATTTTGAAATGTTCAGATGGCAAGAATTTTTTCAACTGTACACTTTTTTCTGGGACGCATAGTCACGCACTGTAGAATTGGACTGTGGAGTCACTCAAGAAAACACTAAAGGATTGTTCCATCATCATCGTAACGATGAACTGCCAATGATTATAATGGTGATTATGATTATGATGATGATGATGATGATGATGATGATGATGATGATGATGATGATGATGTTGATGTTGATGATGATGATGATGATGATGCAGGTAATGCCGTTGATGCTGTGTTACTGCAAGTATAAAAAAATCAATATGATAAATCTGAAAATAAATTTTGTAAGAGTAATGTTGATTAAGCTAAAGTCATCATAGAGGCAATCATCATAGAGGGAACTTATAGGGATTATGTATTATGATGCCTCTCAGTTTATATGGAATGTTGATATTATTATGAATTCATTCAAGTCTAATAAAACAGTTTAAGCCATGGGGCTGCATATTTTGTCGTTTAAAATAAACATAAAAACAACACTATATTGTCAGCTGAAAATTTTGTGCCCTCTTCATTCAAATTGTTTCTTCTCAGGCAAAATGAATAATGGCCACAAAGCCATTTCGGCATGGCTTGGATGCAACGATATTTACGGGGTGAGGGGGGGGGGGGGGCTGCCATGGTATATAGAGGCTATGATACAGACATTGGAATACAAAAATGATTATAAAATATAGGTATTAAGCTTTTTGAAAATTTCAAGGTCGCATTGCTTGTAAAATATTGTAGAAGTGATAAAAGTCGGTATTTTGTCTTATGTGACAAGTGAGGAGTACAGCTGCCAGGATTATAATCGGAAAGTTTGTATTTTGGGCCTTTTTTGAAGCACCCTGGACTAGAGAAAATGAAAGAATAAGCTTGAAAGAAAGAAAGGAAAAGCTTGAAAGAAAGAAAAGAAAGAAAGAAAGAAAGAAAGAAAGGAGAAAGAAAGGAGAAAGAAAGAAAGAAAGGAGAAAGAGAGAAGAAAAGAAAGATGAAGAAAAGAGACAAAAAGATGGAAAAAAATAACGAAAGCAAAACAAAAAAACAAACAAACACTCCCCCAAAAATATAACAAACAAAAACCAAAAAAACAAGAAATAAAACTGCACAAGGCTGAGCAAAGTGCCTACGTGTGAGAGAAAATGCTTCTGGAGCCTTTTAAATCTTATGTTTAGTGCTCTGGATTATAGGGCCTGCATGGGAGCACATTCAACACCTGTAAAATAAATCAAGGGGGGGGGGGAGGACTGACGCGACTTGCACTGAAGAAATGGGGGAGGGGCAGATTTCTCTCTACTTTTCACTCTGTAAAAAGGATTGGTCAAAATATCTTTGTTGGTGAATATGTGTCCGACCAAAACAAAAAATTGGTCAAAATCAACCAAAAATCTGGTAATGTTGACCATCACTGGTCAATCTTTTGGTCAAAATCAACCAAAAATCTGGTAATAACACTGGTCAATCTTTACCATAATATTTTGGCCGGACACATATTAACCAAAGCCTTAACCGATCCTTTTTAGAGTGTATAAGACAATAACATAACAGACAAACAAAGGGTCACCACCCCACTTGGGTTTGCGGAGGGGGCACGGGCCGAAAAGACCACCCCCCTCCCCCTCCCCCAAAAAAATCTGCCACAGGCAGTGATAGTAGCCAATCAGAGTATAGGGTGATCACAGTCAGGCGCTAAGATCGATTTCTCTTGCTCACACACTTGACTGGCACACGCACGAAAACAGTAACACTCACCCCATCATTTTCTAAACATAATGTCAGGCATTTTAATAATTTTTAAAGAAAATTGTCACTTTTATAAGAGTCATCATTGTATCATTTCTATCACCATATTCAAACAACCGATTGATTTTCATTTAGTTTTCTTTTTACCCTGAAAACTGGGGATATTGCAGCCCTCTCCCTCATGGGGGGGGGGGGGAGGGAGGGCATCTACCTTCTTCCATCACTGTGGTATGGATCCACTCTGCTTTTCATTGGTGATGCTTATACACAGTACATAATCATAACAACAGAACCACCTGATAACTTGTTCATACTGTTTTATGTTGAGGTTGTGTCCTCATTCATTGAGCTGGTTTCGGTTCTATTCAGATCACAGCTGCTATATATTTCAAAAAACATTTTGTTGTTGATGTTGCTTTGTTCGTTTCTGATATATGAAATATGAAATATAATTAATCAATTTGATCTAACTAATCTGATCATGTAATAAGTAATAATACACAATTTTGTTTTGAAACAAATCGTCATGGTTAAAATCTAGGAGACTGACCACCCTCTTTTAAATGATTCTGTTTTGTTTTATTCTCGTTTTGTTTTTGCGCTTTACAAATGTTAAATTATTGTTATTATCATCATTATTATCTTTATTTTGATAATAATCCTACCTCTATTAAAAAAGTCCGGTGTGATCAGGATTTAAGGTGAGATCGGGGGGGGGGGGAGGAGACGAGAGGGAGGGAAGGGAGGGGGGGGGGGGGAAGCGCCACACTCTGTTCAAATGAAATTGTACAAATCTCATTCTCTAGGCGTATTCAAGCAGATATGTAGCTAGTTCCAAAATCGATATACAGAGGAATTTTAGGCAGTCTCAAAAACCGGGAATCATGATACAAATGAATTTAGACGGTGACTTTTTTTTCCAGAATTTTCTTTCTGAAATTTACTAACTCCTTCTGAACTAAACAAGCCAATATGGCTAGAATCAAGGCAGATACTAATTTGTAAAATTTTGATCTTTCACACTACCTATACCCTATAAAGCCGACACTTTTTCTCTTTTTCATTTATCAAAAAAAGTATTTCCCTTTTTACGATCCTTGACCCCTTTCCCTAGATCGTCGTCCTCTCACGTCACGTGACCTGCGCCATGTTTATTTTCAGCGAAATGACGGAACTCGGGAACAAGCACTGGAAACACTGATATGGATGTTCGCTCCACTGCTGCGCTTGTTTCTGCATTTTGCCGCACCCTGGTCATGGAAATGGAGTGCTAGTAGGCAGAATATTTCGTGGAATAACCTAAGCATACCTTAGATCCTCTGCAAAAACTGTAAAAACAGAGAAACATGGGCGAAGAGCTGCCAATGATGCCACCGACTACCCGTCCGGGTCTGGTTCACGGAGTATCGTTTGCCGTGCAGATAGGATTTGTGCGAGAAAATTTTCAGATTCCTCCAGAGGGAGGTGATCCTTCCATTCCACTCATAAAAGAAATCGTTACCTCAATGGTTAAACAAAGAGTAAGTCGTGTGTGAGATAACGTTAAGAACCTCATAATGAGTATTAATAGAATTGTCTAAATGTCACTGGTTAGCTCACAAATTAATTGAAATTCACAGACACAGGTCACAGTCACACAGACAAAATGTCACTGACATGACACAGGGTCTAACGTTAGATCTAACGTTACACAGTGTCACTGTGGTCTGTGGCTGTGTAAAAAAGTTAGACTACAGACATAACTAGTGACACTGTGGTGTGGTACAATTATCTGGAGTGACTGTTACTTGAAGATGAGACTGGTTTGAGCATGAAGAGTTGGGCCTAATCGTGAAATCTGTCGCCTCTCTTCCCGCTTGTGCGCTCGCATTGTGTAAGTCTAAAAGTAAAATGGGAGTGCTTTAATGTTACCAGCACTGACGAAATAAACGGAGGTTAATGGGCAAACCCGGAGAATAGGGGACTGGAACGCGCGCGCATGCCATTCGTACTGTGCAGAGATCGGCAGAGACGGCCGAAAGTCAGGGTATGTGACAAGTCCATAATCAAGTTCAAAATAACTTTAAAATATGTTTTAATCAGGTAATTATGTTCTAATATATTACATTGTCCTCTCGGCTTTCAAATGTGTGATTATGTGGTGAAAATCATTTTGATTTTTGCCAGAAATGTTCTCAAACTCACAAATGTTTCATCCATGAATCTTGTGCAGATCGTCCCCCTCGCATCGCTGCCGACTCCTCTGCTGCCACCGGCTGCATTTGTTTGCACACAAATGAATATGTGCGCGCGTCCCTGTCCCCTATTCTCCGGGTTTGTCGGTTAATGGACTGGTGACAAATTTCATGATAATGCCAAGAGTTGTGTACAGGGACAAAGAGACAGAGAACAAAAGAGAGAGTGTATGGCTGACATTGCAGCAAACTGGAGAATAGGGGACCAGATGCACGAATGTGCCATTCATCATATCCGTGAATGCACTTCAATTGACACATTTAAACGTTACCTTAAGACACATCTATTCAATGCTTCCTACTCTTAATTGTTCCTTAATTTATCATTGTATTTGTGCTCTTCTCTCTCTTTCTTTCTTTCACTGCGCCTTGGGCACTCTGCAGAGTGGATTTGGCGCATTACAAATCCCATCTATTATTATAATTATTATAGCCCACACTCGAGGTATGGGACAAGGCCATAATCAAGTTTAAAATGATTTTCAAATACACTGTCAGGTACTAGTAATCATGTTCTGAACTGTCATTGTGTTCTCGGCCCTCAGTCCCAGATTTCTGGTTATCTGACAAAAATGATGTTGATTTTGGCCAGAAATGCCGTCAAAATCACAACGGTTTCATAACTGAATCTTGTGCACATCATCTCTGCTGCTGCTACATTTGCTTGCACACAAATGAATACACCCTTCTTCATGCAGCTAAATGGGAGCAATGTATAGCTTGATATAAATGTCGGATAAAGATCAAGCTTGTACAGCTACATGTGTAGGCTGACATAATTTTCTTGGCTATTAGTACTGGTAACCTCATAGCCTATAGCAGATCAGCTGCGTAGTCTGAATGTGTTGCTGTTATCAATTTCATCAGTGTCCATGTTGCAGAGGTACACGTAGCTAACTTTTACATTAGTGTTAGCTACCTCTACAACTAAATGCCAAAATAATCAAAGGTAAAGGTGAAATTTATGGCAAAGAAACCTAACAGTAGGTCAGCTGGCTCAATCTATTGAAATTTGTATTTTTTTTTTTTTTGGTGCTATGCCCATGCTGTCCTACTTTGACAAAAGAAAACAAGGGACATGTCAACAAAGTTTGAGTTATTGATGTTTTCATAATTTATCTAGTGTGCTCTTCTTCCTCATCAAATTTTATGTATGAACACTCATCCTGCTAAAAGATATGTTAGGCCAGACATCATAGTATTGCTTTGATGTCATTGTGCATGACATATTTTTTACTCTTTTACAAGAAATGTCACTTTTGTTGTCAATTGATTCCTTTTGTTAAAGTAGGGCAGCATGGTACTGTACATGTACATGGTGCATGGTATGGTAGCTCTACTACTCATCGACCACCTTTTTTGAAACGGACCACCTTCACGCAATGCTTTCCTGCACATGAAATGAAAAAGTACGCGTGGAACTTGGCGGAATAGCCCACAGTAATCAAACTGGCTTTCGTAACCAAAGTCCAAGAGAAATTAGGATGAAATAACAGAATGTAATTATTTTTTTAAAAACTTGAAAATGATAAATACGTGCTTAATCAATACAGAGGACGGGCTGCCGGTTTAAATAATGAGCTCGCACAGGCGCCGAGTGAAAAAATCACATGCGTTTGTCGCCAAGATTTCCGTACATATCTTATGAGTCAACAATCTGAACATGAGATGTTAATCTGCTGCATTTTCTGCACAAGTGAGACGAAATTAAGGGAAAACCAACCAATATTTTCTGAGATACGACGTAACCAATTAAAGGCGGTCGATGAGTAGTAGGTCCAACCATACATGCTGCAGTTACCTCTACAACTGAGAGGTCAGTTATGGCCATCCTGACAAAGTCTGAATTCTTATATTCTGAATCTAAACACCAGTTCATATATTGGCATGGAGTTTTCCAAGCTTATTTCATGAATTTGTGAAGATCAGGATCTACTCCCAATTCCATTCATAGTGGGAGTCACATTCTATGGGAAATTATCATACCTGTGAAGATCACATTACTCTTCTTTTTTTGTTGTTGTTGTCCAAAAATGCCTTTTGTTTTTAGATCTTTTATTTCATGAATTGTTATAATAATAATTAAAATAATATTCTCTTTTTAAAAGCACATATGACATTGTGAATTAACGTCCCTATGCATTTCCGAAGGAATTTGGATATATTACTCGGGCTTTAGCCCCGGCAACCATAGCGTAGAACAGTCAAGGAATAGATCCTACCAATTACGCACTAACTACACCTGGGTAGAGTGTGGCAAATGTAGATTAATGTCTTGCCCAAGGAATGCCACTGCAAGAATTGAATCCTGTACATTGTGGTTAAAAGTCAGAGACTTGTCCACTGGAAACAACACCTCTACTTATTACATGTACTTACAGTTCCTTCTCTTCAGTTATGGAGTATCAAAGAACAGATTTAGAGAAACTATCTACATCTACATTTCGTTTCATCACTTGGTTGCCCATTCATCTACATAATACTTTCTGTACAGTGTAGCTTTACCGGCATAATACCGCTTGTGTGCAAAGTGCATACCGGTACTATACTGTGTGCATGACAAGCATGGCAGCCAGTGAGATCAGCAAAAGGATCTTGAAATCTCTTGAAGGCTCAAACTAGAAACTATCAGTGAATGAATATCAGTTTTTTTTTTTTGCATCAGTGTGTGGATGGATTGTGCTAATCTCTTGAGAGAAATGTACATTGCATTGTATAATTTCTGGGGCAGTGCTATGTGGGGAGGGCGGCCATCCCCCCCCCCCCCATGATTTTTCAACTTATCAAAAAAAAAGAAGAAGAAAAAAAGAAAGAAGAGAATGCTGGAAATGAGGGCAGGATCATACAGCTATAGTAGCCCCATTTGTTCATTTAAAACATAATCAAACTCGCCTGTGGGCCAAGGTTAACAACCAGAAAAATACTTCCCCCTATGAATATACCCTGGTGCAGCCCCTGTGTAATTTTGATTGTCCAGGCTCCACATTATAAACTTTTATAGGACTCCAGATTGCAATTTCTGCTATCATTGCACATACATGTAAGCCCTATGTCAAAATTTTAAAATGGGGGTGGGGGGGGGGTGGGGGGATGGGGTGTCAGATTCATATTTTGGGCATCTATGTAGCCTGACTCCTGAGCACTTTTTAGTGAGGATCGTTTTAGCTCTAGATTATAGCCTAGTAGCATTCATGTTTCATGTTAACTGAACTTATTTTTTATATTGTCCTAATTGGTGTCCTACTTACTTTGGACTGGTAATTACCAAAAGTTGATTAACAGATTTAGCCGCATTCAGTATTTTAAGTGCAGACTACATGCATGCCTGATGAAGTGATTAATTAACTGGAACAGCAGGTCATCATTCACTTATTTGAATTGAGTTGTCCTTTTTATGTGCATTTTTTTCATTATTGAATGCTCTGAAATTCAGTGTTTTTTACTATTAGGCGTGTACAGTGCACATGTTTGCTTAAGTATATACACTTTTAAAAGCATCCACAATACAGAAAAACATAAATTTACACATATGTGACGTGCATGTTGGATATTAATTGGTCAGCTGTTATGATTCCAGGTCAGTTTAATCTTTTGTTTGAAGAGTCCCATTCATTGTTCCAAATTCAGTTTTGCAAGTTATTTCGTAAATGATATCAAGAGTTATGTGAGATTTCCTTGGCGCATCAGTCCATCACTGCATCACTGGGGCTGCAGAGTAAGATGTGTGTGTGTGCGTGTGTGTGTGTTTGCGCATGCACAAATCCCTGTTAATGTTGAATCCTGACTTGGCATACTGAAAATTATATTTCATCATAGCTCCCAGTCTTTACTAAACTATTGTCAATTTGAGTGGCAGTCCATGTTTTCTATGTATTTATTTATTTTTAATTTTTTTTTTTTTGGGGGGGGGGGGGTATATCTTTTTCCAAAAGGCTTGGCTGGAGGGGTCTTGAGCTCTAAGAAGAAAAGGCAGAATCGTAAAATTAGCTAAATTTTGTTTTGGAAAACTAAAGAAAAAATTTATGGCTTTAGTAGTTTTTACTTTTTGAAAACAGTAAATACAACATTAGGTGAAACTGCCTCATTTCTAACCATAGCTATAAGTGGTAATCCCAGAATAATTGTACAACTTGGGTTAAACAGGTGCAACTCCCTCCTAATATGAAATGAAAAGATTAGTCAAATTACTAATCTTTGGAGCTTGTAGAACCTGGCAAATCACTGTAACATTTTATTGCTTGAGTTTTGTCAGTGTGTCTACACCGCTGCTGACAAACTTGCACATGTAGTTTGATAATGACTCAGTAAATGTAGGAGCTTAGTGGTGGAGGTGGGCTGTCTGCTCCTAAATGTTCCTTCAGTCAAATCAATCCTCTTTTTTAGTTTAGAAAACATGACTAACAAGAAGATGCTTTGGAAATTTGCATGAACATTATACTTCTACATGTACATGACACATGTACATGTCATTCAATGTATATTTGCATTTGTACACTGGTGCTCTACACCTGATGATTCTAGTCAAATTGTGCACCATACCACAACTGTACAGAACACAAAGAAACTAGAATTTAGCAAGCAAAGAAAAAACTAACTATGTTCTGCCACTCAGAGTCTGTGCTGTCAAAGTTGAAGTTCACTTTTTTTTTCCAGTAAGGTTTTAGTCCTACATGTAGCTTTGTACAGGATGTACGATTCATTTTAAGTGATATGTGAAGATCGTTGTAGCCTGTGAGGTGATTCTTATTTTCATCACTGGGCACAGGAGCTCATTTTTTTGATGTGTTCAGAAAATTAACATATAAATATACATGATGTCATACTTACCTGTAAAAGTGGAAAGATAAAAGTAATAAATAATTGAAAGCTCAGGTGGAACACAAATAGATGCAAGATTTTTTTTCCTTCAGGCAGAAACTTTTGTTTTGACAGATATATATTTCATCTTTGAAAGTAATAAATGCATATTGTTCCGTAGAGGAGGATATTCAATTTCAAAATTACCATGTTTCCCCTTGTAATTACCACCTTCATCAAATTTCAAAAAGACTCTGACCCTGCAGAAATTATACAATTGAAATGATGAATAATGATGTAAAAGGATGGCTGATTTTTATGTGCATTTTAAAATATTCATTTCATATGATTCTAAAGCAGTACTGAATTCATTGTGTTCAGTAGTATCTATTTGAAAATTTGAATATCAGTGAATTTGATTGAAAAATTCACAACTGCAATGAACATTAGATTTTCTTCTATTATGCCACCTTCAAAAGAGCATTCTATTTAAAAATTAATTTTCTTTGTTGATGGATGGTATATTAAGCTTTTTCTTGTAAACCATTTTTCGGATGTGACCATATGAATGTGTTCTTATCCCCCCAAAACCTTGTGAATTTTAGAATGCACGCATATACAACAAAATTCAACAGTGACAGACTGAAACTTGCATGCAGCCCTTGTTTAGCTGATATTGCAGCATGCTGTTTAACCATTTTCTTCAGCTGCGAAGAGATTCCTTTTTGGGAGACAAAAAACTATTACCAAATGTTTCTTTTATATGATATTTCAATGTTAGAAGCGCAGTTGGATGGATATTTTATCACAGCCAATGAAATTTGAATCTTGAATTAAGGAGAGGCAATGTTTTTCAAGGTATGCGAAAATAAGTTATGATTTTCCCACATATGATATATATATTTTTTTTGCTCGAAAGTTTTAGAAGTGAAAGCAAGCCTCGAATAGAAGTGATATACATATCGTCTGCCTTGAAAGCTGAAGTGCTTTGGTTTTCAAAATGAAACTGCCTCTGGAGCAGACGTACTTACAAGTACCAGCACAGTCACACCTGTATGGGTAATTAAACTAATTCCCAGTGAATTACCCTATCCATTGGGTGTAACCCATCATTGTTCTCATGCTGCAAAGAGAGCATAGAGAGGGAAACCTGGTGTCTTTGACCTTCCGATGATTGATGGACTTCCACTGTTTTTCGTCTCCCTTTCTTTTCTCAACCTCCAGTGTGGGTACACTTGCACGGAGGCGATCTAATCATGTCATTTCCCACATGTATTACTCACAAGACTGAATGCTTCCACAGTGTTTAATGTGCAGATACCTGTACATAGCATGTATGCATATTCCATTCAGAATTAAGGATTTGTAGGATTTTTAAAAGAATCATAAACATGTACATGCAAAGTTTTTCTAAAGAACTTCATAAATCTAATCAAGAATGTACATGGAGGTACCAGCATGGACAGATTTGTGCCATACACAATGCAGAATTCAAGTAGTTATACATGGAAGAGTATGTTTGCCTTCTCAACTTCCATGCTACAGTGTATTGTAAGTGTAACTTGAAGGAATCAGGTTTAATGGGCAATTTCAACACAGTGGTCATGACATTCAGACCATGTTTAAAATTCAAATTCAAGAGATCATAGAACAGAAGCACTGGTTTCTGAACAGATCTCATCAAGTTTATTAGGGCAAATTTGAATATCAGGGACATACACAGCAAAGTTCACTGCAGTTCACTGTATTTCACTGCAGAGTTAGAGAGAAATTGGACTCCTTCTGACTGTAACAGACTTTACACAAAATGAACAAGGCAATTTTTACTGCTATGAACTGAGTAAAATACCTCTGACTTTGGGGAGTGAATTACTTTAACTTGAATTTCATACCGTGAAAAAGTTTTAATCATAACTTGTATTTAAATAGATTGATGAGGAGCCTACTTTTTATCACTCAAAATGAATCACACTGGATGTGACACTTTTCCAAGCTTCCATATTTTTAAGAATACTGTACAAGATATGGCATTTACTCTGTTGTTTATATAGTAAAGTTAATAAATGAGAACTCACATTATACCTGATATTTTATATTATATTCCACATACGAAGAATCTTGCTGTAGGATTGTCAAAAGTGAATCACGTCATTTAATTTCCCCAAATAAAAGTACATGAACTTTATGATTGTATGTTCCATTCTTTTCCATCACCGTAACTCACATTATACCTGATATTTTATATTATATTCCACATACTAAGAATCTTGCTGTAGGATTGTCAAAAGTGAATTAAGTCATTGAATTTCCCCAAATAAAAGTGCATGAACTTTATGATTGTATGTTCCATTCTTTTCCGTCACCGTAAAATTCTTTGCTTCTTTTGTGACATAACAATTAGCTTACTACTTATTGAGCTGAGGCAAAGCAAGTCGTGCGTGCACTACACAGTCACAAGATGCATGTACATGTACCTGCTAAAACGGGCATTTGCAGTGCATGCAGTCGGAACTTCCCTGTTTTTGCATTGAACAGAACTAGGGAAAGAAAACCATTTTTTCTAAACCAAATTCTAGTAGAAAAGTAAATATTCTTTTCTTTCTATACAGTTAAATGATTTCAGCTGTGGAATATAAAGCAAATAATCACTTTCGATTTCAGGCATTGAGACAAACTATCACTTCCTTGGCAATCTACATGTATAAGCTATCTTTTCTCAGCTTCTCTTTGGAAAGAAACCCACATCTAGATCACCTTGGAAGTGATAGTTTGTCCATCACCTTCACCAACGGTGATTATTTGCCTAATATCTCATATACTTTTATAGTCTTGGTAGAGTTGCTTTTCTTAATATTTACATAACAAAGAAGAAATCAAACAAACTTGCTTCTGCCACAGCTGGACATGGTTTATAAGTAGTATTATGTTACTAGTACTTGACACACAAAAAATATACGTACCTAGTTGATCTGTTGTAATATATATCTTTAGAGCCTGAAATAATTGTGTCATGTGCGTAATGGACTGTCTTTAAATCTTTCAAAGTCTTTCTGTGTAAAAAA
>CM057152.1:19752946-19784151 GCA_029962745.1 Echinometra lucunter
AGTTTTAACATTTAAGCTGGCATGATTTGGATGTCATAAATATGGTCATGCAGAAAAATCAGACAATCAATCATTCATAAATAGGTTAATCAATCTTTCCATCAATCAGAAAACAGTTAACCAATCATACACTCAATCGAGCCAAAAGACAAGTGAGATAACACAATTGAAAAACTGCAATCTGCAATGCATAACTTTCATAAATGTGACTACAATGTGAACATTTCTTTGCCGATGGAAAATACTTCATATTTGTCAGTAATATTTACCTTCTTCTTTCGTTTGGCAGGGAAGAAAGAAATAACAAATCATGTTCCATTGTATTTTTTCAATGAAGTAAACAGGAAGTCGGGTCATAAAACAGATTGTAGTTATTCAGTTCTGTCAACTCACTTGTCTTTGGGATTGAATGAGTGCATGATTGGTTGTTTATTTTTTCTGATGATTGATTGATTGATTGGCTTAATGAATGATTATCGATTTCTTTATGAATGATTAGTTGATGTTGCTTGGTTCAGCATGATTGTGCTAATATTTTTTTTATGATATCCAAAATACATGAAATATGTCAGCTTTAATGATAAGAACTTTACCTATAAAGTTAAATTAATAAAAAAATCAATAAAGTAGGTAAATTGCTCACTCAAGCATGACATGTTAATGTGATATGTCATAAAATAAACAACATTGGATATCCACATATCCACTCATAAAACGTCAGAAAGCCCTCAGAATATCAAATTGTAAGCCTCCACAGTTAGCACTACTTTCCGCTCTGATGATAGCAGACAACACAAATAGCCATTCTTGTCAAGTCTGGATTTTGCACCCTTTCACAAAAGTTACATTCGCTCACTCAAGTGTGAATTTTTTTGGAGATTTTGGGGTAGGATTGATAGAAGAATCCTTGGGCTATCCTCCGGTATGAAAATTTCCTGAAAATATTTTGAAATGTTCAGATGGCAAGAATTTTTCAACTGTACACTTTTTTCTGGGACGCACAGTCACGCACTGTAGAATTGGACTGTGGAGTCACTCAAGAAACACTAAAGGATTGTTCCATCATCATCGTAACGATGAACTGCCAATGATTATAATGATGATGATGATGATGATGATGATGATGATGATGATGATGATGATGATGATGATGATGCAGGTTGATGCCGTTGATGCTGTGTTACTGCAAAGTTGTTCAAAGCCGTTACCGATGATTTTAAAAGTATAAAAAAATCAATATGATAAATCTGAAAATAAATTTTGTAAGAGTAATGTTGATTAAGCTAAAGTCATCATAGAGGCAATCATCATAGAGGGAACTTATAGGGATTATGTATTATAATGCCTCTCAGTTATATGGAATGTTGATATTATTATGAATTCATTCAAGTCTAATAAAACAGTTTAAGCCATGGGGCTGCATATTTTGTCGTTTAAAATAAACATAAAAACAACACTATATTGTCAGCTGAAAATTTTGTGCCCTCTTCATTACAATTGGTTTTCTCAGGCAAATGAATAATGGCCACAAAGCCATTTCGGCATGGCTTGGATGCAACGATATTACGGGGTGAGGGGGGGGGGGGGGGGGGGGGGGCTGCCATGGAACATAGAGGCTATGATACAGACATTGGAATACAAAAATGATTATAAAATATAGGTATTAAGCTTTTTGAAAATTTCAAGGTCGCATTGCTTGTAAAATATTGTAGAAGTGATAAAAGTCGGTATTGGTTCTTATGTGACAAGTGAGGAGTACAGCTGCCAGGATTATAATCGGAAAGTTTGTATTTTGGGCCTTTTTTGAAGCACCCTGGACTAGAGAAAATGAAAGAAAAAGCTTGAAAGAAAGAAAGGAATTCAAAGCTTGAAAGAAAGAAAAGAAAGAAAGAAAGAAAGAAAGGAGAAAGAGAGAAGAAAAGGAGAAAGAGAGAAGAAAAAGAAGATGAAAGAAAGAAAAGAGACAAAAGATGGAAAAAATAACGAAGCAAAAAAAAAACAAACAAACAAACATCCCCCAAACAATAACAAACAAAAACAAAAACAAGAAATAAAACTGCACGAGGCTGAGCAAAGTGACTAAGTGTGAGAGAAAATGCTTCTGGAGCCTTTTAAATCTTATGTTTAGTGCTCTGGATTATAGGGCCTGCATGGGAGACATTCAACACCTGTAAAATAAATCAAGGGGGGGGGGAGGACTGACGCGACCTGCACTGAAGAAATGGGGGGGGGGCAGATTTCTATCTACTTTTCACTCTATAAAAAGGATTGGTCAAAATATCTTTGTTGGTGAATATGTGTCCGACCAAAACAAAAAATTGGTCAAAATCTGGTAATATTGACCATCACTGGTCAATCTTTACCATAATATTTTGGCCGGACACATATAACCAAAGCCTTAACCAATCCTTTTTAGAGTGTATAAGACAAAACATAACAGACAAACAAAGGGTCACCACCACCCACTTGGGTTTGCGGAGGGGGCACGGGCCGAAAAGACCCCCCCCCCCCTCCCCCCAAAAAAATCTGCCACAGGGAGTGATAGCAGCCAATCAGAGTATAGGGTGATCACAGTCAGGCGCTAAGATCGATTTCTCTTGCTCACACACTTGACTGGCACACGCACGAAAACAGTAACACTCACCCCATCATTTTCTAAACATAATGTCAGGCATTTTGATAATTTTTAAAGAAAATTGTCACTTTTATAACAGTCATCATTGTATCAATTCTATCACCATATTCAAACAACTGACTGATTTTCATTTAGTTTTCTTTTTACCCTGAAAACTGGGGATATTGCAGCCCTCTCCCTCATGGGGGGGGGGGGGGGGAGGGAGGGCATCTACCGTCTTCCATCACTGTGGTATGGATCCACTCTGCTTTCCATTGGTGATGCTTATACACGGTACATAATCATAACAACAGAACCACCTGATAACTTGTTCATACTGTTTTATGTTGAGGTTGTGTCCTCATTCATTGAGCTGGTTTCGGTTCTATTCAGATCACAGCTTGCTATAATTTCAAAAAACATTTTGTTGTTGATGTTTGCTTTGTCGTTTCTGATATATGAAATATTAAATATAATTAATCAATTTGATCTAACTAATCTGATCATCTAATAAGTAATAATACACAATTTTGTTTTGGAAAACAAATCGTCATGGTTTAAATTCTAGGAGACTGACCACCCTCTTTTTAAATGCTTCTGTGTTGTTTTATTCTCGTTTGGTTTTGCACTTGACAAAGTGTAAATTATGGGTTATTATCATCATAGTATATGTAATGATATCCTTTATTTTGATAAGAAGCTAGCGCTGCTATGTAAAAAAGTCCGAGTTGTGGATCAGGATTTAAAGGTGAGATGGGGGGGGGGGGGGAGGAGACGAGAGGGAGGAAGGGAGTGGGGGGGGGGGGGGGGGGATAAGGCGCACACTCTGTTCAAATAAAATTGTACAAATCTCATTCTCTAGGCGTATTCAAGCAGATATGTAGCTAGTTCCAAATCGATATACAGAGGAATTTAGGCAGTCTCAAAACCTGGAATCATGATACAAATGAATTTAGACGGTGATTTTTTTTTTCCAGAATTTTCTTTCTGAAATTTACGAACTCCTTCTGAACTAAACAAGCCAATATGGCTTAGAATCAAGGCAGAGGACTAATTTGTTAAAATTTTGATCTTTCACACTACCTATAAAGCCGACACTTTTTCTCTTTTCATTTATCAAAAAAAGTATTTACCTTTTTACGATCCTTGACCCCTTTCCCTAGATCGTCGTCCTCTCACGTCACGTGACCTGCGCCATGTTTATTTTCAGCGAAATGACGGAACTCGGGAACAAGCACTGGAAACACTGATATGGAGTTCGCTCCACTGCTGCGCTTGTTTCTGCATTTTGCCGCACCCCTGGTCATGGAAAATGGAGTGCTAGTAGGCAGAATATTTCGTGGAATAACCTAAGCATACCTTAGATCCTCTGCAAAAAACTGTAAAAACAGAGAAACATGGGCGAAGAGCTGCCAATGAATGCCACCGACTACCCGTCCGGGTCTGGTTCACGGAGTATCGTTTTGCCGTGCAGATAGGATTTGTGCGAGAAAATTTTCAGATTCCTCCAGAGGGAGGTGATCCTTCCATTCCACTCATAAAAGAAATCGTTTACCCTCAATGGTTAAACAAAGAGTAAGTCGTGTGTGAGATAACGTTAAGAACCTCTATAATGAGTATTGATAGAATTGTCTAAATGTCACTGGTTAGCTCACAAATTAATTGAAATTCACAGACACAGGTCACAGTCACACAGACAAAATGTCACTGACATGACACAGGGTCTAACGTTAGATCTAACGTTACACAGTGTCACTGTGGTCTGTGGCTGTGTAAAAAAGTTAGACTACAGACATAACTAGTGACCACTGTGGTGGTGGTACAATTATCTGGAGTGACTGTTACTTGAAGATGAGACTGGTTTGAGCATGAAGAGTTGGGCCTAATCGTGAAATCTGTCGCCTCTCTTCCCGCTTGTGCGCTCAGCATTGTGTAAGTCTAAAAGTAAAATGGGAGTGCGTTTAATGTTACCAGCACTGACGAAATAAACAGAGGTTAATGGGCAAACCCGGAGAATAGGGGACTGGAACGCGCGCGCATGCCATTCGTACTGTGCAGAGATCGGCAGAGACGGCCGAAATGTCAGGGTATGTGACAAGTCCATAATCAAGTTCAAAATGACTTTAAAATATGTTTTAATCAGGTAATTATGTTCTAATATATTACATTGTCCTCTCGGCTTTCAAATGTGTGATTATGTGGTGAAAATCATTTGATTTTTTGCCAAGAAATGTTCTCAAACTCACAAATGTTTCATCCATGAATCTTGTGCAGATCGTCCCCCTCGCATCGCTGCCGACTCCGCCTGCTGCCACCGGCTGCATTTGTTTGCACACAAATGAATATGTGCCGCATGTCCCGGTCCCCTATTCTCCGGGTTTGTCGGTTAATGGACTGGTGACAAATTTCATGATAATGCCAAGAGTTGTGTACAGGGACAAAGAGACAGAGAACAAAAGAGAGAGTTGTATGGCTAACATTGCAAGCAAACCGGAGAATAGGGGACCAGATGCACGAATGTGCCATTCATCATAACAGTGCAGCGATAGCCCACACTCGAGGTATGGGACAAGGCCATAATCAAGTTTAAAATGATTTTCAAATACACTGTCAGGTACTAGTAATCATTGTTCTGAACTGTCATGTGTGTTCTCGGCCCTCAGTCCCAGATTTCTGGTTATCTGACAAAAATGATTTTGATTTTGGCCAGAAATGCCGTCCAAATCACAACGGTTTCACAACTGAATCTTGTGCACATCATCTCTGCTGCTGCTACATTTGCTTGCACACAAATGAATACACCCTTCTTCATGCAGCTAAATGGGAGCAATGTACAGCTTGATATAAATGTCGGATAAAGATCAAGCTTGTACAGCTACATGTGTAGGCTGACATAATTTTCTTGGCTATTAGTACTGGTAACCTCATAGCCTATAGCAGATCAGCTGCGTAGTCTGAATGTGTTGCTGTTATCAATTTCATCAGTGTCCATGTTGCAGAGGTACACGTAGCTAACTTTTACATTAGTGTTAGCTACCTCTACAACTAAATGCCAAAATAATCAAAGGTAAAGGTGAAATTTATGGCAAAGAAACCTAACAGTAGGTCAGCTGGCTCGATCTATTGAAATTTTTATTTATTTTTTTTTGGTGCTATGCCCATGCTGTCCTACTTTGACAAAAGAAACAAGGGACATGTCAACAAAGTTTGAGTTATTGATGTTTTCATAATTTATCTACTGTGCTCTTCTTCCTCATCAAATTTATGTATGAACACTCATCCTGCTAAAGATATGTTAGGCCAGACATCATAGTATTGCTTTGATGTCATTGTGCATGACATATGTTTTACTCTTTTACAAGAAATGTCACTTTTGTCAATTGATTCCTTTTGTTAAAGTAGGGCAGCATGGTACTGTACATGTACATGGTGCATGGTATGGTAGCTCTACTACTCATCGACCACCTTTTTTGAAACGGACCACCTTCGCGCAATGCTTTCCTGCACATGAAATCGAAAAGTACGCATGGAACTTGATGTAATACCCCACAGTAATCAAACTGGCTATCATAACCAAAGTCCAAGAGAAATTAGGATGAAATAACAGAATGTAATTATTTTTTTAAAAAACTTGAAAATGATAAATACGTGTTTAATCAATACAGAGGACGGGCTGCCGGTTTAAATAATGAGCTCACGCAGGCGCCGAGTGAAAAAAATCACATGCGTTTGTCGCCGAGATTTCCGTGCATATCGTATGAGTCAACAATCTGAACATGAGATGTTAATCTGCTGCATTTTCTGCACAAGTGAGACAAAATTAAGGGAAAACCAACCAATATTTTCTGAGATACGACGTAACCAATTAAAGGCGGTCGATGAGTAGTAGGTCCAACCACACATGCTGCAGTTACCTCTACAACTGAGAGGTCAGTTATGGCCATCCTGACAAAGTCTGAATATTCTGAATATTCTGAATCTAAACACCAATTCATATATTGGCATGGAGTTTTCCAAGCTTATTTCATGAATTTGTGAAGATCAGGATCTACTTCCAATTCCATTCATAGTGGGAGTCACATTATATGGGAAATTATCATACTTGTGGAGATCACATTACTCTTCTTTTTTGTTGTTGTTGTCCAAAAGTGCCTTTGTTTTTAGATCTTTTATTTCATGAATTGTTATAATAATCATTAAAATAATATTCTCTTTTTAAAAGCACATATAACATTGTGAATTAATGTCCCTATGCATTTCCGAAGGAATTTGGATATATTACTCGGGCTTTAGCCCTGGCAACCATAGCGTAGAACAGTCAAGGAATAGATCCTACCAGTTACGCACTAACTACACCTGGGTAGAGTATGGCAAATGTAGATTAATGTCTTGCCCAAGGAATGCCACTGTAAGAATTGAACCCTGTACATTGTGGTTAAAAGTCAAAGACTTGTCCACTGGAAACAACACCTCTACTTACTACATGTACTTACAGTTCCTTTTCTTCAGTTATGGAGTATCAAAGAACAGATTTAGAGAAACCATCTACATCTACATTTCGTTTTATCACTTGGTTGCCCATTCATCTACATAATACTTTCTATACAGTGTAGCTATACCGGCATAATAGCGCTTGTGTGCAAAGTGCATACCGGTACTATACTGTATCCATGACAAGCATGGCAGCCAGTGAGATCAGCAAAAGGATCTTGAAATCTCTTGAAGGCTCAAACTAGAAACTATCAGTGAATGAATGTCAGTTTTTTTGCATCCGTGTGTGGATGGATTGTGCTAATCTCTTGAGAGAAATGTACATTGCATTGTATAATTTCTGGGGCAGTGCTATGGGGGGAGGGCAGCCAACCCCCCCCCCCATGATTTTTCAACTTATCAACAAAAAAAAAAAGAAAAAAAAGAAAGAAGAGAATGTTGGAAATAAGGGCAGGATCATACAGCTATAGTAGCCCCATTTGTTCATTTAAAACATAATCAAACTCACCGTGGGCCAAGGTTAACCAGAAAAATACTTCCCCCTATGAATATACCCTGGTGCAGCCCCTGTGTAATTTTGATTGTCCAGGCTCCACATTATAAACTTTTATAGGACTCCAGATTGCAATTTCTGCTTTCATTGCACATAAAGCCCTATGTCAAAAATTTTGAAATGGGGGGGGGGGGGGGGGGGATGGGGTGTCAGATTCATATTTTGGGCATCCATGTAGCCTGACTCCTGAGCACTTTTAGTGCTGAGCATTGTTTTAGCTCTATATTATAGCCTAGTAGCATTCATGTTAACTGAACTTATTTTTTATATTGTCCTAATTGGTGTCCTACTTACTTTGGACTGGTAATTACCAAAAGTTGATTAACAGATTTAGCCGCATTCAGTATTTTAAGTGCAGACTCCATGCATGCCTGATGAAGTGATTAATTAACTGGAACAGCAGGTCATCATTCACTTATTTGAATTGAGTTGTCCTTTTTATGTACCATGCAATGCTCTGAAATTCAGTGTTTTTTACTATTAGGCATGTACAGTGCACATGTTTGCTTAAGTATATACACTTTTAAAAGCATCCACAATACAGAAAAACATAAATTTACACATATGTGACGTGCATGTTGGATATTAACTGGTCAGCTGTTATGATTCCAGGTCAGTTTAATCTTTTGTTTGAAGAGTCCCATTCATTGTTCCAAATTCAGTTTTGCAAGTTATTTCGTAAATGATATCAAGAGTTATGTGAGATTTCCTTGGCGCATCAGTCCGTCACTGCATCACTGGGGCTGCAGAGTAAGATGTGTGTGTGTGTGTGTGTGTGTGTGTGTGTGTGTGTTTGCGCATGCACAAATCCCTGTTAATGTTGAATCTTGACTTGGCATACTGAAAATTATATTTCATTGTAGCTCCCAGTCTTTACTAAACTATTGTCAATTTGAGTGGCAGTCCATGTTTTCTATGTATTTATTTATTTATTTTTTTTTTTTTGGGGGGGGGGGGGGTATATCTTTTTCCAAAAGGCTTGGCTGGAGGGGCCTTGAGCTCTAAGAAGAAAAGGCAGAATCGTAAAATTAGCTAAATTTTGTTTTGGAAAACTAAAGAAAAAAATTTATGGCTTTAGTAATTTTTACTTTTTGAAACAGTAAATGCAACATTAGGTGAAACTGCCTCATTTCTAACCATAGCTATAAGTGGTAATCCCAAAATAATTGTACAACTTGGGTTAAACAGGTGCAACTCCCTCCTAATATGAAATGAAAAGATTAGTGAAATTACTAATCTTTGGAGCTCGTAGAACCTGGCAAATCACTGTAACATTTTATTGCTTGAGTTTTGTCAAAGTGTGTCTACACCGCTGCTGACAAACTTGCACATGTAGTTTGATAATGACTCAGTGAATGTAGGAGCTTAGTGGTAGAGGTGGGCTGTCTGCTCCTAAATGTTCCCTCAGTCAAATCAATCCTCTGTTGTAGTGTAGAAAACATGACTAACAAGAAGGTGCTTTGGAAATTTACATGATCTTCTAAACATTATACTTCTACATGTACATGACACATGTACATGTCATTCAATGTATATGTGCATTTGTACACTGGTGCTCTACACCTGATGATTCTAGTCAAATTGTGCACCATACCACAACTGTACAGAACACAAAGAAACTAGAATTTAGCAAGCAAAGAAAAAACTAACTATGTTCTGCCACTCAGAGTCTGTGCTGTCAAAGTTGAAGTTCACTTTTTTTCCAGTAAGGTGTTAGTCCTACATGTAGCTTTGTACAGGATGTACGATTCATTTTAAGTGATACATGAAGATTGTAGCCTGTGAGGTGATTCTTATTTTCATCACTGGGCACAGGAGCTCATTTTTTTGATGTGTTCAGAAAATTAACATATAAATATACATGATGTCATACTTACCTGTAAAAGTGGAAAGATAAAGGTAATAAATAATTGAAAGCTCAGGTGGAACACAAATAGATGCAAGATTTTTTTTCCTTCAGGCAGAAACTTTTGTTTTGACAGATATATATTTCATCTTTGAAAGTAATAAATGCATATTGTTCCGTAGAGGAGGATATTCAATTTCAAAATTACCATGTTTCCCCTTGTAATTACCACCTTCATCACGTTTCAAAAAGACTCTGACCCTGCAGAAATTATACAATTGAAATGATGAATAATGATGTAAAAGGATGGCCTATTTTTATGTGCATTTTGAAATATTCATTTCATATGATTCTAAAGCAGTACTAAATTAATTGTGTTCAGTAGTATCTATTTGAAAATTTGAATATCAGTGAATTTGAAAAATTCAAAACTGCAATGAACATTTGATTTTCTTCTATTATGCCACCTTCAAAAGAGCATTTTATTTAAAAATTAATTTTCTTTGTTGATGGATGGTATATTAAGCTTTTTCTTGTAAACCATTTTTCGGATGTGACCATATGAATGTGTTCTTATCCCCCCAAAACCTTGTGAATTTTAGAATGCACGCATATACAACAAAATTCAACAGTACAGACTGAAACTTGCAGGCAGCCCTTGTTTAGCTGATATTGCAACATGCTTTTTAACCATTTTCTTCAGCTGCAAAGAGATTCCTTTTTGGGAGACAAAAAACTATTACCAAATGTTTCTTTTATATGATATTTCAATGTTAGAAGCGCAGTTTGGATGGATATTTTATCACAGCCAATGAAATTTGAATCAGTGTCTGAAAAGAGTTAAACTTCAGTTGGCATGGATCTTGAATTAAGGAGAGGCAATGTTTTTCAGGGTATGCGAAAATAAGTTATGATTTTCCCACATATGATAAATTTTTTTTGCTTGAAAGTTTTAGAAGTGAAAGCAAGCCTCGATGTAGAAGTGATACATTTCGTCTCCCTTGAAAGCTGAAGTGCTTTGGCTTTCAAAATGAAACTGCCTCTGGAGCAGACGTACTTACAAGTACCAGCACAGTCACACCTGTATGGGTAATTAAACTAATTCCCAGTGAATTACCCTATCCATTGGGTGTAACCCATCATTGTTCTCATGCTACAAAGAGAGCATAGAGAGGGAACCTGGTGTCTTTGACCTTCCGATGATTGATGGACTTCCACTGTTTTTCGTCTCCCTTTCTTTTCTCAACCTCCAGTGTGGGTACACTTGCACGGAGGCGATCTAATCATGTCATTTCCCACATGTATTACTCACAAGACTGAATGCTTCCACAGTGTTTAATGTGCAGATACCTGTACATAGCAAGTACAGTATATTCCATTCAGAATTAAAGATTTGTAGGATTTTTAAAAGAATCATAAACATGTACATGTACATCTGTAAAGTTTTTCTAAAGAACTTCATAAATCTGGTCAAGAATGTACATGGAGGTACTAGCATGGACAGATTTGTGCCATACATAGTGCAGAATTCAAGTAGTTATACATGGAAGAGTATGTTTGCCTTCTCAACTTCCATACTACAGTGTATTGTAACTTAAAGGAATCAGGTTTAATGGGCAATTTCAACACAGTGGTCATGACATTCAGACCATGTTTAAAATTCAAATTCAAGAGATCATAGAGCAGAAGCACTGGTTTCTGAACAGATCTCATCAAGTTTATTAGGGCAAAGTTGAATATCAGGGACATACACAGCAAAGTTCACTGCAGTTCACTGTATTTCACTGCAGAGTTAGAGAGAAATTGGACTCCTTCTGACTGTAACGGACTTTACACAAAATGAACAAGGCAATTTTTACTGCTGTGAACTGAGTAAAATACCTCTGACTTTGGGGAGTGAATTACTTTAACTTGAATTTCATACCATGAAAAAGTTTTAATCATAACTTGTATTTAAAGAGATTGATGAGGAGCCTACTTTTTAGCACTCAAAATGAATCACACTGGACGTGACACTTTTCCAAGCTTCCATATTTCTAAGAATACTGTACAAGATATGGCATTTACTCTGTTGTTTATATAGTAAAGTTAATAAATGAGAACTCACATTATACCTGATATTTTATATTATATTCCACATAATAAGAATCTTGCTGTAGGATTGTCAAAAGTGAATCACGTCATTTAATTTCCCCGAATAAAAGTGCATGAACTTTATGATTGTATGTTCCATTCTTTTCCATCACCGTAACTCACATTATACCTGATATTTTATATTATGTTCCACATACTAAGAATCTTGCTGTAGGATTGTCAAAAGTGAATTACGTCATTGAATTTCCCCAAATAAAAGTGCATGAACTTTATGATTGTATGTTCCATTCTTTTCCATCACCTTTGCTTCTTTTGTGACATAACAATTAGCTTACTACTTATTGAGCTGAGGCAAAGCAAGTCGTGCGTGCACTACACAGTCACAAGATGCATGTACATGTACCTACTAAAACAGGCATTTGCAGTGCGTGCAGTCGGAACTTCTTTCCCTGATTTTGAACAGAACTAGGGAAAGAAAACCATTTTTTCTAAACCAAATTCTTGTAGAAAAGTAAATATTCTTGTCTTTCTATGCAGTTAAATGGTTTCAGATGTGGAATATAAAGCAAATAATCACTTTTGATTTCAGGCATTGAGACAAACTATCACTTCCTTGGCAATCTACATGTATAATAAGCTATCTTTCCTCAGCTTCGCTTTGGAAAGAAACCCACATCCAGATTACCTTGGAAGTGATAGTTTGTCCATCACCTTCACCACCGGTGATTATTTGCTTAATATCTCATATACTTTTATAGTCTTGGTAGAGTTGCTTTTCTTAATATTTACATAACAAAGAAGAAATAAAACAAACTTGCTTCTGCCACAGCTGGACATGGTTTATAAGTAGTATGATGTTACTAGTACTTGACACACAAAAAATACGTACCTAGTTGATCTGTTGTAATATGTATCTTTAGAGCCTGAAATAATTGTGTCATGTGTGTAATGGCTGTCTTTAAATCTTTCAAAGTCTTTCTGTGTAAAAAACTTTGATGAAAATACAGCAATACCATATCATGATCTTTGCAAGGACATGTCCTAAGTTCTTTTTTGTAGGCTCTAATGACCCATTAGCTACTGTCAAATTTGTCAAATGTGCATCTGCATGTACATCTAATGCTGAAAGCATGAAAGCAAAATTATACACAAGCTTGTAGATCATGCCTGGAGCATAGATGCAAACAAAACTGTGCATGAAAAGCTGGAAAAATGATAAAATGTGATCTACATGTACATGACTTTAAAGGAAAAGTATTTATTTTATGATTTTGGAATTCTACAGTTACAGTACACGGTACCACAAGTTCAACCATAATGGATGATATAATCAAGGACCTACATGTACGCTCGTATAGCATGGGACAAAATTTGTAATCTGAGTGGTCAATTCATAGTTTTATTTTGCTGTTGAAAACAAATAGTACGTCAACTATACATGTAATATTTTTTAACACGATAATGCACTGCATTATTATAGATCATGTCTCAATCTTAGAGCAAATACATAAAAGGTTTGAACATAATGTTAGCTCCTTTTATGTACTTCACTCGAGATTAGGCAATGGACTGGCAGAGAAACCTGGCATCAACAGATTTCCTTGGGTAGACAGGAAGCCTTGTTGTTTTGTTTTCCAGATAATAACCACTAGAGTGTACGTTCACTTGTTACTACCCTGCCACATGTTGCATGTTTAATTGTCATGTCCGTTTGTGTAAAACATAAAACAAAACAAAATAAAACAAAAAACTAGGAGTGATTAGAAGGCAATAGTTGCTGTTCAGGAAAGGAGATGCTTTCATAACTTAGAAAACAAATTTGCAATAACTTCCTCCCAAGTATTCATTGCCTATAGAAACTCTATTACGGGAAAACATAACGGACATGACACTTCTATGTTTAAGTACAAATTCAAAGAAAATCACAAATATGGCAAATAATGTATCACTGAAAGCTGGAAATCTAACAGGTAGCAATCGTATCAGTTTTATGTCAACTACGTATCAGGGTGCCATTGCACAAAACTTGCTATTATAGTAACTTTGCCATCAATGGTAACTTTCATGGAATACTGGATTCTGATTGGCTGTTGAGCACTGGTACCATGGTAGTTACCATTGATGGCAAAGTTACTATAATAGCAAGTTTTTATGCAATGGCATCCTGGTAGTAAAAAATAATACAGATCAAAAAAATAAATATTACCTCCCAGCATCTGTGATATACGAGCGATTTGCCAGAAAATAGCTATATTATGTCACTCTGTTCCAGCAGACGACGTCCCATATAGAATGAACATATTGCAGTGCAATTTTTTCTCAAATTGTAAAGAATTTAGTGTATTCAAGCCTGCCCATATTTCACACCATTCTAAAAGGGAAATGAAACTGATGCTGGTAACTGAAATCTCATTGTTTGTAAATATACAGGATAAGGGTTAATGAACAATCAAAGAAACCATACTTTCAAATTGAAAGCCCACCGAATGACTGCATGGACGATATTCGCTCCCTCTTGAAACGCCGAACATACCACAGTGTATGCAGCTGAAAATGCAGTGGCGTCTATTTTTTTTTTACAAGCGATTGATTCCTTTATTATTTCAACTCCTCATTTTCCATCCAAACAATACCGTGCATAGGGTTTAGAGAAAAGCATTTGGACTGATGCTAGTGAAGAGAGAGAAATAACTAAAGAGAAGAGGACAAAACACTGGTGCTGAAAATGTGTGAGATGTTATGGGGCATTGTCTGCTTGTGCCATTAACATCCCGCCAGTGACGTCACAAATCTCAGCGGCGTTTGGAGAGCTCTTCAGGTGCTATGTCGGGGCTGTATTTTAGCGCTTTGTAATTGATAATAATCATTACTTCGAATGTTTCTAAGGGTTGAATTTTGACAAACTTGTCCAATCTAAGGTTCACCTATGCAATAATGAAAATTAAGTCGGTTTTTAAAATCAATGATTACCTACTTTAGAGAAATGAGACAATGTTGAGGATCTATTATTTGAATATTGAAGAATGACAGTAGCCACATTTACACTCACTTTCTAGAGCTAGGGCTAGAGTGCTCTAAGGTAAGAGCTCCTCTGGACCACTTTAAAGTGGTCCAGGAGACCACCTCGCGATGTGGTTTTCTGCAGCGGTTCCTCGCTAGAGCGCTCTACAACGCTCCAGCATGCCATGTAAACAGAAAGTGGTCTACAATCCGAAATGTGTGTAGCCGTTCCACGCAAAATATCGATTGCGTGTACATGTATGCCCGTCAGGGACAGTTTGAATTCCGTGCGAATTACTTGACCCGCTGACAGTTGAACTGTAATGGCAAAAGTGAACATTCTGCAATCGTATTGAAATTGCCCCAATACATCAAGTATTTCTCGAACTACGATTCATTGCATGGTTTTTGCAAACTGGACTATCACAGCATGTGATGACTGCTCATTAGCAGATTTCTCTGTTCATGCACTGTGCAGGATGATGATGATGATGATGATGATGATGATGATATGACGATGATGATGGTGATGAGGAGGAAAATGAAAATGATAAAGGTTGATTGTAATTTTTCGTATGGTGATACTTGAGTTTACAGCAACAATTTACATATTTTGATAAACTTGTGCACTAAAGAGGAATGAAATCAACCCTTTCAGTTATTTGTTTGATTGAATTTTATTTCTGCATTCAGTAACATGATACAAAATAATATAATGTTACAGAAAACTATATAAACACACTTCTCAGACATTAACAATTTATTTCTGAATACAAAGAAAGTTCTAGGCTTTGGAAGATCGTCTTTCTTTTGTTTATAGTGAAAATTTAACTTTTGATCAAGAAAGAAACTTTTTTTTTTCATTTCTTCCACTACCATGACCCAATCAATATCCATTTAAATTTTAAGTATTCATATTGATTGTTTTTTCTTTCTTTCTTTTTCATTTTCAGATCTTTTAAAGAACTATTTTTCTAAAAACTATTTTTTTTTAACGATCTATTTCAAGCTGATTTGTATTTTGTATGTAATTTTCAAATTTATTTTTCTTTTAATACAGGATCTTGGAATAATTCCTAACAAAACAGTTTCACATCCCTTGATTATTAAGTGCAATGTATGCAACTTGATGGGATGTAATACAAGATTATCTATTAAATTTCCAGACATGCTTGTGCTTAGATAGTAAAGCTTGTAGATAAGAAGATTCAGTTTCCAACAAGGAAATACAGTATACTTGGCCATTAATGTGATTAGGTGAGTACTTTTCATAGCCATTGTTCTATACACCCCCACACTGAATATGTTTATTTATGAGAAGGATCTTTATTGTTGTAGATAGAGTTGCGACTTGCATATTTACAGAGACAGAAATCCACAAGTAATCACATACTTCTTGAGGTTTATGAACATTACATGTTTCATTGGTCAATTCAGGGCTTTGTCCAATTGGTACTTTGAGTGAATAAAATGTGTATTTATTTGCTTTTGTAACTACTATTTATTTAGAACAAATTGGTTTAGATAACCTTGTTTTATTTTCCTTGCTGTTGGAAATGAAGGGCATTTATTTATTTGTTTATGTATTTATTTATGTATTTATTCATATCATGAGAAGGGAGTACATAGCTGAAGAAATTCACTTGGCAATGGCACTATTTTCTCAGAAAGGGGATATTGAAAGGGGAAGGCATTCATTATGAATTAAGGATACATCAACAAAGCATCAACAAATGGATTGAATAGTGAAATAGTACAACAGTACTTTTAGTTGATGTTAATACGTCCGTGCGTAGGCATACAGTGTACACAAATACGTACAATGTATAGATATACTTCTTATGCTTTTCTATGTAATTACATTACATTATTACAACCAGGCTTGTACTCGGTATTTACCAGCAGGCTTGATCAACTGGGGCTCATTATTAAATGAATTAATTCTTACCAGGGGGAATCCTTGCAGCATAGAGCAAATGGGCCAGGGGGTTTAGCTGACAAACTGTCCTGAACATGCTAATTGATTACAGGCACATTTGCTGATGGTTAGGGTGAATAATTCATGATTGGTGTGCTGTACACGCATTGTCAGTATGAGCTTGGCACTCTGTGTTTTTGAGTGTGACCTATTGATATGGGTTTGGTTGATATGTCACTGTTAAGGCAGTTGCCATTATTCTTGACAATTAATTCCCTAATATGGAAGGTAATGGGAGATTTCAATTAAAGATAAAGGCAAAATCTGGTCATGAGACTGAATTGTGAAAGAAATTGTCTCAAAGTAATTGAGAAAGGTTGATTATAAAGCACTTAAGATTATTGTATGCTGTAAGGTTTTGGAATCACCAAAATGATAAACTTTAACTAAATTCTGCTAAGAGTCATATGCGCTGCACCCAGAAATGCGTGTATGGGACTACACACAATTGTTCGGCCCGAAATTTCGGCTGTTCCATGTCATACTTTGAATGTCAGGGCATTTGAAGAATAATTCTTTTCAGGGAACATTACTGGTAATCTTCCTAGCTAACATGAAAAAATGAGAAAGCTCACAAATTATTTTTTTGCCTTTCCCGGAACTTTACTTTTCCTTTGAGTTTTCTTGCCTGAATTACATACTTGAGCCTTAATATGCTTGTACATTTGTATAGTTTGTGATATATACAACTGTAGCTTTTCCACTGCACTCTCCTGCTCTCCATCGCAATCTCTCTGATGATATTACGAAATTTTTGTTGTCCTTCCATTTCAGTTCAGCCTGGGATGCTCAAATAATCTTAAGATTTGATGAAAGAAGATTCTTATTAGCACTGCAACAACAGCAAGTTCAAAACAATGACAGCAGCAAACAAAACAAAACAAAAGAAAAGAAACAAATGAAAAGCTGTGTATAAATACACAGGTTGCCAGAATAAACTTTGCCAGAATTTCACTTTTTATAGTTAAGTGCCAGCCTGTTAATCATTATCATATATTTTTAGCTCCTCAAACAGCAAACCAGAATCAGCAAATACTATTTTTACTCCCCTCATGCTGGGCTCTAGCACTGGAAAGTAAATCTGCGTGTGTATCATACATCGATGATGTGCCAGGAATTCGACAGAAAAAGACTGGAGCAAACATGGAGAGATTATTGTTGTCATTATGTCACTGGATGAAAATAATCTTTAGTTGTACTCATTTCATGGTACACATGGTACTTTACTTTCTGTTAAAGGAGAAACCCTTCTGTACATTATTTCATGGACAAAAATACTTGAAGGTGCAGTACAAGGTATGAAATTGGCTCACCTGCACACACTCATGTAGCCTGGGGGGTGATGGGGTGGACACCCCCTCCCACACACACACACACAAAAAATAGAAGAGAAAACAAAAGGTGCGTTCAAGCGATTTTTTTTTTTTTAAAGCTAGAATCACAAACATGAATCACAAATCAAAACGCTGTTACAAAACACGGCTACTGCGAGAGAGCGTTCAAGCAATTTTTAATCAACGCTGATTCTTGCTCATTTCAAGCCCATCGACTGCGCATTGTACTGCGCAGTTTGACCCAGGAAGTATAGGTCAACTTTAGCCACATCATTTATTCGTCTCTATATCTTTCTTATGCTATTTTTTGTTTTTCATTTTATCTTCTTCTCTTTCCATCTTTTCTTATGTTTTTCTTTGTTTTTTTCTACCTTCTTTTCCATGTTTCCTTATGTCATTTATTTTAACCTTTTTCCTGTCTTTCCTTTTTATTCTTTCTCTTCCTATCTTTTCTTATGTTATTCTTTGTTTTTTCCAACCTTCTTTTATATGTTTCCTTATTTTTTTCTTTGTTTTTTTCTTCTATCTTCTTCTCTTTCCGTATTTTCTTATGTTATTCTTCTTTTTCTATTTTCTTCTTTTCTATCTTTTCTTGTGTTTTTCTTTGTTTTTCCTTCTATCTACTTCTCTTTCCACCTTTTCTTATGGGATTCTTTGTTTTCTTCTGTCTTCTTTTTTTTTGTCTTTTCTTATGTTATTCTTTGTTATTCCTTCTATCTTCTTATCTTTCAGTCTATCTTTTGTTATTCTTTGTTTTCGTCTATCTTCTTTTCTATCTTTCCTTATGTTATTCTTTGTTTTCTTCTTCAATCTTCTCTTTCCGTTTTTTCTTATGTTATTCTTTGTTTTTCCTTCTATCTTCTCTTTCCATCTTATGTGATTCTTTGTTTCTTCTTTTATCTTCTTTTTTCTGTCTTTTCTTATGTTATTCTTTGTTATTCCTTCTATCTTATCTTTCAGTCTATCATTTGTTATTCTTTGTTTTCGTATATCTTCTTTTCTATCTTTCCTTATGTTATTCTTTATTTTCGTCTATCTTCTCTTTCCGTCTTTTCTTATGTTATTCTTTGTTATTCCTTCTATCTTCTTATCTTTCAATCTATCTTTTGTTATTCTTTGTTTTCGTCTATCTTCTTTGCTATCTTTCCTTATGTTATTCTTTGTTTTTCCTTCTATCTTCTGTTATGTCTTTTCTTATGTTGTTCTCTTTCCATCTTATGTGATTCTTTGTTTCTTCTTTTATCTTCTTTTTTCTGTCTTTTCTTATGTTATTCTTTGTTATTCCTTCTATCTTATCTTTCAGTCTATCATTTGTTATTCTTTGTTTTCGTATATCTTCTTTTCTATCTTTCCTTATGTTATTCTTTATTTTCGTCTATCTTCTCTTTCCGTCTTTTCTTATGTTATTCCTTGTTATTCCTTCTATCTTCTTATCTTTCAATCTATCTTTTGTTATTCTTTGTTTTCGTCTATCTTCTTTGCTATCTTTCCTTATGTTATTCTTTGTTTTTCCTTCTATCTTCTGTTATGTCTTTTCTTATGTTATTCTTTGTTTTCTTCTATCTTCTCTTTCCGTCTTTTCTGATGTTATTCTTTGTTTTTCCTTCTATCTTCTGTTCTGTCCATCTTTCCTTATGTTATTCTTTGTTTTCTTCTATCTTCTTTTTCGTCTTCCTGTTATTCTATGTTATTCCTTCTTTCTCCTTATCTTTCAGTCTCTTATATTATTCTTTGTTTTTCCTTCTATCATCTTTTCTAGCTTTCTGTATGTTGTTTGTTTTATCTTTCTTCAAACCTTGGTGTGAAAGCAACAGTAGAATCATGATTGAGATCTCCGTTGTGTTCAATCGATTTTTAGTGACCGTGGTTCTGCAGAATCATGATTCAAAACGTACCTTTTTCAGCGTTTCATGTTTGCGTTTTGAAAGACGTTTATTTTTACGACCTGCGAAAAATCGATTGAACGCAACCGTGGTTTAAACTAAACGTCTTTGAAAACCGTGATTCTAGGGTGAAAAATGGTTGCTTGAACCCGGCCAAAGGAAGATGAGGAGCAACCAAGGAACGATGAAACTTTGAAGCTTCTTCCCCCCTCCCTGCACCCTCCCCCTAGGGAGTGTGCAAAGTGCACTCAGTATGTAGTTTGCACGCTTTGCGTGCTCACTACCACCCCTCTATAAGGAAATCCTGGTTATGCCGTTGCCTGCAGACATCAGAAAATAGAATTGCCAGGCTCATTTTTTTCCCTCGCAACAATTACTCTGGCCTTGAAGGCTCATCTACAGTTTTGTTAGCAAAGAGAAAATTGACGTGAAACTGATTAACTATAGCCTCAAATTATTCATCTTGCATAAAACAATACATGTGAGATATAGTTTTAATTGTGTACCTCACTACTGACTAGCTAAAAGCAAAGAAATCTGACAAGTGCCTTCCAGTAGCAAAACTTTACTTAACCTTGACTTCATCACAGGTATAGGATTATTGTGAGTAGGAGGTGCAGTCAGTGTTTGGGTTAGTAGATGTATATTTAGGGTTAAGGTTTGATATAGTGTTTGGTCTAGAATTTTTGTAAAGATTTTTGTTAGGGTATACATGATGGCAGAGCAGTTGTTGCCTGAGCATGAGTGTTAGACTAACTTTGAAAGTACCAAGTTGGGGCAGAGTTGAAATATGTAGTTGTAAAGTGCCTCCCTTGTTCCTGATATTCTTATGAAAGATGGACATTGGATATGAAGTCATAGAAAGACTTTTATTATGCCTCTGCCCACCGTAGGTGGGTGCTGGAGGCATTATGTTTTCGGGTTGTCCGTCCGTCCGTCTGTCCGTCTGTCCCATTTTCGTTCTCGTGATAACTCAAGAACCGTGTGACGGATCAACTTCAAACTTGGCTCATGTATGCATATGGGAGGGACAATGATCTGATTAGATTTTGGGGTCTCAAGGTCAAAGGTCAAAGGTCAGAGGTCATTATGTACATAGAAATAGTCCGTTCTCGCAATAACTACACAACCATTTGATGGATCAACTTCAAACTTGGCTCATGTGTGCATATGGGAGGGACAATGATCTGATTAGATTTTGGGGTCTCAAGGTCAAAGGTCAAGGGTCAGAGGTCATTATGTACATAGAAATGGTCCGTTCTCACGATAACTACACAGCCATTTGACTGATCAACTTCATTACAGCTATTATTTGCATGTTAACCTGTGAATGATACTCTGGGATCAGTGTTGTATTACTCATCATGATGTCAGAATACAAGGCTAGGACACATATTGCTGCTATGACAGCTCATGGATTAGAGTTTAACAGGTTTTTACATGATGTGCCTGCACTTTCATCGCATCGTACATTCAGTGTACTGTTTACACATAGCTCTCTATCAGTCAAATATATATGTACTATAAACAAGCACTTGGTATGTAAGGAAAACTGTATTGACCAACCAGTTAATGTCATTCTAATTCTAATCCATTGAAGAAAGTTATTGCAGCAATTTGAAAGCCATTTTGATCTTTTTCATTCTTGTATGAATACTTAGAAATCTTCTAGAAAAAATTGCAGTACGGTATTGTGTTTAGAAATTAGTTCTATTTTTGCATTAAACTGCACAAATTAGCTTTTCTCATTTTCCCCCTCATTTTTTTGAACTCATGTACATGCACAAGCACATAGCTTGAATTTCTGAACAACTACAAAACAAAGCATTGATTTTGTACTGGTAAGTTATTTACACGTACTGTAGTATTTAATAGCAACATTAAGGGGTAGAGAACTTCAGTATCAGTATTAAAATGTAGACTGACATGGAAGGTCATTTGAGTAGTGAAAGTCTGGAAATCATACGAGTGATAACATGATCGAAAGCTAACCTTGGGCCAGCTAAGGCAGGAAAGACATTGATTACATAAGAGTGTCCCTGCAGCAGGAAAGAGCTCTTCCTGCCGAGTGTCCCTCGAATTCAGTGTATGTTGTTATGGTCACAGCTCAGAGAGAATGTGCACATTTTTGACAGATACGTGTGCACGTACATGTAGCATTAGACGAAATGACGTACAAGCCTCCCTCCCCAAAGTATGCAAGGCTCGACAAGAACAGGAGATAAGAACATATTGACCCTTGCCCCCAGTATTGCTGTGGATACCCCAAATATCAAAATATATACATTTCCATGAGTTTTACTTGAACACGTCCCCAATACTCTGCTCTTGACACTGTCTTCGTAGAGCTGTGAATTTATACTGTGCATTGTAAAATTCGCGAACTTCCATAAATGTCCGGTTGTGCATTCTTCAGTCCTTTGAATGTACATGTACATGTAGATCTTTGCTTTGAGCTAGACTGTAATGCCTGTCATATTAGATATGCTGCAAATGTAGAGGTGCCATGGTTGAGTGGTCTAAGGCGCTTGACTGGAGACGTGAAAGTCGGGGTTCGATTCCCGGCACGGCACTTATGCCCTTGAGCAAGGCATTTCTTCTACATTGCTCTTTTATCGTACATCAAATAAATGAAAATGCTGCAGGCATTATTGACACCAACGTGTGCACATGTTTAAAAAAAAAAAGATATGCTGCAAATCTGTGAAACACCTTTTGGTATGTTACTTCAAGTTCATTCCCAGAAGGAATGTTTTTCTATTTTTTTTTCTTGGCGAACAATTCAGATGGCTGTTCGTTCACAGTGTGGACCTTGAAAACTTTTTAATCAATGAAAAGTTGTAGAATAAGCTACTGAAAACCTTCTATTTCATTGGCTTTGAGTGCTTATTTTGTTGTAAAGCTGTAACAGTTGGAATGAAAAAGGACCAAGGGCCTGTTGGCAAGTTACCCGGTCTGCCTTCATATTCTCTTTAACAGTTTCTGAAGGCTATACAGTATTCAAATAATAGTAATAATATTCTGGATTTATAGAGTGCCTAACCTCTAGCCTCAGTGAAGCGCTTTGCTGGAATATAATTTACCTTGGTCATCAGATATTGAGTAATTGTATTGAGTAAACGCCTTCAGAGACACTGGAGTTCTTGGAGGAGGTGAAAGATCATTTGTAAGCTTTATCAGTCTTATGATGTCACTTTGGAAGAATGCCTTAGTAGAAATGTTCTGTGAAAAGAATTGTTCCTCAGATGTCCTCATATTAAAAATATGACATGATTAAAGGGAAAGTCCACCCAGAAGTTTCACTGTTTCAATAAAAGGAGTTAAATTTAAACAGCATTTTCAAAAAGAAATAGCAAAATTGGTCAAAGAATAAGAAAATTGCACTCATTTACATTTTCTAGTAAGTATGTTATGTAAAAAGCAATTCTATTGAACATACATTAACTATAGGGGTTAGAAAATCTGTAACTTCCAAGAAAATTGAGAAAATGTGAAATTTCATGTACAAAGTGAATGGAGAGTTGCTTGCATATGATGCCATCAGTGTTGCCAATTTGCAGAGCCGAGAGTAATTTACTAGAAAATGTAAATGAGTGTAATTTTCTTATTCTTTGACCGATGTTGCTCATTTCTTTTTTAAAATGATGTTCAACTTTAACTCCTTTTATTGAAACAGTGAAACTTCTTGTGTGGACTTTGCTTTTAAGCTTGAGTGTTGGGCGTGAACATATGTGTACAGATCCATATACCCATTTCTATATGCACTGCATGTGCTTGTCAACAAGACTGAGTTGATTTTTTTTTTTCATCATCATTATGATGATGTTTAAATTTCAGGGTATGCACCAACTTCATTTACTTCTAAATCAACCTTTCGCAGTTGCTTTGAAAATTTTTTTTTTTCCTGCAGTGTAATGGTGAATTTCACCTGGTCTAATCCCACTCCACTTTGTCTAATGCCCGTTTGGTCTCATACCGCATGGATGACATGGTCTGAGCCCATCTCGTCTACAACCAGTTCGTCTATTAACCATTTGGTGTAATCGCCATTTAGCCCATTTACTATTTTGTCTAATTTCCAGTTAGGCCATGCCCATTTCGTCTAATACCCACTTGGTCTAATACCGCTTGGTCTATCTGATTAGACAAACTGGTAATAGACCAAATGGTCATTAGATAAAATGAGGAAAACTAAGTAGACCAAGTGGCAATTAGACCATTTGATCATTAGACAAAATGACAATTAGCCCACATGGGTATTAGACCAAGTGTTGATTGAACCAAAGGGCAATTAGACCAAAATGATAGTAGACAAACTGGTTTAGCCATAGTGGTGTTAGATGATCTGGGAATAAGACCAACTGGTATTAGACCAAGTGGCTATAAACCATGTAATTGCATAACCAGAACTCGATTATAACTTCAAGTCTTTCTTCTTACTTTTGAATTTGCAGTTTCCAGAGCATGATTTTTATGGAGTATACGACAAGCTCCTGCTTTTCAAGCACAACCCAGGTACAAGCTACTCCCTCACGCCTGTAACATCAGTCAGCGATGTGACAGAAGGCGCCCTCATTGAGGCTGTGTTATCTGGTGAGAAAACACTGTCTGATATTCGCTGATTTCAGTAGATGGGTGACATGCATGAATTTTCAAATTTTCACTCTGATCTTGTTAAAGTGCCACCAATGGAAGCACTGATTTGTTTTCTTGTGTGATCCTGTGAAGATGTTGTTAGGCTTTAATAATTAGTTTAATATCTCATTGGGGTTTCACTAACACTAGCATAGTAGTTTGATAATCTACAACTTATTAATAGACCACAGGCATCAGGTATTCATGCTTTGTATTTTGCATTTTGAGAAATCTTCAGGTACTGTAGTTTGATCCTTTCTTCTTTGTTATCAAGTTGTTGTTTTTTTAAAGCAACTCCATTGTCAGTCATTGTGCACATATCGGAATGGGTAAGAATTTAGGACTGTTAAAAAAAGATCCAAAACATAATAATTAACAAAGTCATCTAGGTGACTGAAGAAGAGATTAGGGAGTTGACTTTTCGTATTTAGCTATTTCATGAAATACAAATGTACACAATAGGCCCTAGACAATCTGATTCCTCTCTGTAAATCTTTTGTACAATTCCCCACATGATAATTCTAGGTACTGTATATAGTAAAAAGTACACTTTACATTGCCTTCTTTTAGTATTAATACATGATGAGTACAGATGTATTATGTACGTGTAGGCCGGGTCAAAGCATTTTTCATTAAATTCTGATTCATTCATACCACTCCATACTTAATAAGAAACATGTTTCATTTCATATAGTGGGAAATTAGGAAAATTGATATGATATCCATAGTGGGAACAATGCACAGTGCCTGTGGAGCAATAATACCAATGGGCATTACATATGTATGAATGCTGGAACATGATATAAATAATAGAACTTGATCATATACAGTCAACTCTGCATAAGTCGAAGTCGCATAAGTTGAATAATCGCCTAAGTCGAAGGTCTGTACTGGGTCCCATTCCTTTACTTTCTATTGTTTTTGACCCCTCATAAGTCAAATTTTCTCTAAGTCGAAACATTTTCTTCAGTCCCAAGAAATTCGACTTAGGCAGAGTTGACTGTATTTCATTAATCTGTTCTATAATAGATGCATATTGAATTTATACATGGCCCATGTTTTTAAATTAAATATTAGTCCTTTGCATATCAATTATATTTAACTTGTAATATTAGGGAATTTCCATTCCTCATCTGCATATGGTATACCATGGATACTCCTTTACTTGCATTTAGAATTTTGTTTCGTATTTATTATTGACATGTTTATTGAATGTAGCATCAGGTTTGCAGGAGATATTTTATTTATTATTTGAATTATACCCATGAGCAGTATTTTTGATAGTGGTATGAAGTCAAGCAATGATTGCATGTAAAATAGTAGTCAGATCAGTGTCCTTTTTATTCATTCCTCGATCAAGATAATGGTTCTTTTCTTCGTTAAGCATTATTTTTCAAATGATTATATTTTCCCTGTGCATTGTATTTGTTGCGTTGACACCAAGATTAATTTGTTTTCATAATTCCTAATTCAGTCTGCTATGGAGAAACTCTTTGTTTCATGAAGGTCCTTCTCTATTGACATGTCACAATCACATTGTGTTTAACACTGAATCCAACATAAATGGAGGATTGAATGAAAATCCTACCCTCGCCTTTGAACCTGCAGCAGTACAGAATTTTCTTTGGGGCAGAATCAATCAGCCTTCTTTTCTCAGATTGGCGGAAAAAAAAATGAATTGTTTTTTTCCCCTTCCTAAAATTATATAATGAATCGATGGGAATGAATGTTGCAAAATAAAACAGAAATGTGAAAGAATGATTGTTTTACTCTATTGCAAATTCAGAGACTTCAGTGATTAATAACAAATAAATTGTTTTTATTTGAGAAAGACACAATATGCTAAATTGGAAATAGACTTAAAAAAAAAAGAGAGTAATTTTTCTGTCTTTTTCTGCTGCAAAAGTGTCACTAAAAGTAGAAACTGTGTTGCTTTGAGTTAATAACCATCATGGTTACCTCTTTTATTCATATTATTGTTTTTCTAATTAAAAAACAAATTCTTACATCAAATGAAAGATATTATCTGTTTTGTGTTCATTTGAAGGGAGGGGCAAGGAGAGGCTATTTTCTTCTATGGCACAGTTCCTCTTGAATTAATATGTTTTAGAGGCATGTACCTACACGTACATATTCCACAAAGTATGTCAAGATCGACATGCAATTTGAATTTAAATAAAATAAAACTAAGGAGTTTTAGATTGCATGAAATTTCATTTAAGTTTAATCTTTTATCAGAACTTAAAATCATATGGAGAAAGAACATTTTTGAGTTGACATGACAATAGAGTAGTTTCATGAAAGGAAGATAAGTAGTATATTTGTGGCATGATTTTTGCATTCTGTGATGTACATATATATATGTAATTTTGATTGCTTGTTGTAAATTCCTTCAAATAACCTTTTTGTGTTTATGTTGCATTAATGGTGTCCATGGACCTGTATTGATTTCAGAATGGACCATTTTCCTGCTGTATGATAACTTGTTTTGATAACATTCTACTACAAGATACATTTTTTTTAATTGCAACTAAAATAAAAACAATCGCAAATTCATACAACATGACGAACAGTGAACAATTTAATTTAAAGACTTTTTAGCCTGCCAGTAACTCAAAAGAGCAAAATTGATGGGCCATTAGTTTTGTACAAAATGAAAATGTGATAACATTATCTTGTCAGTGTCCTTGTGTTTCAAAAAACTGAATAATAAGGGTCTAAAAAATTTTCAACCCAAGTCATTTTGTGAGATTGTGTAAAATAAGATCATTTTTGTTCAAATCACATGAATCATGATTGTAAGAAACATACTGTACTTTTTTCAGGAATAGTTTCAATAAAAACTGATGCTCTGTCATAAATAAAAAAATACATATACCCCCTTTTGAACATGAAATTCCAATTTCAAATTTTTCAAGAGTAATGCCGTTTGTACTTCATGGAATGATATTTTGTTGATTTTTTTTCACAATTAATATGGTATACTGAGGAACCATCAACAATTTGGGAAATAATGATTTTGAAAATGGTCAAAACATAAGCAAAAATTAAGTTCATGTTCTAACAATGTTTCAGGAAAGTGGTCACTATTAAACGGCTTGGCATGTTGTGATATATCTCTATTGCATGTTGATGTGATGCATGCAGTATCCTGCACCCATGCAGTCATGTACATATACAGTTTGAACAGCTCCTCTCCCCGTATGCAACTACACTGTAGTTTGTTGAACTTATTCAAACTTGGTCTGTATTTTGAAAATTGTTGTGACCCTGTGCCTCCTTTTCCTCCTTCCATTCTTCCTCTCCTGCTCCTGCTCCTGCTCCTCCTCCTCCTCCATGTTTGTCGATGTCTGCCCTTCCTTCCTTCCTTCCTTCCTTCATTGTCGTGACTGCAGATCAGTGGGATGGTAGCCGAATGAATGACCTCGTCAGCCAAAATCCCTCTTCTGGCAAGTACAAATAGTTGAAAAATATCACTTTTATTCTAGATTATTCTTTTCTGTCTTTTATTAAAGTCATAATTAATTTCTATGCAAGGCTTTTAGTTCACTGTCTGTTATAAAGAATAAACTTATAAACTTATATTTATATGATGCAGGACTTATTCATAACTGTGATGCAACTATAGTAATGCGAACATTTTGTTTTGCTGCAGTTTATTTTATGTGTACGGTAGTTTTCAGGAGATAAGGTTGAGTATGCAAAATCTTTTTTGTTTTTTGAATTTTTTTGATATCTTTATATCTGGATGCATTCGTGTATTAGAAGGAACATATATATTTAAAAAGTTACTTCCTGTTAATATGATTTGCTTTATTTGATTGATTTCCCACCATTCCTCATTAAATTCTTTGCAATTATTTTGGGTAGTGGTAGATTCTTGAATTTTACGGTACCTATACTGTTTTATTTGGAAACTGGTAAAAAAAAAAAAACTGGTAAAAAAAATTCTTTGCAATTATTTTGGGTACTATGGGTAGTGGTAGATTCTGGAATTTTATGGTACCTATCCTGTTTTATTTGGAAACTGGTAAAAAGAGAAAGACAAAAAAAGAAAAATGAATTGTTCCAATTGAATCTAATGTAAATAGTACACTTTATGATTTTATAGAAAAGATAATGGCTCTTCTTTTAATGGATTTGATTCTCATTGTTTTATTTCCATTTCCTTCCCTATTGCATGCTTATCAAGTGTTCACTACAGATGATCCTGTCCTTTGCAGTCATTTTGATATGAACCCTCAAAGCTACCCGATATTGTAATGCTACATTCCCTCACTTGCTATAAAGTTTTTTGATCACCCTTCGACACATGTATATTCATAGAATGCATTTGTTATTTTTGTACATTTGTAATTATTTGCTGTGTTACTGATTGTTCAGGGTGTTTCTGCGAGTGTTGTCTTTACAAATAGTCGGCTTTAGTATGTGCGCAGGAGTAGTTTATTTTAGATTTCATTATGTTTAACAGTGTAGATAGATTTCTGTTTCTGTTTCACCTGTCGATTGTGATCCAGTATACCAGAGAGAAAAGCTAATTTCCTTAATTTTTGTCTGTTCCGTGCTTATTTTTCTCATACACTGTACTTATATGAGTTTTTAAAGTGATTACTTGCCTGTTTGTACAATGTACAGTATTGAATGTTGCAGAGTTTTAAAATCTGTCAAGCTGCAAGATCGGCTTGAAAATTTTGAACGAGGGGTAGGGATGTATTAGTATTTCATATACATGTACAAGCTTGCTGAAATATTTGATGATTATACAATTTATTGACAAGGATGAAAACAGACTTTGGTCCTTTTTTATATAAAAAGATTGCAGACACGAATCCAGAAAATATTTCGCTCAATCAAGTGTTACAAAAAAGGGTCCTCATAGTTACAACTATGCAAACAAGTATACAACTGTTGTGGATTGACGATGCACATCCAATTTTTCATTTTTTCCTATTACAAATTTTAGAAGGTACTTTTGTTAATGCGATGGCCTCGCCCATACTTACATTTTATCATGAGCTGTTGTTGCATTTTTCCTTTGGCTTGCATAAGGGCAATGATAGTAATAATGATAATTTCTATAATTTCTGCTGGTTCTTTTCTGCATATTGTGAGGGAGAACATGTACAGAAACCAACACAATATGAAATTCAAGTGACTTTCTATTGATCGTAATTTTTACAACTTTGATAACAAATTATGAAAGTTGATGCACATCGCTTTTCACAGACTTCAAATCTTTTCTTTGGGGGGCCCCCCCCCCCCCCCCTTCATTTTACTTTACTTCATGAGCTACATGTAGATGGGCACATTTTATAATGCTGCTTAGAAATTTTTGTTTCTTAAGTAAATAAGAGATTACAAATCATTTATGATGATACCTTGCAGAGATAATATGTTTTCAAAATATTTACATTGCATAATGTATCTCAAGAAAAATAATTGTTTTAATGATAAATAAATATATCATTAAGTACTTCCTTGTTATTTTGATGTTTGCTAGTGAAAACTTTCAATGTTTAATGATACAAAATCAATTTCCCTGCAGTTCTCTACTATACATGTACATACAATGGTACATGGTTTCCAATACCTGGTGGTATCATTAATTTAGCACTACTCTGAATTTGTTTAATTTCCCTGTACATTACATGATTCATTGATACATGAATTTAGGGTATTTGTTTACATTCATACTCCATGTAGTCAGTATTTTACAGATAAAATGATTTTTTATAAAAATGTGAAAAAATGTAAAATTTATAAAATTGATATTTAATCCTGTTGAAAAGGCTATAGGCCAATACATGTAACTCCTTTGTTTTTTTTTTTTTTTTTTTTTTTTTTTTTTCCTTTTCTCTTTTGTGCTTTGTTTGGCCAAAAAAAATTTGGCCAAAGATTTGGCAAGGACAGAAGACAATTGTTATTCTATACTAAAATAGCCATCATCAATGCAATGCACATGTAGGAAAGGTAACAGTAATTGAGGAGGGGGGCCCCTTTGGAAAAGAAAAGTAGAAGAGATGATTGTTAATATTTTGTCAAAGCCTTTCTTTTTCCCTCCTTCCTCCCCTGCATCACCTTCTTTTTTTTAAATTAATAATCACCTGGGGCACTGCAGTTCTTGCTAGAAACAGTGGAAGACCGTCAGATCCGGCCTCACACGTTGGTAGTATGTCCCACTCCTACAAGAAGTCCAAACGTTTGTGACTTTTCTGTGGGGTCAAATTGCCTGTTCGGTTTAGGTCGAAGACAGGGACTGAAAAAGTGTGAGGTTGAGTGATTACATTTATCATTCAACTTTTGTACCTTAAAAACTTATCACAAAGATCCAAAAGTTGCCAGAAGATTTTTATTTATCAAGTGAAATGATTCTGCAGTGTACTGTAATAATAAGGAGACAGTGAGGTTCTTGAATGATCTGTAGATTTTTTGTAGAGATCTCTTTTTAAAACATTGCTTTCTAGTCTTTCTTTGACTTTATTAAACCTTTAGAAACTTTTGAATGCTACACTGAAATTCCAAGAAGTTATTGAGCACCGAAGCAATGACGTCACAAAAAACTTTTTTGGAATTTCAGAATTTTCTATACATGTCTCGATGGAGCGTGATGAAAAACATCCACAGCCCAAATTTTATGGGAATTGGCTCATGGGGACCCGATATGAGGCCACATGAATACCTACCAAGCCCCATTGAAATCAGCGTAAATTGGCCTGGTTCTAAACAGTTATGAACCAGGCCAATTTACACCGATTTCAGTGGGGATAATTAGGCATT
>CM057152.1:19784651-19864323 GCA_029962745.1 Echinometra lucunter
CGCTCGTATAGCATGGGACAAAATTTGTAATCTGAGTGGTCAATTCATAGTTTTATTTTGCTGTTGAAAACAAATAGTACGTCAACTATACATGTAATATTTTAGTACACGATAATGCACTGCATTATTGTAGATCATTCTCATCTTAGAGCAATACATAAAGGTTTGAACATAATGTTAGCTCCTTTTATGTACTTTCACTCGAGATTAGGCAATGGACTGGCAGAGAAACCTGGCATCAACAGATTTCCTTGGGTAGACAGGAAGGCCTTGTTGTTTTGTTTTCCAGATAATAACCACTAGAGTGTAAAGTTCACTTGTTACTACCCTGCCACATGTTGCATGTTTTAATTGTCATGTCCGTTTGTGTAAAACATAAAACAAAACAAAATAAAACAAAAAACTAGGAGTGATTAGAAGGCAATAGTTGCTGTTCAGGAAAGGAGATGCTTTCATAACTTAGAAAACATATTCAATAACTTCCTCCCAAGTATTCATTGCCTATAGAAACTCTATTACGGGAAAACATAACGGACATGACACTTCTATGTTTAAGTACAAATTCAAAGAAAATCACAAATATGGCAAATAATGTATCACTGAAAGCTGGAAAGCTAACAGGTAGCAATCGTATCAGTTTTATGTCAACTACGTATCAGGGTGCCATTGCATAAAACTTGCTATTATAGTAACTTTGCCATCAATGGTAACTTTCATGGAATACTGGATTTTGATTGGCTGTTGAGCACCGGTACCATGGTAGTTACCATTGATGGCAAAGTTACTATAATAGCAAGTTTTTATGCAACGGCATCCTGGTAGTAAAAAATAATACAGATCAAAAAAATAAACATTACCTCCCAGCATCTGTGATATACGAGCGATTTGCCAGAAAATAGCTATGTTTTAATGATGTCACTCTGTTCCAGCAGACGACGTCCCATATAGAATGAACATATTGCAGTGCAATTTTTTCTCAAATTGTAAAGAATTTAGTGTATTCAAGCCTGCCCATATTTCACACCATTCTAAAAGGGAAATGAAACTGATGCTGGTAACTGAAATCTCATTGTTTGTAAATATACAGGATAAGGGTTAATGAACAATCAAAGAAACCACACTTTCAAATTGAAAGCCCACCGAATGACTGCATGGACGATATTCGCTCCCTCTTGAAACGCCGAACATACCACAGTGTATGCAGCTGAAAATGCAGTGGCATCTATTTTTTTTTACAAGCGATTGATTCCTTTATTATTTCAACGCCTCATTTTCCATCCAAACAATACCGTGCACAGGGTTTAAAGAAAAGCAATAGATTAAGCATTTGGACTGATGCTAGTGAAGAGAGAGAAATAACTAAAGAGAAGAGGACAAAACAGGCGTTGAAAATGTGTGAGATGTTATGGGGCATCGTCTGCTTGTGACATTAACATCCCGCCAGTGACGTCACATATCTCAGCGGCGTTTGGAGAGCTCTTCAGGTGCTATGTCGGGGCTGTATTTTAGCGCTTTGTAATTGATAATAATCATTACTTCGAATGTTTCTAAGAGTTGAATTTTGACAAACTTGTCCAATCTAAGGTTCACCTATGCAATAATGAAAATTAAGTCGGTTTTTAAAATCAATGATTACCTACTTAAGAGAAATGAGACAATGTTGAGGATCTATTATTTGAATATTGAAGAATAACAGTAGCCCCATTTACACTCACTTTCTAGAGCTAGGGCTAGAGTGCTCTAAGGTAAGTGTAAACAGATGAACTGCTCCAGGAAGAGCTCCTCTGGACCACTTTAAAGTGGTCCAGGAGACCACCTCACGGTGTGGTCTTCTGCAGCGGTTCCTCGCTAGAGCGCTCTACAATGCTCCAGCGTGCCATGTAAACAGAAAGTGGTCTACAATCCGAAATGTGTGTAGCCATTCCACGCAAAATATCGATTGCGTGTACGTGTATGCCCGTCAGGGACGGTTTGAATTCCGTGCGAATTACTTGACCCGCTGACAGTTGAACTGTAATGGCAAAAGTGAACATTCTGCAATCGTATTGAAATTGCCCCAATACATCAAGTATTTCTCGAACTACGATTCATTGCATGGTTTTTGCAAACTGGACTATCACAGCATGTGATGACTGCTCATTAGCAGATTTCTCTGTTCATGCACTGTGCAGGATGATGATGATGATGATGATGATGATGATGATGATGATGATGATGATATGACGATGATGATGGTGATGAGGAGGAAAATGAAAATGATAAAGGTTGATTGTAATTTTTCGTATGGTGATACTTGAGTTTACAGCAACAATTTACATATTTTGATAAACTTGTGCACTAAAGAGGAATGAAATCAACCCTTTCAGTTATTTGTTTGATTGAATTTTATTTCTGCATTCAGTAACATGATACAAAATAATATAATGTTACAGAAAACTATATAAACACACTTCTCAGACATTAACAATTTATTTCTGAATACAAAGAAAGTTCTAGGCTTTGGAAGATCGTCTTTCTTTGTTTATAGTGAAAACTTAACTTTTGATCAAGAAAGAAACTTTTTTTTTCATTTCTTCCACTACCATGACCCAATCAATATCCATTTAAATTTTAAGTATTCATATTGATTGTTTTTTCTTTCTTTCTTTTTCATTTTCAGCTCTTTTAAAGAACTATTTTTCTAAAAACTATTTTTTTTTAGCGATCTATTTCAAGCTGATTTGTATTTTGTATGTAATTTTCAAATTTATTTTTCTTTTAATACAGGATCTTGGAATAATTCCTAACAAAACAGTTTCACATCCCTTGATTATTAAGTGCAATGTATGCAACTTGATGGGATGTAATACAAGATTATTAAATTTCCAGACATGCTTGTGCTTAGATAGTAAAGCTTGTAGATAAGAAGATTCAGTTTCCAACAAGGAAATACAGTATACTTGGCCATTAATGTGATTAGGTGAGTACTTTTCATAGCCATTGTTCTATACACCCCCACACTGAATATGTTTATTTATGAGAAGGATCTTTATTGTTGTAGATAGAGTTGCAACTTGCATATTTACAGAGACAGAAATCCACAAGTAATCACATACTTCTTGAGGTTTATGAACATTACGTGTTTCATTGGTCAATTCAGGGCTTTGTCCAATTGGTACTTTGAGTGAATAAAATGTGTATTTATTTGCTTTTGTAACTACTATTTATTTAGAACAAATTGGTTTAGATAACCTTGTTTTATTTTCCTTGCTGTTGGAAATGAAGGGCATTTATTTATTTGTTTATTTATTTATGTATTTATTCATATCTTGAGAGGGGAGTACATAGCTGAAGAAATTCACTTGGCAATGGCACTATTTTCTCAGAAAGGGGATATTGAAAGGGGAAGGCATTCATTATGAATTAAGGATACATCAACAAAGCATCAACAAATGGATTGAATAGTGCAATAGTACAACAGTACTTTTAGTTGATGTTAATACGTCCATGCGTAGGCATACAGTGTACACAAATACATACAATGTATAGATGTACTTCTTATGCTTTTCTATGTAATTACATTACATTATTACAACCAGGCTTGTACTCGGTATTTACCAGCAGGCTTGATCAACTGGGGCTCATTATTAAATGAATTAATTCTTACCAGGGGGAATCCTTGCAGCATAGAGCAAATGGGCCAGGGGGTTTAGCTGACAAACTGTCCTGAACATGCTAATTGATTACAGGCACATTTGCTGATGGTTAGGGTGAATAATTCATGATTGGTGTGCTGTACACGCATTGTCAGTATGAGCTTGGCACTCTGTGTTTTTGAGTGTGACCTATTGATATGGGTTTGGTTGATATGTCACTGTTAAGGCAGTTGCCATTACTCTTGACAATTAATTCCCTAATATGGAAGGTAATGGGAGATTTCATTTAAAGATAAAGGCAAGTTCTGGTCATGAGACTGAATTGTGAAAGAAATTGTCTCAAAGTAATTGAGAAAGGTTAATTATAAAGCACTTAAGATTGTTGTATGCTGTAAGGTTTTGGAATCACCAAAATGATAAATTCTAACTAAATTCTGCTAAGAGTCATATGCGCTGCACCCAGAAATGCGTGTATGGGACTACACACAATTGTTCGGCGCGAAATTTCGACTGTTCCATGTCATACTTTGAATGTCAGGGCATTTGAAGAATAATTCTTTTCAGGGAACATTTCTGGTAATCTTCCTAGCTAACATGAAAAAATGAGAAAGCTCACAAATTATTTTTTACCTTTCCCGGAACTATACTTTCCCTTTGAGTTTTCTTGCCTGAATGACATACTTGAGCCTTAATATGCTTGTACATTTGTATAGTTTGTTATATATACAACTGTAGCTTTTCCACTGCACTCTCCTGCTCTCCATCGCAATCTCTCTGATGATATTACGTGGGGGAAAGTTTTTGTTGTCCTTCCATTTCAGTTCAGCCTGGGATGCTCAAATAATCTTAAGATTTGATGAAAGAAGATTCTTATTAGCACTGCAACAACAGCAAGTTCAAAACAATGACAGCAGCAAACAAAACAATGACAGCAGCAAACAAAACAAAACAAAAGAAACAAATGAAAAGCTGTATATAAATACACAGGTTGCCAGAATAAACTTTGCCAGAATTTCACTTTTTATAGTTAAGTGCCAGCCTGTTAATCATTATCATATATTTTTAGCTCCTCAAACAGCAAACCAGAATCAGCAAATACTATTTTTACTCCCCACATGCCGGGCTCTAGCACTGGAAAGTAAATCTGCATGTGTATCATACATTGATGATGTGCCAGGAATTCGACAGAAAAAGACTGGAGCAAACATGGAGAGATTATTGTTGTCATTTTGTCACTGGATGAAAATAATCTTTAGTTGTACTCATTTCATGGTGCACATGGTACTTTACTTTCTGTTAAAGGAGAAACCCTTCTGTACATTATTTCATGGACAAAAATACTTGAAGGTGCAGTACAAGGTATGAAATTGGCTCACCTGCACACACCCATGTAGCCTGGGGGTGATGGGGTGGATGCCCCCCCCCCCCACACACACACACACAAATAGAAGAGAAAACAGGGTGCGTTCAAGCGATTTTTTTGAAGCTAGAATCACAAACATGAATCACAAATCAAAACGCTGTTACAAAACACGGCTACGGCTACGAGAGAGCGTTCAAGCGATTTTTCATCAATGCTGATTCTTGCTCATTTCAAGCCCATCGACTGCGTTGTACTGCACAGTTTGACCCAGGAAGTATAGGTCAACCTTAGCCACATCATTTATTCGTCTCTATATCTTTCTTATGCTATTTTTTGTTTTTCATTTTATCTTCTTCTCTTTCCATCTTTTCATATGTTTTTCTTTGTTTTTTTTTTCTACCTTCTTTTCTATGTTTCCTTATGTCATTTATTTTAACCTTTTTTCTATCTTTCCTTTTTATTCTTTCTCTTCCTATCTTTTCTTATGTTATTCTTTGGTTTTTCCAACCTTCTTTTATATGTTTCCTTATTTTTTTCTTTGTTTTTTTCTTCTATCGTCTTCTTTCCGTATTTTCTTATGTTATTCTTCTTTTTCTATCTTCTTTTCTATCTTTTCTTGTGTTTTTCTTTGTTTTTCCTTCTATCTACTTCTCTTTCCACCTTATGTGATTCTTTGTTTTCTTCTGTCTTCTTTTTTTCTGTCTTTTATGTTATTCTTTGTTATTCCTTCTATCTTCTTATCTTTCAGTCTATCTTTTGTTCTTTGTTTTCGTCTATCTTCTTTTCTATCTTTCCTTATGTTATTCTTTGTTTTCTTCTTCAATCTTCTCTTTCCGTCTTTTCTTATGTTATTCTTTGTTTTTCCTTCTATCTTCTCTTTCCATCTTTCCTTATGTTATTCTTTGTTTCTTCTTTTATCTTCTTTTTTCTGTCTTTCCTTATGTTATTCTTTGTTATTCCTTCTATCTTCTTATCTTTCAGTTTATCTTTTGTTATTCTTTGTTTTCGTCTATCTTCTTTTCTATCTTTCCTTATGTTATTCTTTGTTTTCTTCTTCAATCTTCTCTTTCCGTATTTTCTTATGTTATTCTTTGTTTTTCCTTCTATCTTCTCTTTCCATCTTTCCTTATGTGATTCTTTGTTTCTTCTTTTATCTTCTTTTTTCTGTCTTTCCTTATGTTATTCTTTGTTATTCCTTCTATCTTATCTTTCAGTCTATCTTTTGTTATTCTTTGTTTTCGTCTATCTTCTTTTCTATCTTTCCTTATGTTATTCTTTGTTTTCGTCTATCTTCTCTTTCCGTCTTTTCTTATGTTCTTTGTTATTCCTTCTATCTTCTTATCTTTCAATCTATCTTTTGTTATTTTTTGTTTTCGTCTATCTTCTTTGCTATCTTTCCTTATGTTCTTTGTTATTCCTTCTATCTCCTTATCTTTCAGTCTCTTCTTATATTATTCTTTGTTTTTCCTTCTATCATCTTTTCTAGCTTTCTGTATGTTGTTTGTTTTATCTTTCTTCAAACCTTGGTGTGAAAGCAACAGTAGAATCATGATTGAGATCTCCGTTGCGTTCAATCGATTTTTAGTGACCGTGGTTCTGCAGAATCATGATTCAAAACGTACCTTTTTCAGCGTTTCATGTTTACGTTTTGAAAGACGTTTATTTTTACGACCTGCGAAAAATCAATTGAACGCAACCGTGGTTTAAACTAAACATCTTTGAAAACCGTGATTCTAGGGTGAAAACTGGTCGCTTGAACGCGGCCAAAGGAAGATGAGGAGCAACCAAGGATCGATGAAACTTTGAAGCTTCTTCCCCCCTCCCTGCACCCTCCCCCTAGGGAGTGTGCAAAGTGCACTCAGTATGTAGTTTGCACGCTTTGCGTACTCACTACCACCCCTCTATAAGGAAATCCTGGTTATGCCGTTGCCTGCAGACATCAGAAAATAGAATTGCCAGGCTCATTTTTTTCCCCTCGCAACAATTGCTCTGGCCTTGAAGGCTCATCTACAGTTTTGTTAGCAAAGAGAAAATTGACGTGAAACTGATTAACTATAGCCTCAAATTATTCATCTTGCATAAAACATGCATGTGAGATATCTTAGTTGTGATTGTGTACCTCACTACTGACTAGCTAAAAGCAAAGAAATCTGACAAGTGCCTTCCAGTAGCAAAACTTTACTTAACCTCGACTTCATCACAGGTATAGGATTATTGTGAGTAGGAGGTGCAGTCAGTGTTTGGGTTAGTAGATGTATATTTAGGGTTAAGGTTTGATATACATGTAGTGTTTGGTCTAGAATTTTTGTAAAGATATTTGTTAGGGTATACATGATGGCAGAGCAGTTGTTGCCCGAGCATGAGTGTTAGACTAACTTTGAAAGTACCAAGTTGGGGCAGAGTTGAAATATGTAGTTGTAAAGTGCCTTCCTTGTTCCTGATATTCTTATGAAAGATGGACTTTGGATATGAAGTCATAGAAAGACTTTTATTATGCCTCTGCCCATCGTAGGTGGGTGCTGGAGGCATTATGTTTTCGGGTTGTCCGTCCATCCGTCTGTCCGTCTGTCCCATTTTCGTTCTCGTGATAACTCAAGAACCGTGTGACGGATCAACTTCAAACTTGGCTCATGTATGCATATGGGAGGGACAATGATCTGATTAGATATTGGGGTCTCAAGGTCAAAGGTCAAAGGTCAGAGGTCATTATAGAAATAGTCCGTTCTCGCAATAACTACACAACCATTTGACGGATCAACTTCAAACTTGGCTCATGTGTGCATATGGGAGGGACAATGATCTGATTAGATTTTGGGGTCTCAAGGTCAAAGGTCAAGGGTCAGAGGTCATTATGTACATAGAAATGGTCCGTTCTCACGATAACTACACAACCATTTGACTGATCAACTTCATTACAGCTATTATTTGCATGTTAACCTGTGAATGATACTCTGGGATCAGTGTTGTATTACTCATCGTGATGTCAGAATACAAGGCTAGGACACATATTGCTGCTATGACAGCTCATGGATTAGAGTTTAACAGGTTTTTACATGATGTGCCTGTAGTTTCATCGCATCGCACATTCAGTGTACTGTCTACACATAGCTCTCTATCAGTCAAATATATATGTACTATAAACAAGCACTTGGTATGTAAGGAAAACTGTATTGACCAACCAGTTAATGTCATTCTAATTCTAATCCATTGAAGAAAGTTATTGCAGCAATTTGAAAGCCATTTTGATCTTTTTCATTCTTGTATGAATACTTAGAAATCTTCTAGAAAAAATTGCAGTATTGTGTTTAGAAATTAGTTCTATTTTTGCACTTAAACTGCACAAATAGCTTTTCTCATTTTCCCGCTCATTTTTGTGAACTCAAGTACATACACAAGCACATAGCATGAATTTCTAGACAACTACAAAATAAAGCATTGATTTTGTACTGGTAAGTTATTTACACGTACTGTAGTATTTAATAGCAACATGAAGGGGTAGAGAACTTCAGTATAGGTATTAAAATGTGGAGGGTCATTTGAGTAGTGAAAGTCTGGAAATCATACGAGTGATAACATAATCGAAAGCTAACCCTGAGCCAGCTAGGGCAGGAAAGACATTGATTACATAAGAGTGTCCCTGCAGCAGGAAAGAGCTCTTCCTGCCGAGTGTCCCTCGAATTCGGTGTATGTTGTTATGGTTGCAGCTCAGAGAGAATGTGCACATTTTCGACAGATACGTGCACATGTACATGTAGCATTAGACGTAATGACCTACAAGCCTCCCCAAAGAATGCAAGGCTCGACAAGAACAGGAGATGAGAACATATTGACCCTTCCCCCAGCATTGCTGTGGATACCCCAAATATACATTTCCATGAGTTTTACTTGAACACTTCCCCAATACTCTGCTCTTGACTCTGTTAAAGGCATTGGCTAACTTTGTGAGTAGCTGATTTAAAGAATTCTCAAACTAAGATGAAACATGTGTAGGAGTACTTGTATTTGTACTCAAAAACCCTGAAACCAACCATAATTTGGAATGAAAAAGTGTAAGTTAGACGCAAATGGCAATTTTATTATCCTTCGTCTCACAAGACAATCACTAAGAGGACCACTTTGCTTGAATTTGAAAATGCTGTTATGTGCCTCCCTCCGCGTGATACGCCAATACACACAGTACGGTAAGGTGAGTCATACGCGCATGCGCACTCCTTATGTCTATTCTGTGCAACCGATCCTCGTATAGTTTTCAAACATTGGTTCACATTTTTTATATTTAAAAATACTTCCTGTGGATATTATACTTTGAAACTTTCAGACTGGTATTTTTACTATAACCCTTATGTTTATCCCATTTTCAAGTAACAAAACAAGATTTTTAACAATCATAACAATGTTAACCAATGTCTTTAAAGCAACGTCTTCGTAGAGCTGTGAATTTATACTGTGCATTGTAAAATTCGCGAGCTTCCATAAATGTCTGGTTGTGCATTCTTCAGTCCTTTGAATGTACATGTACATGTAGATCTTTGCTTTGAGCTAGACTGTAATGCCTGTCATATTAGATATGCTGCAAATGTGGAGGTGCCGTGGTCGAGTGGTCTAAGGCGCTTGACTGGAGACGTGAAAGTCGGGGGTTCGATTCCCGGCACAGCACTTATGCCCTTGAGCAAGGCATTTCTTCTACATTACTCTTTTTTCGTACATCAAATAAATGAAAATGCTACAGGCATTATTGACACCAACGTGTGCACGTGTTTAAAAAAAAAAAAAAAAAAAAAAAAAAAAAAGATATGCTGCAAATCTGTGAAACACCTTTTGGTATGTTACTTCAAGTTCATTCCCAGAAGGAATGTTTTTCTATTTTTTTTTTCTTGGCGAACAATTCAGATGGCTGTTCGTTCACAGTGTGGACCTTGAAAACTTTTTAATCAATGAAAAGTTGTAGAATGAGTTTCACATAAGCTACTGAAAACCTTCTATTTCATTGGCTTTGAATGCTTATTTTGTCGTAAAGCTGTAACAGTTGGAATGAAAAAGGACCAAGGGCCTGTTGGCAAGTTACCCGGTCTGCCTTCATATTCTCTTTAACAGTTTCTGAAGGCTATACAGTATTCAAATAATAGTAATAATATTCTGGATTTATATAGTGCCTAACCTCTAACCTCTGTGAAGCGCTTTGCCGGAATATAATTTACCTTGGTCATCAGATATTGAGTAATTGTATTGAGTAAACGCCTTCAGAGACACTGGAGTTCTTGGAGGAGGTGAAAGATCATTTGTAAGCTTTATCAGTCTTATGATGTCACTTTGGAAGAATGCCTTAGTAGAAATGTTCTGTGAAAAGCATTGTTCTTCAGATGTCCTCATATTAAGAATATGACATGATTAAAGGGAAAGTCCACCCCAGAAGTTTCACTGTTTCAATAAAAGGAGTTAAATTTAAACAGCATTTTAAAAAAGAAATAGCAAAATTGGTCGAAGAATAAGAAAATTACACTCATTTACATTTTCTAGTAAGTATGTTATGTAAAAAGCAATTCTATTGAACATACATTAACTATAGGGGTTAGAAAATCTGTAACTTCCAAGAAAATTGAGAAAATGTGAAATTTCATGTACAAAGTGAATGGAGAGTTGCTCGCATATGATGCCATCAGTGTTGCCAATTTGCAGAGCCGAGAGTAATTTACTAGAAAATGTAAATGAGTGTAATTTTCTTATTCTTTGACCGATTTTGCTCATTTCTTTTTTAAAATGATGTTCAAATTTAACTCCTTTTATTGAAACAGTGAAACTTCTTGTGTGGACTTTGCTTTTAAGCTTGAGTGTTGGGCGTGAACATACGTGTACAGATCCATATACCCATTTCTATATGCACTGCATGTGCTTGTCAACAAGACTGAGTTGATTTTTTTTTTCATCATCATTGTGATGATGTTTAAATTTCAGGGTATGCACCAACTTCATTTACTTCTAAATCAACCTTTCGCAGTTGCTTTGAATTTTTTTTTTTTTCCTGCAGTGTAATGGTGAATTTCACCTGGTCTAATCCCACTCCACTTTGTCTAATGCCCGTTTGGTCTCATACCGCATGGATGACATGGTCTGAGCCCATCTCGTCTACAACCAGTTCGTCTAATAACCATTTGGTGTAATTGCCACTTAGCCCATTTACCATTTTGTCTAATTTCCAGTTAGGCCATGCCCATTTCGTCTAATACCCACTTGGCCTAACACCGCTTGGTCTATCTGATTAGACAAACTGGTAATAGACCAAATGGTCATTAGACAAAATGAGGAAAACTAAGTAGACCAAATGGCAATTAGACCATTTGATCATTAGACAAAATGACAATTAGCCCACATGGGTATTAGACCAAGTGTTGATTGAACCAAAGGGCAATTAGACCAAAATGATAGTAGACCAAACTGGTTTAGCCATAGTGGTGTTAGATGATCTGGGAATAAGACCAACTGGTATTAGACCAAGTGGCTATAAACCATGTAATTGCATAACCAGAACTCGATTATAACTTCAAGTCTTTCTTCTTTCTTTTGAATTTGCAGTTTCCAGAGCATGATTTTTATGGAGTATACGACAAGCTCCTGCTTTTCAAGCACAACCCAGGTACAAGCTACTCCCTCACGCCTGTAACATCAGTCAGCGATGTGACAGAAGGCGCCCTCATTGAGGCTGTGTTATCTGGTGAGAAAACACTGTCTGATATTCGCTGATTTCAGTAGATGGGTGACATGCATGAATTTTCAAATTTTCACTCTGATCTTGTTAAAGTGCCACCAATGGAAGCACTGATTTGTTTTCTTGTGTGATCCTGTGAAGATGTTGTTAGGCTTTAATAATTAGTTTAATATCTCATTGGGGTTTCACTAACACTAGCATAGTAGTTTGATAATCTACAACTTTATTAATAGACCACAGGCATCAGGTATTCATGCTTTGTATTTTGCATTTTGAGAAATCTTCAGGTACTGTAGTTTGATCCTTTCTTCTTTGTTATCAAGTTGTTGTTTTTTTAAAGCAACTCCATTGTCAGTCATTGTGCACATATCGGAATGGGTAAGAATTTAGGACTGTTAAAAAAAGATCCAAAACATAATAATTAACAAAGTCATCTAGGTGACTGAAGAAGAGATTAGGGAGTTGACTTTTCGTATTTAGCTATTTCATGAAATACAAATGTACACAATAGGCCCTAGACAATCTGATTCCTCTCTGTAAATCTTTTGTACAATTCCCCACATGATAATTCTAGGTACTGTATATAGTAAAAAGTACACTTTACATTGCCTTCTTTTAGTATTAATACATGATGAGTACAGATGTATTATGTACATGTAGGCCGGGTCAAAGCATTTTTCATTAAATTCTGATTCATTCATACCACTCCATACTTAATAAGAAACATGTTTCATTTCATATAGTGGGAAATTAGGAAAATTGATATGATATCCATAGTGGGAACAATGCACAGTGCCTGTGGAGCAATAATACCAATGGGCATTACATATGTATGAATGCTGGAACATGATATAAATAATAGAACTTGATCATATACAGTCAACTCTGCCTAAGTCGAAGTCGCATAAGTTGAATAATCGCCTAAGTCGAAGGTCTGTACTGGGTCCCATTCCTTTACTTTCTATTGTTTTTGACCCCTCATAAGTCGAATTTTCTCTAAGTCGAAACATTTTCTTCAGTCCCAAGAAATTCGACTTAGGCAGAGTTGACTGTATTTCATTAATCTGTTCTATAATAGATGCATATTGAATTTATACATGGCCCATGTTTTTAAATTAAATATTAGTCCTTTGCATATCAATTATATTTAACTTGTAATATTAGGGAATTTCCATTCCTCATCTGCATATGGTATACCATGGATACTCCTTTACTTGCATTTAGAATTTTGTTTCGTATTTATTATTGACATGTTTATTGAATGTAGCATCAGGTTTGCAGGAGATATTTTATTTATTATTTGAATTATACCCATGAACAGTATTTTTGATAGTGGTATGAAGTCAAGCAATGATTGCATGTAAAATAGTAGTCAGGTCAGTGTCCTTTTTATTCATTCCTCGATCAAGATAATGGTTCTTTTCGTTCAGCATTATTTTTCAAATGATTATATTTTCCCTGTGCATTATATTTGCTGCGTTGACACCAAGATTAATTTGTTTTCATAATTCAGTCTGCAATGGAGAAACTCTTTGTTTCGTGAAGGTCCTTCTCTATTGGCATGTCACAATCACATTGTGTTTAACACTGAATCCAACATCAATGGAGGAGTGAATGAAAATCCTACCCTCGCCTCTGAACCTGCAGCAGTACAGAATTTTCTTTGGGGCAGAATCAATCAGCCTTCTCTTCTCAGATTGGCGAAAAAAAAAATGAATTGTTTTTTTCCCCTTCCTAAAATTATATAATGAATCGATGGGAATGAATGTTGCAAAATAAAACAGAAATGTGAAAGAATGATTGTTTTACTCTATTGCAAATTCAGAGACTTCAGTGATTAATTTCAAATTTTATTTATATTATTGTTTTTCTAATTAAAAAACAAATTCTTACATCAAATGAAAGATATTATCTGTTTTGTGTTCATTTGAAGGGAGGGAGGGGCAAGGAGAGGCTATTTTCTTCTATGGCACAGTTCCTCTATATGTTTTAGAGGCATGTACCTACACGTACATATTCCACAAAGTATGTCAAGATCGACATGCAATTTGAATTTAAATAAAATAAAACTAAGGAGTTTTAGATTGCATGAAATTTCATTTAAGTTTAATCTTTTATCAGAACTTAAAATCATATGGAGAAAGAACATTTTTGAGTTGACATGACAATAGAGTAGTTTCATGAAAGGAAGATAAGTAGTATTTCATTATTTGTGGCATGATATTTGCATTCTGTGATGTACATATATATATGTAATTTTGATTGCTTGTTGTAAATTCCTTCAAATTTCCTTTTTGTGTGTATGTTGCATTAATGGTGTCCATGGACCTGTATTGATTTCAGAATGGACCATTTTCCTGCTGTATGATAACTTGTTTTGATAACATTCTACTACAAGATACATTTTTTAAAATTGCAACTAAAATAAAAACAATCGCAAATTCATACAACATGATGAACAGTGAACAATTTAATTTAAAGACTTTTTAGCCTGCCAGTAACTCAAAAGAGCAAAATTGACGGGCCATTAGTTTTTATACAAAACGAAAATGTAATAACATTATCTTGTCAGTGTCCTTGTGTTTCAAAAAATTGAATAATAAGGGTCTAAAAATTTTTCAACCCAAGTCATTTTGTGAGATTGTGTAAAATAAGATCATTTTTATTCAAATCACATGAATCGTGATTGTAAGAAACATACAGTACTTTTTTCAGGAATAGTTTCAATAAAAACTGATGCTCTGTCATAAATGAAAAAAATATATATACCCCCTTTTAAACATGAAATTCCAATTTCAAAATGTCGAAAGTAATCCTTGTGTCAATTTTTCAAGAGTAATGCAGTTTGTACTTCATAGAATGATCATTTTGTTGATTTTTCACAATTAATATGGTATACTGAGGAACCATCAACAATTTGGGAAATAATGATTTTGAAAATGGTCAAAACATAAGCAAAAATTAAGTTCATGTTCTAACAATGTTTCAGGAAAGTGGTCACTATTAAACGGCTTGGCATGTTGTGATATATCTCTATTGCATGTTGATGTGATGCATGCAGTATCCTGCACCCATGCAGTCATGTACATATACAGTTTGAACAGCTCCTCTCCCCGTATGCAACTACACTGTAGTTTGTTGAACTTATTCAAACTTGGTCTGTATTTTGAAAATTGTTGTGACCCTGTGCCTCCTTTTCCTCCTTCCATTCTTCCTCTCCTGCTCCTGCTCCTGCTCCTCCTCCTCCTCCATGTTTGTTGATGTCTGCCCTTCCTTCCTTCCTTCCTTCATTCATTGTCGTGACTGCAGATCAGTGGGATGGTAGCCGAATGAATGACCTCGTCAGCCAAAATCCCTCTTCTGGCAAGTACAAATAGTTGAAAAATATCACTTTTATTCTAGATTATTCTTTTCTGTTCTTTTATTAAAGTCATAATTAATTTCTATGCAAGGCTTTTAGTTCACTGTCTGTTATAAAGAATAAACTTATAAACTTATATTTATATGATGCAGGACTTATTCAAAACTGTGATGCAACTATAGTAATGCGAACATTTTGTTTTGCTGCAGTTTATTTTATGTGTATGGTAGTTTTCAGGAGATAAGGTTGAGTATGCAAAATCTTTTTTGTTTTTTGAATTTTTTTGATATCTTTATATCTGGATGCATTCGTGTATTAGAAGGAATATATACATTTAAAAAATTACTTCCTGTTAATATGATTTGTTTTATTTGATTGATTTCCCACCATTCCTCATTAAATTCTTTGCAATTATTTTGGGTAGTGGTAGATTCTTGAATTTTACAGTACCTATCCTGTTTTGTTTGGAAACTGGTAAAAAAATTTTTTTAAAAACTGGTAAAAAAAAATTCTTTGCAATTATTTTGGGTACTATGGGTAGTGGTAGATTCTGGAATTTTATGGTACCTATCCTGTTTTATTTGGAAACTGGTAAAAAGAGAAAGACAAAAAAAGAAAAATGAATTGTTCCAATTGAATCCAATGTAAATAGTACACTTTATAATTTTATAGAAAAGATAATGGCTCTTCTTTTAATGGATTTGATTCTCATTGTTTTATTTCCATTTCCTTCCCTATTGCATGCTTATCAAGTGTTCACTACAGATAATCCTGTCCTTTGCAGTCATTTTGATATGAACCCTCAAAGCTACCCGATATTGTAATGCTACATTCCCTCACTTGCTATAAAGTTTTTTCGATCACCCTTCGACACATGTATATTCATAGAATGCATTTGTTATTTTTGTACATTTGTAATTATTTGCTGTGTTACTGATTGTTCAGGGTGTTTCTGCGAGTGTTGTCTTTACAAATAGTCGGCTTTAGTATGTGCGCAGGAGTAGTTTATTTTAGATTTCATTATGTTTAACAGAGTAGATAGATTTCTGTTTCTGTTTCACCTGCCGATTGTGATCCAGTATACCAGAGAGAAAAGCTAATTTCCTTAATTTTTGTCTGTTCCGTGCGTATTTTTCTCATACTTATATGAGTTTTTAAAGTGATTACTTGCCTGTTTGTACAATGTGCAGTATTGAATGTTGCAGAGTTTTAAAATCTGTCAAGCTGCAAGATCGGCTTGAAAATTTTGAACGAGGGGTAGGGATGTATTAGTATTTCATATACATGTACAAGCTTGCTGAAATATTTGATGATTATACAATTTATTGACAAGGATGAAAACAGACTTTGGTCCTTTTTTATATAAAAAGATTGCAGACACGAATCCAGAAAATATTTCGCTCAATCAAGTGTTACAAAAAAGGGTCCTCATAGTTACAATAATGCAAACAAGTATACAACTGTCGTGGATTGACGATGCACATCCAATTTTTCATTTTTTCCTATTACAAATTTTAGAAGGTACTGTTGTTAATGCGATGGCCTCGCCCATACTTACATTTTATCATGAGCTGTTGTTGCATTTTTCCATTGGCTTGCATAAGGGCAGTGATAGTAATAATGATAATTTCTATAATTTCTGCTGGTTCTTTTCTGCATATTGTGAGGGAGAACATGTACAGAAACTATCACAATATAAAATTCAAGTGACTTTCTATTGATCGTAATTTTTACAACTTTGATAACAAATTATGAAAGTTGAAGCACATCGCTTTTCACAGACTTCAAATCTTTTCTTTGGGTGTTCCCCCCCCCCCCCCCCCCCTTCATTTTCCTTTACTTCATGAACAGCTATATGTAGATGGGCACATTTTATAATGCTGCTTAGAAAATTTTGTTTCTTAAGTAAATAAGAGATTACAAATCATTTATGATGATACCTTGCAGAGATAATATGTTTTCAAAATATTTACATTGCATAATGTATCTCAAGAAAAATAATTGTTTTAATGATAAATAAAGATATCATTAAGTACTTCCTTGTTATTTTGATGTTTGCTAGTGAAAACTTTCAATGTTTAATGATACAAAATCAATTTCCCTGCAGTTCTCTACTATACATGTACATACAATGGTACATGGTTTCCAATACCTGGTGGTATCATTAATTTAGCACTACTCTGAATTTGTTTAATTTCCCTTGTACATTACATGATTCATGATACATGAATTTAGGTATTTGTTTACTTCATACTCCATGTAGTCAGTATTTTACAGATAAAATGATTTTTTAATGCGAAAAATGTAAAATTTATCCTGTGAAAAAGCTATAGGCATACATGTAACTCCTTTTTTCTTTTCTTATTTGGCCAAAAATTTGGCCAAATTTGCAAGTACAGACAATTGTATTCTACTAAATAGCCAATCATGCATGCACATGTAGGAAAGGTACAGTACTTGAGAGGGCCCCTTTGGAAAAGAAAAGTAGAAGATGATTGTTAATTTGTCAGCCTTTCTTTTCCTCCCCCTTCACCTTCTTTTTTTATTAATCACCTTTGGGCACTGCAGCTTCTGCTACAGTTGAAGACCGTCAGATCCGGCCTCACACGTTGTATGTCCACTCCTACAAGAGTCCAACGTTTTGTGACTTCTGTGGTCAAATGCTGTTCGGTTTAGTCAGACAGGGACTGAAGTGTGATGGTGAGTTGATTACATTTATCATTCAACTTTTGTACCTTAAAAACTTATCACAAAGATCCAAAAGTTGCCAGAAGATTTTTATTTATCAAGTGAAATGATTCTGCAGTGTACTGTAATAATAAGGAGACAGTGAGGTTCTTGAATGATCTGTAGATTTTTTGTAGAGATCTCTTTTTAAAACATTGCTTTCTAGTCTTTCTTTGACTTTATTAAACCTTTAGAAACTTTTGAATGCTACACTGAAATTCCAAGAAGTTATTGAGCACCGAAGCAATGACGTCACAAAAAACTTTTTTGGAATTTCAGAATTTTCTATACATGTCTCGATGGAGCGTGATGAAAAACATCCATAGCCCAAATTTTATGGGAATCGGCTCATGGGGACCCGATATGAGGCCACATGAATACCTACCTAGCCCCATTGAAATCAGCGTAAATTGGCCTGGTTCTAAACAGTTATGAACCAGGCCAATTTACACCGATTTCAGTGGGGATAATTAGGCATTCATGTGGCCATACCTTGGGCCACTGTGAGCTGATTCACGTCAAATTTGGTGTGTGGAGGTTTTTCATCATGCTCTGCCGGAATATAGTCATAAAAATGCTCAAATGCAAAAAAACAAATTTGATGATGTCACACTTCGGTACTCTAAGTCTTGAGTGCAAGAAGTTGTCATTGTTTGCTTCAGAATTTTTTGTGATCAGCCATCACTGCATAATTTTATGCATGGAAAGTGTGGATATCTGGAGGATATTCATTAACTCATATTAGTACAGGGTTTCCTTCCAGTGAAACTTTAGCAGAATCCAGAATGCCACCAATTACATGTATGCATTATATGTCAGCAAAAACAGCAAAATTCGCTGAAAAATTTAAGTCCATTTCTAATGCAGTAAGTTGTGCTGTTCTGGAATAAGAGGGATTTAAGTAACTAATCATTAAGGTCTCTATATTTGCAACACAGTAGAAATTAGGTAATTGCTATTTCCATGTGCAAATTCACATTTCTTAAATTGATTTTTGGAATTGTTATTCATTTTGCTTCATGTTTTTATATACCTTATTCTAAGATTCTGATTGGTCAAAGAGGCAGTCATGGAAACCGCTAGCTGACTGCCGGGCATGTAACGAAAAAACTATTGACTGGGCATGATAGTTCAACCTCCGTGTACAATACATAAGTACATGGTTTGTTATGCGCTAGCTCTAGAGAAGTAGGCCAGTTAAGATGCGCGTAAGTATCTTGCGTGCGTATCTATATTTGCGCATTGTGAAAATTTGATTACTTTAATTTTTCTGACCGGTAGCACAACAACTTCATTTTAATGCCTGAATTTAGCATAAATTAAGTGGGATGTGGTATCTAAAACAAATATTGACTGCTTATTTTTCGGGTCACGATTAAAACTTTAGCTCCTCGGTGATCTCAAGACTGTACTATGCCCCTAGACTTTGTCTCGGGACATAGTACAGTTTCGAGATCACCTTGGGCTGTAGTTCCAACCATGCCCCTCAAAGCAGTCAATATTTGTATATTATTTTTTCAAACTATTTAAGAGTGGAAAATGATAGTAATTGTTGCCAGTTTGAGGATTGAAAGAGCTCTAAGTAACTTAGGTGATAAGAAAGCTGTATAATGCTGTGGGTTAGGCCACTTTCCAGCAGGTATTAAAAATGAGAAAGAAGCAAAAGCTTCTACCAAGTATTTCTTTTATATGGATGCAGTACTTTTCAAATCACAAGTTCTTGTAGTGTGTCCATATGAATAAGTAAAAATTTAAGTTACACTATTTTTAGGATGTCATAATTGTACACTGTACCTGCTATCTACCCAACATGTAAGATGTTTTTATCTTTTTATACACTAGGATGTGGGGGTAACTACCACAAACGGTGCGCTTTCAAGATTCCTAATGACTGTACGTTATCCAAGCGACGGCGCTCTTCCTTAGCGATCTCCTCCTCCAGTATTCCTTGGTCTCCGTCCGAGACCAGTTTGTCCAGTGAAGAATCTCAGGTAAGAATCTCATATCAGATTCCTATTGCGTGCAAATATTTACGTATGTGAGCATCCTGTTTTGCAGTCTATGGTAACTACCACGTCAGTGGATTATAGAATCATTTCTTGTTTGAAAGGAATCAAGTAATTATACAAAATTACGACAAATGATAATGCTATTAATGCTAATGATAATGATGATAGATTTTACTAAATTTTATATTGATATTTTCTAAGGCACTTTAATTGTATTCAGTTTAGATAGTAATTTTATTCTTAGGATTATTTGGGGCAGTTCAAGTATCATCACTTAGAAAAGATAGAGGCATAGTACTATATGATAAGTTTTCTTAACCATTTGCCTACTCAAACTGGGTGGTCCCTGTATAAAGTTTATTGGAATAAGTCAATTCAGTAGTCGCCGGGGTAAAGCATTTTGCTGTTGATAAGAAAATAATTATATTTCATATGAGTCTCACTGCCTCCAGTACTCCCTAGAATTCAGTATTCAGACCTGTTCCCTGATATTCTATTCTATTCTCTGTATGAAAAAGTACATGTAGTTCCTTCTTTTCCTGACAAGAATGGTGGTCACCCTCTCTTTCTCATTAGAAGCTGCCTACATGTACATAATTTGTCACATCTTGGGGCCACAAGCGACTGAACATTCATAATGTTCAGTCGCATGCAAAGAAGTTTGAAGTTAAGTGTAGCGTGTTATATATTTTAAGACCTTGGGTTACACACAAGTCTTTTTTTTGTGCATTTTTTTCTTGTCTTGTCTCACTCTCATTTCATCTTGTATTGTCATTCTTTCTCTTTCTCTTTCTCATTTTGGTCTTGTATTACCATTTTATCTCTCATTTTGGTCTTGTGTTATCATTCTCTCTCTCTCTCTCTCTCTCTCTCTCTCTCTCTCATATCTCTCTCAACCTCTCTGTTCTTTTTATCATTCTCTCTCACTCTCTGTTTATTTTTCATTCCCTCTCTTTATATGCCCTACACCTGCTGTGCTTAATAGAAACAATTTTAAAAGAAAAACAAAATTGTTTCAATAAAACTTGAGAGGGTCAACTATTTCTCACACCTATTTTTTTTCCAATGATGGCTGGGTGTGGTTTGCCATATGTTTTGCTTCCATTCATTGTAGTGCACATTTCTTTTTGGTCCTCATCGGAATTTAGGGCCTCATAGTAATCAAAATTTCATGTACATGTAGATTATGATTGCAAATGTTGAACAGCTGCCAATTTTACATATTTTGAAAAAAAATTATAACTACTTACTGCAATAGAAGACAGTTGTAATATATGTAGGTTGTTGGCAAATGTTCATTTTTTAAACTGTTTGATATCCACATAATTCTCAGCTATCGGGATCAGTAGGGTTCTGATAAAGTCAGAAGAATGGAAAAGGGGTTCATCACCACTCACTAGAAACCTAAATTGTGAAATCAGTGAAAAGTGGCATTTTAATTGATAAAAGGATATTTTTTATCATTGTCAATGACATGATGGCTACCTTCCCCAACAACTGATTTCATTATAAAAAAGGAAATGTAAAAAGTAGTTTTTGCATTCTAAATTTTGTATTTAGGGCTTCAGGCAACCAATATCTGAGTAAAAAAAAAAAAACTTGAATGTTGTTTTTTAAAATTATCTCAACAGTTCAATTCATGGTTATTCTACACAAAATCAAGTTTGTCAAGAAATCTCAATTTGTAACAGAATCCTGTACCCCGCACACTAGGACATTTCCTCGAAAACGTGTACATGTCTATTAGTCATATCACATAAGGTATGATGTTTATATGCTGTTAAGACAGTGTAAAATCAGTCTAGAATTTCAACAGGCTTGTATGGCCCCCATGTCATCATTGATGACTCAAATAAAAGCAAGATATGATTACAACTTGTGTTCCATACACTAAGCATAGTAGCATGACCGTACCCCCATGAGTCAGTCATAGTAAAGTACCGAATGTGCGTGGGTGCATACTTAGTGCACTGTATATACATGAACTAAAAGACTTTTACTTTCATTGATTGTAATATCTATATGGGAATCATAACCAAGCATGTATTTAGAATTACCTGGTAATGATGATTATTGCTACTATGTACATGTATTCTATAGATCATTATTCATGTTAAGTAGTTAATGTATAACATTCAATAGTAGTCATTATCATGATACTGTTTTATGGGGTAAGTGAAACAAATTTTGATTGAGTTAACCAAAGAAAGAAATATCATGGGACCTGATTTTACTAGTTGAGCATGATTTGATTTCAGTATAACAGACATTTTTCATAGACCCTGGCATGAGTTATTTAACCCATAGAGGTACAGTGTCACCTTTAGGAGACGGTTTTGCAGTATCTGTTGGTCCAGAATGTTGGGCAGTACACATCATACATGAGCAGAAAGAAAAAAATGCACTGACAAATTTGAGCCCATTCCCATCGCTGTATGGTGTGGCATTCTCGAATTAGAGCAGTTTAAGTGTAACTAATCATTAAACTCTTTAAATTGGCAGTACAGTGAATAATATATAGTCACTATTTCTCTGTTCAAATTGGCAATTTCTGATTCAATTTTACAATTATATTTCATTTTGTTTTATGTTATATCCATATTTATTTTTTTCAAGTTATGTAAACGGGGAAAAAAATAATTTGTATTGCCAATTTGAGGATTAAAGAGGATTAATTTAGACCTCAAGAGAGCTCTGTACTGCTATGGGTTAAGGGAGCGAGTTGGCTGAGTCGGTAAAGCGTCTGCCTGTCGAACCAAAAATCGTGGGTTTGGGTCCAACCCAGGCGAATGACTGAAGCCTACGTTGTGTGTTATCGTGCCCCTCCCCTGTTTCATAGACGCAGGCTATGCTACAGTGGAAAACACTCCGTCCCTCGGATAGGACGTTAAATGGAGGTCCCGTGTAAAGGAGAGTCACCACCTTTGCACGTTAAAGATCCCACTGCACTATTCGTATAAGAGTAGGGGGAAACCCCGGTGTATGTGGTCCACCTGCACACCCCCAATCAGTGATATTGGGAGGAGAGACCTGAGGGTTACAGTGATTCAGTTCGCTTTTCGCCTCCCGGGCACAGGTGACGCAAAACCAAATAATAATAATAATAATCGTATTCAACAGGTTAATGCTGAAAATCTATTGATGATTGTATTGTGCTTGTGTATTGGGCACATGAATGTAACTTATATTTATCAATATAAATGAATTACAGTTCAGTTCTTTCATTACATCATGGACAGAACAGAGGACATAACATAATTTACACATATAATAGTAACAATGAGAACTGCCTTGTTATCCAAATTTGAGGTGATTGGTGTCCAAATAGCATATGATTTGGTCAGGGAGGATTTTTTTTTTTGGGGGGGGGGAGGAGAGGCAGTGATTAATCTTGATTTATAAGTATTAGGTAAATTACAATGTTTTATTGTAAAGAATGTGATCATACTTCATTATTTCATGACTCACTATCCATGGCATTCAATCCCATCATCATCTCTGTTGTCAAAATATTACACGATCAATGAAATGTTGATAGTCACATCTATGCCCTGTAACATAAAAAATACAATCAATCTTAGAATTGATATCAATCGTAAGTCTATGGCAAACCATGTACTAAAGAGTTACAATTGATAGTAAGATTGATTGTATCTTTTTATGTTACACCCCCCCTAGAGTTGTAAATATCATTGTAACACATGCTTGATATTCTTGTTTTTTTTGCTTGAAGCAACAGCAGCAGCAGCTTGCAGTGTTTGTAACCCACTCCCAGCAGACTCCCCTAGTGAAGACCGATAGCTACAAGGAGCGGCGGTCACCGTCGTGGGGCAACAGGCCACTCTGGGTGGAGCGGGCTGTAGCCAGTCGCATCAAGGTGCCGCATACATTCGTTGTGCACAACTATACCAAGCCAACCATCTGCCAGTACTGCAAGAGGCTTCTGGTAGGGCTATTCCGTCAGGGACTTCAATGCAAAGGTAGGCCTTGTGTTATTTTGGCCCTATTTCATAAAACTGTTATATTTTCGCATTTCACAATGCATGCGCCACCAACATCTGTACCACAAGAGGCCTATTTTCCCACTCTCAGGTCGACAACTATTTCCAAGATAACAAATTCTGCGAGTGAGAGTTGACCAGTAGAAGAAATATTCAACTGAATGAGGGATCCAAAGGGCAGGGAAGAAGAAGGATGAGTTAGTAGAACTAGCAGTGAGAGCCCAGGGAAAATATGAATTGTTAAAAGTCTGTAATCACTTAAAAGAGGAGCGGAAATGGCGACTAGTGCAAGGTGTTGATGGTATTGTTCTTGACCCATCTCCAAGAATTAACACGCTAGAGTGAGTGTCACAGCTGAACCATATGAAGGCACAAGGATTGTGAAATGCGAGAATTAATAATGATAATAATGGGAAATTCTTGTGTAGCACTCACGTGTGGCATATTTGCCATTCCTGGTGCTCCATTATTACCCTGCTTTTGACCACGCTGCCATTAGAGTGTTCCTTACGTCCCACTTGTATGATGGGGAGACCCTTGTCTGCGCACCTAATATTTCACTTAAAACTGAAAACTTTCCTTTTTGTGTTCCCCTAATGGCTGACCTCATTTTAATCCTCATATCCTAGGGAGTAACTGTGCCGAAAATCTCATCGAAATCCGAACAAGAACAATGTGATTTTTACAAGAAAAGGCAATGGTTAGATTTGACGCTAAAAAGAGGAAGGTGCCCTTGTCTGCGCACTCATTCACTTTATATGCAGTTTGGGATTTTTTGCATGAAAGTGGCATTTTCAAGGCATGTGAGTAGAAAATACATAAAATAGACGCCTTTCGCCTGTTTTTCGTCATTTTTTCAGTGATACATATCGCTAAAATTGATTTAAAGATGATTGTGTTCATTGCGTCTTTTGTGATGTTAGAATCACGTAGTTACGCGTATGCGCAGACTTGGGCACTGCGCAGACAAGGGGCATCAGACCATACCTTATCTTGAATCTGTGAGGGACTTCATGAATAGAATGCTCCTTCTTTCAGCTGAGAAACCTCACAGGGCATTTCAGAATCCTTCACCCCCCCCCCCCCCCTCCTTGTCAATGACTTAAATGACTAAGATTCGCATCTCTCTCTCATTCTCTAAAAATTCCTCTTTCAGATTGTAAATTCAACTGCCACAAAAGATGTGCTGACAAAGTTCCTAAAGACTGTTTAGGGGAAACACCGTTGCAAGAAGGTAGGTATGGAGTAACTGTAGATTTTGGGGGTTTGCTTCCAGAATATTCCTATGGAAGAGGTGTAATGGCTTGGTGTAAAGGGCACTGGGCTTATAACATCAAAAGATTCTGAGCTTGCACTTTGATAAGGTTTCGGTTTTCAATAATGAAGTGCCTTGGATGATAATAACTTATGACTTGTAATGGCAGGCATCTTTATGAGTAGTACTCCGAAAATAGATGATTTCAGTGGGTGATTTCAAGTTCGGTGTTGGAGGCTGGTGTTGGGATTGACCTCGCAAAATATGACATATCACAGTTGGTGTTTACGATTTACATGTAATTTCCCCATTCACCAACACCACCCCTTATGGATTGGGAAATTCATTATTTCAAATATGGTGTTGGTGTTGCTATCATTACATGTCATTGCTGCTTGTCCTTCGCAGAAATGCAGAACGGACTGTTGCTATGGCCACATGTTGGTGGTTAAACCCATTTTACAGTCAAGATAACTTTGAATTATTAAAGCGTGTATATATCATGGAAGAGCAATGTTATTTTTTGTGCATTCTTTGAATAATTATGTAAATTCAAATCCAATATGATGTGAGTTTAGTAGAATATCTGAGTGAAAATAATTTCATCATCAAGACTTTTCTCAATGATGTCACTCGATGTTAATGCTGGTGTTGAGCTATCTATAAGGTGATTGTTATCATCCATCTAAACCGACCGTCAGTGTTGGAGTTAGGTTCAGCAGCCTTTCCACTCTCTCAACACCAACACCACACATCGCACTTGAAATCGCCCACTGTCTGCAGTATTCATAAAGTTCAATTAAGTGGCTGGTTAATGATATAGAAACTAAGTAATGCCACTTCAGAAATTCATCCAGGAAGTCTCAATTACATCTGAAGCACATCTGAAGCATACTGTAATACATAACCTCAGTCAGAGGACATTTGTCACGTATCTTTTCTAGAATAATGAATGTTCTAATATAGTAATACTAGTAATATTGATAATACAGCACCTTTAAAACACATACCACTCCAGTCTTTGTGAAGCTCCTTAATGGTTTGAGGTTTTGGTTGGATTGGCTTCCTTATGGTAAGAATAAGCCACAAAGTTGACCTTTCGCAGTCTGTTTGCAAAGTTCAGTCAGTATTTTTATGCCTCCGCCCACCGTAGGTGGTTGCCGGAGGCATTATGTTTTCGGGTCGTCCGTCCGTCCGTCCGTCCGTCCGTCCGTCCGTACGTCCGTCCGTCTGTCCGTCCGTCCGTCCGTCCGTCCCGTTTTCGTTCTCGCGATAACTTAAGAACCGTTTGACAGATCAACTTCAAACTTGGCTCATGTATGCATATGGGAGGGACAATGATCTGATTAGATTTTGGAGTCTCAAGGTCAATGGTCAAGGTCGTAGAGGTAATAATATACATAAAAATGGCTCGTTCTCGCGATAACTTAAGAACCATTTGACAGATTGGCTTCAAACTTGGCTCATGTATGCACATGGAAGGGACGATGATCTGATTAGATTTTGGGGTCACAAGGTCAAAGGTCAAAGGTCATAAAGGTCATTATGTACATAGAAATGGTTCGTTTTCACCATAACTCAACAACCATTTGACCGATCAACCTCAAACTTGGCACAGGTATGCATATGGGAGGGACAATGATCTGATTAGATTTTGGAGTCTCAAGGTCAAAGGTCAAGGTCATAGAGGTAATAATACACATAAAAATGGCTCGTTCTCGCGATAACTTAAGAACCATTTGGCAGATTGGCTTCAAACTTGGCTCATGTATGCACATGGAAGGGACGATAATCTGATTAGATTTTGGGGTCACAAGGTCAAAGGTCAAAGGTCATAGAGGTCATTATGCACATAGAAATGGTTCGTTTTCACCATAACTCAGCAACCATTTGACTGATCAACCTCAAACTTGGCACAGGTATGCATATGGGAGGGACAATGATCTGATTAGATTTTGGAGTCTCAAGGTCAAAGGTCAAGGTCAAAAATGTCATTGTATAAATGAAAATAAAGCAACATGAAGTGCCATTTATTTCTGATCTGGTAATGCGGAGGCATAAAGTTCGACCACGCGTGGTCGAAGATTCATCTAGTTTTTTTAATGAAAAGGAGACCTGGGGGGTGTTTCACAAAGATTTAAGTTTGACTAAAGTCGCACTTAAATTCCTACTTGCGTGCTGTATATTATGCATCTCCGCATTGGTCAGATCATTTTCAGGGGACGTGCGCTATTGGGAAGTCTACCAGTGAGATTACGCGTTAAATACTGGTTGCGCATTGGCGCTAAGCACGACTTAACTCTTTGTGAAACACCCCCCAGGACAGGAAAAACGGGATCTCATAGTAATCAGCTATCACATTACTTCTCTTTTGAGACATTCTCTCAACCACATCCTAAGAAGCTAGAAATTTTGTTTTGAAAATCAATCAATGTATTGGACAGGAAATGCTAATCCTTTGCATGAATGTAATGTTGTTGTGTAAATGTCAAAGAAAGGTCATAAATTTGTTGTAAGTTTGTCATGAAAAGTACATCTACTGTCCACTTAATGCCTTTCTGCCTGGAAAACCAGATTTATTGCTTATGCATAAAGACCACCACACAGTATACGATCTGACTGCTGTCCGATTTTATATGACTGCCAACCGATTATGGAAGAAATAATATTTTGCATTAAATATGAAATTGTAAACAAGTAAAATTATCATTATTGAGGTTGCAAATGATGATACTAAAATAAAAAAAAATAAAAAATTGGTGTACTGCAAGCCTTTTAGTCTGAGTAAAGGCTAAATCAGATTCAAATCGTAGGCAATCGCAAGACTACTATGATGTCACTACGATTCATAATTGATTTTGCTTTTCCTTCTATGGGGAGGCTCGCAATAACCTGGAATTTCAATTTTAGTATTCATATGGCTGTTTAGAACTTTGAGCATTAAGATTTAGCATTTCTGAATTAGTGCTATAACAAATTTTTTGAAAATAGGATTGCAGATTGATCGTATAGTGTGCAATGGGCTTTAACTGGAGAGTTAGTGACGGGTACAGCTCAGAGTTACTTCGTTGAGAAAGCAAAGCTTGTTTCTGTTGGTATGCACATATGTATTTGATCTGCCCTGACAAGATTTGGTGGTTCATAGCTACTTGGTCTAATACCAGTTGGTCTTATACCTAGATGGTCTATCACCATTATAGCTAAACCCATTTTGTCTAATATCAATTTGGTCTCATTGCTGTTTGGTCCAATCATCACTTGGTCTAATATGCACGTGGGCTAATTGTTATTTTGTCTAACGATCAAATGGTCTAATTACCACTCTGTCTACTTAGTTTTCCTCATTTTGTCTGACCATTTGGTCTATTACCAGTTTGTCTAATCTGATAGACTAAGCGGTGTTAGACAAAATGGGCATAGTCTAACTGGAAATTAGACGAAATGGTAAATGAGCCTAGTGGCAATTAGACCAAATGGTTATTAGACGAACTGGTTGTAGATGAAATGGAATTAGACCATGTGGGATGAGACCCAACAGGCATTAGATGAAGTGGGATTAAACCAACTGACAATTCACCGATTTGATTTCCAATGTTTTTGCAGGAGACAACGATGACCAGGAGAGGCTGATTGAGAGCGATGAGAATGAGGCGGAGGAGAACGAGAATGGATCAAACAGGGACAGTATTGGAGATGAAACACTGCCGGACTCCCCAGTCAATGAAAATCCACTCAGGTAATGCTTCCATGAAGAAGGAAGAAGCATATAATGATTAAATGCATTTGCACTGCTAATTTCCTAACATTTTAATTGTACATGTGTTATAAGATGTTTGAATATTAAAATCTTAAAGCTCATGTACATTTAAGGCAGCAAAAGAAAATTGACATAAAACATGTTGAATATAGCACCACATTGTTCTCCTTGCACCTTAAGATATATATATGTGAAATCATTTCATATTCCATCCATGATTTTTTATAAATATTAGTGTAAATATCTGAAAGGAACGCAAGGTCATGCCTATACTCTTCCATTTCTATCGGAGATACCAAGATTGTCACTCAAACAGTCTTCCTTTTAAAAAATATATAATAAATACATGTAGCAGAGGGAGATAGAATTCCATTGAAGGGATTTAAACATAGAACTCAATTTTGATGGGCCATTATTAAGTATTTATTAATTGTGAATCCCAGTCAGTCACGAATTATGGTATTATTTCATAGGCAAGACTAGCCAATAAAGAACACTTGAATTATAGGATGAACTCCATGTCATGGTTATTTCTCCTTCAGCCCTGTTCAAAGCAACAACATTCCACTCATGCGTATTGTGCAGTCTGTGAAACACACTAAGCGAAGAGGATCACAAGTCCTGAAAGAAGGATGGATGGTCCACTACACAGACAAAGATAGCATGGTGAGTTCATCGTGTCATTCTTGTGGAAATGGGGACCCGATAGCTAGGAAGCCACACATTTGGCTGCTAAGCCACCCTCCTCCTCCTCCTCCTCCACCTCCTCCTTCTTCTGTCTCTTCTTTTTCTTCTTCTCCTTCTTCTGCTACATGTACTTCTCCTTCTACTTCTTCTGCTTCTTCTTCGTCGTCTTCTGCTTCTTCCTCTTCTTCTTCTTCTCCTTCTTCTTCTTCTTCTTCTTCTTCTTCTTCTTCTTCTTCTTCTTCTTCTTCTTCTTCTTCTTCTTCTTCTTCTTCTTCTTCTTCTTCTTCTTCTTCTTCTTCTTCTTCTTCTTCCTCTTTCTTCTTCTTCTTCCTCTTCTTCTTCTTCTTCTTCCTCTTCTTCTTCTTCTTCTTTCTTCTTCATCTTTGTCTCCTCCTCCTCCTCTGCACTGCAGTCCTTGCAGTGATGCCAACTGTTCCTTTGAAGTATTTTGTCCTGTTTTTCAGTGAAGGTACTGCAGGTTTCAAGTGAAATACTGTTCCTGAACTTTAGTTACTGTACAGTTCTATGGCTATAGAGTAGGATATATTCTTTTTTCCACTCATAATACTTCTTTCCAGGTCCCCGTTTCATGGAACTTGTTATCAATAACGAGTTACAGTAAATTTTATAAGCTACTGAAATCCTTGAATCTGATTGGCTGGGAGCAAAGTTGTCATAGAAATGTGGCAGTTGTTACTGATTACAAGTTTATGAAATTGGGCCTAGATGTAAAAATTCTGCAGACTTGATAAAACGTTGGCATCTCTGTCCTTGCCACTGTCTGACAAACACCCTTGGTGCAAACACCAAGCACATAAATAACAAGGATGAATTTTCTGCAACAGGAGTACTGACATTGGTAAGAAAATCTGTCAGTGCATACTGCCAGTCCCTGACATTGCAGTGACATACCCGAGGTACCAAAAAGAAGAAAATTCTCCACCCTGGAATGTTACATGACCTTATCTTACTCACTGTGGACCAAGGGTGATAAGTTTTCCACTGAGAAGCCTGCTGTACACCCAGAATTATTGTGTAGCCCTTCCTCCTAGTGGACCCTAGTTTGGTAATAGAAATTTATCCTATATAAATTTCTCTTTGTCTTTTTCTTTTTTTTATCTCAGTAGATTAGGTTAGCTGGTATGAAAACACTTGTGATACATGCATCTGATGATCTCATATTTTTTTTTTTTTTTTTTTTTTTTTTTTGAAGAAAAGGTTATTACTGAGAGGAAACAAAATGGCAGTCAGTCTTAATTGTAGATTACTCTGCACTCATGTTTGCCTGTCTGTGGATTGTAAGGCTTCATGTACAGTGAGATCTTGAATGCCTTGAATGTTTTGTCTCCCACAGCGCAAGAGACACTACTGGAGAATAGACACAAAAGCTATTACCCTCTATCAGAGTGAGAGCAGTACCAGGTATTACAAGGTATGTATAGTAGGTTGAAATTATACACCATCATCTCTTGTGTTTAGTCTGGTTTATGGTTTGCACTTCAGCCATGAGACTCGGAATTTAATATAGAATGCAATCAATTCAAGTAAAGAAAAGAGCCAGCTGATATAACCACAAAAAAAAAAGAATGGTAAATTAGAGGAGATCTGTAACTCAGATTTGGACATTTTGAAGAAAAGGACACTGGATCAAATTAAGCCTTTCTCAATGATTGATTTGACCAGAAACAGAGAAAAACATTTTATGCCTCTGCCAGTGAAGCTGGTGTGAGAAGCCATGGCCCGTATTCAATAAACTTCTAAGAATAGTTTCTTAAGTTTAAGAATTTGTCTAAGAATTTGTCTAGTTTAAGAAATTTGCCTTAATCGTATTCAGAAGACGTAAAGCAATTTTTCTTAGATAAGATGATAAAATGAGAAAATTCTTAGATTCATTGACATCATTAAGACTTGCGAAGTACACGAAATGAGCGACACAACTGCAGCCAAAATTTGCCTATGCACTTTGTGTGTTAAAAATGAAAATCGCACCGCACAAAAATCATGTACAAAATGTATGAGACAACCAAACACAGCAACCCCCACTGATTTCCCCCAGTCTCAAACGAACGATACAATTTGTGATTATTAAACTGACTGGCACTCGGGTCAAAATGTTATGCTATGGATTTTCGATAAGTCGAAGCCCCTTTCTCTCAATATGCATGTGTATCCACCGTCAAGAGTTTAAGCCATATTGTAATTTTTCTAACAATTTCGGAAAGCCCTAGCCCCAGCCGACCGGCGAAGTCGAAGCTTGTCGTCCCGCAACGCCTTAGCGGTCATTTTTGGCATCCTAATGTTAGTCCTAGGGCCAGGCTAGACTAGTTTAAACAAAGACACATCTAACTGTTATGTTCCAACGTTAGATGATAGATCTATTTTGTAGACCTACTCAGATCATAAACATATTTCAAACACATTTCAACTCACCCTTCCATGCCAGGAAATTCTCTGTCTCTATATTGTTCCAAGAATTATAACTATAACTTATAAGCGATGTCCATATTGACACTCGGTCTAAAGTTAGATTGTAGAGAAATTCCAAATCCAGTTAAAAGTTAGATCAAATCAGAGAATAAGATTAGATGCACATATATACGCGTCACGTTTTTGCGACGTCATCGTTCACAATATGCATAATTATGCAGATCATATAGGTCAACAATGTGTGGCGGGGCACGGCATTCGTATCGCGCAGGGGGGCTGTTCAAAGCAGCCCAGCGGACGACTTAAGCATCCCCACTAGGATGCTTAAATATAGGGTAGAACTCATAGAAATTTTCATATCTGAATATAAAAGTCTATTTAAGAGGTTTTTCTTAAACAAAATCTAAGAATATTCGCTTAAGCCTAGGGCAAAATTCTTAGCTTGACGTACTTGTATAGAATATGTTATTTTGCTAAGATTTCTCTCTCAGCGAAAAGATCAGAAAAAGTTCCTAAAAAGCATGCTTAAGTACTTTATTGAATACGGGCCCAGATGTTTAGCGGTTGTCTGCCATCCTTAGATTTGTCTTGCCATCTTTTAATTTTATTGCTCCACATGTATTTAAGACATATATTACCAGTTACCAGTTACCGGTTACCAGTGTGCATACTGATGTGGACATGGAACAACTACTGTGGGTATTTGTTCCAGGACCATCTCTGATGAAGTTTGATTGAATGGCAAAGATTTCTTACATACTTCCAGGAAATTCCACTGTCAGAAATCCTGTCAGTGAGGATGGTGAAACCATCCCAAGATGGGAGTGGAAGTGGCAGCAGCAGTAGTGGTATGGGCATCTCCGGCCTGGTAGGAGGCGATGGCTTCACCTCGCACTGCTTCGAGATCCAGACTGCCAAGACGACCTACTACGTCGGCGAGAGGGCCGCCCTCGGGGACAGCAGCTCCGAGAAGGGCTCTGGGGGCAGCACCACCTCCGGCTCCAAGCTGCCAGTGCCGTCTAGCTCGTCGGTGGACGAGGAACCCGAACAGAGCTGGGTCGGGGTGGAGGTGGCCAGAGAATGGGAGCAGAAGATCCGGCAGGCGCTCATGCCTGTCACCCCTCAACAAAGTGCCACTAGTATCACTAGCACTTCTAGTCCAAGTAAGTGGAACAGGAACCAGTATTACCTACTGCATGCCATCCTTTGTCTGCATTGTACACTTTCCTCACGCAGTAACCATGGTCCGTTGAAAAAAAAAATGCAAATCAATCACAGAATTAAAAAATGCATTTTGTTTATTCACATCCAGGCTTTTTGTATGCACTATCCCGACATCACAAGATGACATACTACACAAGTGAGAAAATCACTCCCTTGTTATTGTTGCTATATCAGACATATTTCACTGAAGAATATGTTATAATGTCTCTTAGGAATGGGACTAAAATCTCCCTATTTAGTTTGTTTATGATATGTTCCATGGTATTATCTGCATAGAAAAGAAAGCAATAAAGAGAAGATTTCATGGTCATTTCATTTATACAAGTCATATGTCCTAATGATATCTTATTATGATTATTATTCAACACAATATTCTAATTGTAGGATAAAATGTTCATAAGATTGACTCAGGTCACATTGAAATGACTCATTGTCGTCTTAATTTGTAATTGAAGAGCTTTATAGATGGTTTCTTTGATTGAATATAAATCGGTTATTTGCACAGTCTATCTCATTGTGAATAGATAAAGGTTGCTATTTTGAAAACCCTGTGTGTTGTCTGTAAGCACTTAAGACCCCCCCCCCCCCCCCCCCATCTCTCTCCCTCCCTCCCTCCCTCTCTCCAAGTCTCTGTATCTCTCTATTCCATTTTGATTAGTGAGCTCTTTGTTTTGTGCTGTTAAACCACCTTACTGTTTGAAATATATGTGATAAGTCATAGAGCTCTCTCTCTGTTAACGAAAGTGTAAGTTGCTTGAAACGGTTGATGGATTGACTCGTTTGATGCCTAAGACAACCAAAGTTTATAAGAATGTCTTAACAGTTGTCTCCCCTTCCCATAAACTTTACTTTTGAAAATGTATACCTTGGTTCAATTTTAAATTGGGAAGTTTAATGATAATTCATAGTTGCTTATTATATGGGCTATGTAGGATCTTTGTGCATTTGGTGAGAGTATTGATAAATTTTGTGAGATGCAACTTTTATTTTTTCTAATATTGAAATTTCAAGATAAATTTCATTTGCTACTGTAATAATATTTTGAATACACAATCAGGATATCTTAGAATTCTATCTATGTTGTTAATTCTGTCATCTTTGCCTGTAGCATATATCGCACTGTGATGTTTGGTGACAATTTTGTGATTTCAGAATGTTGCTTTATCTTTTAAGTGGAGAATGTTTCACTTGAAGATGAAACAGGATCCATATGGGCTTACATATTAATTATGACTGGAAGTAGAAAAGAGCAAGAATGATAAGAGCTGTCGTATAGGTTGATAGGAAGCCCATACTGAAATGGGACCACCATTGGCATAGACAGGTCCTCATTATTGGGGGGGGGGGGGGTGATTTCCCCATAGATATATATTTATATACACATATATGATACACCCTCTTTAAAAGTGGGGGGATGCATACCCCCAAATATCCCCCTCCCCACTATCGACGCCCCTGGGGACCACCTTTAATCTTACTTCCATCCGTTGTTAGAGATCAAGAAATGAGGAGTTTGTAGCAATCCTTGTGCCTTCTTTGGGAAGAGGAATATTGTAGCAAGTTGAGATAGAAGTCACGTTTGACCATCTGGGGGGAAAGAAATGTATGTTTGCTTGGCCTCCTTTCTGTTGTTGATTTTCTAAAGTGAGCATAAGGCTTTTAGAAGAGTGATTTGTTTGTCAACTTCTGTTTTGTGCAATTGATTGCTGGAACAGAATTGATGTAGCCCCTTTCATGTTGTTGTAAATGACAATCACTGCACTGTGCTGATGCGCTATGTCATAGATTATGCACTCCTCTCTGCACCTCCTAGCACCTTCCAAATGAATCTTGCTACTGCTGCTGCTGCTGCTTCAGAAATTACCTGACATGTATGCGCTCACTTACAAAGCACTCGCTCCTTCTTCCTTGAAATAGGATAAATTATAGGACTTACACCCTGTAGGACTAAGCCTGTGCCTCACATATTGGGAATACAGATTGTTGGAATTATGCCATCTGATCTGTTGACTACTAAATTCTGTAATTATCTATAAGCTTTACACAGGAGCCATCTGGTTCCCATGGGCAGTGGTTTGAAAGGAATCATCAATTTAGCCACAACAAAAATGAAAAGGGGGAATAGCAGAATTTTATGATGATCCAAAAAGTTATTTCCATGTGAGGTTTTGTTACTGTAGCCTGAGTCACATTTGTTTTTACCAACTTTATGAAATATCATTGGTATTTCTTTCAGTTGTCATGGTCCAACCAGCAATTTCCCCAATATTGCTGTAAACAATGTCAGATGGGTGGAATGCAGAGTGAATCGAGAATGAATGAATAATTACATAGTGATGACTTCAAAATCATTCCTATATGCAGATGTTCCAAACACTTGAAGAATTTCATTCTTCAAAAGTCTTTTTGTGGCTGAGATTTTGGGAGGGCCCTTGGCATTAGTAATAAGATCTACTGGTATGCCTTTTGAATGACTGATGAAGCTGCACGACGGTTGGTCGCACGTGGCAGTCATCCCATTAAGAGTGTATGATCGTATAATCTAATGGTCATTTCACCTTGCCGTCAATGTTGAGCTTTTCCTTGTTCATGCTGGCAGATTAGTTAATGTAGGCATTCTCTTGAGCATCTCTTTTGAGACAAAACTCTCACATCACAGCACTGTTCTCCAAATATCTTGTTAAATGCCCATGCAAGCAAAGTACTGCACCCAACACAGGATTTTTAGTCAAGAAGCACTTCCTACTTCATGTCTGCAGGTACACATCACTGTGTTTTGTTTGTTTTTTACTAATATCTCAATCTCACGTACTGAAGGTATTGAAATTTGTGAAAGATGTAAAGCTAATAACTCTCACAGATGTCAGAGGAGATCGGAAGAAATCTTTGTGATTTTTTTTTTTTTAAATTGAATGTGTGATTGCCATATTTCACAGAAAATGCAGTATGTGAATGTTTATATGAAATTTCTGATGTATGTGTCTTTCAGGAAATGATTCTGTAATTCAAATTCCCAGAGGGTATAACCCCCATCGTCATCAAGAGCGCAAAGAAGGTAAAAAAAACACAAGAATGAAATTTAGAGTGGAGCTTTGCTTGCCAACCCAGTAGTCCGGTCACTGCTAGAGTAGATAGTTAGATGCAACCCCACAAAGTGATGCACAATACTAACAAAACAGAGGGATAGTTGTAGTTGTAATGCAGTGTTCGACAGTTTTGATACTTATGGCTGTTAAGACTAGACCCTGCTTTTCTGACTTGCAAAAGGTAGTCATCTTTATAATCTAATGAATGATTACCATTATTGGGTTGTAGATAGGGAAGCACGAGCATGATGCACATTTGTACCAGGGTTCATCACAAGAATTATTAACACCACAAATAAGGCATATTGTACTACTGCTTGAATTTAACAAAGCATATGATTAATGCTACTTGTAGAATACTGAAAAATCAGATGTTCTTCAGGCAAGTCGCAGTTTATAAAGAATAAAATCATGTTTTAAATTATATGATTTTTAACATCACAAGTATACTAACAAAGTCATGTGAATATACTCCTATCACACTGAAGGGAAAGGCATTTTTGCATGTGCTTTACCTAAATCAGCCATTTTTAAGCCTATCAGTTTCATTAAGCATGCAGTTTGGGAATCCATTCTCGAAATTGTATATATTGCTTGTATGACAGCCTTATATTTAAAGCAATGAAATATAAAATGCTTAGCAGGCTTTGCTGTGCAAAATATTTTCCTTGAAGAAACCCCCTGCAGGAAGGAGATCTAGCCTAGAACTCCAAAATCTGAGACTTAAGAATACCTCTACTATAAACAAACCAGAGTTGTCCATTACTGAAGAAGCTGGTAATACTTATCATGTACTGGTATCAGTGGATTGTCATACACTGGGTCTACACAAGATTGCATTCCATCATGTCTCTCATATTATCTTTTGACATGATCATTATTGTAGAAGAATGAGATGAGCTAAATGGGTTTCCTTGATGAAAAGAGTGTAAATTGCCACTATCCCATGTACCAATGTAACCAGGATCTGCTAATTAGGTACCACTTCCTTTTATGGTATGGATGCAACAATAGGACCAGAGGAGATACACAGCACTCGGTCCTACCACCAGTACCTTGCACCCATCCACCCGGTACAAAGGCAATACAAAACAAAAGGCCTGTTGACCTTGTCAAAAGAACTGAAGGGCCATGATATTAGGGGGATTTGGATTGGTTGAGTGAATACATGGACATGCCCACTGTATTTATATCTTACTCATCCTACTTTCATCTTTCGCCTAAGCTCATGGTTTTTATTTATCTATCCTCATATCGTCTCCACCTGTATATTGACCTCAGCATATTTATTATCAGCTCATGTATTGGGATATCTTCATCATTTGTCAGGATTGCTGTTGTGTTTGTTAGTGTGATTTTATTTGCCTTGCATCGTAAGAACAGAAAACATTTTAGGACTTATCTTGGTGTTGGTAGTAATTCCATCTTAATACAAATGTACAACCTTGCATGGGTCTAGATATTATCTGAACATTGCCAATTTCTTAGTGAACTTAATACACATTGGGGAAATTATTTGAAGATGCTTGGATGTAGTGATAACAATGTGTCATCTGTGACAACTGGCTATCCAAGTGGCCACTGCGTGTTTTCATATGCCATTGAAAAGCCTCCTGGGAGAACTGTTCGAATGTCAGAAAGGTCATCCCAGGTCAATGCCCCAAAGGAATACATGCATTGCATCTGGTGTAGTCACTCCCATGTTGTCGATCATCAGTTCTGTCTGGAAAAATTCAGCAACACCTTGCAGATGTTGGACAACCTCTCTTTGGAGCCTCGGGTTTGCAGTCAGCCACATCTGCAGCATAGCGGTTATACCCAGTCTTCTCAGAAGCATTCAACAAGGAATAGGACAGGAAAACTCCCACAAGCTACTAGTACCTGCCAGGTGCCTTCCAGGGTTTCTAGGACTAACGAGGAAGAGTTATCCAATCAGTGTACCTTGAATTCAAGCTGCAATGAGAACTTATTGTACATTAATACCAGACTGCAACCTCCACCCAACAACCACGGGGCCCATACTTTGAGCTATCTCTACCAACTCGTATCCTCTGGTCACTCCCTCTTTCAGGATTCATATAAGAAATTCAGTGCAAGAACTAATTTTATTAACTACCCAACTTGTTCTTCCCCTCATCAAGGTCCAGTGAATGCTACAGAGAATGGTGACGAGTTTCCTGCCAAGGCGACAGAGCCATCGTTTCTCAACAAACGAGAAAACAACGACATCAGTCAGCACTACCAGATCTTCCCAGATGAAATCTTGGGATCAGGACAATTTGGAATTGTCTACGGAGGTAAGATTCAAGTCTAGACATAACGTTATTCCAACAAACACATTTGTTGGTTGATAAATTCCAGGCTTTAGAAATGTCAGAGAAGAAACGTGGAATGTGACAAGGACAATTGTCAGCTTGACAGTCATTAGCCTTTTACTCTTTAAATGTTATTATTTTTAAAAAATGTTTTATTGGGTTTTCAAGATTTTGCAATAACAAATCAAAGATGAATCAAGGCAATCAACAAAATAGAGAGGAAAAAGGATACTAGTACATAGATTGAATTAAAAAGCAGCAATATACAAAATTATGCACTGAAAACAATGCTGCATATCTAGATGAAATAAAAGCAGTCACTTTGTCTCTTCTACATATTTATCCGCTGTAATTTAGTAAAAGCAAGTGTATAGTAGTTGTGATTTACTATCTGCCTAAGCATAGGAAATATTTATTTGAATACCATTTGTGAAAACTTCACACTTGCTTTACAGTGTGTTAATAAGGGAATTTAAACATCTTTTGCCTCCGAAACAGATGAATTTTTCATGGTTTGCAAGGCAGATCGGTGTGATATCTTTTACATAATCTAAAATGTCAGTTAGTGTGATGTCTGTATTGAGTTTCTTGTGATCACTTCTCACTTCTCACATTCATGCAGGTGTACACAGAACTTCAGGAAGGCAAGTTGCAATCAAGGTTATTGACAAGTTTCGCTTTCCAACCAAACAAGAAACTCAACTCAAGAATGAAGTGGCCATCTTACATGTAAGTTTGATGTTACCAATTAAAAGAGATATATTTAGCATTGGTGACATATTATGTTTCAAGAAGAATCTAGTTTTGATTTTAATTATGGTATCATAGAGAAACTGTCGAAGCAACTTTTGTATAAAAAAATAGCAAAAAGCAAAACATAACAAAGCAAAACAGAAACAAATTACTATAAACAAAAACATGTAAGCAATAGATTGTTCTTCAAATAAACATCAGTTTAATTTTACATTTGCTGAATCACAAAAATGGTGGAAGTACCGGTATGTGAAGAGTCATGTAACTTTTTATGTTTTCCATGAAGCTCTCAAGTCTTCTGAATGGCAAAGTTGATGGGATTGAATAAAGAATTATTTAAATTTGTATGTTTTCTCATTAAGATATTTGCAATATAAGATTATATTTGCTTTGAAGCGTAAGAAAACATACTTTGCAACGTAAGCATTGCCATGGAAATGTGATGTTAATGCTGAGGCTTCTATGTAGTTGTTATTGGCAATTATGACCTCTTAGGGTTTTGCAACATTTTATAGGCCAGGATGCGATTGTAGTCATGAAAGTCATCTTGTCTTCCTGTGTATAAGTGGAATGGAGTCATTAAACTAATTTCTATAGCAGGGCTGTCCACCGGTTTAACCTATGAAGTAATCAGTAATAATACTTGGTTTCTTTTCATAAAATATGCTTCAACAAGTGTAGGCTCAGCATTGACTTACCTGCACTACTAATCCTCATTGATTAACCATAAGCCCTTCATTGTAAAGGTTTAATAAAGTAGCTTTAGTACCCCCAGACCGATTCTGCAGAATTCCTTTTGTCCTGGTACTCCAAAGTAGGGAGCTTTGCATTCCACTGTTCGTATGAGGACATTCAAGAGAGTCATGTCTTAATGAAGGGTACCCTTTCTCTTTGAGAGAAGAAGCAATATAATGTGGTTTATAGGGATTCAGAGAAGTGAGTCTTTATCTGAGATTTCCCTTTGTAACTGGTTTGAAAAGAGCTGAAATCATTTTGAGTGCTAAGGAGCCCATACTTGCCTGTATATCATCTTCAGATATGTTTCCTATGTTTCTATGTTAATTTTTGCAATGACATCGGCAGGTTTTTCTGTGATATGCTACCGTTCTCAGTTGAATCTTTTATTTTTCCCCCCATGCTTAACCCGTTGACCCCTATGCCTGAGCTAACTCGGGCTAGGGTCTATGGGAAATGTGTATTATACTGAAATCAAATCGTGTTCAACGGGGTAAGACATGTATACACAATTGGTCACAATAACTTGAAAGCTTAGCTGATTCTTGCTCATTACAGATACATGTGCAAGTGGACTCCATCTATCTATGTTAGTATGTAATGCATTAGGCTAAAACTCAATTCAGTGAAACTTGTATATAGTGACCACCCAAGGGCAACCAAGAAGTGTGGCTACATAGACAGGTGGCTGCTACAGACATGTTCTTAAACACATATATGACTTCCATGGTGATCAGACTTTGTGGCCACTATAGGCAGGTGACCACTAAGACAGGTTTAATTGTACTGGGTTCTTCTTAGGACTCATAGACTGGTTTAATAATTATTGAGCATCCAACACCTTGCCTAAAGTTGAGAAAGTTAGTATTTATTTATTTATTTATTTATTTATTTATTCATTTATTTATTTATTCATTCATTTATTTCTGATATTTAGACAGGGTCACTCATCACCAAAAGTAGTGGTCTTCTGAGAGGCCCTGATAACATTAAAAAATAATAATAGTCAACAAAATCATGAAAATAAACTCGACAAAAATGAATAACAAAATACATAAATATATATACAAAGTATGTGGTATCCTCTAATAAATTTTTGGTTTTTACAGAAATGTTGTAGCACATTTAAAATATCTTGAGTACCTCATCATATGTATAGACTGTAATTATTTTCTGTTGAAAATGATCATGTATATATTAGTCATTTAGAAAGGGCATGATATTTGATGAAACTAAACTCTTGTCATCCATCTCCCGTACACTTTCTTCTATTTCTCTTTGTCTTTCCACCTCTTCATATCGCTCCTTCCTCCACGTTCCCCTCTGCATGCAGAAAGTACGTCATCCCGGTGTGGTGAACCTGGAGCAGATGTTTGAGACTCCAGAGCGTGTATTCGTGGTGATGGAGAAGCTCAAGGGTGATATGTTGGAGATGATTCTATCCAGTGTCCATGGCAGGCTCTTCGAGAGGGTCACGAGATTCCTCATATCACAGGTGAGATAAAGGGGTGTTCAGACATTGTGGCACCTTAAAATTTTCAGTGTTCAGATATGCCATGACATTGTGGCGCCACTTATGTTAATGAACACGCGTTAACGTGTCAACTCTCAAATAAGAGAGAACTTTGTCAAAACTTGTGCAGACAATCTCATGACAACATATTTTGCGCTAACTTTTTAGGAATTTGATTGGTACGCATTTTTTTGCAGCCAAGCAGCAAAAAAAAAGTGTCCTGCCTTGGCGACATTTTTTTTTTGTCGCCTTATACCCCGTTGACTTTTACACCAAAATGATGTGGGGATTTTGTGGCACCACAATATCGCCTCATATGTGAAGTCTTCAAACTATATTGCCAGGTAGTTGTGACATTGTGCTAACTTCACCGTTGGCTCCAACGTTAACTGAACGGTTGTCTTGATTTATAGAGTGCCGAATTATAAGTCCCTTATCAAGTACAAATTGCAGCAATTCTGTAGCTGCATATGTAAAGAAAAATCATGTCACCATGGTAAGGTTTACACAAATAAAACAAAAATAGACTAACTTTATAACTGCTCAGTTCTTAGAGAATCTTGTTTAGTGCTTTGTCATGCATGAGTTCTTAATGAATTCAATATTTGGTGTGGAAGTGTTTCTACCATTGGCCTTTTGATAAAAGATATATGTACCATGGCAAAACAGATATACATGTGATGGAAACATTTATAGAGACTTATTAGTTGTTTTTTTTGTTCTTGTTTTTTAAAATATTTTTTCTTGATTGAATCAAAGTGAGATTTTTCTTTGGGTTTGTCACTGACCCTGTAATGTTGGTTCAGGTTTTAATTTATCCGTTAATGTTCTTATTAGATCTTGATAGCCCTGAAGTATCTTCACTCCAAGAGCATTGTACATTGTGACCTCAAACCAGAGAACGTTCTACTGTCGTCAGATGGGGATTTCCCTCAGGTAAGCTAATTTTCTTTTCTGTTACTGAAATATTAACCTGAAACTCTTTCAAATCATTCATCCTTGCTTTTTTTTGCAGCTAGAGAATGTGAATTTTCATTGTCATTAAAGTAAAAGGCTAACATTGTGAGAATTTCAAAAAATCTCATTTTGCTACTTGACAATGGTATAGACACAAGGGTTATAGTTTAAAAATACCAGTCTGAAAGTTTCAGAGTATAATGTCGACGGAAGGAATTTTTAAATATTAAAAATGTAAACCAATGTTTGAAGAAAATATAGCGGTCGGTTGCACGGACTGGACATAAGGAGCGTGCATGTGCACAGAGTGCACCTGAACAGTGAATGTGTGTGTATGCATGTCATGTATAGTACAGGGAGAGAGGTGAAGCCAACAGGTTTTTTTTTGGATTGGTTGAAAATGCTCCTCTAGCTTTTTGTCTCATGAGACCAACACTAATAAAATTGGCGTTTGTGTCTTATTAACAGTTTTTCATTTCAAATTATGGTTGGTTTCAGGGTTTCTGAGTACAAATACAAGTACTCATACACATGTTTCATCTTAGTTTGAGAATTTTTTAAATCAGCTGCTCACAAAGTTAGCCAATGTCTTTAATGGCAGCCTTTTTTGTTGAAACTGCTTTGAATGGCAGATATTGAGCATTATGCAAATTTTTGTAGTCATGTTGGGAATCTGGACTGTGTTTCTCAAAACCGTCATAAGTCTGAGTTCATGGGCATCCCATTGAAAAGTGTGTTCATTCTGCACCACACGTTTCAATAGTTGGACTTGTGATGGTTTCGAGAAACGCAGCCTTGGACAATTTACATATAGTTTTTATTCTTGGTAATCATGAATAGGGGTGAGATAGGAGAATAATCATTAATAACATAAAAAAGTGAACATATGTTAATATTTGTTTCAATGATTAATGCATATTTTATGTTTGTATTTTATATTGTATTATGCCTGTCCCATCTCTCACATTACTTTCAATATCATGAAAGATTACTTCCTGAAAATTATTAGGCAGGTTATTTAGAAGAATGAGGCTATTACTATCTTTATCTGATACAATTTAATTCAATTCCCCTTTTCTCTTCGTCTATGTTACATGCAATGACAGGTGAAGCTGTGTGATTTTGGTTTTGCTCGTATCATTGGTGAGAAATCATTCCGGCGCTCGGTGGTAGGTACCCCAGCTTACCTGGCCCCAGAGGTACTGAGGAGTAAGGGATACAATCGGTCACTAGACATGTGGTCTGTCGGTGTCATAGTCTATGTCAGGTAAGCTCGTCATTACTGATCATCTTAAAGGCTCATTTCGAGAGCCAGCTGCAACCCCTACAGCAAACTCCCGCAGCAAACTCCCACGTTTTTTGGGATTGCTCACATATAGTGTGGTAAACTGTGCTACTTATGAAAATGAAATCGGAACACTCAAATGAGGCTTTTTCAGAAGTTTCGCTGACATACTCGTGATGTCATATTTTGCCCTAACTCTGATATAGAGTTTGATTGGTCCATTCTATTTTTCCACCAGGAGGCAAAAAAGATCATTTTTGCTTTTGCACTTTTTTTTCCTGCCGCCTCACATATCCCATTCATTTACATGTTTTAAAAATGTGGGGTTTTCTCCAGGGGTCTGCCATTTCACATGTGAACCAGCCTTTAAGTACAATCTGCATTAAACATGTCCAAGAGCAGGCATCAAGAAGAATAAAGTTTACTTATGACTTAAAACTTCAGGAAGCATTAACCTTTTTAACCATAACTGAACTTATTCATATGTTATAACATAACTATTTCCATTAAGCTATTGATTTTGGCTTGTGCATTTTTGGGAGTGATAGTTGAATGGGTATGGCATCGAAAAGAAATGTAGACTTCAAAGTGAGACCCAAGTCTCTCATGTCAACATAGATGCTTCATTTAATTACTTTTTGTGTCAAGCATAGAGGAGATTTTAGCCTGCAATGAGCATTAAACAATATAGGCAGAAAAAAGATTGGATATGTTGTTGATATTGAAATAGATTGTCATACTTTATTGATGTAGAAAGTATGATTCAAAATGGGAAGTGAACAGTAACTTTATTCCAGTTTTATGTTCTGGAATGTACAATTCCGGAACAGTTCATGTTAAAGAACCTATGTATGTCATAAAAAACATGTATTTATGATTGACTTTTTAAATAACCTTCTTTTTTCTCTCCCTCAGCCTAAGTGGTACGTTTCCATTCAACGAGGATGAAGAGATCACAGATCAGATCCATAATGCAGCATTCATGTTCCCACCCAACCCATGGAATGAGATATCAGAAGGAGGTGAGTTCACACATGCATCTTTTTTGTTTTCTCTCTCTCTCTCTCTCCCTATTAATGTGTTCGGATTGATAAATGTTGCTTTCAGAATCCAGGGATGACATTCTGTTAGACTCGCTTGTTGATATGGTAGCAATTCTACGAATGGAGTCTTCCTTGCATATATCAGTTGTGATATGCCAGGCAAGCCTCAACAAGATTAGTGTAGATAATTAGAACCTTTGTATGAGAATTGTGCATTGGAAGTGGCTTACCTCCAGGTTTTCACTCTTAATTCATCAGTGATTTTTATTTAGAAACACTGGGATATAAGTGTTTTTAAGGAATTAGGACATGATATTTGTTTGCCTTATTTGGGGTTTATTTCAACATTGTTCACCTTTTTGCCTTCTGCAGCCATCGATCTCATACGCAACCTACTGCAAGTCAAGATAAGGAAACGTTACACAGCGGACAAGTCTCTAGCACACCCATGGTTACAGGTAAGCAGCAAATTGGCAACTTCAGCATGAGTTCAAATGTCAGATTTAATGTCTTTAAGATCCTTTTTGACCGATAGAAATTGTTTCACATAGATGTTAACCTGGAACAATCAGAACTGCTACCTCTAAGGAATTGGAGCAAAATTTCTTGTCAAGGAACACTTTGAAATGAAAACATTTGGTCATGTATAAACAACCAGCAAGGCCTAGTGTTTTTATAGTACAATGTCTTTATTTTGCATTGTTCTTTTTTCTTTTTTTGAAGTAAACAAATATTGTTCTCTATTATAGGACTATCAAGTATGGCTTGATCTACGTGACCTTGAGCAGATGGTTGGCCAGCGCTACCTGACGCACGAGAGCGACGATGAGCGGTGGGATGCCTACCAGCAAGCCCAGATGGGGGCAGGCAATGACCCCGCCTCACCTGGAGGGAATTCCCCAGACAGCAACTCAACCCACCTACAACTGAGCCCCGTCAGGCACATGGACCGTGTTAGCACACTGTGAGCACTTCTTCGGTATTGGGATCAAAGCCGAGCATAGCTTCAGTAGAGCACCAGTGTTGGACACACCTGCATGTGCTCTCTAGCTTATTACGTTTTCAATTACAAAAGTACGAGACTAGTCTCTTGTGTGTGGAAAAAAAAATTGTAGTGAAGTCATCACCGTTTTTGATTAGAACAAAACTATTCTATCTTGGTCATATCATAGGTACCTCATCTGTTTTGGAGACAACTCAAATCAGGACTGAATAATGACTTGAGAAAGTAAGTTAATGAAGAAGCTGATATCTGTGTCAGTAGATGCCAGTTTGAAACCAGTGTGGTTTAACTTCAGAGCGTCCATATTGGATACTAGCTGCTGCTATAGAATTTTATTGGAACAGCTTATCCTTCTATCAAAGCATCAAAACTGTTTTGAGGTACCAAGAGGATATATGAAGGAAGCCCTTTCATGTTAGTTCTTCAAAGAAGAAGAAGAAGCAACAGACAATCAGGGAAGTAGCCTGGTTTTGCATCTGAAACTTGCCGACATCTCATCAATATTTATTTATTTTTATGTCCTGTGGACGATTTTACTTCAACGCGTGAGCATCAAAAGGAGGAATGATCTGTTCTCGTATTCTTCGGTTATCACATCTCGCATAGCAGTCTATGTGTTATTTTTCTCCAATTTGTCACATGGACATCCAGTGTTTTCCAGCCACTACTCTATGTACCTACCGCTTTCCATGACTTCACATATGAGCATAAAATATAATTGATTTTTTTATGAGCACCGTCATTCGCTGACCTAGTTGAAAAACAAGTGATAAATTTGTTGCCAGCAATGCTTCATTGCATTTTTCACTCACTGTCGGGAGCAGCGACTCTCAGAACATTGTCGGATATATATCTGCAAATTTTTTTTTTTTACTTTGTGTTGATGAAATTAAAGCCTCAGAACAATATTCCTTGCCAGAGTCTCTGTCCGTTTGGACTCGAATGGAAACTATGTGTATGTCTTTTTATTTTTTATTTTCTTGTGGATAGACTTGGAATAGAGAATGGATACAACTCAAGCTATGATTGCCAGCTCAATGCCAAGCAGTGATCAATACAGTGTGTGCGCACACAACTGGTCTGTGTGTTGAAATTCAGCCGCCTTTCTCAGCAAAAGGACTCACTGAGAGAAATATAAACACGAGAGCGATTTGATGCGTTAAAAACAAAATGAGAAGTGGCTGTATTTATTCCAAATACATTCTGTCCACCTCCGAAAACAGTGTGCAGATCATGCCAGGGGAATATAGTTATATGAACATCACTGCGCCGGATGTTTGACAGACATAGCTGTGTGCCTTCACAAAAAACAAACGAAAAAAATTACGTAAATTGACCTCTGCCACTGAAGGATGATGAGAGTTGACTTTGAGACTTCAATAATACACACAAAAAAAGACCAAAACTCCTTAGAAAATGTATCATCACCCATGACTGATAAGTATTTGAATCTTCTTGATGGCACTGTGAAATTGGAGATTGGATTTTTTTTTTTTTTTAATGCCTACTTGATGTACTTCGCACAAACTGAACGCGTGCATAAATGGTTCGCACAACCATGGAGCAAACATGAAAAATGAACAAAACGAGGATAAACGGCACCAGATGGAAGCAGTTTTCTTTCCCCCCTTTGTTTTTTTAAAAGTTGGTGAAATCTTTCAGTGTCATATTTTTAACATTTTTTGTGCAATATATAATCCCTCATATGACAAAATGTGGGGGTTTTATGCTGATGTAGAGTATAGTCAATTTTTGTGTGTATGTAGAATTGAGTGTATGATATTATTATCAGGAAATATGGTTAAAGCATATTAGGGAGTTGAAAAGTTGGTATAATGTTGTGTTCTTATCTGTAAATGGTCAAAGTATGCACACATTTTTCCTTCATTTTTATTGTTTTTTTTTTATATAAATTAGTGATTTTACTGAGTGTTGCTTATATTATGTTGGTCACAATTTTGTAATGAGATAAAGAATTTAATCAATTTTGTTCATTTGTGAATTTGTGGCATAAAATAAAACCCCTCCCTGTCTTACACCTCCCATTAATCTCTGTTGAGTATAATGTATTGTTGGATTTGGTAGTGTGATTGTACAAGATCTCTCAGAAAAAAAAGCTGTATAATTGGAGTTTAGCTGTGTGATGTAAATTTTTATGCTTACCATTCATTGAGATGTGACTCTCTCTGTCGAAATCAGGCCTAGTAATAGGACTGTGTGTGTGTTTTTTAGAAAGAAATTATGACATTTTGAAGGAAAATATTATACTTTGAGGATGCAAGACATTACAAGATTTGATGAAGTACATTTGTGATATTTGAAGTAAGGTAATAGGTGAACGATCTCTGGAAATGAATTTTGTTACCCGAGTATTATCGAATGCACTTTGCAGTGGCATGTGGAAGGTTTAGGGGGAAGTATTTTTATGAGACGTGTATGCATAATTCAAGAACTCGCATCTTAATTGCAGAATTGCGTGTATGCAGTTCAGTCTGCAAACACCCCCTGGTTTCGAAAGAAAGATTCACATGTACCGTTCTAGAACACGGCCTTTTGGTGTGTTGTAGAACTTGCAACAAAGAATACTAATGGAGAAAGGAAGAAAGAAGAAAACTATTGTATTTTGCATCAGTGAAACGAGATTGACACTTATGAAATTTGATTTAGTGGCATCATGACAAACACAGTAATATTTGAATCTTCTGAGATTTTTATGGTTGTGTATAGACATTGATAATCAATGTTCTACTTGTAATTCATACCCTTCGATAATATCATGTTATTCTTCTCTCCTTTCTAATGTCAGACATCGGTTATGTACGTTTGAAATGTGCACACAGAACTTTAAGCTGTTAAAAGCTGTATTAGTATTAGATTCAATATTGTGTGCAGTTTTGATATAAAATCCAGTCTTAGTATTATTTGCCTTTATCACTTATGATTTACTCTATGCAATTAAGTGGTCGAAATTGCATTTTTATTAGAATAAGTAGCTGCATTGTACACATATTTTAAGGGATTGAGCTAGAAAGAAGATATAGAAATATTATTCAATTCCCATGATTTTATCATCCTTCTGATTTGTTGTAGCAGAAACACCCTTTAAAGAGAAAACAAGATCTTGTCAGATTCCCAGAATATTTGCTGTTATACCCCAAAATTGACCTCCATTTTGGTGACCTCCGTTTTGTGTTATATACATGTATGCCATGTTAATTTGACACTAAAAGAGAATTGTATGAAAACTTACAGAAGATTTTTTTACCTTGTATGCAGGAGTAGCAACTTCACAAAATATTGGTGGGAAACAGTTTGGGAAAATACCAAAAAGACTAAAAATGACTACTATGTTCTTGCATGACATGAAACTCAAAGGAGCAGGAGTTGGTCTAGCATTGACGTCCGCAGCCAGCTCTTCGTCTTCACCTACAACTGACTCTGATTGGACCCAGGTTTGAGTCTGAGCAACGTTTTTCAGATGGTGACGATAATCGTCGGTCCCTGATGTAAATCATCATATCTACTGGTCATTGATACACGTTTGTAAGAACCCAATTACACACAAACACACTGTATGCGTATGTAGGGTTGGTACGGTACTTGCGGATAAATTTGTTGAATTTTAATTATTTTATAGTGCTTGCCTAGGCTACGTGCTTACCTGGTACATATCAACATGATATAGGAAATGTACTACTACTACATATATGGTTTTCCTTGTATTTTTAGCTGTATTAAGGTAAAATTTAAGAAATCAAAGAATAAAATGGCATTCATCAATCCGATATTGATAACAGGGCTTTCATTTTGATTTATGGAATGGTATCTTTAAGTATCGATTTAATGGGAACTAGGTTTTATGCTGTAATTTCGAAACATTCATAAACTTGAAAATGTTTGGGCAATTTGATAGCTTCCAGTTCTAGGGGATTAAAATTATTAATACAAGATATCAGAATGAGCTAAAAAAAACAAAGAAAATACATGGAGCAAAATCAAGGAAGAAAAAAACACAAAACGATAAGAAATATTCTCTGGCCAAATATTGGATTAACTAAGCAAATCTAGGTTTTCTTTTCTTCCATTGTAGTAATTGAAAGCCATTAGATGTTTATGATGTCTGTAAAACTGTGTATTCTGTTATCTTGGATTACATAGAAATTTCGTTAACCAAGTCGTACAGAAACTTTTTTAATGTTAGAAGGTTGATGTCCGTCTATTTTTTCCCTTTTTTGTTAAGTATTGTCCTTGCCGAGTAAGGTTCACTCGGCTGGTATGTTTTGTATTTTGTAGGCAGTTGAATCTTGTGGTGCTCTACATTATAGTGTATGTCCATTCTATTTATTGTAAAGCAGAAGCTGTGTATTTCCAATTTTGTATTTTTAAGAGCATTAGTTCTGGAGTAGTTGTGTATCCTCTTCTTTGATGATGTAAGTACTTGAAAGGTAACAAGAATCATAAGGGGAAAGGGGGCATTTTATGATCATTTGAAATGTGTTTTTTCGTATAAGGGAGTTGAGATAGACCAAATTAATTGACATAAAACCATTTAGCCCAAAGTCACAAAGGAGGTTGAAACCATGTGTACGGTTCTGACCTCCAGAAGCGTACTTGAATAAGCGTTGAAATAAGCGCACATTGCCCATGCACACACCGAACACGTGATTGTACTGAATTCTGTGCTCACATACGCTTCAGAAACCCACAGGGAGTTTAAACCTCCCCATGGTTTATTCTTTTGTGAAAGTTGGACCATTGTATTTAAATGTCAAATCTACTGATGATTAACCTTACTAAAAAGGGAAAAAAATATGTATAATTCTGAACTAAATATGTTTGTTATTATGAAAACATAGTGAAGTGCCACTGAGCCATAACTTAGTTGAGTTTTTATTTATTTTACCATTCCAGCAAAGGATATAGATGTAAGTATGTGCTAGGTGTAAATTGATTACATACAATCAGATTTTGCAAGCGATTGTACATGTGTTTGCTTAAATTGCAATGTTATACTAGAGTATGTCCCATAAATACTAGTATTGAATGTTGTTTGATTGGGGGAGGGGTGGAAGGGGGGGGGGGTGTTTTACTTACATGTAGGTACAAAAAAGATAAAAGGTGAATAGCTCCATGAAAAAGGAAGGGTTGCCATATTAGTCCCAAATCATTTGTGGTAAATCTATTGCACCTAAATTATAGATGAATCTCAAAAAAGTTTGTAAAGCATGCTCTATTGTTGCGTGGAATCCTGCCAGAACGTATGCAGTAAATTTTGTTAACGTACATGCATACACATTTACATACAAGGAACCGACAGTCCTATTCTTATACATACCTCTCCTTTGACGATTCCGGACATTGATTCTTAGTTAAAGGAACTGCAAAGGATGTAAGGTTATTTGCGGTCTGTGCACAAAGAAGGTCTGTTCACTGATGATGTTATTGAGGTGAACTCGCGAGACAGAGGCTTGACCATTTATCCTGATCATATTTAAATGTTAACTAGTCGAGATGGATGGGATATTGAAGAGATGTTGAAGTGATAAATTGATAGTAACGATGCTTTATTTTCTTGCCTGGTTGAATGCTGAACGTATATAGTTTGTGAACTGCAAATGTATGGAAACAGCTTTTTGGTCTTTTTCTTTTATTAAGGGGTAGACAGTGCAATCATTAGCTTCCTTATTATTTTTTTTTTTTAGTGTTTTGTGTTCATCTTTCTCTGTGTATCTTTCAGCTGTCACAATCATGTTTTATTATTAGTCAATTTTTGGACAACATATGCTTGCTGTTGTATGAACAGAAAGATACCTTGGTCTTATTACCATGTTTGGTTTTGTATTTGATAGGGTATCATACCATGATATGTCTTCTTTTTTTTTTTTTATGCGGCCAATGCTTGAGTCACAATTTGTACTTTCCGTGATTTATTTTGTTATCACTGACGAGTTGTGTTTAAATTCCAAATGCATCTGCTTAAAACTCCTTGAATAATAAAAAGAGAGAAGGTTGTCTCATGCAAAACGAGTTATTGCTCCACTTTTCGTTACTCGACTCGTGGTTTAGTAGTCTTAAGCTTACTGCACACTACACGATCTGTTTGCGATCTGATTTTGGAAAAACTTGTTTCAACTTGAAGTATTTGCTATGAACATTCAAACATGGAAAATCATACTGACCAAAGGTCTAGATAGTCGTATGAATACTTTTTGAAACTCTAGGCTATGGTGAGCCTCCTTGTAGGTATAAAAGCGCAGTCAATCCCAAATCGTAGTGACGTCATAGCAATCGTGCGATTGGCTATGATACGAATCTGATTTGGCCTTTAATCCAACCTAAAGGCTTGCAGTTAACCAAAATTTTGATTTTAGTGTTCTTATATGTATTCCAAACCTCAAACAAGATAATTTTACTTGTTTAAACTTTCAAATGCAATTTGTTCCAAAATCTGGTTGCAGTCGGATCGTATGGTGTGTGGCTTGTTCACATGTGAAGCAGAAAACCCTTGCTTTTTTTTTTTCGTGTGTTCAAATGAATGTGATACGAGAAGGTGAAAAAATGAAATAGGACCCAAAAATGATCATATTTACCTCCTGGCAGCAAAAAAGGTACAGACCAATCAAATTCTTATATATGTCTTGCAAAATATCACATCACGAGTTTACCTATGCACCTTTTGGCAAAACTCTTGAACATTGACGTATAGTAAAATGCGCTTTCATTATCATAAGTGGCACTCTTTTACCGTGCCATATGTGAACACTTCAAAAACTGCTTGGTTTGCTGCTGGATGAGCGTTTAGGGCCGGTCCTAACTTTCATAGTTCTGTGTCCCATATGGGTATTATGAATAGATATTGACTTTGAAGGGTCAGAAGGGATCACGTCTAAACTCTGTCAGGGCTTTCAGTTTTCATACATTCATCAAGATTTGCTAAAATGTTTGATGTGGTTGATAACTAAGCAGGCACAATGAGCTGGACTTGCCCTCAAATTAAGAGCTACATGTATTTTAAAAAAATCTTATACTTGAAAGTGTACATCACTCATTCCCCCCCCCCAAAAAAAAGACTTTAATAGTTTAAATGAATTTCATTAAATCATTACAGAGAATAGCTTTTTCTTTTGCCTCTAAATAAGATATACATAACAGGAAAGGAAAAGTCTTCAGACAATGCGTACATCGAGTTATATACAGTTTTATATACATGATTACCAGAATAGCATCTTCTGTTCATGGCTGTCAGCCATTAAATTTGGAGATATATTTATTTCAAAATCCTATTTTTACAAATGCATACAACAGAAACACATACAAATACACATACATACAAAATTTACAAAATCCAACGAAGGAAAAATGAAAAAAAAAAAAGAACAGTCGGACATAGGAAGGGAATTAAGAGGCAACCATCTTTTAGGAACATAAGATTAACAAGTAATGGAATATTTAAATTACATGATAAATGTAATTTTTTTCAAGAAACACATTGTGGTTTTCATGACCAATGAAAAAATCTTGTGATTACATGTATTTCTTTTTAATCCATGCCAAAGGCCTCAAAAGAAAATCGCCAAAACAAGTAAAGTAAAAATGATAATGTTAGCTAATTAGGCTAATTCAGTCAGTGATCCATGTTTTGAGACCAACTTTTAAAATGATATCACCTTGTGATGTCTTAACTATTATTTGTAATCTCACCATGATTGTTAAATGTCATATAACCTCACTGAAGTTCGCTTTAGAATGCCTGCATTCTTAAAAATGTTCAGCAGAAAAACTTTTTCCCAATCAGTCGGTGTAATTTCAATTACAATGGGAAAATGACTCTGAAAGTCCAGACAACAGCTTGGGAACTATTCCAATACATCAGAAATAAAGTGATATTCCAAGACCTGCATGGGTGCATATTGTGTCTGAAATATAAGATTTTAGCATTTACAATTACCCTCATCGAAAATTCTTAAACATATACCGGGTAAATACACAATGAATTTACAACTACAGGTACTTGCTATACTGTGCACTTGTTAGTATAAATATGAACATGTTCATGAGTGAAAATACTCTTGAACTTACACATCAAGATATGACGTATAATGAACAAGTTATTCAAATCACAAATACAATTATCTTTCCCTTAAAGGGGGTACCCAATGCTGAAACAATGTTAGTTCATTTAAAAGAGCATGATTTTATTAGCAGAAAATCATCTGCCTAATTTTTTTTTTAAAGTCGTGTTGCCAAGGAAACCCCCAAATGTGGTAAGATTTCAGGATATTTTTGACCCCTCAGCTGTGACCCAGTTTCAACTGGGTACCTACTTTGACGTCAAAATGACGTCAAAGTGGGTACCTTGTCACGCAATTCTAGCAAAATGCGCGCAAGGTATAATACATATTGTACAGTCTAGCGCGCAGCACAACTGCAATGCGCGAAGCTGGGTACCCACTTTTATGTCATACCTCATACTCAAATTTTTTGGTCAATTCTTGACTTTTTATGAGAAAATAAGACAAAATGCATTGATTTCAATTGAAAATCATCAAATTTGTAATGTTATTCTTCTTAGAATTCTATTCTCGATCATATATAAAAAAAAAAATTACCATTGTGTAATCACTTTAACTACACCTGTCCAACCGAGAAGCTAGTGGGTTTAATTCATAGATGGGTTCATATTTCTACAGTTGTTTCTTGGAGTTGTTGAAACAGGAATGTTTTCACCAGGAAAGAGCCTGACTCCTGACCACTTCATTGCTTATACACTCCCTATAAGCACATAACAAATCACTCATATCACACAGAGAGGGAAAACTTTAATTTTGATTGGGGGGGGGCTACTTACTACTGGACTACTGTGTTCAGTGCTTAAAGTATATAAATTTTACACCATATCTGTTTAAATTATTTACAAGTACAAGGAAGCTCTTTCAAAAATTTCTGTACAAATACACTGGAAGCAATGTAAATAAATCATCACTGATATAACTGTATATATTTTTAAAAAAAATCATAATGGCTTATACATTTATTTACTCTGGACTGTAATCATATTCAATACAATCTGGAACCAGCGGCCTGTTTCTCGAAACCGTCATAAGTTGAAGCTTACAGACATCCCATTGAAACACGTGTTAATTCTACCACATGTGTCTTTATGGGTTGTCCAAGAACTTAGACTCATTGCAGGTTTGAGAAAAGGGCCCCAGAACTCTGCAGAGACACAGATGACTCCTTGGACATCCCACTTTAAACCATTTGTGACGGAAGCAAATATAATTCCACACTGTGTGTTTAGGCCAAATAACTTTTGATGCAGAGCCCTAAAAATCGTGCCAACTACAGGAGTAGAAAGAGCAAAAAATTCTACACATACTGCGCTCATTTTGATCGCGTCAGTATTTGTCGTTTGACGCTGAAAATTTTTCAAAGGAAAATAAACACTAAAATCCTTAAATTGGCAAGCAATGGAAAGTTGAAAATCACCCCTTTTCCATGCAAACTGGCAACTTTTAAAACTTTTTCACATACTTTCTGTTAATTTATATCATATTCATTTCAGAGAAATGACTTTTTATAAGAAATAAATGTATGTAAAAAATAAAAGAAAGAAACTGGTGCTGCCAATTTGAAGAAGAATCATGAAGAGCCCGATCATGAGATTTGCTCCAGAAGCTTTTCTTTGTGAAGAGAGGCAAGAGGATCATCATGACATGATATGTTCCAGGATACCTTGTCTAATAAGAGGCTCACACAAAGACCGCAGGAGAAAATGCTGGAGAGAAAACATGAAATATGAAAGAAATGACAACAACCAGCATAAATATTTATATACATTATTTTTGCAATACTGGGATGCCATATTATTTTCTGTGGAGTAGATCATGTAATTGCATATTCTCACAGATAATTTGGAATCACAATTTTCAGAATAATGTTTTGTGACAATACAACACCAATCAATGGGTGTTTAATGAGTAAAATTTTGAATGTACAGTACTCCAATTTCCAACTTTCCCAAATCATCTAAAGTGTCCTCTTGTTTCACACGAAACACCATGATCTTCCACTTCATTTTTACTCCTCTGAAATGATACCCAGGCAAAACTTAAAGCATTACTTTATAAGAATGAAAGGATGTAAAAAGACAGTGTGATTACTTGACTATTTTTCTTCAGCACCACTGTACTGCCATCCTCCGTCTCAAATTCACCATAGTCCATCAAGCATCTTACCTACAAGAAAACAATAATGTGCAATAAGAAAGGTCATTCTCTATTTTTCAAAGCAAATTGGACAACAAACAGTAAAAGTGTAACTGCTAACTGTATGGCTTCATTTTAATTTTCATTCAATCAAGGACAAACTCATGTCTAGTCATGTTTCTCGCCAGTTACATGACACCCATGCTTCCAATACCATGCGTAAAAGGTTTCAGACAAGGAAGAACCATGTGTGAAATTGCTGCACCATGCGTGGCAACAAGGGTAAAAGAATATTGGAGTATATATTCCTAACAATAATGATAAATGTCACAGATTGTTTTGCTTTTTGGCAATGTATTTTTACTTTTATGCCATTAGTAGAAGACTCCTGCTTACCAAGAAGTATTTTTCATCCTTTTACTATAGACCATCCCAATGCAAGAGGGCAGCAGACTGCTCGACAAGTTCAACATACTGCGGTGGGCGCTCCAACTTTTATAGTACACAAGTCAATAGCGCGTTACGCGTACATTCGTTCGATTTTTGTGTGTGTCTATTTTGACCAATATATGCAGATTTCTTTTAATATTTGCAATGAGAAATTATCAGGGAAGTTCAGGTCTGGTGATCAGGTCTGGTCAGGTGATCTAGAATAAAGTAAATGGAACAAAATCAGGGCATATCTCATATCTTACATTCATTTTTTACACAGAGCCAATCGCAGTCAGTGCGCTTGCCCACCGCAGCAATGGCGTCGCCGATAGAGGGCCAAATACATAAACCGGAGGTGAAATTGGTCTACAGCATAAACTGCCGCCACACCTAACTTTACGTGTTATTCCATAAAACTTCCGAAACTTCCACGCTTTGCGCAGAGTGGGAACCTTGTGTGGGCTTTTTTCTAGTGAGAACGCTCGTCTAGTTTATTGCGAAACCATACAATTACAAAAACAAAGTCAGTGTGTCTGTTTTTGACTGAATAGCCAAAACACTGCCTCTGAAAATAGAAATACCTGTTGGTATATGTCACAACTGTTTACCTCCATTGAAACATGATTCGACGGTGCGTAAAAACCTTTTCTCCACTGCACATTTCTGCACACGTGAGCGGATTCACTGGCTCATAAAAACTATGACGGGTTGTTGCATCCAGCATTTATCCTGTTTTCTATGTAATGAGGTGCCACAGTATTTTAATGTGTATTCAGAGTATCAGTGAAGAGGGCTTCTAGCAAGTTTGTGGTTGTTTATATTTTGCTGACCCCTGAACCCAACCCGACTCATGACTAGAGTAAAATCACTACTTTATTCTCACCTCCACGTACAGGCTTTTGGGCGGACTGCGATCCTACATCATGGAATGTGAAGGTAGGCACAAAGAGATAAAGGGATGTGAGAAACGGGGAGTGCAAGCACGAGATAAAAAGGATATATAGAGGATAAAAAAAGCAAGAACAAATCATTACAGCACAGATCAATCAGATTTCTTTACAAGGCTATAGCTATAATGTATCTTCCCTATTCATGTGCAATCATGCTTGCAGGTAAATTGTAATATTTGACCTAATTTGGCCTTTAACCTACTTTCAAGACCTTTGACCCCATAATAACACCGAGGTCCATACAGGGCATCTACCATCCAAGTTTGGTTACAAATGGACTTACGGTTTAAAAGTTACTAACTCCAGTAGAAACTTGCAGGAAAATCTTAACATCAGACCTTTGACCTACGTGTACATACATGACCTCTGACCCCCAAATAACATTGAAGTCCCTATATACAGCATATAACATCTAAGTTTGGTTACAAACGGGCAAATGGTCACAAAGTTATTCAAGTTTTATAATCATGATGGATGGATGGACACCACAAAAGATCCCTTGGTCTCGCTCCACCTCGGTAGCTCAACAAAAATAAAAAATTGTACTAAAAAAACAAAAAACAAAAACAAGAACACTATCATATGCTGGTAAAGGTTCTTGACTCTGAGAGGTCCTTGAAGTTGATACTCCCAAGGGAAATGATACAAGATGCAATGTCTGGAAATCAATTCTAAAGTTTGCAACGTGGAATGTAAAGACTATAAATCAGGGAAAGCTAGATCTTCTAGTAAATGAAATGGAGAAATACGACATCCACTTGACTGGTATTGGGGAGGAGATAACTGCAATGAACATAATGTTGAGAATAAAGCCAAAGAATTAATTTCAAAGAGTGGAATGCATGCTCAAGGTTACCTGAGTAAGATCCAGTCCATCTTGGCCTAGAGTTCTCATGTAGGTTGCTAACGATTTGTTGTACTTAGTAAACCACTGCACCTGAAAAATACAAAATCATCATTCATATAATTTATAAATAATAGCCGAGACTCCTTCCTTTTTCAGGAAAAATAGCACCATCCATACTATTATGATTTTCATACCATCTAGCTTATTTTTTAAAAAAATCCCTTCCTATGTTGTTATTGGTGATACACTGCAACATATACCGAGAATGCAAGTTACATACATCTTGTTTTGATAGGTTGGGCAAACCTCAGCAAGCTTTGGGGTTCTTAAAAGTAACGACTATTCAAAAGCAAGAGCCTACATATCCAGGATATAGATTAAGAAGGGTTTGACAGGAGTTAACTATACAGAAAGGAAGTAATTACCAGTAGATAACATATAACAGAAGTCTGCGCTACAACTATATCCATTGGGGCTTACTTAGAAATACTATTGGGGTAGTTTGTTGTACCTCTTGTTCCGAGAGATTGTATTTGACCTCTGCTGGTAGAACACTCCCAAACTCCCATCTCATATCACGGATCATGCATAGCCTATTGTGCCTGAATCAGTGATAAGAATACAAGAGAACATCAGCATTAAACATTTCACATTGCACTCATCTGTCTTCTTTTGAACTATCTAGCAGGCTAGGTGCACACTTGCACCGCAATTTGTAGTTCAGCTGTCAAGTGTATATTCGCCCACTAAATTCAAGTGTTTCATGCATTCTAAGCATTAAATATTTGATACTATCAAGGCAATCAAATTTTCAAGAACTGTTACCTTTGAAAATGTAAAGGCCTACGAAGTACAATTGTAAGACCAAACACACAGTGAATGAGACCCATAATGCCATCATTTCCGAGTCAAAACTGGACTTAACATACTGCATATAATATAAATGCTCTAAACCCATTTTCCCACTTATAATCGTACTTACAGATAAGCGAGGAGACATCTCTTGTTTCTTTCAAGACAAGTATGACGAAACTGAACAGCTGGTAGACGGTCTTTCTCTCCTTGAACTGTTGCCTCACTACACAACAGAGAAAGGCAAAGAGATACATTTTATTTCACTGAATCTTCCTCAACCCTGTACATTTTTATATTAATTACATCAGAAGGTAAATTTTTTTTCTACAGAACCTATTAAGAATAAGCATACAGTGTACGATGCTTAGATTGTTTCCTGGGTGTTTTCAATAATTTTCCTGTCTTTACATTCAACAATAGATGTATCTTAAATTTGCAGACTATTTAACATGTTACAGATGAAAGGCTACCAAGTACCTAACACTTTAATCAAACAATTTATTGGAAAGTTCATTGAAAATCATCATCATTTGTGTTACTCTATTCTGTATCTTCTCTTCAAGACGAAATGCATCACATCTATAAAAATAAAATGAAATTGGTGTTGGTATTTTTTTCTTCTCCTTGGGTCCATTATAAACTCTACAACATTTTGGATTCAATTTCATCATGACCTAAAAACATCAAATAGTAGCCAAACGATAGGAGGAAAAAGAAGAAACTGAACACCAGTATTGTATTTGAAAAGGAATGTTGTTCATGAAGATCAAAAGATAAATTGGGGTAGAGTCCACACAGCTCAGCAAAAGTGTTGAATACTTACACATCAACTTGGTTCTGGTCATAGAGAGCTTTCATTTCCTCAAGAACTTGCCGAACTCCTTCTTCCTGCATGGAAACAGAAGGATAGCAGGACGATTTGAGTCTTGAACATAATACCTCAGTAAAAATAGGTATGTATGGTATATACTGAATTCACACAAACCTACACTCGTTCACTTCATTCTGTTATGAATGGGGCTAAATAGAAATAATAAGTTTGTCTTCTTACTTTTTTTTTTTAAAGGGGATGTGAACACGTATATATCCTTTGTTCAGTGGATTTATACATACATTTCTAGCATGTGAGATTCAAAGTGGCAAAAGATAAAGTAACCCACAAGGCATGTTATAGATTTTATTCAATATTTGATCACTTTATTATATAATAAACTAATTCCCTGTATGCAAACCATATTTTGAAAGATTACAAAAGAAGTAATTATCCTCTGGAAGAAAGTGTTGTGGAAATTAGGCCTAGTAAGTAGTGGAAATCATTTTGCTTGGATATCTGTCTTTTTTTTAAATATTCTTTATTATTCCAATATTCAAGAGTGGGGACCTTTAAATAGCAAAATGAATAATTACAAAACCTATATCTACTACTACAATCAACCACTCATCCTGTGTACTCGGTCAATGAATTGACCTCGTCCCAAAAATGTGACAAGTCTGTACTGAAACTACATAGCATGCTTTTCTGTTGGTTACTCGACGACATGCTGTCGACCTACGAGTCTGATAAGCGTAAGTTTTCTTCTTAAAATTCACCATTTTCAGTTCATTCATCAGATATGAAGCAGAAAGGGGAAAATTGAGAGCCTCAGGAATATTGCTGGTAAGTAAAATCAAAACTTTTCTTCTCTTTTATAGAAGATCTAAGTCAATGTATTTCGCGTTCACGTTTGCAATTTGTTTTGCTATTCAAAACGCCGTTTTGACCTACGGGTTCAGTCAACTAGGGTCTAGACTAGTAACTGTTTGCAAAGTTGTTTTGCACCATTCTGTAGTCTAAACAATCTTTTTCTACCTCTAGATTCCCTAGAAAAATGATGATGATGATGATGATATTATCATTATTATCATTATTACCATCATCATCATCATCACAGTAAACACCACCACCAACAACAATAATGATGATGATGATAATAATAATAATAATAATAATAATAATAATAATAATAATAATAATAATAATAATAATAATAATAATAATAATAATAATGATAATAATAATGATAGAGTCTAATTGTTAATAATAATAATAATAATAATGATAATAATAAATACTAATAACAACAACAATAAGTGTAGTAACAATTATTTTATTCAATGGAGAATATACTCCGTTTTATGGTATGAAACATTTCTATGTCGTCACAGTCTGCTCACGAGAAAATCGGATGAATATTAATTGAACAAGCACAATGAAAACAAGTTGACGGGACTACAACAAATACCGACAAAGACATACCCACACGAAAGATGTTATTTACTCACGTTAAAAGGAGCAAGTGACCCATTTACAGCTCTCTGAAGTTCATGGATAAGTTCTATTGCCCTTTCTCCATACATTTTGAACTACTCGGAAAAGTCTTCAGCAAATAGAATTTGACCGCATTCAAAAGGTTGAGACTATATTGGCGTGGATCCGGCAGATTCATTATTCATGAGCTTGGAAATCTCGTTCGGCCGGCCGATGACGTATGGCTCATTAATATTAATGCCTTGGAAATTGCGGGCGCGCGGAACAAGCCCAACGCACGTACGGTACACGTTATACGAATTGCATAGTCACTTCTCCAAAGCACTTCTCCATTCATTATCATGTATACATGTGCAGTTTATAACTGGCGTAAATCCAGCATCTTTGGCGCAAATCCGGCAGTTTTTATGAAAATAATCAGAATAATGCCAATGAACCCAAATCAAAGTGTTGGTTTGTCCAACCTTAATTGCAAATACAGCATTGAACTAGTAAACCAGAATTTATTCATGAAAAATAATTCACAACATGCATTTTAATTTCTCCCTTCATGTCAATGTACATCGAATTGGCGTAAATCCAGCATCTTTGGCGCAAATCCGGCAGTTTTTCTGAAAATAACCAAAATAATGACAATGAACCCAAATCAAAGTGTTAGTTTGTCCAACTTTATTACAAGGACAGGAATGGATAGGTAAAACAGAAATTATTCATGAAAAATAGTTCACAACTTGTAGTTTAATTTCTCCCTTCATGTCAATGTACATAGAACTGGCGTAAATCCAGCATCTTTGGCGCAAATCCGGCAGTTTTTATGAACATAACCAAAATAATGACAATGAACCCAAATCAAAGTATTAGTTTGTCCAACTTGATTACAAAGACAGGAATGGACTAGTAAAACAGAAATTTTTCTTGAAAAATAGTTCACAATTTGTATTTTGATTTCTCCCTTCATGTCAATGTACATAGAACTGGCGTAAATCCAGCATCTTTGGCGTAAATCCGGCAGTTTTTATGAACATAACCAAAATAATGACAATGAACCCAAATCAAAGTGTTAGTTTGTCCAACTTGATTGCAAAGACTGCAATGAACTAGTAAACCAGAATTTATTCATGAAAAATATTAATTCACAACATGCATTTTAATTTCTCCCTTCATGTCAATGTACATAGAACTGGCGTAAATCCAGCATCTTTGGCGCAAATCCGGCAGTTTTTATGGAAATAACCAAAATAATGACAATGAACCCAAATCAAAGTGTTAGTTTGTCCAACTTGATTGCAAATACAGCATGGAACTAGTAAAACAGAAATTATTCATGAAAATTAATTCAAAACTTGTATTTTCATTTCTCCCTTCATGTCAATGTGCATAGAACACTGGCGTAAATCCAGAATCTTTGGCGCAAATCCGGCAGTTTTTATGAAAATAACCAAAGCAATGACAATGAACCCAAATCAAAGTGTTAGTTTGTTCAACTTGGTTGCAAAGAAAGCACTGGACTTGTAAAATTGAAATTATTCATGAAAAATAGTTTACAACTTGCATTATAATTTTCTCCCGGCATGTCTACTGACGTAAATCCAGAAAATTAAAGGAAGAAGGAGAAAAGGAAAGAAAGAAAGGAGAAAAGGAAAGGAAGAAGGAGAAAGGAAACAAAAAGGAGAAAGGGGAGAAAGAAGAAGAGGGAGGGGGAAAAGAGGGAAAGGAGGAAAAAAGAAGAAAGCAAAGGGAAACAAAAGAAATGAGGGAAAATTAAGTACCAAAACCCCAGAGTTCCCGGGGGCTCCACTCCCTGGACCCCCGCAGTGGCTTTCATCAGGGGCCCTAAGCCAGAACCCTGGGCCCCACCGCTAAGGGCTTCGCAAAAAGCAACTCGCGGTGCGGGCTCACCTCCGCATATATTTCTAGACTTAGTTACCGGGAAATTTTCGGCTCTGCCCCCCCCCCCCCCCGATAACAGGCAGAGAATGTAAGAGACCGGGAACAGACAACGAACAATAATATTATTCAAAGAAAGGTTAGAGCTTCTTCGCTTCGCGCGGGAGGGGAAAATCACCTTCCCTGCACCCTCCCCCTAGCATGCCTAGGGAGCGCCCTTTACACTATGGTCCTCAAAATGAAATCCTAGCTACACCACTGATTCTAGACATATGGGGTGTTGCAAGAAAGTTGCAATCAATTGCAAATAATCGCTAATTTTGACACAACCATTCTGATTGGCTTAGGGTCTGCCCTTTTAAGAAGACATGCATGCAACAATGATTTTGATTGGCCAGTGACAATCAGTTGCAACTTGCAATCGATTGGAACTTTCTTGCAACACCAGACTACTTACCGGGAAATTTTGGGCTCTGCCCCCCCCCCCCCTGATAACAGGTACCTGTTACGCCCCTGCGTAAATCAAGCATCTTCGGCGCAATTCCGGCAGATTTTATTAAAATAACGAAAATAATGACGATGAACTCAAATCAAAGGGTGACAACCCACTTCACCGAAGGCCCGCGAGACCGAAAATAGCAAATTGTAATCTATAATGTACATCGCTCTGACTACCTGTGCCAGAAGGAAGTTAAAGGGCAGCGGAAAGTTTTACATTGAAGGTGTGGGACATCCGGAAACGAGGACCAAACATGTCTAAAGGAGACATTATTATTGTATATACCGATATAGCACATCATTGTGATGAAGGAAAATACGATACGAGAAAAGTCGGCCTCGCGGGCCTTCGGTCAAGTAGGCGTACCCCAGTCAGAGTTAGTTTGACCCGGTTTGACCAACCTGCATGGGGGTGTTTCATGAAACAATTAGTCGATGGTTTTCACGGACTAATTTGCTTTCAGGAAATCAGATGCGAGTATTTTCAGTGGCTTATAACATTATTTTGTCGGTGATTTTCACCGACAAAACTCTTCATGAAACGCTCCCCAGATTGCAACTACAGGGGAACGTTTCATCAATTTTGTTGTCTGACAAGTTGTCAGATGTGACATCTTTCCTTGATTTTGATTGGCTGAGAAGTATCGTTACTATGACAACTGTCGGATAAAACAGACTTTGTCGGATAAAACATCCGACAATAAGTCCTTAACGCTCCCCCGCATTGAACTATTAAAACAGAAATCATTCTGAATTTTTTTTTGGTCTTAACTTTTCTATTATCTTTTATCTTATCTCAGTAAGATAATAGCTCGCTAGTATTATCTTAAATCGGTATTCTGAAAATTACATTAAGTCTGTAAGGACCACCCATATATTATCTCTGACACGCCCAATCTTCTCTCGTTAAACAATCATTAAATATTTTATATGAGTTCCTCAACCAATAGAAGTGTCCCTTATGTAAATGTAAAACCATTATGATGCGCGTCGTGCATCATTTATACTATAGGCGTAATTTTATCTTGCGTGCATTGTGCGCTATCGTCTGCAACACTTATTTTTCAACTTTAACAAGCTCAAGAGAAAGCAGAGAGAGAGAGAGAGAGAGAGAGAGAGAGAGAGGGAGAGAGAGAGAGAGAAAGAAATCCCGGGAAAGAGATAGAAAGTAGAAAGATATAAAGGACAAATAAAGCAAAGTACAAATGAAGAGAGGAAGTGGAAGAATATGAGAAAGGTAATGTTTTGTTTTGTAGCAAAGGTAATGATAAAAAAATCAGGTGATTTCAAATTAGCCTACAAAGATCAAATAATTCAGAGAAAAGAATCTGTGAAGTATTTCGGCATCGAATTAACCAGCCAGGTTTCTTTTTTGTCTCTAGTACAGAATCTGTTATAGTAAAAAAAGGCCAACTCCCGTTTGAAATTTTTGTACAGATACCCAAATTGCATGAATTTACATGCAAGGCGTATATTATGCTTTGCTCTTATTGACTATGTTTATTTGACTATGCTAACGCTACGTGGTATAATAATTTAGGCAAGTCAGATCAAAAGAAACCCCAAATCGTTCAAAATATTCAAAATATGATGGTAAGATTCATTCATTGTTTAGGCCCAAGAACGCACGTTGGCTATAACGAGCTCTCAGCAGTCGGTTTACTAGTCCACGTCCTGGACGATTTTTACTGATTGGGCAAACCATAAACCAACACACACACGCCCGGGCCCGCGCCCTCCACTGATTCACTTACCCCCAGTGATTCACCTTACCCACTGATTCACTTTCCCCGAAAAAATTTCATATGACTATTCAGGGTGTGTGTATGCGTGTTATGGGGTTGTAGTGTGTTGGGTGTTTGGTAGTCGTGTCGTACAAAATTAACAACAGTCCAGGAGGTGGACTATCGGTTTACTTGATGTCAGTCAAAGATCAAAACAACTTATTCTGCGCCACGCACGCATAACTCGAGGGCAAATCATTATAATGGCCGCAATTTCAATCTTGTTACGACTTATATGATACAAGACATAGTCAATATAATCTTGCCCGAACGAGTAGGCATATTGGCAACTGCTTATAACGCAATCAAATACTGGAGTTCTCTCCCCAATGATATTAAAGCAGTTGAAAACTACTCTGAAAGACTACTAAAAGAGTTCCTATCACTTGAGTCTAAGAAAAAAGAAACAAGTGACATAATTTACACAATAAATATTGTATGATGCTTTAGACTTACAGATCAGTATTCTTTTCTCTAACTTACCGATATCTGTATCATTTCGTTCTTTTGTGTTGATTTTTTTTTTCATTTTAAATGTGTTGCTGTTAAACTCTTGTAAATATGTTTCATTATGTATATAGTGCTAAATACTTACCAGCCACGTTACCAGCAGTCAAATTGTTGTTCTCTTTAGGACCCCATTGTAAATAAGCTTTCGAGCTTTCATGGGTCATCCTGTCAAGCTTTAATGAAGAATCAGAGAAACAGAAGGCAAAGAATAAAGCAGTATAAAGAAAAAAAACACTAATCATGTTAACAAATTAACAAGATAAAGATTACTCAAAATATCGACCAGCCCCCCCCCCCCTCCCACCTCCCCCCAAACACTATATTTTCATAAAAACTGCCGGATTTGCGCCAAAGATGCTGGATTTACGCCAGTTCTATGTACATTGACATGAAGGGAGAAATAAAATGCATGTTGTGAATTATTTTTCTTGAATAATTTCTGGTTAACTAGTTCCATGCTGTCCTTGCAATCAAATTGGACAAACTAACACTTTGATTTGGGTTCATTGTCATTATTTTGGTTATTTTCATAAAAACTGCCGGATTTGCGCCAAAGATGCTGGATTTACGCCAGTTCTATGTACATTGACATGAAGGGAGAAATTAAAATGCATGTTGTGAATTATTTTTCTTGAATAAATTCTGGTTTACTAGTTCCATGCTGTCCTTGCAATCAAATTGGACAAACTAACACTTTGATTTGGGTTCATTGTCATCATTTTGGTTATTTTCATAAAAACTGCCGGATTTGCGCCAAAGATGCTGGCTTTACGCCATTTCTAAGTACATTGACAAGCAGGGAGAAATTAAAATGCAAGTTGTGAACTATTTTTCATGAATAATTTCTAGTTTACTAGTCCAAGGCTGTCTTTGCAACCAAGTTGAACAAACTAACACTTTGATTTGGGTTCATTGTCATTATTTTGGTTATGTTCATAAAAACTGCCGGATTTACGCCAAAGATGCTGGATTTACGCCAGTTCTAAGTACATTGACAAGCAGGGAGAAATTAAAATGCAAGTTGTGAATTATTTTTCTTGAATAATTTCTAGTTTACTAGTTCCATGCTGTCCTTTCAATCAAATTGGACAAACTAACACTTTGATTTGGGTTCATTGTCATTATTTTGGTTATGTTCATAAAAACTGCCGGATTTACGCCAAAGATGCTGGATTTACGCCAGTTCTATGTACATTGACATGAAGGGAGAAATTAAAATACAAGTTGTGAACTATTTTTCAAGAATAAATTCTGTTTTACTAGTCCACCCCTGTCCTTGTAATAAAGTTGGACAAACTAACACTTTGATTTGGGTCCATTGTCATTATTTTGGTTATTTTCAGAAAAACTGCCGGATTTACGCCAAAGATGCTGGATTTACGCCAGTTCTATGTACATTGACATGAAGGGAGAAATTAAAATACAAGTTGTGAACTATTTTTCATGAATAATTTCTGTTTTACCTGTCCATTCCTGTCTTTGTAATCAAGTTGGACAAACTAACACTTTGATTTGGGTTCATTGTCATTATTTTGGTTATGTTCATAAAAACTGCCGGATTTACGCCAAAGATGCTGGATTTACGCCAATTCTATGTACATTGACATGAAGGGAGAAATTAAAATGCATCTTATGAATTATTTTTCATGAATAAATTCTGGTTTACTAGTTCAATGCTGTCTTTGCAATTAAGGTTGGACAAACCAACACTTTGATTTGGGTTCATTGGCATTATTCTGATTATTTTCATAAAAACTGCCGGATTTGCGCCAAAGATGCTGGATTTACGCCAGTTATAAACTGCACATGTATGATAATGAATGGAGAAGTGACCATGCAATTCGTATAACGTGTACCGTACGTGCGTTGGGCTTGTTCCGCGCGCCCGCAATTTCCAAGGCATTTATATTAATGAGCCATACGTCATCGGCCGGCCGAACGAGATTTCCAAGCTCATGAATAATGAATCTGCCGGATCCACGCCAATATAGTCTCAACCCATTCAAAAAGACAAGTCCAACTTTGAATTTGGCGGTGATAGTGTTAGTGTGTCTTCAAACAGGCAAATATAATCCGTTCAGATTGTTTTTTTTTTCTTTTTTAATCAACTATGTCCATATAAATGCACTAGATGTTTGAAAATAATTGGGGGGGGGGGGGGGGAGGGGGGGGAAGGGGGGAGGGGGGTCACACTCTTAATCACTAATAATTCAAAAGCTGAAAACTGCATCAGACTGAAGTTTGCACAGTGTGAACTAAATAGGGATATCAAACTTAGATGATCATTTTTATTTTTTTCTTGTAATGGACAATACATGGCCCTTTCCTTTGAATTCTTATTTTTGATAATCGTCATCATCATCATCTTCGTCGTCATCGTCATCATCATCATCATCATCATCATCATCATCATCATCATCATCATCAATCATAACTCTTCCTTCCCTCTCTCTCTGTCTCTAGCTGCATTCATAATCCCCTTCCCTTCTCTCTAGTCTCATCTCAAAGCAACTGTGCTATACATATGCCCTTCAATTCATTTCAAGCATAGTCTTTTGAAAGAATAATTTTCAGGATTCAAACTGAATATACTAACAGTTAATACAAAATAATCATCACCTGTCCTCCCCATCCCCAACAGGAAGTATCACAATAAGATATTCCTGCACTACATCTGTAATTATGATAAGATATCAAAGACTGCAAAAACTGAGTGAACAGCATGAACATCTTCATTTTTTTTTTTTTAAATATGCAATTTTATTCCCTCATGACTTATTTATATAACATTTGCATATTTTCATCTATATATGTAATGTAAATGTTCCTTCTTGTTGTTTTACGTTGAATATCCACATTAGATCACATATCATTTTTGTTTGCAGTTCATGTATTTCAATATTTACATATTTTCTTAGGTACTTTTCAGGCAAAGAAAGAATGAAATTGATTTCACAGAAAATATGACTACCATTACAACTTGGCCTAAATAAATGAATGACTGAAAGAATGGATAGGCTTTATAATCACAATTATATTCACCATAATATACAACATCTAATTACTGTACAATCATCTTTGGTAGTAAAGAACCATAAAAGCAAATCAAATTGAGACACTCTGCACATGACAGCTGCAAAGGATATGTGACAAAGAATGCATACAACATTACAGTTCTCTGCACATTACAGCTGCTTACGATTTGTAATAAGTACATGTATAAAATCAACAAAGTTTCTTGATATAATGCTGTTCATATAATGGCAAGTAATCTCAGATACATATTCTTTATGAAAGTCTATACCATAAGAAATATCGGAAAGTCAGAAAAGGCCTTTCCATCACATGTACATTCAAGTATATAACATGTGTCACATACAAGCGTAATTCATACATTCTATTCCCTTGTGGAGTGCCTTATAAAAGAACATAATGTAGTCCACATGTAAAAACCATCCATCAAATTAAATTATACATTATCAATTTTATTGATAAAAGTTCCTTTTCAGATCTGTACGTGAAAAATGGAAATCCCTTTGGTAGAATTGGGAACACTTTCATTAATCTAACATGACAGAAGTAATGAAATAATTGGAAAAAAAATCTTGGATTTAAAAAAGAAAACTCTCAAGAAATTGTTGTGTAAATGAAGGTTTGAATAATGACATGCATGTGCGATCGATTCTTTCTCCCCATGGAATCATCCACTTTTTATTTGTCATCTTTGACAAAGCACTTTAGAACAAAATAATTATCATGACCTCCACAATTTCAACAAATAGGATTATTTCAATTATACACTATATTCATGTAGTTTACTGTAAAATGATATTCAGTACTTATAAAAATACTCTAGAATTATGCATTGTAATTACATAATGATCAATTCACAAGACTGTATTGCACAATATTTGTTTTTTTTTTTTATCTCTTGCGAAAAAAACCCACATCAAACCAATAAAGCCCCCCCCCCCCCCGATTTACTAAAGTAAAGTGAAGCACTTATAAAAATTAAAAAGGAATAGATGCAACAACATTAAGTACCATTTTTGTTCAGTCCACTCCATCAACATTATTGTTTCACACTTATTAAAGAAAATAGTTCATCACAGCTACATGATGACTATTTTTATATTGTCTGATACAACTGCCAACTCATGTTTTATTTCACATTTCAATTTAAACTTAAATAAGGAAACAGCACATCAAACGTCTTAGTAAATGTATGCCAAAATTTTTCGATGTCTTTGATTCAAGTTAAACTTAGATGAGATATCAATAAATGTGATAAATGAATGGATAGACACTGCATTCCCTTTATTATCATCTAACAAGTTAGTTCTAGATAATAAACAGTTAAATGCTTGGATATCTAAATACCCCTCACCTGCAGACAATTCACAACCTACACCATGAGAAAGTCTATAAGGCTGATTGGATGTAACGTCCAAACTCATTTATGTCTTATAAAGATAAATCTGGATAAAATGCGTGAATGTTGACTAGTAATAAACTGAATGCTATTTCTCTTTGCCTTACAAGCTGATACGCTCTCCTTTCACAAGTCTCCCTTTGATGTTCCATAAGTCCTGAGTATCAAAAGATCAAGAGAAACAAATGGTAATTCATATACATTCAAGCATTTCAGCATTCCCCTTAAACTCTGAAGTGATATAGAGTACTGAAGTGATGATGTCATGGTCTTTTGTTATAGCATAGTGATGGTTCCAAACAAGCAATCATTGCCCAGACATTAATATGTGGGTTGAAGCTAGGGACTTGTATTGTTACCAACCATTGCCATCCCAGATACTCGGGCTACATGAAACTGTTTAGGACCAGTTTCCATAGTGATGAATTGCTGCGATGTCATGCTTTGGTACTCAATTGGTGTAGTAACACACTACCCCAAGCACCTCTTAAGCGGGAGATTCTCCAGCCGAGACCCTCTAGCAAACGGGAGACTCTGACTCAATGTGCGCGTAGCCCACATCACCAGCTCAAAGCACAAAATTCCTTACGGCCGGAGGCCACTTTTAGGGTTACAGAAGCTCTCTGATGCTTTCTTAGGCTTATTTTTAAACATATGACAACTCTAAATGAGGTAACATCCCATGATTCAGATTCATTTTTTTTAAAAAGGTGGTTGGGCAGGAGAAATAAGGAAGAAACACAGCTAGGGCGGGAGAAATTCAAACTCAAGCGGGAGAGCGGGAAATTTTTTGAAAATGGACTCAAAGTGGGAGATCTCCTGTTGAAAATGGGAGAGTTGGAGTCCCTGCACTACATCTCCTATTATATCACAGAAAACTAACAATAATAAAACAACTCCTGTCTGTTAAGTCCTCTCATTCTGTTTCAATAGGTGAAGGGTAAATGCAAAGAAAAATTTCAGCATCATTACAAAGATGGCAATGCTCTAAGGGACCATGGTGACTTGATGATGCCATAACTTCAAGCTTAGCATCATCATCATCATCATTACTATTACAGTCAAACCTACTTTAGTGACCACCTGTTTAGAAAGACCACTTGTCTATAAAGATTACAATTTTTATTTCCCTTGAATAGTTTTTCCCATTGAAAGAATACATGTATGTCCATAAAGACCACCTGCTCATAAAGACAGCATTGCTTGTCTCCCTTGGGCAGTGCTTATATACAGGTTTCACTGTATTATCAGTAGTAGAAGTAGTAATAAATCCTTTAATATTTCAATCTTAATAAAAGCAATCAAATACCCATATCAAGATTTTGATAAATTCCAGGGAAAACATGAATTTGACTGACCTTGTAATCAAACTCCACTCCCTCCCCAAGTTTCCTCTTGGCAATTTCAGCAACTTCCTTGGCCATATTAGCTTGTGTGGTCCCTTCAACATCAATGTAGTGACAATTTGAGGAAGCATAGTGACAGGAGATGGCCTGTCAGAAATACAATGAATATATTGATAATAAAATAAGGAGTAATCAAAGAACTACAAGGAAAACCAAAAAATGAAACAAAACAAACAAACAGAATTAAACTACATTTCAAAAACAAAATACAGAGAAAGGAGCATAATCAAACTATGAATAGTGGAAAAAAAGGGGGGGGATACAATGCAAATTATTGAAAATATTCTTCTGAATATAATATGTCGGCTCACTCATAATTTAAGTTTGCTGGCATGGATTTTACTTGCACTCAACAAAGCATATTTTTAGGTAAATCGACACATGCTTTGTGTACACACCAATTCTGCACCTCATGGCACACCTTGCAACTACTCGCCTCACCAATTATCCCAGTATAGCTTCCCAAGTGAGCTGCCTAAGGGATTACCTCATCAAGTATCAAGTACCAAATTAATCTACTGCTCTAACATCAAAGTTGACGTATCATATGTGAAGCAGCTAAGATTATGGGTTTGAGTGATATGTAAAATAAGAATAATGAATTTTCTTGAAACAATTCTAATGAATATATGCACTAAATTAACCTACTGCTGCAACATCCAAATTAAATGAAGCAATGAAGCAGCCAAAACAATGACTGATTATGGGTTCGAGTGATACATATGTAAAATAACAATAATTTCATTCCTTTCATTTCACTTGTTGACACTTGATACGATGTGATTTGGGTACAACTAGCATTTTCCATAGTCTCCAGCCCAAGTCATCTAAAGCTTAGTACTCAGCGGGTTACATGCATTGTCTTTACAACAAAATAATAGTGGGTTCTTGTTTAGTGTTCATGTCTGTCAGAATTGACACTCCTGGTGCTCTTAACCCATTCGTGACAGAATTATTTAAAGCCTAATTTGATCAGGTTTTATTCTTCAAATTGGCAACACCAACATTCTTATTTTATTGCTACATTTTTCTTATAAAACGTTATGTATCTGAAATGAATATAAATTGACAGAAATTATGAAAAGTCAAAAAGTTGCCAATTTGCAGGGGAAAATGGTGATTTTAAACCTTCTGTCACATTGCCAATTTAAGGATTTTAATGCTTATTTTCCTTTTAAAAATTTTCAGCATCAAACAAAAAATATTGACGCAACCAAAATGGGCACAGTTTGTGTATAATTTTTTGCTCTTTCTGCTCATGTTTTTGGTATGATTTTTAGGGCTTTGCATCAAAAGATATTAGGCCAAACCACAAAATGTGGACCTCTGTCATGAATGGGTTAAGCAAGGCCGCCATTAAGGCGCTCTAGCATTTCAAAGAAATTTTTCCTACCAGGTACCCGTTTATACAAAGAAAACAAAATACATGTAAATACATAGTGGAGAAGAAAGACATTGTGAAGAAGAGTTTGTACCTTCCTGAATCCACTGGTCACATTAGCTCCTGACCCATGAAGCAGGAGAGGATGGAAGAACACAGTGTCTCCTTTCTCCATCTCCAGATGAACTCTAGGAGCAGAGGGATCAAAGTTCATGATGCCATGGTACATCTTGTTCACACCACCCTGAACAGAAACAAATGGTAAAATGGTTTGAGAAGTCTGTGTATAGAGGGGGGTAAAGTATTTCTTTTTCTTTCAAAGAATGATGCAGACCCTATTCTTTTGTTTTTAATCAATACACAAAATTACATTAACACTGATTGCCTGTGTCATTGAAAATTAATGTCCTTAGAAAGAAAGATGACAAGTGGAATTTTGTTTTCTTGTTTGATCAAGTACAGCCTGAAATACAGACATTTTCGCATGGAGGTGTACATGAAACAGTTGTGAACTCTCTTCATTTTGTAGTGCCCCCATAGCCCCCCCCCCCCTGACTTTCATATGCATCACATAGCTTACATATTTTGTAAAGGTACATGTATCACTGCATATATTCACTGAGAATTTCTGTATACCTCCCACTTTGGATAATCATGCTGCATTAGATGCCCCTTGTGAGAGCCGGGAACAACGACAAGACAACCATTCTGCCTGTGCACTTTCTCCATGGCTGTCCAAGAACACACAATGCTCTCAGCTGGTCTGAATGGGAAATAGTGCAGATCTTGATGCATGGGATGCCTTGAAGTCTTGCTTCCTTTTGACAAATAGATAATGAAAAAGGGGATTTCTATTTTAGATAGATATGATACTGTACATGCAGATAGATAGATAGATAGGTTGGTTTGTTGTAAAAAAACAAAAACAAAAACAAAAACAAAAACCAACAAAAACCATCAGACTGATAAATGTTCAATTTACAAACAGGTGATATGTAAAAATCAAAATGGTATATAATCAAAATATCACATGAATAAATAGATAGAATTAATATATTACAGAAATGACAGTTATGACAACTACACATGAAATGGCAATTGGCTGTTATAGTGTGTATATTCCCACAAAAATTCATAACATAACTGATTAAAGTGAAAATGTATTACAAGAAAATAAAAGAGAGAGACGTTGGGAATTATAAGCCACTGGTTCATATTATTAGGTAATTGGCTATAAAACATGAAAACATGATATTATAAGATTTTTGAAAAGATGTTTACAAGCTATGAGAGAAATAAAAACTTGTTAAAATGATAATTCTGTTTAGGTAATGTCACTCCAGTGGAAATTTATCTTACATGTATATTATGTCTGATGTAAAACTGTACAAGTGATTGTGCATTAAAATGACACTTAAAAATGGATAACTTTCTACATTTACTGATAGTAACTTCACTCTACAAGTGCAAAACATTTGCTTACATGTCAGTCACCCCCCCCCCCCCCCCAAATATGAGATAAATGCTCTAAGATATGAAGTAAAACAGATACATGTACAACTATAATCACTGCAGAAACAAAAAATGCTTGCATCATCTTTACAAAGCTTTGTACAACATATAACCTTGCAAACTCAAGTTATCATGGTTACTGTTGGCACTGTAAAACAAACATCAACAAACTTTACAGTATTCCAAACTAAATATGATCAACATTAAATTGATTACCCTAATCTAACATTAAGATTACAGTCAATAGCTATTAAAAATCCTCCTCAATAAACAATGATCTCAAAATGACACTGACTCTATCATTTAGTCACCTTCCACAAATATGAAATGAACACTCTCCCTAAAATATAAATTAAAATAGATACAAGCATATACAAACTATGCTCATAACAGAAACAAAAACACTTGCATCACCTTCACAAAGTTTTGAACAACAATCTTGCAAACTCAAATAATCATTGTTAATGTAGGAATTGTAAGCAAATGTCAACAAACTTTACTGTAATCTAAACTAAATATTCTATGACCAACATCACATTTATTACCCTATCTTATAAGATTGCAGTTAATAGCTATTAACACCCTCTTCCATATACAATGATCTCAAAATGACATTGACTATAACATTTATCATTCCTTATTGATAAAAGAGTAAATGCCTCTGCCTGCATCTTGTAGTCTTTGGCTTTGACTTCAATGCTGTACACAAGCTTTGCCTCTTATCATAAATTATGTCATATTCCATATAGAAGCTATAGATACTGCATTTTATGATTTACATGTATGTGAAAAAAAATATTTAAACTGTTCTCCACAATAAAGACAAAAGAAAATGGGGTTTTAAACCTTTCAACTTAATTCAGAATTTCATTAATTTGAAATGTGCACTTTTGTTGAGTTTTGTTCCCATATAAAACAGTTTGGAATAATTTTGAGTGTACTTCTTAAATATTTAGAGAGCATCTCACACCATAAAGTCTCCCTATCCACATTATGTCTTAACTTTTCATTGTATTACAACATTCCTACACATATACTTTCTAGTCTAAATTTTCAAGACATGAATTTATCAATACTATAAGATTGTAAGAATATAATGAAGTGCAAAGAGAGCATTTTCCTCCACACAATCAGCCATTTTAGCTGATGTAAAGAAAAAATGAAAAAAATGAAAAATCAAAGCAAAATAAAACAAAACAAAAACAACAAAGATTATCTTAATTACCAGGGTCTGGAGGTTTGTTGATAAGCATTGTATGCATTGCCATGATATTAGGTCCTGTGAAACACTCCACATACTGCAATATCTGTAAAAACAGACCAAAGTCCACACATTGTTAATAGTCTGACAAAATTACACGTGTTTCCATTACTGAAGTATGTTGAATATCCCGTATTGGGGGTAGGCGGTAAATACCGGTAGCGGTAATTACCGGTGGTAAATACCGGTAAATACCGTCCGGTAAATAAGATGGGCGTCCGGTAAAATATGTAAAAAACGGGAAATATGATTTATAATTCTTTGTTTTTCAATAATTTTAGTTGTTTTTAACCTCAACAAATGAAAATAGTGTTCTGAAATAATTAGAATCACAAAACTCATAGTAGAAACACACAAACAGATAAAATCCATACTGCATACATGTACATACCCAAACACACATAGGATCTAAGTCCACACGTACATACAACACACATACACAAACTCAAATTATGTTCCTGGAAATTGAATAATCATAAACATAAACAAACATTTCTCCCTGGGTTTAACTTTTTACATGCCATTGTATCTCAGTACAATATGATTTTTGTTTTTAAGTGTGAATAAAGCTCAGAATTCTACTGTATGTAAGGAGTTTTAGTGTGTACATGTATCAGTGTGTACTAGTGGTTGCTGGTTTTGAACTTTTGATATTGCTTACAGAAAAAGATCTTTTTGTAGCCTTAATAATTACACAACTCACATTATGCTATTTTTAATGATGCAAATCTTTTATAACTTTTAAAGTTTATTCCAAACAGTTTAACAAACCAAGCAAACAAAAAAATAAAAGGCATAACTTATACAAATTTACACAAAAGTGAAAAGAGGTGTCAAAAGTTGTCTCCTTTAAGAAATATAAAATGAATACAATAACAACATAATTGCCATACTTCAGCTACTGAATGTTTCATGGGAAATGTAAAATAAATAACTTGTACAGTTTGTCATATTCAGAGGTAACTTCCTGAATCACTTCCCTTCTTTGGTATTATTCTGGTTTACACCAATGATTTTTGTAATATACTTTGCTTATTAATCTTCATAAAAAAACCTTGAAGTTAAACCTAAAGCTCCTGTGAGAAGTGTAGAAATTGCATTTAACTTGTTTAAATTGGTATTTATCTAAAGAGGAGACATTATTAATTGATGCAAATCAATCATTGATGCAAATCATAACATATCAGCTGATGGAGAATTTTCAGTTTAGAAATGAGGACTTCCAGGCATCAAAGCTAGATCCCCGAAAAATGAATGATTACATCTTGGATATTTGTGACTTAATTATGCATTCATCTCATGAATATTGATTGAAAGCTGTTGTAAACAAATCAATCTTGGAGCACACTCCATTGTTTCCCTTTACAATAGCTTCTCTTTTTAATCTAAATTCAGTCATAGTGAGATCAACGAAATTTCAAAAGAATGTCTGGTGCACATTGAGACAAGGATATCCTCGGACCTCGATATGTATATTGAAAATGACGAAGAAGGATATAGCAGTGATAGCGACATCAGTGAGGATGACAGAGAAATTGAAGAATTTGACAATGCAAATGGGGGCATAGGTGTAATTTAATCTTTTGTTATTTAGTCCCAAATGTTTATGATAAATATTTATGTATTTCATTAACATTTGGGGGAATTAACACCTTTTTCTAAAGGTGGGGCCCGAAAAAACGCGCACACACACCACACACCCTCACACAAATGGTACACACCAGAGCAACCATACTCACCACCTTTGTTTTTATGTTCAAAATTTGACAATCCCTATGGACAAGTAAGTGGAAAATTATATTTCCCGGTATTTCCCGGTGAAAAGTGGTAAATACCGGTAAAAAGCGGTAAATACCGGTAAATACCGCTTATTTCCCGGCGTCCGGGAAATAATCCTCCGAAGCGGGAAATATGCCAACCCTGAAATATCCTCTACTGAAATCACATTTTCTGTACATTTCATGTTAATAGATGGTCTACACCTTGGTTAGGATTATCAATGTAGTAATTTTACATAAATTGTGTTATTATTACTTATTACTTATATCGCGCTTTTCCCATAAGGCCCGAAGCGCTGACAATAAACTGGAATGGACTGCGTAAGTACACTGTACATGTAATTACAAAATTAAATAAATAACTAATCTTAAAACTACAAAATGCAAAAAATATGTGTTTTCAATGCCTTTCTGGAAGTAGTATCGGTAATCGATAAAGACTGTCTGATTCTAAGTGGGAAATCATTCCAGTATTTTGAGGATGGCACAGTAAATGTCCTATCAGTGGCTAACGTGCGAGTAAATGAATATGTGAGAGGGAGAGGATCACTGGCTGACCTCAGCTCTGGTGGGTATATATGAATTTAAAAGTTACCTAGATACTTTGGAGCTTGATTTTCAGTATTTTGTCGACAAATTTACAAGAGTAATTTGAAAATTATTCTTTGATTCAAAGGAAGCCAGTGTAGTGAGCTCAAGAGTGGTTGAGAAGGATGATCCCTAGAAACCTGCAATATTCGATATCGGTAATCGATAAAGACTGTCTGATTCTAAGTGGGAAATCATTCCAGTATTTTGAGGATGGCACAGTAAATGTCCTATCAGTGGCTAACGTGCGAGTAAATGAATATGTGAGAGGGAGAGGATCACTGGCTGACCTCAGCTCTGGTGGGTATATATGAATTTAAAAGTTACCTAGATACTTTGGAGCTTGATTTTCAGTATTTTGTCGACAAATTTACAAGAGTAATTTGAAAATTATTCTTTGATTCAAAGGAAGCCAGTGTAGTGAGCTCAAGAGTGGTTGAGAAGGATGATCCCTAGAAACCTGCAATATTGCTCGTGCTGCCCAAATCTGTAGCCGTTGCACAAGAACCATACAAGTCAATGTGATAATACACAAGAATAATAAGTTATATATACCTCTGGCAAACTGCAGTAGGAGAAGAGGATTTCATTGTCCTGGAAGTCTTGGAGTTTGTTAATTGCTCGTTCACCACTTGATGTTCTAAGAGAGACATCCTTCATGATAGTCATAGTGCGTAGTCTATTCTTCCCTTCGCAGATACGTTCAAACTCCTCCCTGTTATAGAACATCAACAGAGTCAAATCATTATCATACAATGATAGATATATAATTTAAGAATTCATATTTTCAATACAAAAAAGACAATCACATAGTAGAATAATTGGAGGTATTGCCAGAGTAAATTTGAAAAGCCTTTTCAGCAGAAGGCTAAACTGATAACAAAGTAAATACTGACCAACCAAGAAATTTAATTTTATACACAGCTTTCAAGTCTTTAAATTTCCCATCTGAAAAATTACCACTTACATGTCGGTATCTTAGGAAAATGCTGCGGTGCGAAAAGACACGTCTCGAACGCAAAAATAGAAAATTTTTGAAAACCATTTTTTGGAAACATGGATTGATAATTACGTGGTAGCATGTAGACCTTCTAAATATACGATCTTCCTGCGGCATGATCTTGGCTAAAATTTTATTCCAATACATCACAACAGACATTTAATTTTTGCATTTTTGCATTCCGGATGCATCTTTT